>OY776134.1:47500-1247500 GCA_963675135.1 Galeopsis tetrahit
GCCTTAAAAATTGTGTCAAAAATACCTAATAAATTCGTTTTAAAGTGAATTATATTGCACAATATTTGTATTACCAAAAAAAAATTAATGACAACGCCAAAATTCGCTTTAAATTATTTTATATTGCACAATTTTATTTTAACAAACGCAATTCATGACACTTGAATTACTAGTTTGTGTATATTGTCCATTTGTCGCTCCCCTGGAAAAAAAAAAAACTCGAAAATTCGTTGTTGAAAAGGTTAGAAACCAAGACCTCCAACAAAAAATATAAATACTAAACCGAGTTAGACAGCCTCAATTATTCAAAATATTATCGCCAAGAATTACTTTTAAAAGTTTAGGAAAGGCCTTAACTTCGTATTCCACGAATCGAGCCGTATTACGTCGAAATTGAGGTTCAGAGCAACGAGGACATATAACAATATTTCGAAATTATACATCGCGAAGTTGAATAGTATCGCATTAAAATTCTGAACAGCATGTGTAGTTTTGTGTAAAACTGAATTACACTTGAAAAGAGGCATTTTTAGGGAGTTTGGATCGACCAAACCGCCTACGGCAGTTTGCACCGTCTAGATCTCGCCGAGCTACCCAAAATCAAAAAAAAATTCGTCCAAAACGGACCTCTCTACGCAAAGTTATGGCCGTTTAAAGTTTGGCTTGTGCACAGTGCGTTTTGGCCTTTTCATGCATTTGTAGGCCCTCGTAAATTCGGTTCCGCTGCGTAAATATCGTCGAGAAGGGTAGGAAACGTGAGCTGATAATGATTAGACGGTCGTCGGGCGAGGGAGATATGGCATTCCAAAGGTACTTGCGTTCACAGCAACGGTATCTTTTTGAGATATCTCTACTTGCGTTGTTTACTGAATATATTTACTATTATCAACTTTCCTTACCTTTATGGGCCATTTTTGTTCTACTTTGATTCCACTACACAATCATATATATCCCTTAACTTCACGTCCATTTTATTTCATTACGTTTTTTCCTTCCTGTTTTCTTTTTCCACTTCGGTGTTACTGTGTTGTGTATTGATTAAACAATTGGTCGGACGAGGGAGTACGTTATCGCCTTTGAAATATCTATACTTGCCTTGCTTTCTTTTCTTTTCTGATCGAGATATATTTATTATATACAGTACATACTTCGTCATCGTGTGAACTTTTCTCTTATATTTTATTATATCCAGTTACTGTGTTGTGGTACGTACGATCTATATTTGTGTTTAAAATCTGGTGGCAGCAATCAATTGTAAATTATCTTATACTTCTGTTAGGTTCTGCATTGCTTCTTCTCCTCTTTCATTCTCTGAGGTTTTAGTGAGTTCACTTTCGTCGTTGCTGGGTCTCTGCACCTCTCTTAGCATAATTGGTTTAGTAACATCAAAAAAGCTACTCACTCACGAGACCATATATACTATATTATACTTGAACAGAAAATTAATTTCCGTTGTAGAGAAATCAGTTTCTGCGACTACTGTTGATATCTGTTTCTGCAACTACTTTATAAAATCAAACTCGATGGGCAAATTTTCATATTTATTATATCATTTAGAAACCGCGCAATGTCAAATTATGGTTACCAAATATGGCATTACACCTTAACTCATTTCATTACGTTTTTCCTTCCTGTTTCTGTTTCCACTTCGTTATTATTTATGGTAAAACAAACACACATTCCACCTACTGGTAAAATTACTAATTATCAGCATGACATTAATACGGGATTTTTTCCTCCATCAGTGGTAGATTAAGGTGATGTTTTTATCATTTTCCTTCCTTCTGTTGTACATCTGGTGTTTTTACTGAATTTGTGTTCATTATATTGGTGTGTAAAGCGGAGTGTGCTGGCGCTATGCTAAGGTTGCAATTCAGTCTACATTTATTTGTGGGATTAAAAGATCAAATATATTTTTTTTTTTGAACATAAAGGTAAAAATATTATTCAAAAATACGCTCAGTCCAAGGACCGACGCCAATCAAAGTTTTTACAATCGAGCACAAGGCTTTCTAATCCCTAAAAGGCTAAGCACTTTCTAATTGGTCAAACATGCGACCAAAACATCGAAACTCTATGCAAGACACAACAATTAGCCTAATCAACCACTGAAAATCAGTAGCAGAAAAATCAAATCTGCCCAAAAACATCTTATGGGCTAAAAGATCAAATATTACAGGACCACCACAAGCCTGGGTTACTAGAAATAGGCTAATAGCCATCTGTCGAACAAAATGCATGCAACATGTTTTCTGGAAAAGCACCTCAGCGGCGATGCAATCATAGGTGCGCCAAGGGAAGTCGTGGTTGTGTCAGTGGTAAGGTGGCATACGGTAGCAGATGTATAGTCGCGTATATATATTCAAGCCGATGATGATGTGTGGAATTATTACCACTTCACAACACAATATATTCTACAACCATATAGAACAGGAAAAAAATATCTTGCGTCAGTATTTTTCTTTTAAAAAAAATTAAAGTGTCATTATATTATATATATATAATATAATATTGTGACAAATACGTAAAGCCGTCAATATAAAACGTCACTATAGGTGTTTTTATGTGAATGCCATTGCCACATTTCTCACGAAAAAAACGTCACTATAGGTGTTTTTATGTGAATGCCATTGCCACATTTCCCACGAAATAAACGTCACTATATATTAATGGGTTTATTAATATATGTGTAATGCCCCGAATCAGGAATGCAGGTCATTGCAGCTTATAGACTCTAAACTCAGGTCGCCCCTTAAAAAAATCTTTTAAAACATAAGAACGACAAGCGAAACGCTGAGAATTTTATCAATTTCAGTCCTGGCCCTTTAAAAAATATTGCAACTATTGTAAACGACTTAAACATGCATGCATTAGAATGTCAAAACAATTATGTTTAAATGTATGTAAGGCCGTTAAAGGGAAGGTGTTATTTGGAAAATTTTAAAAATGGTCCTGGCCGGGTAGTTTATAAGGCATAAAATAAATAAATTTTCTCCTATATCCTCTATTAGTCAATTACTTTCCATCTTGACGGAAAACCCAAATGTTACGTTATTTCGGTTTGATTGAGTTAATTAAACTAAATTTTGTGAAGTTTATTGGCAATAAAGAGGTTTTTGAAATACACGTCTCGAAGTTGAGTACAAATACTGAATCTTAAACGGTGCTCTGTTTTTTTCAGTTTTCCCAGCTTACTGCTGATTTTCAAAAGTGAATTACAGTTGAAAAGAGGCTTTCTACGCAAAGTTACGGCCGTTTTAAGTTTGGCTTCTGCAGCAAAGTGCGTTTGGCCTCTTCATGCATTTGTAGGCCCTTGTAATATCTGTTCCACTGCGTAAATCTTAGGAACACATGGTACGGAACATGAGCTGATAATTATTAAACTGTCGTCCGACGAGGGAGATATGGCATTTCAAAGCTACTGGTGTTCACAAAAATAGTGCCTTTTGTGATATCTGTACTTGCGTTGTTTACAGAATATATTTACTATTATTATCAACTTTCCTCCTCTTACATATTCATATTCGGTGTACTTTGATTTCACTACAATGATTTTGCATCACTTAACGTACATTTACCCTCTTCTCATTTCTTTACGTTATTTTTCTTCTTGTAGTTTTCAGACTTCCAGTTACTTTGTTAGCTTTTTAACATCTTGTAAGCTATTCATGTGATGATAGCTGATAATTAGTAACGTTTTTTTTTTTTTAACATCTTGCAAGCTATTCATGTGATAACGTGATCCGAAAAACTAACATGACATAAATAGTGGGATTTTCGGAACGTGATCTAGTGTATTTACTGGGGTCTTTGATCAACATGTTAAGCTCAGTGAAATGTAATGTATTGAAGTTTGGATGCATGATTGTGTCCTTCACAACTTCTCCTTCTGCCTAACGCACTTTACGTCATATCTAATATGGTCGGAAAATTGATTCCGGTACTACGTTATAGGGAAAACTCATCGAACAAAGAGAGAGTTTGTCTTGCCTCTTTTCAACTGTAGAGATAAATACTTTCAGAAAATAAAGTTTGGCTCTCTGGACAACGCGTTTGGCCTTGACTAGCATTTTTATGGTAAAACAAGGAAACATTCCAATTCCACCTACTGGTAAAATTACTAATTAACAGCATGACATAAATACTGGATTTTTTCCTCCTGTGGTACTAATTATCAGCATGTGAGATAAATACTGGATTTTTTCCGCCTTCTGTGGTACATCTCCTGTATTTACTGAATTGGTGTGTAAAGCCGAGTGTGCTGACGCTATGCTAAGGTTGCAATTTAGTCTACATTTTTTTTTTCTTTTTCAGTTTTGGGATTAAAAGGTCAAATATTACAGGAACATGTGTTCTGGAACAGCACCTCGGTGGTGATGCAATCACAGGCACGCCAAGGGGAAATCGTGGTTGTTGCCACCGGTACCACATGTATAGTCGCGTCTTCAATAGGATGAAGGGGTGTGGAATGATTACCACAACTTCACAACACAATATATTCTACAACCAGATAGAACAGGAACAAAATTGGGGCGTGACATTATATTTAATAAGAAATCAAAGTGTCATTATATATATAATATTGTGACAAATACTTAAACCAGTCAATATAAAACGTCACTATAGGTGTTTTTATGTGAATACCACCATGTCCACATTCTTAGGCAAAATGTACGACCTAAAATATTCACCTTAACTTTTAATTAACATTAACTTATTCATGCTCGTTCTCATGTCATGTCCAATTTTAGTCCTGTATTTTTTTTTTCTCTTTCAATTTTCGTCTCTATGTTTGAAATTTTTCCAATTTTTGTTATTTTGTTGTAAACTTTGTTCCTTTTTTGCGTCCAATTTGTCATACATTTTTTTTTTTCATCTTTTTGGTCCTCTACGTGGGATTAAAATGTAAAAAAATAGACTAACAATTTCCCATGACATAACTTACGAATGAAGATATGTGTTCGTCTCGTGGTGGTGCGTCTGGTTCGTCCATGGTGGCGCATGTTCGATTTCGCGGCACTGCGTTTTTTCGGGGAAAAAGGGTGAGGGAATATAATCTTCTCCAAAAGGCGAGGGTTTAGAAAGACGAGTACTAGTAAGTGTATTTGGTCATCCTAGTTGATCATATGGCGAGGGTTAAGATTTCTGGGGTTTTAAGATGGTATATTTCTGTCGACGACGTATTCAGAATGATAGTATCAAATACTTGATGATGCTTGGTAAAATCATCAGTACAAATTTCGATTTTTGCTTACGGCCGTTTAAAAATTTGGCTCTCTGGACAACGCGTTTGGGGGCTCAACTAGCATTTTGTTGGCCCTTTCCCTTCTAGATTAAGGTGAAGTTTTTTATAAGTTTCTGGTGCCAGATTTCATCTTCAATTTCTGTTATGTTGTGCATTGCTTCTTCTCCTCTTTTCGTATCGTCCGTTCTTCCGTGTCATCGTGTGGAGATTTTTATTGACATCACTTTTCTTCGTGTCCTCAGCACAATTGGTTTAGTAACATCAAACAAGCTGATAATTATTTACTATTTTTCCATCAGTTGGTTTATTATATTTAATCTAATCCAAAATATATCAGTTAGAAACCGCGCCGTGCCAAATTATTGTTACCAAAATTTGGTGTCTATGTTTGAACCATTTCTAATTTAAGTACTTTTCTTGTATATGTTGCTCCTTTTCTTTGTCCAGCTTTTGTCATACATTTTTTTAATTTGTTTTCAGTTTTGGTCCTATTTTTATTTTTGGGATTAAAAGATTACAGGACCACAAACGCTGGGAACCAGTCTTCAAGTGTTACTAATAATATGTTACGTTGTCGAATAAAATGCAAGAAATGTGTTCCTTGAAGGTGCATCAAGGGGAGGTGATCAGGGTTGTGCCGGTAGTACGGTGGCAGACTGGCCGCATGGAATGAAGGTGCTTGGAATGATTCTATGGCTCCCACGATGAGGGTGTGTGAAATTGGAGAATAGAGGGGAAGATCTGAAAATTTAGGAGCGGGAGATAAATTTTGAAAAATTTAGGCGCGAGAGAGGAATAAAATATAATACATATAATACTGTGAAATATTTGCGTCATTATACGTATATTTAATTAAAAGCGTCGTTATACATATAATACTGTGACATATTAGCCGCACTACATTTAATAAAAGCGTCATTACACATATATATAATGACAATTATTATAGAGCGTCACTAAAATGCGTGACTTTAGGATTATTTTACTTATTCCTGATTTGACTTCCATCAAATACAAAGCTCATAGTACATCTACATCTCTAAGAATGACTAAGGCCAATTTTTAATATGGTTGCATTTTGATTTTGATGAAAGTCAAAATTGGCCGATGAAAGTCTAACATACTAGTCGGAACATAACAATTGAAAAGACACTAGGATACAAACAAATCCAGTGACTTTAAGAGTCCATATCTTTTAATAGAATTGGTGGGAAACTTATAGGCGGACAAATGGAAACTTATACATTTAACGCTACGAATCCGGAATGCAGGCCATTGCGGTTTAAACACTCTAAAATTCCGTCGCCACTTGGGGACCAAATATTTACTTTTAAAAATAATAAGCACGACAAGCAAAACGCTATGAGTTTTATCGGTTTCGGTCCTAGCCGCTTATGAAAATATTGCAACTATTGCAAACATCTTCACAGCAACGGTAACTTTTCAGATATCTCTACTTGCGTTGTTTACTGAATATATTTACTATTATGAACTTTCATTACCTTTATGGGGCATTTTTGTTGTACTTTAATTCCACTACACAATCATATCCTTTAACTTCACGTCCATTTTATTTCATTACGTTTTTTCCTTCCTGTTTTCTGTTTCCACTTCGGTGTTACTGTGTTGTGTATTGATTAAACAATTGTCGGACGAGGGAGTACGTTATCACCTTTGAAATATCTCTACTTGCCTTGCTTTCTTTTCTTTTCTGATCGAGATATATTTATTATATACAGTACGTACTTCGTCATCGTGTCAACTTTTCTCTTATATGTTTTTTTTATATCCAGTTACTGTGTTGTGGTACGTACGATCTATATTTGTGTTAAAAATCTGGTGGCAGCAATCAATTGTAAATTATCTTCTATTTCTGTTAGGTTCTGCATTGCTTCTTCTCCTCTTTCCACATTGATATCGTCCGTCTGTCCATCATTTTAAGGCTCCACATTCTCTCAGGTTTTAGTGAGTTCACTTTCGTCGTTGCTGGGTCTCTGCACCTATCTCGCCATAATTTGTTTAGTAATATCAAACAAGCCAATTCGTTTCTTTAATAACAACGATTTTACATCTTAGAATCTTCACCTAAATTTGCATAACTAAAATCAAGTATATATATTCATGTGCCTTGCCGTGCCCAATTTTTGTCCGTCCTACTTTTTTTTTATTTTTTTCAGTTTTTAATATTGCCTTCCGTAAATAATCGTCTCCCCCCAACAGAGAACAGATCACCATTTTTGAGCTGGGTCTCTGCACCTCTCTCAGCATAATTAGTTTAGTAACATCAAACAAGCTACTCACGACACCATATATACTATATTATACTTGAACAAAAAATTAATTTCCCGTTGTAGAGAAATCAGTTTCTGCGACTACTGTGAGATCTGTTTCTGCAACTACTTTATAAACTCAAACTCGATGCGCAAATTATCATATTTTTAATATCATTTAGAAACCGCGCAATGCCAAATTATGGTTACCAAATATGGCATTACACATTGACTACGCTTTTCCTTCCTCTTTCCACTTCGTTATTATTTATTATGGTGAAATTACTAATTATCAGCATGACATAAATACGGGATTTTTTCCCCCATCCATCCGTGGTAGATTAAGGTGACGTTTTTATCATTTTCCTTCCTTCTTTGGTACATCTGGTGTATTTACTGAATTTGTGTTCATTATATTGGTGTGCAAAGCCGTGTGTGCTGACGCTATGCTAAGGTTGCAATTCAGTCTACATTTTTTTATTCATTTTCAGTTTTGGTCCTATTTGTGGGATTAAAAGATCAAATATTACAGGACCACAAGCGCTGGGTTACTAGAAATAGCCATCTGTCGAACAAAATGCATGCTAAGACATGTTTTCGTGGTTGTGGCAGTGGTAACGTGGCATAGGGTAGCAGATGTATAGTCGCGTATTCAAGCGGATGATGGTGTGTGGAATTATTACCACTGCACAACACAATATATTCTACAACCATATATAACAGGAAAAAACAAATCTTGCGTCAGTTTTTTTCTTTTAAAAAAAATTAAAGTGTCATTATATATATAATATTGTGACAAATACGTAAAGCCGTCAATATAAAACGTCACTATAGGTGTTTTTATATGTAACGGTCACTGGCCACATTCTCAGGCAAAAACGGTCACTGGCCACATTTCTCACGAAAAAAACGTCACTATACTATATATATTGTTGGGTTAATATATGTGTAATGTCCGAATCAGGAATGCAGGTCATTGCAGCTTATAGACTCTAAACTCTGGTCGCCCCTTAAAAAAATCTTTTAAAACATAACAACGACAAGCCAAACGCTGACGGTTTTATCAATTTCAGTCCTGGCCCCTTAAAAAATATTGCAACTATTGTAAACGTCTTAAACATGCATTAGAATGTCACTTAACGTACATTTACCCTCTTCTCATTTCTTTACGTTATCTTTCTTCTTGTAGTTTTCAGCCTTCCAGTTAGTTTGTTAGCTTTTTAACATCTTGCAAGCTATTCATGTGATGATAGTTGAAGTAGCATAGCAGTTAATAGCTGATAATTAGTAACGTTTTTTTTTAACATCTTGCAAGCTATTCATGTGATAACGTGATCCGAAAAACTAACATGAGATAAATAGTGGGCTTTTAGGAACGTGATCTGGTGTATTTAACTGGGGTCTTTGATCAACATGTTAAGCTCAGTGTAATGTAATGTATTTTCGATATCATCCGAAGTTTGGATGCATGATTGTGTCCTTCACAACTTCTCCTTCTGCCTAACGCACTTTACGTCATATCTAATATGGTTGGAAAATTGATTCCGGTACTACGTTATAGGGAAAACTCATCGAACAAAGAGAGAGTTTGTCTTGCCATTGCTGTTGAGATAAATACTTTCAGAAAATAAAGTTTGGGTCTCTGGACAACGCGTTTGGCCTTGACTAGCATTTTGTAGGCACTTTTCGATTAAGGTGAAGTTTTTATCAGTTTCTAGTGCATCAGAATTTTAGAAAAAATAGCGTATGATTATATATAGATTGAATTGAAATCTGGCCCCAGATTTTATCTTCAATTTCTGTTAGGTTGTGCATTGCTTCTTCTCCTCTTTTCGTATCGTCCGTTCTTCCATGTCGTACTGTGGAGATTCTTAATGACAGCATTTTTTTAATATGTTTAGTGACATCAAACAAGCTATTCATGAGGTAACTAGCTCATAATTAGTTGAAGTTACGTAGCTGTTAATTATTTACTATTTTTCCAAGTATTTATTTTAGGTGATAGATATTCAATTATCAATCTCATCTTCTATGTTTTCGAAAAACATTAACATGACATAAATAATGGACTTTTTCGACGTGATCTGGTGTATTTACAATATACTCATGTCTGCGTGTATTTGTGTCGATTATTGGTGAGTAAAGCCGTGTTTGCTGACGTTAAGCTTGCGCTTCAGTCTACAGTTTGGCTGCAATTTACATATTTATTATATCTAATATAATCCTAAATTATATATCATTTAGAAACGGAGCAGTGCCAAATTATGGTCACCAAATTTTGTTTATATTTTGTTCCTTTTTTTGTCCAGAGGTTTTGACATACATTTTTTCATTTTTTGTCCTATTTCTATTTGTGGGATTAAAAAATTACAAGCGCTGGGAACCAGTCTTCCAGTGTTAGTAACAATCTGGGCCGATGACATCACATCACAGCCGCGGCAAGGGGATGAAAGTGCGTGGAATGATTCAATGGCTCCATGATCAAGGTGTATGAAATTGAAGCAGGGAGAGAGGATAGAACATGTTAAGATATATGCAATAGTTTCAATTTTTTTAAAATTCTAAGGCATGTTAAGATATATGCAATAGTTTCATTACGTTTTTTCCTTCCTGTTTCCACTTCGGTGTTACTGTGTTGTGTATTGATTAAACAATTGTCGGACGAGGGGGTTATCGCCTTTCAAATATCTCTACTTGCCTTGTTCATTGGTGTGTCTCTGCACCTCTCTCACCATAATTTGCTTAGTATTATCAACATCGACTTTACAAGTACGTGGCAAGGTTAACTATTGAAAGGACATTAGGAGACAAAGAAAAATTTAGTGTTCAGAGAAGTGACTTTAAGAGTCCATATCTTTTAATAGAAAATTGATTTTGACTCAAAACCAAAGAGGATATAAATTCCATATGGTAGAGAGTCTAAATGTGTATAAAAAGACACAAATTGATTAAGTATAATGAGAGATATTCAATTTTGAAAATCTAGGGAAAATTGAAAAAATAGAGCATTGTTTCATGTTCAATAATTTGGGGTCATTTTTACTCAACTTCAAGACACGTTTATCACAAACCAATTTATTGCCAGTAAACTTGACATAATGTTATTTGGGTTACCCGTTTGACGGGAATTAATTCACGAATATAGGTAAAAATTCATTTATTTTATGCCCTATAACTACCTAGCGAGGACCATTTTTTAAAATTTGAGGCATACACTTTCTGTTTAATTGTCATATATTGAAACAATTTTTTTTTTGACATTATAATGCATGTTAAGATGTTTGAAATAGTTGCAATATTTCCATAAGTGGTAGGACCAAAAAAAAATATAAATGATGCTTATGAATGATTGAAGTTAAGCTTAGGTTTAATAATCCTTACTATAATATGATGTTTCTTTTAAATTATTGATGATCAATTGTTCCAGTAATTGTTACTCCTTATTGTTTAAACCATATGGGCAATACCTTACAACTTACAACAAAAAGCAAGCAAACGGAAACTCCTCGTGAAGGTCCGTCTGGTTTGTCCATGGTGGCGCGTGTTTGATTCCGCGTCACTACGTTTTTTCTAGGAAAAAATAACATATTCTGAATAAATATCCCGTACATTTGGCAGGCGGGAAACCCTCGTACGGTAGATATTAAGGTGACAAATACTAAAATCAGTCATAATAAAATGTCACTATAGGTGTTTTTATGTGAATGCCATGGCCACATTCCTAGGAAAAACTGGTAACTATAGGTGTATTTTTGTAGGTCCCTTGTCCACATTTCTCAGGAAAAAAACTTCACTATACTATATATATTTAATATTTTTTATGGGTCATTATATGTGTAACGCTCCGAATCAGGAATGCAGGTCATTGAGGCTTAAAAACTCTAAACTCGGGTCTTCCCTTAGTGACCGATGAATTGAACTTGAAGTTTCTTTTAAAAGATGACAACGACAAGCGAAGCGCTAAGAGTTTTATCAATTTCGGTCCCTAGTCGCTTATGAAAATATCGCAACTATTGTAAACGTCTTAAACATGCATGCATTAGAATGTCATGCTCGTTCTCATGTCCAATTTTAGTCCTATGTTTTTTTATCTTTAAATTTTTTAACCTGTTCAATTTCATAATTATTTTATCTGATCCAAATTAAGGTTACCATTTATTGCATTTCACGTGGAATTAGCGTAAAAACTGTTGAAAGTTTGTGGTCCAAGAATTGAATAGGACAAACATCAAACTGAATTTGAAGATAAAACGGTAACCCTAATTTCTTTAATTACACTACAACCAAGTAGAACAGAATTAGGAGTGGGAGATACAATTAGAATTTAGAAGTATCAACAACAATTTTGCATCACTATATATATTTTTTTAAAAAACGTCATTGTATATAACATTGTGACATACTAAAAACCATCAATATAAAACGTCACTATAGGTGTTTTTTAAGTAGTCAGGGCCACATTATCAGGAAAAACACGTCACTATATACGATTTTTACGTCAAAATATATAATAGTGACAATTAATTACTAGAATGCGTCACTACAAAAACGTCACTATAGGTGTATTTTTGTAGGTGCCTTGGACACATTCTCAGGCACAAAAACGTCACTATATATTCCCTCCATTCTCCTATAAGCTTCTCATTTTGCCATTTTTTGTCCGTCCACCTATAAGTTTCTCATACCCTTTTTCGCAAGTATCTTTTAATTTTTTATTCTTACATTTCACTTTATATCTTACTTTTTTTACTTCTCTCTCAATAAAACCACTTGTACTATAATTATTACTCCATCCGTCCAATTTTGTAATCCCATTTAATTGGGTTGGACATGAGTTTTAAGGAAAATTTATTGTTTGTAAAAAGTGAAAGTTTGAGTGGGGAGATAAAATAGAAATAAAGTAGTGAGTGAGAGTAATATTTCTTTTTTAGGAATGGAGAATTATAAAATTCGACCGACAAAAAAGGAAAGTGAGAATTGTAAAATTGGACAGAGAGAGTATTTAATAACTTTTCTTAATCATCCAAATCAAAATAATTGGTGGGAAACTTATAGGCGGACAAATGGAAACTTATACATTTAACGCTAAGAATCCGGAATGCAGGCCATTGCGGTTTAAACACTCTAAAATCCGGTCGCCACTTGGGGACCAAATATTTACTTTTAAAAATAATAAGCACGACAAGCAAAACGCTATGAGTTTTATCGGTTTTGGTCCTAGCCGCTTATGAAAATATTGCAACTATTGCAAACATCTTCACATGCATCAGAATGTAAAAAAAAAAGTTTAAATGTATGTCAAAAGTGTTATTTGGAAAATATTAAAAATGGTCCTCGCCAAGTACTTATAAGGGCATACAATTTATTATTTTTCTCCTATATTAGTGAATTAATTCCCGTCAAACGGATAACCCAAATAACATTTTTCTTCTAGTTAATTAAACTACATTGTGTCAAGTTTACTGGCAATAAAAGGGTATGTGAAAAACACATCTCGAAGTTGAGTAAAAATTACTGCAAAGTATTGAACCTGCAATGGTGCTATGTTTTATTTCCAGTTTTCACAGCTTAGTGCCCGATTTTCAAAAGTGAATATCTCTCATTCTAATTGTCCAATTTGTGTAATATTTTACATTCAAACTCTCTACCATATGTATATTATACCCTCTTTGGTTTTGAGTCAAAATCATTTTCTATTAAAAGATATGAACTCTTAAAGTCATTGCCCTCAACACAAAATTCCACTTGTTTAAACTTCAAAATTACATTTTTCTTACTTAACTCACGTTTCCAATCATCTAAACACATTTAACTCTCATAAAACAAATATACCACAACTTCCACCAGATTCGAGTACCGGAACGGATACCACAATTTATAACTCAAATACCACATAAAAGGGCTATGTGTTAAAACCTTTGTCTAGAAGTCCTAACTCTATTGAGAAACTAATCAAAGTCGATGCAGTAAAAGGATTAGCAAAACTGAAGTTTCAGAGTACCACTATATGTGGAGCATGTCAAAAAGGTAAACAAGTAAGAGTATCACGTAAAATGCTGTCATATTGTCTACACATCGATGCTTCGAATTGTTGCACATGGATTTAATGGGTCCTGTGGAAACTGAAAGCATTGGAGGCAAAAAATATTAACTTATTGTGGTAGATGATTTTTCTAGATTTACCTGAATTGAGTTTTTAAGAAATAAATCTGAAACATTTGTTGTATTCAAAATTCTTTACAAGAGTTTCAAAAATGTGTTTAATTTGAAAGTTGGTCATATTATAACTGATCATGGTAGGGAATTTGAAAATATCATGTTTAATGATTTTTGCGATACAAATAGTATATTGCAAGAAAATTTATCT
Organism: Galeopsis tetrahit; assembly: GCA_963675135.1. NCBI lineage: Eukaryota > Viridiplantae > Streptophyta > Magnoliopsida > Lamiales > Lamiaceae > Galeopsis > Galeopsis tetrahit. Next base: position 61,383 of record OY776134.1, read on the forward strand.
CCTAAAACTCCACAACATAATGGAATTACTGAAAAAAAGAATAGAACTCTACGAGAAATAGAAAAAGTCATGCTTACATCTAAAAGTCTTGCTAAAAGGTTTTGGGTTGAAGCATTGAATACATCATGTCATATTATTAATAGAGTTTATATTCGATCTGGTACTAATCAAACACCTTATGAGATTTTGAACATTTGAAAACCAAATGTTAAGTATTTTCATGTATTTGGTTGTATGTGTATATTCTGAATGGTAGAGATGAACTTCATAAGTTTGATTCTAAAAGTGATAAAATTACAATGACATTAATTTGGATTTTGGAAGGTCCACAAAATTACAAGGGCAAAGTGTGGCAAAGTATCTATGACAATGTTTATGTCGCAATGAGAATATGTGAATGTTATTCAATTAGCATCGACATCTTGTTTATTTATTTTTAGTATTTAATTAGAATAATTATGCCCTACTGAGTGTGCTTGCATAGTCATCCCAACATTTAACATTTTCAGGTTAAAGAGCTGGTGGTGCGAAAAGGTGGTGGATGTCAATTAATCCCGTCACAATTTATTATAAGAACTTTATGAATTTTCAAGTGTTTCACTATTGTGACTTTTAGGAGATATTCCAGTTTAGACATGATTGGAGTTTTAAATTAAATTCCTTTTGAGATGTTCTTTTTTTCATCGAGTCTTTCGTTGTTATTCAAGCAATTTTATTGGTAAATAAGTTCGAAAAACTCATTTCTTTATTTAAAATTTCAGTTTCATGTCCTTAATTTACTTTGATTTAGCCTGTCATTTGTGCAAAATCTACATTTATGAAAATTGGGGCGTGGCATTATATTCGATTTGGTACTAATCAAACACCTTATGAGATTTTAAACATTGGAAAACCAAATGTGAAGTATTTTCATGTATCTGGTTGTATGTGTATATTCTGAATGGTAGGGATCAACTTCTCACAAGTTTGATTCTAAAAGTGATAAAAGTTTCTTAGGCTATTCTAGAAATAATAAAGCTTATACAATTTATAACCTTAGGACTAGCATTGTTCAAGAACCTGTTAATGTTGTGTTTGATGATGATAAAGGTCTTACAAATGAGAAAGATGAAGAAGATGTATCACAAGCGTGACTGACAATTCTGAGAATACATTGAAGTGTGAAAATGTTGCACTTAATGTTACAACATCTTAAGCAACATCTATAGAAATTTTTTTGAAACTTCACAGAACAGTCAATATGTTTTGATGAGTCGGGATTATTGCATATTTTTGTGTTTTAATTGAATATTTTATATGAATTAAGATTTCTATCTTAGTGTCTTTTCCCGACTTATGCGCATTGTGGTTTAAATTACCTTGATACTTCATTTTTATTTTATTTAGGTAAAAAGGGATGCAGGTTGTGTGAAGAAATTAACTCTGCAATTAGAGAGTGAAGCCCAAAACTTAAATGGACTGTTGTGAGTTTTAAGAGAAAAAAATAAAAAAATAAAAGTTTTGGGCCCATTATTTTTGCTGGATTGGGCCAGTTAATTGAGGGCCTTAACCATCATCAAGGGAATTAGAAAAGGGAGGACACACACGGATAGGGGCGGCAATTCGGAGAAGGAGTCAACGCGGAGAAAGGGGGATTGGCCGTAAGCTGTAGAGGAAAAAGAAGGAATTTGGATGTTACTCTTTTGGGTTTGATCATTTAACTTTTGTTTTCTCTTTTTGAGATTGATATTTGTAATACGATGAATCATCCATTTAATTGTGTTGTTTCGTTAATTATGAGTACCTAATTTCTTTATTCTAGTCCGAGGACGTGAAACCTTATATTGATTATGCATGTTTAATTAAATAATCCTGGTTTATTTTAATTTACATCTCGATTTTGTTATTACTTGAGTAGATGCTATGCATGTTTGAATTAGGAGTTTAATGGGCTTGATCACCCAATTTTATTCCTATATCAATTCTAGCTATCCCATAAATTGTAATCCGTAATTGTTATAATATTTTGGGAATTGTAGCAACTAAGACAGAACACCTTAGGGAGTAGTAACATTTAGGTTGCATGAAACGAGCGTCTCGTATTCATGTTCTAATTTATCCTATTGTTTTAATTCTTGAATGCGTCCATCGAGTTGAACCTTAGATACACGTTTTAGGGTTATTCGTAGGGATATATTAATTGGGGATCGTACCTGCTGATTAATTAAACGTAAGAAACAATTCGAACTAGTTTGGTCGTACCACTGGTTTAGGGATAAGATTTGAGAATAAATTGAGATAACCGGGTTTGTTGATTGAATTGGTATAATTAATTGAGGGGACACTATCCGAGGGCTAGACAGTTCTTACAATTTGAATACTCATTATTTTACTTGCTCTTTATTATTATTTTCTTGCTCCTTAGTAGTTATTAGTTAACCAATCCAAAATTCCCCCCCTTTTTATTGATTTCATACACAAATTTATTCGATTAAATTACACCATTTCCTTTAGATCGACCCTTACTTGCCCTACTATATTAGTGGGTAGTTAAGGAATTATTTTTGGGTGTCGGCGACAGCACACCAAATTTTGGCGCCGCTGTCGGGGAATTCGGTTGTTAATTCGATCGAATATTTTGTGTTTTCAATTTTTGTCAAAAAAATCTGAACAGAAAAATTATAATTTCTGAATAGAAACAAAAATTTCTATTCCCGTGACATTTTGTTGTTGTTGTGATTTGCTGATTTGAACTAACACTAAACCCTCAGTGTTAGTTCGGTTTTTCTTTGTTTTATTTTCAGTGAATGATCACTCGATCAAATCGGAGTGAACGACTTGAATTCAATCCAGAAGTAGACAGAACAACAAGGAGACTTAGAAAGGAGACTCGTATACGTCGATAAATTAATTTTGCACCGACAAGAGAGACGAGTATTGGTGAAGAAAGTGATACTCGTGAAGAGCCAATTTTCGAGAAATTTTTTGAGAATATGGCTGAAGAAGCTCAAGAGAGAACGATGAATGAGTTGGCAAACCCAATCATCACTCGTCAACCCCTTTGCATTACAATTCCTACTCTTGCTGCTAATGTAAATTTTGAATTAAAATCGGGCCTAATTCATTTGTTGTCTTCTTTCCATGGTCTTGCAGGAGAAAACCCACATACATTCCTCAAGGAGTTCCATGTAGTATGCTCGAGCATGAAACCAACTTGAGTCACAGTAGATCATGTCAAGTTGAGTGCATTCCCGTTTGCACTAAAGAACACTGCAAAAGATTGGTTGTATTTCTTGCCGCCTAATACAGTGAACACATGGAATGACATGGAGAGGGTCTTTCTCCAACACTATTTTCCAGCCACCCGAGTGGCAACTTTACGAAAGGAGATTGCAGGTGCCATGCAAGGGTCAGGGGAGTCGTTGTATGAGTATTGGGAGCGTTTTAAGAGCTTTATAGCTTCATGCCCACAACACTAGATTGGTGATCAACTGCTTATCCAGTATTTCTATAAGGGGCTTGCCCTCACAGATCGTAACATGATTGATGCAGCTAGTGGAGGAGCTTTGATGGATAAGACACCAACAGCTGCACGTGAGCTGATATCTAATATGACAACAAATACTCAACAGTTTGGTGCACGAGATTCCATGTCTAGACCGGTTCTTGAGTCAAAGGATGATGCATTGGAAAAAATTGCTAGTATGATGCAAATGATGATGAAGGGAAAGACTTCAGAAATCCGACCATGCCGAATTTGCTCCACCACAGATCATGCCACTGATGATTGTCAGATTTTGAAGGAGTAAATAGAGCAGCATGCTAATGCAATTGGTTTTGGAAATTCTCAAGGTCGGAGGTATGATCCACACTCCAACACTTATAATCAGGGGTGGAGGGACCATCCTAATCTACGATATGGGAACCAACAAAACTATCAACATGGGGAAAATCAAAGGCCTCAACACCAAGATCGTAAGTTCCAGTTGTTTAGAGGGAATGATCGTAATGTTGAACCTATGGGACATAATAGTGGTGGTGGAAATTCTGATATGTCTTTTGAGGATATGTTGAAGTCATTGGCTGCCACGACGATGAAAGCTCAACAAGAGAGTCAGGTAGCCGTGAGGGATTTGCAAGCCGGACAAAAGAATTTGGAGGCCCAAATGAGTCAAATAGCTACGGCCCTCAACCAAATGCAAGCCCAAAACAGTGGTAAGCTACCATCTCAGCCCGAAATCAACCCTCGAAATGTAAGTGCCATCACTTTACGAAGTGGTAAGAAGTTAGAAGAAATTTCGACACCCGAACGAAGTGAGGAAGATGGAGGGCAGATTGGGGCAGGTGATGAGGGGCATTCCCAGGCCCCTAATTATCAGAATAATGCTCGGGACGAGCTGGTTGGACCCGAGAAAGTTGTCCGAAAAAATCAGGATGCAGATTTCAGTAACACTGACCCCCTCAGTGTCAGTGTCCCAGAAATGAAAAATGAGGTAAAGACTCGTAATTCAATGCCTGTTATTACCAAACCTTTACCTTTCCCGTCCAGGTTTAAAAAGGTAGAAAAAGGTGTCAAGGACCAGCAAATACTTGATGTGTTCCGAAAGGTTGAGATCAACATTCCGTTGATAGATGTACTTAAGCAAATTCCAAGGTATGCCAAGTTCTTGAAAGAATTGTGCACTAATAGGCGTAAGTTGGCTGGGAACGAAAAGATCTTCACGGGAGAGCACGTCTCAGCCGTCTTCCAAAAGAAGCTGCCTCCAAAAAGGAAGGATCCGGGTATGTTCGTTATCCCTTGCACGATAGGGGATCACAAGATTGAGCAAGCTATACTTGATCTTGGAGCCTCTATTAATGTCATGCCTCGATCTATATATGAGAAGTTAGGCATTGGACCATTGAAGGAGACGGGAGTGACTATCCAACTAGCTGATAGAAGTGTCACGCATCCAGTTGGTGTAGTTGAGGATGTTCTCATACAGGTAGATAAGTTAATTTTTCCTGCAGATTTTTATGTGTTAAATATGAATGATAATCCGGGACATTCCATACCTATTTTGTTAGGAATGCCATTTATGGACACTTCCCAAACATAAATAGATGTTCATGGGGGCACCCTCACAATGGAATTTGACGGACAAATCATTCATTTTAATATATTTGATGCTATGAAATTTCCTAATGCCTCTGACTCTCTTTTTGGTGTGAGTGTCATAGACCCAATTGTGCAGGAAGTTTTTGAGCTTGATTGCAGGAATAAATTAGAGAGTTTGCAAGAAATGGAAGAAGGAGATGAGCAAGAAAAAAATTCTAGGTATGATGTTGCATTTGTAAAATTACCTGATACTTACCCAAAAATTCTTCCATCTTCGTTGCATGCACCAGAGCTTGAATTGAAGCCATTACCTGAACATCTGAAGTATACTTATTTGGGCCCGAAGGATACACTTCCTGTCATCATTTCAACAAAGTTGACGGAGGCCCAAGAGACGATGTTGGTTTCGGTGTTGAAAGAACACCAACAGGCTATAGGTTGGACAGTGGCAGACCTCAAGGGGATCAGTCCATCATTGTGCATGCATCAAATCCTACTCGAGGAGGATTCACGTCCCACTCGAGAAGCCCAACATCGATTGAACCCACCAATGATGGAAGTGGTGAAGAAGGAGATCTTGAAGCTGCTACAAGTTGGGATAATTATTCCCATATCGGATAGTAAGTGGATTAGTCCAACACAGGTGGTACCAAAGAAACCCGAAGTGACAGTGATAGAGAATGATAAGGGTGAATCTTTTCCAACTCGTGTGCAAACGGGATGGAGAGTATGCATAGATTACCGCAAGCTAAATGCCATGACAAGAAAGGATCATTTTCCTTTACCCTTCATCGATCAGATTTTGGAAAGGCTTGCAGGTCATTCTTATTATTGCTTTCTTGATGGATTTTCTGGTTATTTTCAGATTGCAATAGCCCTAGAGGATCAAGAGAAGACGACATTCACTTGTCCGTTTGGCACATTCGCATACCGTCGGATGCCATTTGGGCTTTGCAGCCCCTGCCACATTCCAAAGGTGTATGGTAAGCATTTTTTTCGAATTCGTTGGGAATATAATTGAGGTTTTCATGGATGATTTTAGTGTCTATGGTGGATCATTTGAAACATGTCTAGAAAACCTTAGTTTAATCCTTAAACGATGCATTGAAACTAATTTGGTTTTAAATTGGGAAAAATGTCATTTTATGGTAGAGACGGGAATTGTGTTAGGGCATATTGTTTCTGAAAAAGGCATAGAAGTAGACAAGTCTAAGGTTGAACTTATTGATGCCTTGCATTACCCCACCACTGTGCGGGAAGTTCGTTCTTTTCTTGGCCATGCAGGTTTTTATAGGAGGTTCATCAAGGATTTTTCCAAGATAGCATCACCTCTTTGTAGACTTTTGCAAAAGGATGTGGAGTTCGAGCTTGATAAGGCGTGTAAGGAAGCTTTTGACACATTGAAGAGATTGTTAACCACACCACCCATCATCCAACCCCCGAATTGGAGCCTACCATTCGAGATCATGTGTGATGCAAGTGATTATGCTTTAGGGGCTGTCCTTGGGCAACGTGTGGATAAGAAGTCTCATGTGATATATTAAGCATTACGAACTTTGGATCAAGCTCAAGCCAACTATTCTACCACGGAAAAAGAACTTCTTGCTGTGGTTTTTGCTTTAGAAAAATTTCGTTCATATTTACTTGGGACTAAAGTGATTGTATTTTCTGATCATGCAGCCCTAAGGTATTTGATGGCGAAGAAAGAAGCCAAACCGAGACTTATTCGGTGGATTTTATTGCTCCAAGAGTTTGATCTTAAAATTAAAGATAAGAGAGGTGCAGAGAACGTGGTGGCTGACCATCTTAGTCGAGATCTGAGGACGCTGAACCACTGCTGGAAAAATTCCCAGACGAGCAGCTGCTCGTTGTGACTAAAAAAATGCAGGACTCAGCAACACTGACCCCCTCAGTGTAAGTGTAGTCTGCCCCATGGTTTGCTGATTTGGTGAATTTTCTTGTTGCTGGAGTTTATCTGGAGGATATGAACAAGGCTCAAAGAGATAAGCTACGTAGTTATACTAAATACTACGTTTGGGATGATCCATATTTATGGAAGCATTGTGCTGATCAGGTAATACGAAGGTGCGTACCCGATTTTGAATTCTGTTCTATTCTCACCTTTTGTCATAATTATGCTTGTGGAGGACATTTTGGGTCCAAACGTACTGCTTTTAAAGTTCTAGAGTGTGGATTTTATTGGCCATCGTTGTTTCGGGATGCATATGATTTTTGGAAGTCGTGTGATAATTGTCAAACAACATGAAATATTTCTCAAAGGAATGAAATACCCCAAAACCCCATAATTGTGTGTGAAATTTTTGATGTGTGGGGTATGGATTTCATGGGCCCGTTTCCTTCTTCTTTTGGCAATTTATATATTCTACTTCTTGTTGATTATGTCTCGAAATGGGTCGAAGCAAAAGCCACTCGAACTAACGATTCTAAAGTGGTTGCAGGATTTTTGAGGTCTAACATTTTTGCTAGGTTCGGAATTCCAAGGGCGATCATAAGTGATAGGGGGGCACATTTTTGCAATCGAACTATTGAAGCTTTATTGCGAAAATATTCGGTTATGCATAAGATGTCCACATCCTACCACCCTCAAACGAATGGTCAAGCCGAGGTGTCGAATCGAGAGATCAAGGCAATATTGGAGAAAACGGTGCAACCTAACCGTAAGGATTGGACAGCCTATAAGACACCTATAGGGATGTCTTCTTATAGTCTCGTCTACGGTAAGCCATGCCATTTGCCCGTTGAACTATAACACAAGGCATATTGGGCGGTAAAGAAGTGCAACATGAGTTTCAACGAGGCTGGTGTTGGTAGAAAGTTGCAATTACAAGAGATTGAGGAGTTGAGGAATGAAGCATATGAGAACTCTGTGACTTATAAGATGAAAACAAAGGCATTTCACGATGCACGGATTTCACGAAAAAATTTCACTGTTGGAGAAAAAGTGCTACTGTATCATTCTAAGTTGAAATTATTTCCAAGTAAGTTACGTTCTCGTTGGATAGGTCCCTTTGTTATTACTAAAATCTTTTCTCATGGTGCAGTTGAGATCCAAAGCCTTAGGACGGATAAAATTTTCAAGGTGAATGGTCACCAATTGAAAGAGTATCGAGAAGGTTTTCAGAAGGAGCACGTGGAATGTGTGGATTTAGATAATCCACAATACTAGAGGGAATCACAATCCTAAGTCGAGCCATCGACAATAAACAAAGGCGCTTGTTGGGAGGCAACCCAATATTTATTTAATTTTTATTTTGTTTTGCTTTTAATTTCATTTTTGTGTGTTTGTGTGTCAGGAGAGGATTTCAGATAAGGCGTGGGCACGCCTTAAGTAAATACTTCTCCTGGAATTTATCTTTCATTGAAGTGGCAAGATAAGGCGTGGGCACGCCTTAACAAAACACCTCTCCTGGAATTTTGTTTGCATCATTCTTGTTGCTTGATTAGTTTTTATTTTATTTATTTATTTCTATTTCTTTCTTTCTTGGAAACAGGACCATGAGTAGAAGCCCATCACACTGTAGAAACCCTACCCTCCAATCAACCGCCTCCCAATCTCTCCCTTGCCGGATCACAGCAACGCCGCGCCTCCACGTGTGCCTCCGCAACTACCCCGATCGGTGTTTCAATTTCGCCGCGGCTGCTTCACTCACACAACAGCGACCACGCGAGCCACTCTCCATCTCGCCGAAACGCAGCCACCACCACACCAAAGCAGAACCACCGCGGCCCCACATAAAGTTTTCGCCGGAATCGCAGCGGCAGGACACGACTCCACCGGTCGCGTCTTCTCTTTCGCCTGGAAAAGACAGCGGCTGGCCACCTGGGCACAGTCACTGCACCGCCCTCTGCGCAATCGCGGAACGCCGTGCCCCCATTCTCTCTATCTCCGACTGCATCACGCGCGGCCCCCTTTCATCGCCGCGTCTTCTTCTCGCCGGAATCGTAGAAGCTCGACACCACTCCACCGACGACCTCCCACCAAGGCGAGTAAATCCAGCGGCGTTCCGGAGCTGCATCGCCACACATCCGCCTGCTCTCATCTGTCGCAGCCTGTCCCTCCGCCGCATTCCACCTCCGTCCGACGCGCAGGGCTGCGCTGCCACGTTCCGCCACCGTCCGACTTCGGCTAGCAGTCACAACCACTTCACCGCCGGAATTTCACTAGCCATGGTTAACCAGTAGCATAATTCCGATGCCTACCCGTTTAGTAAAGTAGTGAGATCAAGTCAAGTATTTTTTTTAATCATAAATCGCTGTACAAAGGATTAGAACCCAAGACCTCAAACAAATTAAAAAAAAAAACAACAGTCTTGGTATCACACCAAAGGCAACTCTAATTGGCGATACAAATTTCAAAGAAAATGTACAAATATATCAGTTTCAATATTGTTATCCATTTCTATTTATGGAAGGTCCCAAGTGCAAATGGCGTTAAAAATTGTGTAAAAAATAACTCATAAATACGCTGCTGAAAGGATTTGTTATGTACTGCAAAAATACCTAATAAATTGTGTCAAAAATGGCCTTAAAAATTGTGTCAAAAATACCTAATAAATTCGTTTTAAAGTGAATTATATTGCACAATATTTGTATTACCTATAGAGAATATAAATATTTGGAGAATATAATTTCTTGATTAATTGTAGGAATGATTTACAATGGGTATTTATACAAGAGATATTTAGGTCTAACCTAACCCTAATGGGCTTTATAAGAGAGCCCATAGGAAACTAAGATGGGCCTATACAATAAATAAGAATAAGAGTGTATTTACTAATATAGGTCCAATACGCCCCCTCAAGATGGAGCACCATCGGTGAGTCCAATCTTGGACATGAGAAGTTGTAGGCGAGTGCTGGAGAGAGGTTTCGTGAGAGCATCCGCAAGTTGATCAGCAGAGGAGACATGAGACACACGTAGTTGTTTCGTCTTGATGAGGTCACGAACAAAGTGAAAATCAATTGCAATGTGCTTCATTCGTGTGTGAAACACAGGATTCGAGCACAGGTAGGTGGCACCAATGTTGTCGCAGTAGAGGGCAGGTGTAGGCGAGGAGGGGAAGTGGAGTTCCTGCAAAAGAGTTTTGAGCCACTGAACTTCAGAGGCAGCGGCAGCAATAGCTCGATATTCAGCCTCGGTCGAGGAGCGAGCAACGGACCTCTGTTTCTTGGACGACCAGGAGATAGGGTTGGAGCCTAGGAAGACAATGTAGGCACTAGTGGAGGTCCGATCATCCGTGTCCCCAGCCCAGTCGGCATCAGTAAAACAGTGAAGTGACGAGGACGGACTGGAGGTGAGGGAGATCCCAACGTTCCTTGTACCATTTAGGTACCTTAGAAGACGTTTAGCAGCACCCCAGTGAGTGGTGGTGGGTGCGTGCATAAATTGGGACAGCTTGTGCACAGCAAAGGCGATGTCTGGCCTGGTGAGTTGCAGGTATTGGAGTGAACCAAGGACTTGTCGATATTGAGTGGCATCTGCAGGCGGGGACCCATCCGAGATAGAGAGGCGAGCAGATGTCGGTAGTGGGGTGCGAACAGGCTTCGAGGTAACCATGTTGTACCGGGCGAGCAGGTCAGTGATGTACTTGCGTTGAGAGAGAAAGCAAGAGGTTTTGGAGCGAAGAACTTCTACCCCCAAGAAATATGAAAGAGAACCAAGATCCTTGACTGAAAACTTGGCACTGAGGTCGGCAGCGACACGGGTGAGCATAGGCGAGTTGTTGCCTGTTAAAATGAGGTCGTCGACATAGACAAGAAAATAGGCGACCACTCCAGTGTTGTTGTAGACGAACAGTGATTCATCAGAGTGAGTGGGGTTGAAGCCAATTTCTTCGAGAAATGAGCGAAGAGCATAGTACCATGTGCGAGGAGCTTGCTTCAGACCATAGATGGATTTGTGTAATTTGCAGACATAGGTGGGAAAAGTCTTATCTGCAAAGCCAGGAGGCTGGGCCATAAAGACAGTGTCGGAGAGTGTGCCATGGAGAAAAGCATTATTGACGTCGAATTGCCGAAGAGGCCATTGCTGAGTGATAGCAATGCTGAGGACTGTTCTCACAGTGGCCGGCTTGACGACCGGACTGAAGGTTTCAGTGAAGTCAACACCTGGGCGTTGATGAAAACCCTTGGCAACCAGGCGAGCTTTGTACTTATCGAGGGATCCATCAGGTTTTCGTTTGATGCGAAAGACCCACTTAGAGCCAACTACGTTCTGCGATGTAGTGGGGGGAACTAAGTCCCAAGTACCATTTTGAAGGAGTGCATCAAACTCAGCCGACATGGCTGCTCGCCAGTTTTTGTCCTTGAGTGCCTGTGACACACAGCTCGGTTCAATGTCAGAGGTGAGGATAGAAGTAAGGCCATACCTCGGATTTGGTTTGAACACGTTGTTCTGAGCTCGAGTTACCATGCGAGGTGCAAGAGGTCGTGAGGGAGCATTGGTCGGCACAGGGATGTCGGATGTTGTGGCGAGCAGTGGAGAGGTAGGTGTGGGTATGGTTGGCGGGGTGATATTTAATTGGTCGACCAGTGTGGTCGGCACGTGGGTGTGGTCGAGGACGGTTGCGACAGAGAGAGGCAGCGAAGGTGTTAGTAGAGTGGGCGGCGAGGAGGAAGTAGGCGGCGAGGAGGTGGAGGTCGGCGAGGGAGGTTGTTGAATAATGGGAGGAGTGGAAAAGGGAAACGTATGTTCAACAAATTGAACATGCCGCGAGGTGTAGATTCGGTTTGTGGAGCGATCAAGACAGAGGTAAGCACTTTGTGTGGGCGAGTACCCAATAAAGACACATGGAGTAGAACGAGGATCAAGTTTGTGGGTGGTGTAGGGGCGAAGCAGAGGATAGCAGAGACAACCAAATACACGGAGTTTGGTCAGATTTGAAGGGCGAGCAGTGAGTTTTTCAAAGGCAGAGATCATGTCAAGGTTAACTTTGGGAAGGCGATTTATGGTGTAGGCTGCCGAGCAGACGGCATAGGGCCAATAGGTGAGGGGAATGGAAGCATGGTGAAGGAGAGCAAGGGCTGTGTCGACCACATGGCGATGACGACGTTCAGACATGCCATTATGTTCTGGAGTGTGAGGTGGGGTGGTGAGATGGGCAATACCATGAGTTTGAAGAAAGGAGCGAAGAGCAATGAACTCTCCCCCATTGTCGGAGTAGAAAGTTTTGATTGTGTTTTGATAGTTGTTCTCAACAAGAGTTTTGAATGTTATAAATGTGGGGAGAACATCTGATTTTCGTTTTAGAGGGTAAACCCATATGTACTTGCTGAAGTGATCAACAAATAGCACATAGTATTTAAAATTGTCAGGCGACAAGACAGGCGACGACCAGACATCAGAAAAGATAACATCAAGTGGTTTAGTAGACACAATGCTTGAATCATAAAAAGGTAATTTGTGACTTTTGATACAAGAGCAAGAGTTACAATTGAAGTGTTTGGAAGGTGCACTGGATAAGCTGAGCTTGGAGAGGGTGTGAGCAAGGATTTTGGTCAATGGGTGGCCAAGACGAGCATGCCAGGTGGTCGCTGTGAGGTGTTGAGTGGTGAAGGCTTGTGGGGAGGTATTGGACATGTGTGCCGGCCAGACGTACAAGTTATTGATACGACTCCCAACGAGGAGAATGCTCCCCGAGTGACCATCCCGCACCTGAAAGGAAGATCGATCAAAGACAATGTTAACATTATTATCACGACAAAGGCTAGAGACCGAAATCAAGTTTTTCGAGATGTGTGGGACAACCAGGACATTCGAAAAATTGAGAGACTCAAGATGAGGGAAGCTCATAGAGCCAGTGTGCGATATGTGTAAACCTTTACCATCACCAATTTCAACATTGTCAGGCCCATCAAATGGTGAGTGAAGAGAGAGGTTGGCGAGGTTGTTGGTGATGTGATGCGAAGCACCTGAGTCAAGGATCCAGTGCTCGGCAGGATGTGCCGAGGAGGCTGAGTGAGCTGAGTATGCCGGGCGAGCACCTGGTTGATTGTGAAGAGGGGTCGGTTGGTACTGTCCATGTGGGCGGCGAGGACCAATAGGTGGAGCAGTGGGCAATGAGGGAAGTTCAGGGCAGGTGCGAGCAGTGTGCCCCGGTGTACGACAATATTGACATGTGCCAAGATAGGGCCGTTGCGAGGACTGGCGAGGACGAGTGTCAGCAGTTTTCGACCTCGAGTCAGGTCGCGAGGAGCGATGATGAGGTTTACCAGCAGTGAGAGCAGATGCAGGTATGATGACCGAGGCTGGTCGCGAGGCAAGTTGAACCTCGGTACTGAGGAGCTTGTCGCAGAGCTCGGCAAACGAGATGGGCTGTTCGCGAGCTTGGATAGCATTTGCTATATCATTGTAAGACTCATCAAGGCCGGTTAGGACCTGAAGGGTGACGTCCTCGGCATCAGAGGTAATGCCGAGGAGTGCAAGTTCGTCGACCACGGAGCGAACTTCCATAAGGAAGTCAGAGATCGGGCGAGCACCTTTGGACAGAGAGCGAAACTTGGTTTTGAGGGCAAGGATGCGACCTCTGGAGGGTTTTCCAAACATACTTTCAAGCATCGACCAGGCTTCACAGGAGGATTTGGTTGATGCAACAAAGGGAATAAGGTCAGGAGACATGGAACCAACCATGGCCGAAAAGATAAGGTTATCTTGACACACCCACAGATCGTGGGCAGGGTTGGGAACAGTGTCGGTGGTGCCGACAGCTGGGACGGTGGAGGGTGGGCATGGGTGCGTGCCCAAGACATAGCCAAAGAGGTTGTGTCCAGTAAGAAGAAGACGAAGCTGAAATGACCAAGCACCATAGTTGGTGGAGGTGAGCTTCAAGGACATGTTTGCAAGGCCTTTAAAGGTGATTGGTGCCGGCAACGGATAGGAGGTGGCCATTGTAGTGAGTGGAGCAGCGGAGAGAGTGAAGGAGCAGAACAGGCTGGGCGTCGTGCGACGGACGGCGGCGGCGGCTCTTCGGAATCGAAGGCGGCGGCGGCGTGAGGGAGGAGCGGCGGCGGCGGCTGGAGTGTGCAGCGGCGGTGGCGGCGGCGGCCAAGGATTGGATCAGGCGTGAGCCGAATGACTCGATGATACCATATAGAGATATTATTATTTTCTTGCTCCTTAGTAGTTATTAGTTAACCAATCCAAAATTCCCCCCCCCCCTTTTTATTGATTTCATACACAAATTTATTCGATTAAATTACACCATTTCCTTTAGATCGACCCTTACTTGCCCTACTATATTAGTGGGTAGTTAAGGAATTATTTTTGGGTGTCGGCGACAGCACACCAAATTTTGGCGCCGCTGTCGGGGAATTCGGTTGTTAATTCGATCGAATATTTTGTGTTTTCAATTTTTGTCAAAAAAATCTGAACAGAAAAATTATAATTTCTGAATAGAAACAAAAATTTCTATTCCCGTGACATTTTGTTGTTGTTGTGATTTGCTGATTTGAACTAACACTAAACCCTCAGTGTTAGTTCGGTTTTTCTTTGTTTTATTTTCAGTGAATGATCACTCGATCAAATCGGAGTGAACGACTTGAATTCAATCCAGAAGTAGACAGAACAACAAGGAGACTTAGAAAGGAGACTCGTATACGTCGATAAATTAATTTTGCACCGACAAGAGAGACGAGTATTGGTGAAGAAAGTGATACTCGTGAAGAGCCAATTTTCGAGAAATTTTTTGAGAATATGGCTGAAGAAGCTCAAGAGAGAACGATGAATGAGTTGGCAAACCCAATCATCACTCGTCAACCCCTTTGCATTACAATTCCTACTCTTGCTGCTAATGTAAATTTTGAATTAAAATCGGGCCTAATTCATTTGTTGTCTTCTTTCCATGGTCTTGCAGGAGAAAACCCACATACATTCCTCAAGGAGTTCCATGTAGTATGCTCGAGCATGAAACCAACTTGAGTCACAGTAGATCATGTCAAGTTGAGTGCATTCCCGTTTGCACTAAAGAACACTGCAAAAGATTGGTTGTATTTCTTGCCGCCTAATACAGTGAACACATGGAATGACATGGAGAGGGTCTTTCTCCAACACTATTTTCCAGCCACCCGAGTGGCAACTTTACGAAAGGAGATTGCAGGTGCCATGCAAGGGTCAGGGGAGTCGTTGTATGAGTATTGGGAGCGTTTTAAGAGCTTTATAGCTTCATGCCCACAACACTAGATTGGTGATCAACTGCTTATCCAGTATTTCTATAAGGGGCTTGCCCTCACAGATCGTAACATGATTGATGCAGCTAGTGGAGGAGCTTTGATGGATAAGACACCAACAGCTGCACGTGAGCTGATATCTAATATGACAACAAATACTCAACAGTTTGGTGCACGAGATTCCATGTCTAGACCGGTTCTTGAGTCAAAGGATGATGCATTGGAAAAAATTGCTAGTATGATGCAAATGATGATGAAGGGAAAGACTTCAGAAATCCGACCATGCCGAATTTGCTCCACCACAGATCATGCCACTGATGATTGTCAGATTTTGAAGGAGTAAATAGAGCAGCATGCTAATGCAATTGGTTTTGGAAATTCTCAAGGTCGGAGGTATGATCCACACTCCAACACTTATAATCAGGGGTGGAGGGACCATCCTAATCTACGATATGGGAACCAACAAAACTATCAACATGGGGAAAATCAAAGGCCTCAACACCAAGATCGTAAGTTCCAGTTGTTTAGAGGGAATGATCGTAATGTTGAACCTATGGGACATAATAGTGGTGGTGGAAATTCTGATATGTCTTTTGAGGATATGTTGAAGTCATTGGCTGCCACGACGATGAAAGCTCAACAAGAGAGTCAGGTAGCCGTGAGGGATTTGCAAGCCGGACAAAAGAATTTGGAGGCCCAAATGAGTCAAATAGCTACGGCCCTCAACCAAATGCAAGCCCAAAACAGTGGTAAGCTACCATCTCAGCCCGAAATCAACCCTCGAAATGTAAGTGCCATCACTTTACGAAGTGGTAAGAAGTTAGAAGAAATTTCGACACCCGAACGAAGTGAGGAAGATGGAGGGCAGATTGGGGCAGGTGATGAGGGGCATTCCCAGGCCCCTAATTATCAGAATAATGCTCGGGACGAGCTGGTTGGACCCGAGAAAGTTGTCCGAAAAAATCAGGATGCAGATTTCAGTAACACTGACCCCCTCAGTGTCAGTGTCCCAGAAATGAAAAATGAGGTAAAGACTCGTAATTCAATGCCTGTTATTACCAAACCTTTACCTTTCCCGTCCAGGTTTAAAAAGGTAGAAAAAGGTGTCAAGGACCAGCAAATACTTGATGTGTTCCGAAAGGTTGAGATCAACATTCCGTTGATAGATGTACTTAAGCAAATTCCAAGGTATGCCAAGTTCTTGAAAGAATTGTGCACTAATAGGCGTAAGTTGGCTGGGAACGAAAAGATCTTCACGGGAGAGCACGTCTCAGCCGTCTTCCAAAAGAAGCTGCCTCCAAAAAGGAAGGATCCGGGTATGTTCGTTATCCCTTGCACGATAGGGGATCACAAGATTGAGCAAGCTATACTTGATCTTGGAGCCTCTATTAATGTCATGCCTCGATCTATATATGAGAAGTTAGGCATTGGACCATTGAAGGAGACGGGAGTGACTATCCAACTAGCTGATAGAAGTGTCACGCATCCAGTTGGTGTAGTTGAGGATGTTCTCGTACAGGTAGATAAGTTAATTTTTCCTGCAGATTTTTATGTGTTAAATATGAATGATAATCCGGGACATTCCATACCTATTTTGTTAGGAATGCCATTTATGGACACTTCCCAAACATAAATAGATGTTCATGGGGGCACCCTCACAATGGAATTTGACGGACAAATCATTCATTTTAATATATTTGATGCTATGAAATTTCCTAATGCCTCTGACTCTCTTTTTGGTGTGAGTGTCATAGACCCAATTGTGCAGGAAGTTTTTGAGCTTGATTGCAGGAATAAATTAGAGAGTTTGCAAGAAATGGAAGAAGGAGATGAGCAAGAAAAAAATTCTAGGTATGATGTTGCATTTGTAAAATTACCTGATACTTACCCAAAAATTCTTCCATCTTCGTTGCATGCACCAGAGCTTGAATTGAAGCCATTACCTGAACATCTGAAGTATACTTATTTGGGCCCGAAGGATACACTTCCTGTCATCATTTCAACAAAGTTGACGGAGGCCCAAGAGACGATGTTGGTTTCGGTGTTGAAAGAACACCAACAGGCTATAGGTTGGACAGTGGCAGACCTCAAGGGGATCAGTCCATCATTGTGCATGCATCAAATCCTACTCGAGGAGGATTCACGTCCCACTCGAGAAGCCCAACATCGATTGAACCCACCAATGATGGAAGTGGTGAAGAAGGAGATCTTGAAGCTGCTACAAGTTGGGATAATTATTCCCATATCGGATAGTAAGTGGATTAGTCCAACACAGGTGGTACCAAAGAAACCCGAAGTGACAGTGATAGAGAATGATAAGGGTGAATCTTTTCCAACTCGTGTGCAAACGGGATGGAGAGTATGCATAGATTACCGCAAGCTAAATGCCATGACAAGAAAGGATCATTTTCCTTTACCCTTCATCGATCAGATTTTGGAAAGGCTTGCAGGTCATTCTTATTATTGCTTTCTTGATGGATTTTCTGGTTATTTTCAGATTGCAATAGCCCTAGAGGATCAAGAGAAGACGACATTCACTTGTCCGTTTGGCACATTCGCATACCGTCGGATGCCATTTGGGCTTTGCAGCCCCTGCCACATTCCAAAGGTGTATGGTAAGCATTTTTTTCGAATTCGTTGGGAATATAATTGAGGTTTTCATGGATGATTTTAGTGTCTATGGTGGATCATTTGAAACATGTCTAGAAAACCTTAGTTTAATCCTTAAACGATGCATTGAAACTAATTTGGTTTTAAATTGGGAAAAATGTCATTTTATGGTAGAGACGGGAATTGTGTTAGGGCATATTGTTTCTGAAAAAGGCATAGAAGTAGACAAGTCTAAGGTTGAACTTATTGATGCCTTGCATTACCCCACCACTGTGCGGGAAGTTCGTTCTTTTCTTGGCCATGCAGGTTTTTATAGGAGGTTCATCAAGGATTTTTCCAAGATAGCATCACCTCTTTGTAGACTTTTGCAAAAGGATGTGGAGTTCGAGCTTGATAAGGCGTGTAAGGAAGCTTTTGACACATTGAAGAGATTGTTAACCACACCACCCATCATCCAACCCCCGAATTGGAGCCTACCATTCGAGATCATGTGTGATGCAAGTGATTATGCTTTAGGGGCTGTCCTTGGGCAACGTGTGGATAAGAAGTCTCATGTGATATATTAAGCATTACGAACTTTGGATCAAGCTCAAGCCAACTATTCTACCACGGAAAAAGAACTTCTTGCTGTGGTTTTTGCTTTAGAAAAATTTCGTTCATATTTACTTGGGACTAAAGTGATTGTATTTTCTGATCATGCAGCCCTAAGGTATTTGATGGCGAAGAAAGAAGCCAAACCGAGACTTATTCGGTGGATTTTATTGCTCCAAGAGTTTGATCTTAAAATTAAAGATAAGAGAGGTGCAGAGAACGTGGTGGCTGACCATCTTAGTCGAGATCTGAGGACGCTGAACCACTGCTGGAAAAATTCCCAGACGAGCAGCTGCTCGTTGTGACTAAAAAAATGCAGGACTCAGCAACACTGACCCCCTCAGTGTAAGTGTAGTCTGCCCCATGGTTTGCTGATTTGGTGAATTTTCTTGTTGCTGGAGTTTATCTGGAGGATATGAACAAGGCTCAAAGAGATAAGCTACGTAGTTATACTAAATACTACGTTTGGGATGATCCATATTTATGGAAGCATTGTGCTGATCAGGTAATACGAAGGTGCGTACCCGATTTTGAATTCTGTTCTATTCTCACCTTTTGTCATAATTATGCTTGTGGAGGACATTTTGGGTCCAAACGTACTGCTTTTAAAGTTCTAGAGTGTGGATTTTATTGGCCATCGTTGTTTCGGGATGCATATGATTTTTGGAAGTCGTGTGATAATTGTCAAACAACATGAAATATTTCTCAAAGGAATGAAATACCCCAAAACCCCATAATTGTGTGTGAAATTTTTGATGTGTGGGGTATGGATTTCATGGGCCCGTTTCCTTCTTCTTTTGGCAATTTATATATTCTACTTCTTGTTGATTATGTCTCGAAATGGGTCGAAGCAAAAGCCACTCGAACTAACGATTCTAAAGTGGTTGCAGGATTTTTGAGGTCTAACATTTTTGCTAGGTTCGGAATTCCAAGGGCGATCATAAGTGATAGGGGGGCACATTTTTGCAATCGAACTATTGAAGCTTTATTGCGAAAATATTCGGTTATGCATAAGATGTCCACATCCTACCACCCTCAAACGAATGGTCAAGCCGAGGTGTCGAATCGAGAGATCAAGGCAATATTGGAGAAAACGGTGCAACCTAACCGTAAGGATTGGACAGCCTATAAGACACCTATAGGGATGTCTTCTTATAGTCTCGTCTACGGTAAGCCATGCCATTTGCCCGTTGAACTATAACACAAGGCATATTGGGCGGTAAAGAAGTGCAACATGAGTTTCAACGAGGCTGGTGTTGGTAGAAAGTTGCAATTACAAGAGATTGAGGAGTTGAGGAATGAAGCATATGAGAACTCTGTGACTTATAAGATGAAAACAAAGGCATTTCACGATGCACGGATTTCACGAAAAAATTTCACTGTTGGAGAAAAAGTGCTACTGTATCATTCTAAGTTGAAATTATTTCCAAGTAAGTTACGTTCTCGTTGGATAGGTCCCTTTGTTATTACTAAAATCTTTTCTCATGGTGCAGTTGAGATCCAAAGCCTTAGGACGGATAAAATTTTCAAGGTGAATGGTCACCAATTGAAAGAGTATCGAGAAGGTTTTCAGAAGGAGCACGTGGAATGTGTGGATTTAGATAATCCACAATACTAGAGGGAATCACAATCCTAAGTCGAGCCATCGACAATAAACAAAGGCGCTTGTTGGGAGGCAACCCAATATTTATTTAATTTTTATTTTGTTTTGCTTTTAATTTCATTTTTGTGTGTTTGTGTGTCAGGAGAGGATTTCAGATAAGGCGTGGGCACGCCTTAAGTAAATACTTCTCCTGGAATTTATCTTTCATTGAAGTGGCAAGATAAGGCGTGGGCACGCCTTAACAAAACACCTCTCCTGGAATTTTGTTTGCATCATTCTTGTTGCTTGATTAGTTTTTATTTTATTTATTTATTTATTTCTATTTCTTTCTTTCTTGGAAACAGGACCATGAGTAGAAGCCCATCACACTGTAGAAACCCTACCCTCCAATCAACCGCCTCCCAATCTCTCCCTTGCCGGATCACAGCAACGCCGCGCCTCCACGTGTGCCTCCGCAACTACCCCGATCGGTGTTTCAATTTCGCCGCGGCTGCTTCACTCACACAACAGCGACCACGCGAGCCACTCTCCATCTCGCCGAAATGCAGCCACCACCACACCAAAGCAGAACCACCGCGGCCCCACATAAAGTTTTCGCCGGAATCGCAGCGGCAGGACACGACTCCACCGGTCGCGTCTTCTCTTTCGCCTGGAAAAGACAGCGGCTGGCCACCTGGGCACAGTCACTGCACCGCCCTCTGCGCAATCGCGGAACGCCGTGCCCCCATTCTCTCTATCTCCGACTGCATCACGCGCGGCCCCCTTTCATCGCCGCGTCTTCTTCTCGCCGGAATCGTAGAAGCTCGACACCACTCCACCGACGACCTCCCACCAAGGCGAGTAAATCCAGCGGCGTTCCGGAGCTGCATCGCCACACATCCGCCTGCTCTCATCTGTCGCAGCCTGTCCCTCCGCCGCATTCCACCTCCGTCCGACGCGCAGGGCTGCGCTGCCACGTTCCGCCACCGTCCGACTTCGGCCAGCAGTCACAACCACTTCACCGCCGGAATTTCACTAGCCATGGTTAACCAGTAGCATAATTCCGATGCCTACCCGTTTGTAAAAGGGCAATAAGAGCTCATCCTCTCAAGCCCTAGTTCGTACATATTCGACGGAGCCCGAATCACCTCTGATGGATGACACACCGTAAAATTGGTACCCCCGTTCCACTATATATTTATTTTCTACATGGTGTTAAATTTTAGTATATCTTGTTTTAGTGCTAAGGGATAAGCACCTATTTAAGTGGGGGGGGGGGATGATTTGTATCAAGCGGTAGATGTCTTTCTTGTTTCTCGTATATTATGTTAGTATTGCGCATGCTTGAGTGTTTGAAACTTGGTGACGTGAATATTTGCATATGAATCTAGAGGTTTGAATTTGTCTTTTTTTGTTAAATATGTTGTGATCTTGGGTAGTTTGTCCTAATTGACGATTTGATTTGATATTCATGCTTGAGTGGTGGAATCGAGTTGATTTTTGGTTATTTTGGTGCTGAAGTAATCCTAAATTTCTTGTATTTGTATTTTGGGTAAAATTGTTTTGATTCTCTTAAGAAGGAAAATCTGAGTTGGTGGACGAAGTCGAAAAATAATGAAATAAATGAGGATGGAGGAAAAGAAAAAAGGAGTTGAGTTGAAAAGCATTGAAATGAAAAAAAATAACGAGGGGCTGAAACTGCTACCTACTTAAGGGGGCTCATGTTCTTTGAATGAAAAATTAATAACACAAAAAAGAGCTAAAACCCGAAAAGTAGAGAGGAGCTGCGGACCTCGTTTTGAGTGATAGCAATTGCACTATTACTGTCACAAAATATAGGTACATTCGATTCTACAATATTGTAGTCTCGGAGTTGTTGCATTAGCCATAATAGCTGACTACAACAACTACCTGCAGCCATATACTCTGCTTCAGTAGTAGAGGTTGCTACACTTGTCTGTTTCTTTGAAAACCATGAAATGAGTTTAGAACCAAGAAATTGACACGAACCAGATGTTGATTTCCTATCTATTCTGCAACCACCAAAGTCCGAGTCTGAATATCTACTTAAGAATAGATCATCATCTATAGGGTAGCATAAACCTCGATTAATGGTTCCTTTCAGATATTTCAATATTCTTTTAGCAGTTTCCAGGTGACTTTCCTTGGGGTTTTCTTGAAATCGAGCACATACACCAAAAGCAAAAGTTATATCTGGTCTACTAGCAGTCAAGTAGAGTAGAGAATCAATTAAACCACGATAGTATGATTGATCAACACACTTACCTCTTTCATCAGGATCCATGCGGTAGACGGGTAGCATTGGTACACCAACAGTTTTACAGGTTTTGATGCCATACTTATCAAGTAGATTACGAGTATACTTAGCTTGATTTCATGAATATGCCTTCAACAGATTATTTTACTTGAAGACTAAGAAAGTAATTCATTTCTCCCATCATAGACATTTCAAATTTACTTTACATGAGCTTCGAAAAGCTTTCACTCATGCTTTTGTTGGGTGAACCAAAAATGATATCATCCACGTAAATTTGAACGAGTATGATATCTTTTCCTTCTTGTCTTCTGAACAAGGTTCTATTGACCTTTCCCTTATTAAAACCATTGTCTAATAGAAAGAGAGAGAGAGAGAGAGTGTCGTACCAGGCTCTTGGAGCTTGCTTTAATCCATACAAAGCTTTCTTTAACCTGTACACTTGATTGCCTTTCACCTCGAAACCTGGGGGTTGTTCAACATATACCTCTTCAGCAAGAATACCGTTAAGAAATGCACTTTTAACATCCATTTGAAATACAGTAAACTTCATATAGGCAGCATTTGCAAGAAACAATCGAATGGCTTCTAGTCTAGCAAGAAGTGCGAAGGTCTCATCATAGTCTATGTCTTCGGCTTGTGAATAGCCTCGGGCTACTAGTCTAGCCTTATTTCTAACGACTAAATCATTCTCATCTTTCTTATTTTTGAAAATCCACCTAGTGCCAACTACATTATGGTGTTCTAGCCTATCGACAAGTTCCCAGACGTCGTTTCGAATAAACTGGTTCGACTCGTCTTGCATGGCGATGATCCAATTACTATCAGTTAATGCCTCTTTAACGGTCTTAGGCTCGATAGATGAAAGGAAACAACACCAGCAAAACAGAGATGGACTTGACTGTTCTTGCGACTCAAAGAGTTGTCGTCTAATCTTTACACCAATAGTAGAGTCACCTATGATATCATCACTAGTGTGAACAGATTTCCATGTCTTTCTAGACTTAACAGGCATGCTTTCATCATTTAAATCAATAGCATCATGCATATCTATATCATCTATATCAGCAGATTTTACAGGAGTGGACGAGTCAACTAGAGCAGGCATGTCAACTGGTCTAGTAGACTTACCTTTGTCACTTACCTTCACCTCGTCATCTGACTCGAGGGCTTTCAGGAACGGATTGTAGGCTTGAACCGATTCGTACACCTCTGATTCTTTGTCGGATTGAATCTTTAATTCATCCACTTTCTTACTGATCTGGTCGGTAGACGAGTCCTGTCGAGCTTCATCGAAAACAACGTGTGGTGTTTCTTCCACACAAAGAGTTGAGTAGTTAGACACTCTAAATGCTTTGCTCGTAGAGGAATATCCTAAAAATATCCCCTCGTCTGCCTTAGCATCAAAGGCATTTAACTTACTTTTCCCATTGTTATGGATGAAACACTTACATCCGAATATATGGAAATATGAAATTCAGGGTTTTCTACCTTTCCATACCTCGTAGGGAGTCTTACCTAGTGCTTTGTTGATAGCACTTCTATTCTAGGAGTGGCATGCAATGTTGATTGCCTCTGCCCAAAAAATTTTAGGAGTGTTATACTCGGCTATCATGGTTCTACAGGCTTCTTTGAGTGTTCTATTCTTTCTCTCAGCTACACCGTTTTGTTGTGGAGTCCTAGCTGCACTAGTAAGGTACTGGATACCACTTTTAGAACAGAATTCTTTGATATAACTATTAATGAATTCAGTCCCCTTATCACTACGAATCTTGATAATGGGTTGACTTTTCTCAACCTGTAACTTCTTCAAAAGATCAGGTAGTAGAGTTTGTGTATCACTCTTCTTGTGTAAGAAGACTACCCAAGTAAACTTAGAATAGTCATCTACCAAAACAAGTGTGTACCTTCTACCGTTCAAAGTTGGAGGAGTTATAGGACCATGAAGATCCATGTGTAGAAGTTCTAAGACTCTACTTGTTGAGAGAGTATGAATTGACTTAAATGAACCTTTTACCTGTTTACCTTTTTGGCACGCGTCACACATTGAAATAGATTTCGTTGGGTATACCTTCAACGAGGTAATCTCTTGTGATCTTATTAATCACCTTAAAGTTCATATGACATAGGCGTCTATGCCATAGCCAACTGAGTTCTTTAGGGTTCTTACTAAGAAAACAAGTGTCCCTTGGACAACTATTTCAATTCACAATGTACACGCTGCCTTGTTTGACGCCGACTAGCAGTACAGTATGAGTCCTCTTGTCGATGATCTCACATTTACGACTCTTGAATTGTACCTTATAACCACGATCACAAAATTGTGAAATAGATAGTAAATTGTATTTCAACCCTTCTACGTAGGATACGTCTTGTATCTCTACATCTCCATTTCTGATGTAACCGAAACCTTTTGTAACAGCAGTTGAGCTATCACCAAAGATCACCTTGGGTCCTTCTTGATCGCAGTAGCTCGATAGAAGGGCCTTAGTACCTGTCATGTGGTGCGAACACCCACTATCGATGTACCAAGTTTCTCCTACAGAACCACCTTTCTTATACAAGTCGAGTCGACCCTGCAATGATGATATTTAATAATTTAGGTACCCTCCTTGTCTATTGGGGTCCTAAGGGGTTAGTAGAGTTCAGAGGAATCCAAATGTACATATGAGTTTTGAACAAATTAGACCTCTTAAGCTTTCTACCATGTTTGTTACAAAATAGTACCATGTTGTCCTTATCTGGTCTATCTTCAGACCTTGGGTCTACTCGTTTGAGATAAACTTTCGACTTAACCTCTACTTGAGTAGGCATAGGCCTTTGATAATCAGAATAGGGCTTGTATGCATTAGGGCCATACGGTTTATAGACACGTTTAGGTCTTTCCTCTCTTATGATATCGTATGATAAAGGTGGAGGATATAAGACAGGTTGAGTACGATATTTTGAAGCAACTTTCCTAGGCCTTGTTGAGTAGAGTTGAGACTGCCTTATGAAAGGAGGTCTAGGCTCATTCCAACGAGTTTGTACTTGTCTAGAACTTGTCTCCTGAGGATACCAATCTTCGTATCTGACCTGGTTTGGTCGTCCACGACTAGTTGTCCTCCTGTGACTTGTTCTAAACGGAACAGGTCTGTTGTTAACATTCTTTCTACCACCTTTGGTAGTCGGAGTGCTAACTCTAGTCTGCTTGTGTACAACACCTCTAGATGTTGTTCCAATATCGTAATCCATTGGGCTTTTCCCTTTATCTTTTGTCAAAGAACTTGAACTAGCAGCAGTAGGGTTCTTAATGACTTGAATAGACGATCTAGGTGAATCTGCACCTAACCCTGTCTTGTCATCTAGAGCCCTATACCTATCTGGCAGTTGTTGATTAATCATTGATGAATTAACCAAGTCAGTAAGTTTAAGGTCTAGATTTACGACTTCAGTCTCTAAGAACTTATTACGCTCTTCAAGCTTTTTGCACTTGTTCTTTAAAACATTGAATTCATTAGTATCTGTTGCATGTGTCTTTAATAAATCTTTATACAACTTGTCTGTTAACGCATACTTGTCTTTGAGTTGTCTCAACTCTTCTGTCAAGCGTTCGTTTTGGACAATTATATTAGGATCTACCTTAGACTTAGCTTCTTTAAGATCAATGATTTCTTGTTTTAAAGCGATGTTCTCATCACTGACTTCCATGAATGACTTGTTAGCAAGTAGGAGGTCTTCTTCAGTCACTCCATTGGAATGATGAAGACTACTCCGTACTCCACTATCGGCAGTATCACTTTCATCAGAATCTGAGTCATCACATGAACGAAAAGAAGTTGCAGATAATACCTCTTGTTCGATTTTCGCCATTAGGATTAGGCCATCGTCTGCTATGAAGGCTTCTTCTTCGTTGTTATAAGGGTAACTATATGAAGACGAAGGCAACTCGTCTGAATCCGTTTCAGACTCATTGTGTGCCAACATAGCCTTCTTACCCCTGTTGTATCTTCGCTCACGTCTAGATTTTCTTTCCTCACGATCTTCTGAACTCAGGTCCGGACATTCGTAAATGTAATGACCTGGCTTTTCAAAGTTATAGCGTAGAGGATCATTAGTATACTTTTTCACAGGTGAGTTATCCCTTTTCTTATCTCGCTTATCAGAAGAACGTCTAATCTTCCTATCCTCAGAGTTTCTATCTCGTCTGTTATCTTTCGAGATCTCATCTCTCCTTTCGGAAGAGATTCGATCTCGTCTAGTCTCAGACGAGTCCTTATTATTAGAACCTCTAAAATCCTTGTAAAAACGCTTATATCTTTCGTATCGTTTGTTTAACTTGTCAAACCTCTTAATCATAAGACTCATCTGATCTTTCAGACTTAGATCAGATCTATCTAGTTCGTCCTTAATACTAGAAGACTTGGCCTTAGACTTAGATTTGTCTACTCTAAAGCTCCTAGACAAAGAGGCCTTAAAAGTAACATTTTTCAACACAGTTTTCTCTCTATCGCTACTAGCTATAGGATCATCCTCATCTAAGTCGAACTCGTGTGCCTTTAATATTTGAAACATTGTTTCGGCAGACCATGCATCAATGTCCTGAGTATTCTTGATGATCATCTTGACAATCTTCCATCTATCGTCTAACGACTTAAGAATACGCAAGTTAATCTCTCTATTGGTATAAGTCTTGCCTAACACTTCTAGATCATTCATAATACGCGTGAAACGAGTATCTAACCAGTCTATATTTTCACCAGCCTTCATCTTAAATGATTCAAACCTCTGTACAGCAGTAGACAACTTACTTTCCTTGATCAGGGAGGTCCCTTCACAAAGGACAGCAAGTCAATCCCACATGTATTTAGCAGACTTACATTTTAATACTTTCCCTAGATACTCATTGGGTAGAGTATGTAAAATATAGTTCTTTGCTAAACTATCCAGATTATTTTGCCTCATTTCTTCTGAAGTGAGTTCTGACCTTGGCTTGGGGACGAGTACACCAACAACTTTTGATGGTTCCAGTGCAGTAGTGTTTGGCACCATGGTAACGATCAGGCCTTCTTTTACGACTGACACCATTAGATCATTGGTCGAGCTGAATATAGCTTCCATCCTGAGTTTCCAGTAATCATAATCTTGCACAGAAAACTTAGGCAATTTGTTAGCGTTTATTTCCATAGCCATGATTTCAAGAAGATCAAATATGAATATAACAGACATATCAAAGATACAATAAAATCAAGTAAAGTGATATGATCAAATACAAACGGACACAAAGATTTCCCTTAAAATCTTTTTGGTGATCAAGAAAAAGCAGTCCAAAGAACTACTGCTCTGATACCACTTGTAGGTCCCTAGTTGAGTTGTAAGATTGAGCAAGCTAGTAAAAGTCTAGAGGGGAGGGGTGAATAGACTTTTAAAAATCTTTCAAAATATCAGAATACACAATGCGGAATATCAGAATTAACAATGAGCCCTTAAGATTTATACTCAACTATTTCGATGAACACTGATCTTGTCTAGTCTATATGCAGATTAATCAATTAACAATATAATCAACAATTAAACACAAACAAAACAGTAAGTAAATCAACACGAGATTTATAGTGGTTCGACAACTTGTCTACATCCACTCTCACAACTCCAGTCGTGAAATTTTATTAACTAATCTTGTGGCTTTAAGTTCCAAGAAATAAGACTTCGATCTTATCGAAAATACCACCAGATATTTCTTCGATCTAACAACTAGCTTATGAACAAGTAACTAGAAACTTGATTAACAAACAAACTTTAAAGAAAAACTTATCTATCAGTAGTAGCCTTCTTGAATATGAACTTGTCTTCTCTGGCTTCAACTTCAAACTTTCTTCTTGCTTGAACTCTGTGAGTTTTCTTCTTGCTTTGATATCTTCAATGTACGCTCTTGATCTCGTAGTAACAATGGTTTTTAACCATTGAAAGTCTTCAGGTATTTATAGACTTCTCATATCAAGATTAGTTTGTTATCCAACAACCTTTTCTTGATAACTAACTTTTGTAACGACTTCTTCTTATCTCTTCACGCGTTTCTTCAGTTAATTAGTTATTCCATAACTAACTCTTCATATCTTCACTTCTAGATACGACTTTAAATCTTCATCTTCACTTCACGCGGTTTCTACTTGTCTTGCTTCGACACTTAGAATATCTCTCAGCTTCTCAGCACTTGTCTTGTCTTGTACAAGTCTTCTTGTCTTGTAGTCTTCTTGACTGTAGATCTCCATCATGTAGAACTATACTAGTCCTATCAACTAATCTATCAAGACTATTACATTACTTTAAGCTTTATAAAACAACTTAATAACCTTAAATCTATACATCAATATGAACATGAAATGTAAACTATACTATAAGCTTCTATACAACAATTATAAGCTTTTCATCCTATATAAAACTTCTTTCAATACTTAGTTTATTTTTCAGTACTTATACTTATCTTTTCTTTTGTACTCTTCTGATCTTGTCACAAGACGACTTCCATAACTAGATCAGTCAACACTTAGAAATATATTCAAGTTCTCTTTTTGGCTTATCAAAACTATTTCCATCAATTATGACTTGTCTTAGGATTCATATCCGAACAGGAGGCAAGAGAATCCCTTATCTTACTTGGGATCCAAGTGGGTTACATAAATTTGAAAAGGTCTCGATATGACCAGAGTTCTAAATAAAAAGTGAGAAACACTTAGATGCCACGAGGCCGAGGGAAGCTATAGAGTCCCTCACTCTACTCGAAATCTAAGTAGATTACTTAAACATAAATAGTCGTGATATGGCTGAATCTTTGAAAATTAAGTGTTGAACACTGAAGAGTTTGTGATGTTCAAGATATGAACCACATCGATTGTTAGCTAGGATATGGCTGAATTTATGAGTAAGGAGTGTGAGACACTCAAGAATTTCTTGAGGTTACCACATTGATTATTAGCCATGCTATGGCTGAATTTATAAGTAATGAGTGTGAGACACTCAAGAATTTTTTAAGGTTCGAGATATGAACCACATCGATTGTTAGCCATGATATGGCTTAATTTATGAGTGATGAGTGTGAGACACTCAAGAATTTTTTAGGTTCAAGATATGAACAACATCGATTGTTAGCCAATATATGGCTAAATTTATGAGTAATGAGTGTGAGACACTCAAGAATTTTTTGAGGTTCGTGATATGAACCACGACGTTTAAGACATGATATGGCTGAATTTATGAGTAATGAGTGTGAGACACTCAACAGTTTTTTTAAGGTTCAAGATATGAACCACATCGATTGCCGAATTTATGGATAATGAGTGTGAGACTGTAATATCCGGTAATTTTTCTTTACCTTTTATTAATAATATTTATTTTAACTAAATTATAACTAATTGAAATAAAAAATTTAACTACAATTTAATTATACATTATATCTTGGTAACTCTTTTCGTCAGTGAGGTATTTCACTCATTACTTGATCCTCTATGTACCACCAATCCACCATACGTTATTTTTTTATTTATAAAAATTAATGGGTAGTAATAATCAAGTTCTCTCATGTAGCTCCTCTCTCATACTATATAGTTTAAGTCCTCACCATTTCTGCTTGCTACAGAGGTAATTTCTCTTTATATTCTCTATTTAATTATTCTGTATATATACACACGCATCCACTTATAGTTATATATGTATATATATATATAAATGTACGTGCATATAACTATATATGTAGTACCCAAATCAACCCATGCATACTATTTTCTTTTAATTATTTTCTAAAGAGTGCTATTAAGTATTATTTCGAATCTGAGTAACAAATTTGTTGTACGTGCTTTTGGATGGTTGATCTGGATGTGGACTTTTCGTAAGCACTACACAAACATGAATTATATGTGGAGTTTATTACGTGTTAAAGCGGATTAATATGATGATTTGTTGTGATCTTATCGAAGAACAATGAAGAACACAAGAGGTAGCTTCTCCGAGAAGCTAAAGCTTTGAGCTTGGGAGTGTTTATTGCTTTGGGTTGAGGATTTGGTAGGAAATTGTAACTTAATCTTACAAATGAGCCATTTAGGCATTATATACTGATTTTTTAGGTCTGCCCGCCTTTACACGTGGCGGGCTGATATTGGACCTGAAATCCCACCTCGAAAAGGTGATGGGACGCTGCATTAAATGCTAAACCGCCTCTGGTGGTCGTCCTCACCCGAGACGAGGAACTGGGCCTTGGTGGTCGCCGGAGGACCTGGTCGTCCGGTCATCTCCAGGGATGGTGGTCGTCTTTCTTCATGCTCGCCATGATCCTTACTCTCTCCCAAGACACTTGTCTTTTCTAGCTAGCTCTACATGTGCTCGCCAACATCTTTGGGCGAGCACACAATTACATTTTCTTCATAAAGTTGACTAGTCGTCGCATGACTTGGTTGACTAGTCATCGCCACGCAAGCTGTTGACTAGGATTGACTTGTCAAAGATTGACTTCTTTGACCTGGTGTAACATTTGCCCCCTGGTCGCCTTTCTTCGTGTTCGAAATAGGAAGGCGGACAGTATGGTCGTCTTCGATGGATATGAACATGTCTTGGATATCCAAGACTTTGGAAAATCTTTTGAAAATATTTTGCCCAAAATGGTCGCCTCGTATTCCGCAAAAGGTCACGTCCTTACAACACTTTAATGACGTCAGCAGCCGCCAATGTCAAGCGCGTGGAAAAGCGCGAAATTTTGAATTTGAGCGCGTGGGCGCATGCCGACCTCAAAGGTCGCGCGTGACGCCCACTTTCTCGCCTCGATTTCAGGGATGGCCCCAAATTTTGGCAAAATTACGGAATTTACCCCGTTTTTTGCACTTTAGTCCCTGGGCACTTTGTGCCTATAAATAGGATATCTCTCCCTCGTAAATCACTTTCACAACTTTCGAATTTTAGAACTCTCGAGCCTTCTTCTTCCTGAAGCTTTTTTGGTGGTTCTTCGACAACTCCGGCGACTCATTCTTCGACTTCCGGCTTGTAAGGTAATATAAAAAACTTCTTTCTTCTCTCCTTTGCTCTTTTTCTTCAAAAATCGAAACAAATGGTGAGGGTTGCGCATACCGATGGGTCGGGACCGCCACCGCCGGCGGAAATGGTGGATTCAGATGCCTCGACGTCGAGGATTGGCCGGAATCCTGGAAAGAGGGTTGTAGTCTCCTCGAGCTCCAATGGATCGGAAAGTCTCTCTCGGACAATTTCGGTCGAGGCCCTAGGTGCTCGTTATTCCGAGGACAGTATTATGAAGGATCTTACACTTGGTGAAGATATTCTCTCCGATGGTGGGGACTATCGGGTTGATCGTGGTGATGATGGGGGGAATGCTTCCGAGCATGAGAATGGAGCAGACGACCATTCCTCAGATTCGGACATGGGCGAGCTGGGCCCTGATGTAGAGATAGGTGATGAAGTCGATCACGAGACTGCCCAAAGGATGATCAGTGGGAGTCTACACGAGTGTGCCGACGAGCTTATCCGGTACCGGGCGAGCATAGCGGACTTCCTCTCAGGACGATAAAGGTTGGACGGGGATGACCTACATAGGAGGTCGTATGCTCAATACGTTTCAGAGTATGAGTTCCCTCCTCCTGCTCGCTAATATCGGACTGTCGTTGAGTCGAGGTACGAGGCATGCGAGCATCCGAGTAAGGTATCCTCGGCCCAACTTGCAAACTCAAGGAAAAAATACTTCATTCCGCAAGATGTTCATTTCTTTATTCCGCGGGAGGATGAAAGAGCCGACCAACCTCCGGAAGGCATGATCACCGTGAATTGAGGTTCCCCCTTCATTCGAGCATCAGTAACTTTCTGAACTACTTGGAAGTGGCCTCGATGCAGATTACCCCCAATGGATGGACGACCATCATTGGGCTTTTGACAATGTTCGGATTGGAGGCCGTGGAAAATGGTTGCCAAAGGGTTTCCCTCACCCCTCGAGAAATAAACTCCCTCTTCCAAGCACTCGAGGCCGGCCAAAAGGTTGGTCATGGCTGGTTTTACGTCAGGGGGCGACCAGGATGGAAGCTCGTCGAAGGGGTCCCGAAAAAGATTCGAGACTGGAAGACCAACTGGTGGTGGGTCGCGGGAGACTGGAAAAGTGCGACGAAACTTGATGGATCCGCCGAGCGAGTTTCCATTCACCGCGAATTCAAAGAGATTCGACGTAAGTATTTAAAATTCATGCTCGTTCTCGTCTGTACTGATTTAACTCTTTTCTTTGTTGCAGGTGTTGCTGCTCGTCAAAGGGCTGCCGATCACCTGCTTTCCAAACTCTTCAAATATTTTTTTTGCTGCGTAACCGAACGTCGCTACCGCGAGCGTCATTGCCGCTTTTTAAAACGCGAGCATCTAAGGGATAGAGCCGGGCTCCGTGTGCCTCCACACCATTTTACGAGATCTTTTCCTCCTGGTAATGTATTTTCCTTAAGCCTTTCACTTTGAAAGAAAACATCTTGGTCTAAACAACTTCTTGTCCCTTTGCAGCAGCTGTCCCCGTCATTATCCGAACTTCTCTTCCTCCAACTCTTGAACTCGACGGAGTTATGAGTACCGCGGCCTTGAAGATGATCGTTGTCAATCGCGAAAGGAAGGCCGTCGAGGCCGAGAAAGAGCGAGCTGGGGCTCGTAAGAGAGATCGCGAGACTCCGCAGGTCCTGCCTCCGAAGAAGGCGACCGTGGAAATCCCTCGAAAGGAGAGATGGGGGACGTCAGGCCAAACCAAAGGTCGCCGATCCCCACCGCCCAAGAGAGCTCGACAAAACTCTCCGCCGACCAGACCCGAGCAGGCCATGGTGGAGGCTGAGCCGAAACCCGCGAGAGATCCGGCGGATGTTACTGTGCTCGGTTGGGATACCGACCGTGTCACTCGGTAAGAAACTTTGCTTGAGACTTGATCTTTTTTTTTTCTTTTTACATATTTCTAAACATTTAGTTCCTCTCTTCAACCTCAATGCTCAAACGGACCCTCCGACCTTGGAGGACCTTCTTCAGTATTATCGGTCGAGGTCTCCCTCGTCTTTTACGAGCGAAAGGATTCCCCTTGATGCTCGCCGTGCGAAGAAGAATCTTCCTCGCAGCCTCACTAAACCGTTCATCGATAATGTGGAGGCTCATGAGGTATCCGAAGTTGTTCGGCTGGCGGCCGTGAATATTGGTCGCATAACTTTCACCCTCGAGAACCTTCATCGGCGGGTCACCCATCTTGAGAGAGGGGAAGAGGAGAAGAAGGTTGTGATCGAGGAGCTGATGAAGTCGTCTAAAGCTTTTGAGGAGGAGAAAATAACTCTTGCGGCCAAACTCTCGGCCGCCATTCAAGATCTTGGTACGGCCAAGGGTGAGATTGTTGGGTTTCGCGACCGTATGCGAGCTTTGGAGGCCGAGAAGGCGGACCTTGCTCGCCAGCTGGAAGAGAAAAGCACAACTCTTGAGACCTCTCAAGAGAAATTGAAAGATGCTGAGGTCGAGCTGACCCAAACCCAGGCTGATAGGGATGAAAAGGCCTACTTGGCCGAGCAAGCTTCTCTCTTTGCGATGGCCTACGGCTTCAACCAGCTTACCCAATCTCTGCATTCAACTTATCCGGACTTGGACTTGAATCCCCTCGTTCCGAGCATTGAGAAGCACTTGCTGAGAGAGAATCCCAAGCGAGGTGATGTGATCCCAATTCTTGGGTTGGTCGACTTGGGGCTGATGTTCCCTCGTCTACTCGAGAAAGGTGCTCTCTTCAACTATCCTCCAGTGGATGAAGTAGCCCCGGCCCAGGTCGCCCCCATTGCAGATGAAACAGCCGAGGACGGGCAAGATGCTTCTTAAAAAATGCCGGCCACTAGGGCCTTTTTGTAATGTTCAGCCTTAGAGGCCCTTTTTGTAATTTCAGCCTATAAGGCTTTTTAATATGATAAACTTTTTGCTATGACTTGTGTTCGTTTGTTTTGAGTGATCGTCTTCGTCACTGCTTTTCAATTTATGTTTGATTATTTTTGCAAGCACCTTTCAATGAGTACTTGTCTATAGAGTTAAACCTTTCATTGGTCTGTGCTCGTTTATTTAATAGTGATCGTCGTCATCACTGTTTTTTGCAAGCATCTTTCAAATGAGTACTTGTCTTTTAGAGTTAAACCTTTTCAACGGTTTGAGCTCGTATGTTTAATAGTGATCATTCGTCACTGTTTTTTGCAAGCATCTTTCAATGAGTACTTGTCTTTTTAGAGTTAAACCTTTCTTCGGTTTGAACTCGTTTTCGGACCTCTACCGTTCGTTGGTTTACGTCCGTATGTGTTTAGAGTTAACCATTTGTCGGTTGAACTCGTTTCTAGTTGGCTACGCAGAGCCTCATCTAAAAATTCTAAAATTTATCTAACACTTGATGAAACTTAAAACTTGACATGTATTTAAACGATATTAGATACAAACTATATAAATGTACGAAATTGAAACTTACTGATAGTATTTCTTCAACTTGACCGCGTTCCATGGGTACTTGCTTGGCTTGCCCTCGAGATCTTCTAATTCGTACGATCTGTTTGAGTACGTGCGCGTTACGCGGTACGGACCCTCCCAAGTCGGGCCAAGTATGCCTATGGACTGCTCCGTCGCCCGTCGAAGTACGAGTTGGCCAATAGTAAATTGTCGAGCACGTACTTTGGTATTGTAATAATGTTCTGACCTTTGCTTGTAGACCACATTCTTCTCGTCCGCCGTTAGTCTTCTCTCTTCTAGGAAGTCCAAGTCGGAGAGCTGTGCATCGTTGTTTAACTGCTCGTCATAATTTGCTACTCGGAAAGTGGCTACCTGTGCTTCTTCTGGTATGACAGCTTCGGTTCCGAACGCGAGCGCGAACGGAGTTTCACCTGTAGAATTCCTCGTGGACGTCCGATATGCCCACAACACCATGTGCAGCTCGTCCGACCATCTGCCCTTCAATCCATCTAGCTTAGCTTTCAAGGTGTTCTTGATGATTTTGTTGATCGCCTCTACCTGACCATTTGATTGTGGATGATAGGGTGTTGAAAAAAAGTTTCTTGATGTTCCACTTTGAGCAGAATTCTAGCATGTCTTGACTTGTGAATTGGCGTCCGTTGTCCGTCACGATCGCTCGTGGTAGGCCGAACCTGTAAATAATGTTTTTCCAGATGAAGCTTATCATTTGGGCTGTTATGATGGTCTTCAATGCCTTCGCCTCCGTCCATTTGGTGAAGTAGTCGACTGCTACAACTACGAAAGTTACTCCCCCGACGTCGGGCGAGAAAGGTCCGATGATGTCGATGCCCCATTTCGCGAAGGGCCAAGAGCTATAGACGGAGATGAGCTCGTCTGGTGGTGAGTGTATGGCGGGAGCAAAAGCTTGGCATCTCTTGCACGTCTGGGCATAATGAATTGTATCATTCTTCAGTGTTGGCCAAAAGTAGCCTTGTCTCATGATTTTTAAAGCGAGAGCTTTCCCCCTGTATGATTTCCACATATTCCATCGTGGATTTCGTGCATGACGATCTTCGCTTCATCTTCTCTGAGGCATTTCAATAAAGGCATTGAAAAACCCCATTTGTATAGCTGGTCGTCGATAATGGTGTACCTGGCGGACCTGAGTTGTAGTCTGGTCGCCTTAACTTTATCTTCCGGGAGCTCGCCGGTCTTGATGAACTTGGTGATCGGCGACCTCCAGTCCTCGTCGCTGGTCGCTTCAACCTG
Organism: Galeopsis tetrahit; assembly: GCA_963675135.1. NCBI lineage: Eukaryota > Viridiplantae > Streptophyta > Magnoliopsida > Lamiales > Lamiaceae > Galeopsis > Galeopsis tetrahit. The sequence continues at coordinate 97,418 of OY776134.1, forward strand.
CAAAATTTGACTTCTACTCACTGATGGGGAAGAAATTTTAGTGATCGTCGCTTCGGAAAATATTGCCTCCCCCTCTGAAGTGGCCAGTCGAGCTAAAGCATCTGCTTGCGTATTCTCCTCCCTAGGGATTTGCTCGATGTGGATTTGATCGAATTGCTCGAGTAATCCTTTCACTAGGTCTTGATACTTCAACATCTGGTCGCCGCGAGCCTCGTACTCGCCCGTAATTTGACATACCACTAGCTGAGAGTCAGAAAAAAAATTCAGTTTTCTGGCGCCCACGGCCATGGCCATCTTGATTCCAGCGACCAGAGCCTCGTACTCTGCCTCGTTGTTGATCGCCCGATACTCGAACTCGATCGCCGAAGCAAAAGTTTGTCCGAACGGGCTGGTGAGGACGATTCATGCCCCCGCTTTGGTGGTCGTCGACGAGCCGTCGATGAACAATGTTCAAGGAAGTTCGATTTCCTTGTCAAATTTGTCTGGGAAAGTGAGTTCCACTATGAATTCTGCCAACACTTGTCCCTTGATCGCCGTTCTAGGTGCGTAGGTGAGCCCGAATTGCCCGATTTCCACCGACCATTTCAAAATTCTTCCAGTGGTATCCGGCCGATACAGTGCTCGTCGTAGAGGGAATGTCGTAAGGACCACCACCTCGTGGTCGAACAGGTACTGCCTTAGCTTTCTCACGCTCATGACCAAAGCGTACGCCAATTTTTCCATCGGAGTGTATCTTAACTCTGCATCTCTCAGTGAGTGACTTACATAGTATATTGGCAGATGTGTGCTTCCCTCTGCTCGAACGAGCACTGAGCTAATCGCACAGTCAGTGGCCGCCAAGTATAGATATAAAATTTTGCCCAAGACTGGCTTAGATAGGATCTTCGGATCCGATAGACACTCTTTCAGTTTCTCGAAAGCTTTCTCGCACTCATCGGTCCATTCGAACCTCCCTTTTTTCAAAGTGTCGAAAAAAGGTTTGCAACGATCGCCCGTTCGTGCAATGAATTTGTTCAGCGATGCTAGGCATCCTGACAACCTCTGTACTTCTTTTACATTACTTGGGCTTTGCATGTCGATGACTGCTTGAATTTTGCTTGGATTCGCCTCGATGCCCCTCTGGCTAACCATGTGCCCTAGAAATTTTCCGGAGCCAACTCTGAAACTGCACTTGTTTGGATTCAACTTCATGTTATACTCTTTCAAAATATCGAATGTCATGGCAAGGTGGTGTAGGTGATCTTCTTTTCGCAAGCTTTTGACGATAATGTTGTCGATATAGACCTACACCATCTCACCGATGTGTTTCTCAAACATTTTATTTACCAGTCTTTGGTACGTTGCCCCTGCGTTTTATAAACCGAAAGGCATTCTCTTCCAACTGTATATGTCAGTCGCCGTCATGAAAGTTGTATGTCGCTGGTCGTCGGGATGCATCGAAATCTGATGGTATCCCGCGAAAGCATCCATAAATGTAAGCATTTTGTGCCCCGCTGTATTATCTACCAGATGATCGATGTGGGGCAACGGAAAATGATCTTTAGGACATGCATCGTTTAGATCTGTGAAGTCTATACACAATCGCCACGACCCGGTCATTTTCCGGACGAGCACAAGATTTGCCAACCACTCGGGATTAGTTCCTGTTTTCTCGATTAACTTGTTGTCGATCAATTTCTTAACTTCGACCGCCATAACCGCATACTTATCAGGCCCAAATTTTCTTCGTTTTTAGGTGATGGTCTTCTTGTTGGATCAATGTTCTACCTAAGGCAGGCATGGTTCCGATATCTTCGTGCGACCAGGCAAAGGCTCCGATATTTGCTTTCAAAAAGGCGACCATTTCTGATCGCAATTACACTGGTAAATTTGAACCTATGAACACTTCGAGTTCTGGACGAGCTTCATTTAGATGGATGGTTTCAAGGTCCTCCGCTGGAGTTGCCCGTTCTTTGGGTTCTTTCCAACGAGGATCCTCAATTCCGAACTCTGGCTCAAAGCCTAGCCTATGCTCCAGATCTGGAATGTTTAGTTCTGGAACCAGGTCGTCGGGGAGTTGATCGCCCAAAACTGTCTGATCGTGCTCGTCTATCTCCATTGGTTTGTGGTCGTCCACTTCCATGGGGGTGTGTTCGTTCACCTCCACTTGGTGGTCGTCAAGACGTCGACTTGATTCCCCAATTTCAATTTTTTGGTACTTGCTGGGAAGACGCTCCAAGTAGTTCATTTGTGTTTTTTCTTCCTGACAATTTATATACTTTCCAATCATAGGAGTTTCTTTAGAATGACGCTTAGCAAAACGGACGAGACACTCCCTCGCCCGCGTCTGGTCGCCCTTGACGGTTATAACTCCCGTCGGGGTTGGAAACTTAATACAGTAGTAATAAGTAGAGGCGGTCGCCTTGAATTCGTCGAAGAAAGGTCGGCCGAGGAAAACATTGTACGAGGATGGCATGTCGACGATCATGAAGTCGAGCTGCCGAGTGTAATGCATTGCTGGCTCGTTCGTCGATGCCTGTTCCAGTGATAACCTGATTCTCCCTAGTGAAAGGGAGCGAGTGTCTCCGAAACCCACGATAATATCGTCGCAAGGCTCGATATATGCAGCATATCCGCCGAGAGCATCCAGAGTATGCTTGAATAGGACATTGGTGTATGCCCCAGTGTCGATCATCATTCGGTGGACGTTCGTCCCCATAATCTTTCGGTGATAACTAAAGCATCGTTGTTTGGTTGCACCACTCCATTGAGATCGTCGTCTGTGAAAAGGACTTGGTGTGAGATGGGATTTTCAGCAGCCGCTGCGACACACACTTGGTGCACATTGTTCAGTGCTCGCATCTCACTCTGCTGTCGGTGAACAGACAGAGCATTTCCAGATTCAGTGCCCCCCAAGGGGCCTTCTATCATGAAACAGCCTCCGCCCACGAAGTCGACGTCGCCAGTAGGAGTGTTCGGCATGGGGGGAGTCAGTTTCTGACGATTGATCTGTTGGCGCAGATCCTGGTTGTCGTCATTTTTGTCGCGACGTTTCTTGCCTCTCTGGTCAGCATTCCCATCCCTAGGTTTGATGAACTGGGCGAGCTTGCCCTCATTGTACAACTTGTACAATTTCTTCAATAAATCTCGGCACCCATTCGTGTGGTGGCCGATGGAGTTGTGATAATTGCAGAACTTGTTCCCATCTAGATTGTTCTCATTTGTATGTATTGTCCTTGCCGGGGGAAGCAAAAAATTTCCCCTGATCGCATCGAGAATGGCCCTGGGATCAAAAGTAAGGGTCTCTCTGAACTGCGTGATCTCCGGAGCCTCTTCAAACGACCTGAAGTTAGCTGGGCGAGCACTGCTCCCCTGGTTGATCGCCTTTTTTGGCTGGGACAGCTCCCCAGTGGTAAAGTTTTTCTTTGTCCATACTTTTTTGGCCGCTTCAGGCTGCTCGTTAGCCTTGGCGGCGTCCATTATTTCTTCCATTTGAATGAGGTTTCCAGCTCGGTTGCGGAAGTCCGCGTAAGAATCCGGAAAAACGGTGTGCATAGATTCCCAGAGTTTAGAACCTATCCTCAGGCCGGAAACAACTGAGATCAGCTTCGTCTCGTCATTCACTGCCTCCCTATCGAAACGTTCGATAAAGTCCTTGCCTGATTCGGTCATTGTTTGGCAAACGTTTTCCAAACGTTGCTTTGATGCTGGGCGAGCAGCAATTGACCCATAGTATGTCAAGAATTGCTGCCCCAGCTCGATGAAGGAGGTGATGGACCCGGCTCCCAAAGTGGTATACCAGCGATGAGCCCGGTCTCCCAAATTCATCTGCATTGAGTAGCGTCCGTTACCCCGATCGAGGCCATGTAGTTCGAGTACTTGGTCAAGTGTACCCGGGGGTCGGACATACCATCGTATGCTGCCATTGAAGGCATCTGGATCTTTCTCTTAATGGGGGCGGTGAGGATCACAACACATAGAGGTGGAGCGGGAAGAGTGACTGGTGGGACGGTTCCCTTCTTAGACGCGACCACCTCTGCTCGCAAGTTCTCCATCTCCAGTTTCATCTGTTTCTGTGTCTTGATGAACTGGGCAATCTGCCCCTCTTCGGCAGTCTGTGGTCGGGGGATGACGATCTCGTCTCGTTGACTCTCGTGTGATGCGGCCGGACGATCACCTCGGTGTGATCGCCCGGGGGAATGATGGCGTGATCGCTCTGGTTGACGGCTATAAATTCTCGCCTGTGCTCATACGTTTGGCCCCACTCGATCGAGGGCGGAGATTCTGTCTCCTTGATTGTTCTTTCCACCACGGTCTTTGTGGTCGTCTCTCTCTGGTCGGCCCCCGATTTTAAAAGGTATCGGGCGAGGAGCTTTCAGGTCCTTTTCGCCTACGCGATTGAATACTGAGTTCCGACCACCAAGTGAGTCTCCAGTATGACTGTTGTGGGAGCGGTCGTGAACTTTATCTTTTCCCTTGTCGCGGGGATGTACAGAGTATGAGTGATAGGAGTGGTTGTCCTCATCATTAACGTTGGCTTTTACCTTAGCCTTCCGAGCTTTGTCAAAAGCCTGATCCTTGGCTTTTTCAAGTTCCATTGCCTCGTTTTTCCTCCTCTTCTCGTTGAGGAAGTCAGTAAAATCTCTCAAGTGATGGGGATCTTTCAAGATGTCCCCGAGGTTGATGTTTGCCAAAGGATTTGCCGCCGGAGTGACCACTTGAGCTATCGGCGGCGGAAGGTTTTCGTTCCCTCCGGGAGTCGGAATTCCGTCATGGTGTGAGTGTTGAGACATCTTTGAGAGTGTTTCTGGTAAACGGTTACAAAGATAATGACCTGGTCTAAGCTTTCGACGCTAAAAAACAAAAGATGAGTTCTTGCGCAGAAGAACGTGTTATTACAACTACAATCTTTGCAAAGTAACAACAAAACAAAGCTAAAAACAGAATTACAAGGAGATCAAACTCCAAAATATGCCTCGAATACCGAAAATATTCAAGAACACGAAGATAAATAAAATATGTATGAAATACGTAAACGATGTTCTAAAAGGTATTTCTACCGATTAAAACCTGAAATAAGGAGTTTCCAAGCCGCTCGTTCGATGATCGGTTGAAACTTTGATGAAGAACACGTAAAAGGACCCCTTCTTTTAGCGCCAAATGTTGTACGTGCTTTTGGATGGTTGATCTGGATGTGGACTTTTCGTAAGCACTACACAAACATGAATTATATGTGGGGTTTATTACGTGTTAAAGCGGATTAATATGATGATTTGTTGTGATCTTATCGAAGAACAATGAAGAACACAAGAGGTAGCTTCTCTAAGAAGCTAAAGCTTTGAGCTTGGGAGTGTTTATTGCTTTGGGTTGAGGTTTTGGTAGGAAATTGTAACTTAATCTTACAAATGAGCCACTTTGGAGTTATATATTGATTTTTTAAGTCTGCCCGCCTTTACACGTAGCGGGCTGATATTGGACCTGAAATCCCACCTCGAAAAGGTGATGGGACACTGCATTAATAAATGCTAAACCGCCTCTGGTGGTCGTCCTCGCCCGAGACGAGGAACTGGGCCTTGGTGGTCGCCGGAGGACCTGGTCGTCCGGTCATCTCCAGGGATGGTGGTCGTCTTTCTTCATGCTCGCCATGATCCTTACTCTCTCCCAAGACACTTGTCTTTTCTAGCTAGCTCTACATGTGCTCGCCAACATCTTTGGGCGAGCACACAATTAGATTTTCTTCATAAAGTTGACTAGTCGTCGCATGACTTGGTTGACTAGTCGTCGCCACGCAAGCTGGTGACTAGAATTGACTTGTCAAAGATTGACTTCTTTGACCTGGTGTAACAAAAATGTCATGGCAAGCTTTGTTCCATGAGTTTTACGCCTTTGACGTTCGTGTGCAGTAGCAGAAGGCTAGCCAAAATCTAATTATTTTTGTATTAAAGTTTATTATTATAAAATTAGACTACTCAGTTTTGGGAATTAGGGTTTTTGATTTAAGGATTTTAATTATCTCAAATCGACTTATCACTATTTTCTAATTAGTCCATAATTATTTTAACCCTTGCCATTTCGTCTCTAGGTTTATAATAAAAATTCATCGCTACACAGGTGTTTCAATTAGTTATTTCTTGAATATACTAATTAGCCACACAAGATAATTAATGCAAGGCGACGACAATTACGAGGACTAGTTCGTGCAAGGCTTTCACGTATCATTAGTAACTACTATTGTCTATCGAGGTGGGGTATTGCTTTAATATCTACAGTGGTTGGTAGATCTCTATTGCATTTGTTATACTTTATTTAATGTTGTAGATAAATGATTTGAGTTAATTGTTTACTATGTGATTTCATTTCTATTGTTATTCTATTGGCAAAGTTTGTGGCAAAGTACATTATATATTGGCAAAGTTTGTGGCAAAGTTATCTAATAGTCAGGGGCTCCAAATGGGATCCGGGGCCGATGGGTCTTCGGGTGTAACCCGCCGTGCTCACTACGTGTGGGAATACCTTAGTCATTAATTTTGCTTTGGGAAGGTCCACAAAACTCTAGTGGCAAAGTTTCATTGGCAAAGTTGGCAAAGTATCAATGGCAAAGTATATATGGCAATGTGAATGTTATTTTCAAAGTTGCAATTACTTGATTATTTATTTTTAGCATTAAATATTGAATGATGTAATCCCACCGAGTGTGCTTGCATGTTCACCCCCATCGATTTACAATTTCAGGTTGAAGAGTTGAATGGCGAAGAATGGTGATGGGAGACGATCGATACTTATTTAATTAAGAACGAAAGACTATTTGCACTCATGTTTATTAAATTGAATTATGGTTATTCTTATGAATATTTGGTTGATGAGTTAGATATGAATTTCTTGATTTTATTTTAACTGTTTCCGCTGCAATAACTAACATAATTTAAAATATATTAACCGCTACGTCCCTTTATTTTAACGTTATAATTTAAGATTCAATTTTTGACCCATTAAAGTTAGTTATTTTAACTACTTTTTGAAAAGTCATTATTTTTAAATTTCACTACAAGAAACAGGGGGAATAGCGACGGAAATTTTGCGACAAATCTAAATTTCATCGCTAAAATCATTTTTTAGCAACGAAATAGAAATTTTCGTTGCTAAATTCCTAGATTTAATATTTGCAACAAAATTTATATATTTCATCGCTATATTAGCAACAAACTGCTTCATTTCGTTGTTAATAATCAAAATAGCAATGAAAATTATATTTCGTCGCTAATATTTTGCGATGAAATAGAAAATTTTGTGGCTAATTTCTTGAAATTAATTTTTGCGATGAAATTAAAATATTTTATCGCTAAACTAACAACAAATTATTTTATTTTGTTGTTAATAATTAGAAGAACAATGAAAATTATATTTCGTCGCTAATATTTTGCTATGAAAAAAGAAATATTTGTGGCTAATTTTGTGGATTTAATTTTGGCGACGAAATTAAAATATTTCATCGCTACAATAACTAAAAAAATATTTTATTTTGTTAATAATAATCAAAACAACCATAAAAATTATATTTCATCGCTAAAATATTAGCAACGAAATATAAATTTTTGTGGCTAATTTTTTGGATTTAATTTTTGCGACGAAATTAAAATGTTTCATCGCTAAACTAGCAACAAATTATTTTACTTTGTTGTTAATAATCAGAACAACAATGAAAAATATATTTCGTCGATAATATTTTAGCGACGAACAACAAATATTCGTGGCTAATTTCATGGGTTTAATTTTTGCGACAAAATTAAAATATTTCATCGCTGCAGTAGCAACAAAATATTTTATTTTGTTGTTAATAATCAGAACAGCCATGAAAACTATATTTCGTCGCAAAAATATTAGCGACGAAATTAAAATATATCATCGCTACACTAGCAACAAAATATTTTTTTTTTGTTAATGATCAGAACAGCCATGAAAACTACACTTCGTCGCTAAAATACTAGCGACGAAATACAAATTTCCGTGGCTATTATCGTGGATTTAATTTTTGGACGAAATTTATATATTTCATTGCTATACTAGCAACAAAATATTTTATTTTGTTGTTAATAATCAGAACAACCATGAAAACTGTATTTCGTCGCTAAAATATTAGCGACGAACTACAAATTTTCGTGGCTAATGTTATGGATTTAATTTTTGCGACGATATTAAAATATTTCATCGCTACACCAGCAACAATATATTTTATTTTGTTGTTAATAATCAGAACAACCACGAAAACTATATTTCGTCGCTAAAATATTAGCGACGAACTGCAAATTTTTGTGGCTAATTTTGTTGATTTAATTTTTTCGATAAAATTATAATATTTCATCGCCATACTAGCAACACATTATTTCATTTTGTTGTCAATAATCAGAAAAAACAATAAAAATTATATTTCATTGCTAATATTTGATGATGAAATATAAATTTTGTGCCTAATTTCTGGAATTTAATCTTTGCTATGAAATTAAAATTATATTTCATTGTAGGCAAAAACTTGTGTGAGACCGTTTCACGGGTCTTTTTCTGTGAGACGGATCCTTTTAACCCATATTTCAAAATTTTGGGTAGGATAACCCATATTTTTTTCCAGATTTTTGTTTGTAAAAAAAATGATAATGATTAAGTAAAAAGTGATAATATTTTTAACAAAAGTGACTATCACTTTTTACTTAAACACTATCACTTTTTGTTCAAACATTATCACTTTTTATATATAAAAGCCGTCTCACGGATCTCATTCTGTGAGACGGTCTCACCCAAGACTAGCCCTTCATTGTATATTAAGAAAAAAAAAAATTATTTTGTTTCAAATAATAAGAATGACAATGAAAATTATATTTAATAGATATTTCCTAAGATTTTATTTAAAAACAAACTAAAAATTAATACACGCTAAGATTGTTGTATTTTATTTCTTCCTAAAAAGTTATTTCTTAAAATTTTAAAACACCCGCCAATTTTTTTTTTTGAGTTCCCTCCATTTAGATTAGATTATTGTAATGATAGTATGAAATCAATCTCCCTTCCTAAAATTTTGTTAGTTCCGTTCATTAAGATTAAATTTTCCTGAATATTTCTCTCTTCCATAAATTTTAAAACACCCGCCAATTTTTTTTTTGAGTTCCCTCCATTTAGATTAGATTATTGTAATGATAGTATGAAATCAATCTCCCTTCCTAAAATTTTGTGAGTTCCGTTCATTAAGATTAAATTTTCCTGAATATTTCTCTCTTCCATAAATTTATATCTCTATAAATGAGGTATTCATCTTCACCATTCTCACTAAAATTCTATTCCGCAGAAAATACAGAGGTAAGCAAGTTTTATGTGTTTTCAATTCTGTTTTTTTTTTTTTTTAATCAGTAACTAGTGTTCAATTCTCCATTAAATCTGGGTATGAGTAATACCCATACACAATGTCTACACATTTGGTTCCCCTCACTCAACACATGATGCTTTATCAGTAAAGAGTAAAATTAAATGACTAGATTCCCACCCTCCAAAGTCTTATCCTCTGAGATGCGCCCAGCCCCAATTCCAAGTATTTTACCGTTAAGCATTCTATACGTTTATTGATGCAGTGGCATACCTTTTCTTTACTCATTTACTCTGTTTTAATTTTATTTTTTCTCTTTTTTTATTTCTGCTAATCTGAGCGTTTGATCTTTTATGGTTAGTTTCTTTCCTGCAACACAAATTGCATACAGGACTTTCTGAGTGTACAAACATCTCTCATTAACGTCCCTTTACTCATACCAGTAGTATATTATAGATAATATAGATTCAGAGTGTAGACATAGGAAGGAAATAGAGGTCTTGATTACCCCCAAATTCAAAAGGAAATGTAAGGAATTATTGTAAGCATATCAATAGTTGATACAAGATGCAACTTCAAATTTGCATTAGGATCTTTGAATGGGTACTACTGTAACACAGGAGAGTATAGTTCAAGGAGTGGAGACTCAATCCAATCCATGCCCTGATTCAACATTATCCGATAACTTTTTCAGATATGCCGCCTAATAGAGTACAACAATTTAACTATTTATGTGAAAGTCAATCTATTGTTGAGGAGAGTGATGATGAAACACAAAATCCAGGTTTATTTTCTAATGCTTATTCTTATAAATTGTAAAATATTTATATCATAATTTTTACCCACATGTATATATATTATCATATAAACAATCTTTTATAACAGATCTCCAAGAATACTTCAATGACACTAGAGGAGGGCACAATGTCGCCCTTAGAAAACTGGTACAAGAAAAAGGAAGATTACCTAACACTTTTTCGCAGTTATGATGGCCGACCTATAGGACTATACTCAACATTGTTTACAACTGAACTCGGTCTTGTTGTTAGAACATATGCTCCCTTACAAGTTTTAGAATGGAAAAATATTACAAAGGAGCAAAAACAACCCATGTTTGACCGATTGCAGGTTAGTAAATAGATTTAGGTCTTTTTGGGTTGAATGAATTAATTGAACATGTTGATGATTTGGTGTTTTTTGTTGTAGAATTCTTTTGATGTGGACTTCGGAACAGGCCCAAATTCTGTTAGAAAAATAACTGATATTTGGATGGGTGCAAGATATCAGAATAATAGATCAAAAATGCTAACTCATTACAAGAAACCCATTAAGCTGTCATGGGAGATGCGATTGAAAAAACCGCCAAAGACATTTCATGGAGACTTAGATGATTGGGAATACTTGTGTACGCTATTTGAAAGTGAAAAGTTCAAGGTTTTAATTTTACATTAAAATATTAAAAGTTATATTTGACCTCTTGTGTACATAATTTTATGATGATTTCAAACATTCTATTTATTAAAAAAATTATGTTACAGGCAAGGTCACAAAAGAATGTTGCAAATAGAGCTAAGTTGTTGGTTAACCATACTGGAGGTTCAAAGTCCTTTGTGCGTCACAGTTATGAAACTGTAAGTCTTTCATATTTACAAATTCTAGCTCATTATTATGTTTTTTATTGGTTCTTAATTTTTGCATATTGGCTTGTATTGTAATTTTATTGAATACCTTTGATTAGGGTGATGGGCCAAGAGAAGTTAATCGCATTGAGCTCTATAAAAAGACTCATTGGAATGAAAAAAAGGATGGGCAGATGGCGCTCAAGAGATCCATGTACGTAGTTTTTCAATTGCTAACAAGATATATGCATATTTAAACGGTTTTAGTTATCTCTTTCACTCATTCTCCTACACTTTTTTAGGAAAACATGGTGCAACGTTTTAATGAGTTGAAAGAGGCATTCAAATCATGTGATGGTGAAAGTGCAGCTATGACTGATATAGAGATGGCTGAACAAGTATGTAATGAAATCCTGGGAACACGATCAGGGTATATACCAGGACTTGGTCATGGACCTAAGCCCTCCAAGTTTCTTTCTGGCTACAACAGGTCAACAAATGCCGAACTTAGGGGACAACTTAAATCTACCCAGGATGAATTAGAAAGCACACGTACCACTTTAGAATCTGCACAACCGGACATTCAAAGTCTGAAGGCAAGCATGGAGACCATTGCACAACTTCTTCAAAATATTGCTCCTAGAGAATATAAGTCGATAACCGGAATGATGAATTCATCTACTCCCTCAATGTAGATGTGACTTCCTCGGATGACCATCACAATTTTAGATTATTGAACATTTTTGTTTCAAATTTTTACTAATTTGCGAATTTCAATACAAATTAATTGCAATATTTTTCAGTTCATACTTTTATATATTTTGGGATTGAGAAATTGAAATTTATCATATTACAAATTGAAGTAGAGTGCAAGAGCAAATGAAAAGAAATACTCCATTGAAATTGCATACTTTGTTGTTGTTTGTATGCTCTGTAGCAGTAGCAGATCGAGTGTTTTTCTATGCATGTTGTGCGTGGTCTGTGGGGTGAATTGACAAAAACAAAAGAAATACATATATGTTTGAGTGTTAATTCTAAAAGTAATTTAAAAAGAATATATTACTTATATCTAATCCCTAATTAATGATTAGTGGGCTTCTTTCAACTGGAGTACCTAAGCTTGTTTCCAGCACTCTGTGATTTCAATATATGAACGAGACGTATTTTTAATTTGTTTTAGGAGGGATCTTCTCATTTGGTTTCAATACATCCATCTGCCCACAAATTGACAAAACAAATTTTTTTTTTTTCCCTTTTTATGTAGAATAGCAACGTTGTAGAGCTCAACGAGAGAAGGCAAGAAGACCACAATTAAGCTTATTTCAATGCAATTGATGTAATTGTGCCACAATTTTAACTTGAATCTAATTTGATTGGTTAAAAATTCAATTGAACAATTAAAAATATATCAAAATCACTTCAAATTCAACTTGTAACCAACAAAATTTAAATGGTTACGAAAAAGTTATTGTAGGAAAATTCTGTTTTCATTACAAAAAGTTATATTAAAAGATTACTTTGATTACAAATAACAAATTTTGTTGTATTACAAATCACTTCAAAATTCAACTTGTAACAAATACATTTACAAATAACAAATTTTGATTAAAAATAGTAAATGTATCCTTAATTTGCTTTATTTCATTTCTTTATAATAACATATGTGTTAGTATAGATTATAAAATAGTAAGTTAAAATAAGTTTTAACCAACAAAATTGGTTACTTCTCTACACTTGTATGTATATGAGAATCTCTTTGTAAAACTCATTTTTGGTCATTATAATGACTTTTTTTTTTTGGGGGAGGGGGGGTTTACAAGATCATCAAATAGAATTACAAATCACGAACTAAGATCTTGATCTTCAAACCAATGCGGATATCGCCGTCCACTTCAATCGTGAGAAGAGGAAAGACGAGTTTCCCTTTGCCTTACCAGATGTCCATGTCTCCAATCTTTAAACAAGACAACCCCACACTAAGGTGTTTCATGTCAAGAATAGGAAACAAAAAAATAGGCAAAGTTCCACCAAGTACCAAGTACCCGATCCCAAGGACTCTCGAGTCAATCTCAAGGAGACCAACAACTAAAAAAGAGACCCACAAAAAAACTACACCAGATCTGCAGATCTACACTCAAAATCTGCAGATCTGAGTTCCCAACCACAAAAAAAATCCATAGAAGAACTACAACTTAGATCTGCAGATCTACTACTCAAATTATTAGATCTAAACTCAGATCTTGCAGATCTACACATTAGATCTAGCGAAAACTAAAATACCAGAAGAGCTCGGAGAGAAGCAGAAAGCCCACAGGATGAAAAGACAACAAAGACAGCAAAGGAATCAAAGACGATGACGGCAACGCGAACGACGGATCTACGACGGGTCGGCAACGGAGACTGGTGGAGAAAGGGAGGAGCAACTCTCTAGAGAGAAAAGCTCTCCCTTCTCTCTAAACCGCGTCCCAATTTCCATTATAATGACATTTACTCTCTCCGTCCGGAAGTGTTTGCACCACAAAGTGAGTACACTTATTAAGAAAAATATATAATGAGTGGAGTGTTGATTGTTGAGGGGTAATTTTGTAAACTTATATGAATAAAGTAAAGATAATAGTTGGAATAAGTGTAAAAATAATGACATTTTGTGTAAATATGTGAATTTTGTGAGGGTGAAGTTTATGGAGAAGAGAGAGAGTACATGACTACATGGTATCCGCCTAATCGCTGAAAACCTTTTACTCTCCTTCCCTCTTCTCCCTGTCAATCATGGTGGATCCGACGACCTTGACCCTAACTAGAGAAGGAACATTTGAACCAAAACCTGACTACACTGTCTAATTTGCCCACGATCAAACCTTTCGTGTTTTCTTGGTATCCAATTTAACTGAGGAAACTATGGTTGCACTTTTGGTCATTATGATAAAGTTTACAATATTTAAATTAAATATAATTTTCCTTAAGCTAACACCTAAAATGCATTCTTAATTTGTCTCTATTGATTTTTTAATACATATATAAATTAAAGTTGAATCCAAAAATTTAAGTTTCTGCTCATATCTTTTTTTTTTAAAATAAATAAATATTATATTTATTTATTTAAAATTTATTTTAATTATATATATATATATATATATATATTTACAATCCAATAATTATAAACATTTATTTATACTACAATTGAGAAATAAAATCCATGAGAGTGAGAACTCAGGTCCTCCACACGCGAAAATTTGGTGATTTCAAACCTGCCCTAGCACCGTCGCTCACCGCCCACCGCCACCGTCGCTCGACGCCCACCGCCGCTCGCCGCCAACCACCCACCGTCACCCCCTCTTCTTTCACCTTGGTTCACTGCTACAACTCGCCATAGGAAACAGAGTACTTCGCCACAAAGGAAACAGAGCGCGCACACCGCTGTACACCGCCCTAGCACCGTCTTACGTTGGCCTCCTTCACCGCCGTTAGGTAAGCCCTAATTTATTTTCTAAGCCCTAATTTCACTAATCCAAAATTTCAGCCCTAATTTGGGGCAGCAGTCTTCATCAAGAAAGCTCTAGTAAGAAACTCTAGTATTCTCAAATATGGATGTATAGGATTCTCAAATATGAATCTCAAATATGGATCCACTATTGACGCTGGCTTAATTTCATTATCTGGTTGCTGGAGTTATTTTTTGTGTATTGTATTTTCACTTTTCATACTTACTTTTGGTTCCATGAGATGTCTCTAAACCTAACATGTGAAGTCCATTATAAAAACAAGTGGGAATTGAAAGTGTATTGGATAGTTGTGCAAGTATTTGGTTTCTGCTGACAAACTCTCTTAATATTACATGTTGAAGCTGGAGCTGGAGCACAATCTGAAATTTCTGGTTTTTGTTGTACCTTTCTTTGTTTTCTTTAAGGTACTATAATCTTGATATACTTCCTGCCTTTCTCTCCCATTACTGCATGCAATATACTTCCTGCCTTTCTCTCCGCGTTTCTCTCCCATGACTGCGTGCAATATACTTCCTGCCTTTCTCTCCCATGACTGCATGCAAAGTTCTATAGTTGTTATTTGTGAAATTGCATACGTACCAATAAAACAATTTTTGCAGTGTTGTGAACATTGTGAAAAGTTTCTGTTTTCATTTTAGTTGATGGTATTGTTTCTTCTATCCCATGACAAATGACAAATTCTGGTATTGTTACAATAAACCAGACAATGGAAAGCTCTTTGAAATGTATATTGTCTCATTATTCTAAGTACTAATTCAAAATTTCCTTTGTTCTTATGTTGCATGTTTAGATAGCGGCATAGGATTCTGAAATATGGATCGAAGTTGGATAATGAATCCAAATCGTATAGCTGCAGAATACATAAATGGTTTGAATGAATTTCTTAAGTTTGCTAAAAATTTCATGACCACTGAAAAATTATCCAAGGTCTGTTGTCCTTGTCGGGAATGTAGGAATTTATATAAGTATGACCTAAACTTTGTTAGAGGACACCTTTACAGATTTGGCTTTGATACATTATACCAAGTGTGGGATTCTCATGGTGAAGTAAGTCAACCTAATGATTATGTTAATCTCATAAATGAAGATGAGGATCTAAATGCATCAAGAGAAGATGACACTTTCTTTGATATGTTTAATGATTTGAGGCAACCAGAGATTGTGGGCAGTAGTGAGGTTCAATTAGATGATGACATTGAGAACATCGGTAGAGAGAAATCAGGAGAAAGGTATACGTCAATGTTTGAAGAAGCTCAACAAGAGTTGTATCGATCCAGGGTGTACAAAATTTAGTGCATTTAGTTTCCTATTGAAATTAATGCATGTTAAGGTATTAAATCGTTGGACCAACAAGTCTTTTAACATTTTGCTCGAGTTGTTACGAGATGCATTTCCACTGCCGAACAAGATTTCTCACTCTCATGATGAAGTTAAACAAAAGTTAAAACAATTGGGTTTAGGTTACGAGTCTATACATGCTTGTGTTAATGATTGCATTTTGTTTTGGAATGAACACAAGGACAAGGATACATGCCTGGTGTGTAAAGAGCCGCGTTATAAGTACGAGGAAACAAAAAAGAAGAAGATTCCTCAGAAATTCCTTAGGTATTTCCCATTGAAGCCAAGGCTCAAACGATTGTTCTTAACGAAGGAAACAACAATGGAAATGAGATGGCATCGGGATAATCGTATTGAAACAAATGGGGTATTAAGTCATCCAACTGATGTTGAGTCGTGGAAGAACTTTGATAAATTACATACTTCTTTTGCAGCTGATCCTAGAAATGTCTGTTTGGGGTTAGCAACTGATGGATTTAACCCATTTGGAAACATGTCTAATTCCTATAGTGTGTGGCCAGTCCTACTCGTGCCATATAATTTACCGCCTTGGAAAATGATGACACAATCCCACATGATTATGTCTCTATTGATTCCTGGTCCTAAGGCCCCTGGAAAAGAGATTGATGTTTACTTGAGTCCCTTAATCAATGAGTTAAAGGAACTATGGGATGAAGGTATAGAGGTATATGATGCGTCTACTAAAAAAATGTTCCAATTACATGTTGCCATAATGTGGACAATTCACGACTTCCCAGCATATGGGACGATATCCGGGTGGACCACTAAAGGCTACAAAGCATGCCCCGTATGTCTTGATGATACTCTATCGAGTTCTATACGAAGTAAGATTAGTTACATGTGTCATAGACGATTCTTACGTCTGAACCATCCTTGGAGGAAAAACAAAAGTTTCAATGGAAAATCTGAATTGAATGGACCTCCACGAACATTCACTGGGGAAGATGTTTTAACACAATTAAATGCATTACCTGAGGTGATATTTGGTAAACAGCCTGCGGTGACGGCGAAGCGAAAACGTTAAGTACGCAAAGCTAAATGGGTGAAAAAGCCTATATTTTTTGAGTTGATATATTGGCAAGATTTGACATTGAGACATAATTTGGATGTCATGCACATTGTTAAAGCACGATTTGACCTTCAAGATATGGGCATAAGAAGTGAATTGCATATTAAGAAGATTGGTGAAAAGAATATTAAGCTAGATGCCTGTTACACATTGACATTGGATGAACGACGAGAATTTTGCCGTTTTTTAAATTCGGTTAAGTTCCCAGATGGTTATGCATCAAATATTTCCAGAAATGTTAACATGAATGATGGTAAATTACATGGGTTAAAGATACACTACTGTCACGTTCTTATGCAAAGATTGCTCTCAGTTCCCATAAGAAAATTTTTAGCGAAGGATGTGTGTGGAACAATAGTCGAGTTATGTGATTTCTTTAGGAACCTCTGCGCTAAAACTCTACACATTGAAGACTTAGCAAAGATGGAGGAGGACATCGTAGTCATTTTATGTAAGTTGGAAATGTTTTTTCCTCCAGCATTTTTTGACATCATGATTCATTTGGCAGTTCATCTACCAAGTGAGGCTATGCTAGCTGGGCCTGTTTCGTCACGATGGATGTACCCATTTGAACGATATTTGGGTACATTGAAAAAGTATGTTCGAAATAGATCGAGACCAGAAGGTTCCATTGTAGAGGGATATATTGTAGATGAAGCATTGACATTTTCATCTAGGTATATGACGCAAATTGAAACAAGGTTTACAAGGCCAAAGCGAAACATAGATGTGGATCAACATGTTTCATCTACACTTACTGTTTTCTCACAACAAGTAAGGATGTTTAGTAGCCATAGAAATCACAAGTTGTCATGGAATTTGCGAAAGAAAGCACATTGGTATATTCTTAATAATTGCAAGGAAGTCAAAAAATATATAAAGTAAGTAAATAAAACTTCATTTCTCCCATAAGATTGTAGTATATATTGATTTTAACTATTTTTTGTTGATGTGCAGGGAACATATGCAAACTCTCTCCTCAAGAGTTTCTCCCAATGGCATTCTAAAATGTCAAGAGGATGAATTTCCTGAGTGGTTTCGAGGTAAGATGTTGAAGTTAAGATCTATGAGTCATCCGGAGGCGACGGATGAGCTATACTCTCTAGCGTTAGGTCCGGATGTCGAAGTTCATCTTCATGATGCATGTGTGGTAAATGGTGTTCGTTATCATACAAAATCTTGTGATGCTCGAAGAACAACTTAAAATAGTGGGATTAGTGTACCATCATCCGACGATGGTGAGAATTTGGACATTTTTGGAGTTGTAAATGAGATCGTGCAAGTCTTTTACAATTTCGGACACAGAGTTCAGCTATTTTGGTGTGATTGGTTCCAATGTAACCTAAAAAAGAAATCAGTCATTCAAGAGTTTGGTCTCACATGCATAGATACATCTAAGACATGGTATGAGGATGACCCTTTTATTTTATTATCTCAAGCACAACAAGTGTATTACATGGATGACATAAAGCGTGGAAGACATTGGAAAGTCGCCATGAAAGTACAACATCGTGAGATTTTTGAAGCAGTCCAAGAGGAAGATGAAAGTAATGGTGAACCTCATAATTCTGGTGGTAACAATGAACCCGATCAAGATATGTCATCTAATGACATAAGTTTAGTGGTTGGTGAAGATATAGAAACTTCTCAACTTGACAGAATTGGAGTTCAACCTAATTATATAGAATTGGCGGAAACACAAATGTAAAAGTCTGATGATTTTCAAGATTTTATCAATGATGAAGATATTGAAATCGAAGTAGGTAGCGATGAAGATGAGCTAATACTGCAATCTGATGAAGATAGTGACTGGTTTATTTAACAACATAAGGTATTTACATAATATGCTTGTGATTTCAAATATTGCAGTGACATTAATTTTATTTACTAACTTAATATGCACTATATGTGGGCTGTTTTATTTATTTATTACGTTTCACAATTAATTTACTTTGTGCAGGTGTGCTTCTTAAGAGAGTACACAATCAAGTTAATTGTTCAAGTAGTGGTCAATCCATTGCTGAGGAGAGTTCAGGTAAAAGTAAAAAAATGTTTTACAGTTTGGTTATAAAATTGATCATGTTGGGAACTTGCTTGATGGATATATGGATCTTTTTAGCTTGTCATTATAATTTTTTTGTTTATGATTACTAGTTTACTTTTTTAATTTTTTACTTATTATTGTTGCTGTTATGGGTTTGTTGGTTGTTGTCATATGTATATATCATGACGGTACATTTACGTTATTGTTGTCTTTAGTTAGTTTGCTACTGGTTTCTTAATGGCTTGTTGTTGATGTTCAAGGAGGATTTATGCTACCATTGCGTATGTGTGTGTTTCCTGCTGGTTTTGATGTTGTTTCCTGCTGGTTTTTTGTGTTATTTCCTACTGGTTTTGGTGCTATTTCCTGCTGATTTTGGTGCTTCCTACTGGTTTTGGTGCTTATTTCCTGCTGATTTCGGTGTTGTTTCCTGCTTGTTTCGGTGATGTTTCCTACTGGTTTTGGTGCTGGTTTCGGGCTGCTTTCCTGCTGGTTTCCTACTGGTTTTTAGGTCTTTTTTTATACAAAGGCTTTTTTTTTCTTTCCTTTTTTGATGTATTTGACATTTTTGGATGTATTTTTTATGAATGCTCTTTTATTTATAAAATATAATGATATTATTGATTTTATTAGGGTGGAATTTAAATTTCGTAGCTATTATGATTAAATACTTTTGCGATGAATGATTTACTTTCGTTGTTAAATCAGCTATGAAAAATATATTTACATCATTATAATTTTGTGATGAAATTCTAAGTTTCGTGGCTAACATTTGCAATGAAAACATGATTTTTATCGCTAACGTTTTGCAATGAAATCTATATTTTTATCGCAAAATGTTGAGTGTCAAACAATTGTCCCACATCGGATTAGAATTGAAGGATCATTGGGTATAAAAGGGGGGACTAGTATCTCCATTGGTATGAGGCCTTTTGGGGAAAAACTCAAAAGCAAAGCCGTGAGGGTCTCGCCAACCCAAAGCGGACAATATCATACCAAGTGGAATACTATGGAGGGTCCAAGTCCTGCCCAACTCTACGAGGGCTTGAGGATTCATAACTCGTAGATTTACCCAACAAATGGCGCCATCTGTGGGAAGAAACGGAGGTCCGAGATATGCTAAGATGTAAGGAGGAGGATTCCTCGAGACAAACAGTAGGACGGACTCACCCTTGGAGAAACGATAGAGTCTCTGTGTACGAGGCAAGGTGGTCTAGACCGAGTGAACCTTCTCGGTGGACTAGACAAGATGTTCTAGACCGATTGAACCGTGTTGGTGGTCTAGGCGGAACGTTCAAGTAAAGAACGTGTTGTTTGAGGGGAGGTTCGTGGTCCATTTGTTTGAAGGGGAGATTGTTGAGTGTCAAACAATTGTCCTACATCGGATTAGCATTGAAGGATCATTGGGTATAAAAGGGGGGGACTAGTATCTCCATTGGTATGAGGCCTTTTGGGGAAAAACTCAAAAGCAAAGTCGTGAGGGTCTCGCCAACCCAAAGCGGACAATATCATACCAAGTGGAATACTATGGAGGGTCCAAGTCCTGCCCAACTCTACGAGGGCTTGAGGATTCATAACTCGTAGATTTACCCAACACAAAATATTAACGATGAAAACATGAGTTTCATCGCAAATATTAGCGACAAAAATGTGTTTCATTGCAAAATGTTAGCGATGAAAACATGAGTTTCATCGCAAATGTTAGTGACAAAAAATATGGGTTTCATCGCTAACATTTGTAACGAAATTAAAATATTTATCGCAAAAATATTTGTCACGAAGTAAGAAACTACTCCCTCCGTCCCACAATAACTTTCACACTTTCCTTTTCGGGACGTCCCACAACAACTTTCACACCCTTAAAATGGAAAATCCTTTATAAACTCCACCCTCACAATAACCTAAATTTTACACAAATGCCATTACTTTATCTCCACACATACACAAAAGTCAACTTATTTCTTTACTTTATACATAAAGTTTTACAAAATTACCCCTCAAAACTTCACTCATTATTACACTTTCTTAATTTGCGTACCCATCTACCTATGAAGATTAATATGGGACGGAGGGAGTACTATTTTAGACGCGAAAAAATTTGTCGCTAATTCAAATATTTTCGTCGCTAATGTGAGTTAGCGATGAAATAATTTCGTCGCAGGATTTGTTGTTATACACCCGTCGCTAACATGTTTGCAACAAATGTTTGATTTTTCTCGCAAACATTTTGCGATGAAAATCATATTTTCGTCGCTAATATTTTGCGATGAAACTCATATTTTCGTCGCTAATATTTTGCGATGAAACTCATATTTTCGTCGCTAATAGTTTGCGATGAAACTCATATTTTCGTGGCTAATAGTTTGCGATGAAACTCATATTTTTGTCGCTAATAGTTTGCAATGAAACTCAATTTTTCATCGCAAACATTTGCGACAAAATTAATTTTTTGTCGCAAACACGTTAGCGACGGGTGTATAGCAACAAATCCTGCGATAAAATTATAAAATATTAGACTTAGTGACGAATTTTTTCGCGGCTAAATTGCGGTTTTCTTGTAGTGTTTGGAGGGTGACAGAGACACTCAAGAATATTTTTTTAGGTTCAAGATATGAAATCATATCGATTGTTAGCCATGATAGGGCTGAATTCGTGAATAATAAGTGAGAAACACTTAAGATTTTTTGAAATTCAAGACATGAACTACACTGTTTGACAGTCATGATAGGGCTGAATTCGTAAATATTAAGAGTTAACCACTTAAGATATTTTTAAGTTCAATACATGAACTATATTATTTCATACCATGATATGGTTGAATCTGTGGTTAATATGTGTTAGCCACTTACGAGCTTTTTGAGATCCAAGATATGAATTATAATAATTGACAACCATGATATGGCTAAATCTTTGAGTGATACAGGTCCTAAGAGGGTTAATGTGTTGAAGGATAGCCATTATTCTTAAGGATTCTCAAGGATGGTTGACACAAAAGAAGGAAAACATAAAGAGATAAGAGCCCTACCTATAATAGGCTTCGAGGCTTGGGGGAGTAGAGGATGTGTTGAGACCATCAAAGTTCAAGTAAGTGTAAAAATCTGATGTTTTTACTATAATTTCTTATTTAGAAACCTCAAAAGTCTATATGTGCTAGACTTGCATCCTATGAGCTTTGATAAGGGTTTGAGAATATAGGAATATTCATACATCAATGAGTGATTATGTGAAACGTAAGAGTGAATTTTAAATTTTGAGTAAATGATTGATACGATTGTGTGGAAAACAAAATATATATGTGACATGAAGTGCAGGTGCATATATGAAGAGAAAACATATGAAATAAAACGAGCGTAAATGGATAAGATATTCAACCAGTGGGCTCGAAGACCCTAATTGCTCACAAACATAATAAGAGGCTTGAAAGCCCTTAAAGATGCAAAAGGGCACAAAGGCCTTACCAAAACAGGAGCAAAAGGCTCCAATCACCAAAGGCATGGAGGCCTTGAAATTGTTTAGAATTTCAGAAAATGAAAGAAGGAGAGCGTGTGTACATAATACACATATCACACTTATATTTTGTATTATAAAATATTGAATTTATTTGATAACATTTCTTCTACATTGATATTATATGTGTATCTTTTTTACAGACCGATAATGAAACCAAAAGAGGAAACTTTCATGATTGGGTTGATGGTTTATCTGAAATGTCATTTTTTATATATAAATGTTCGATTCATTAACTGCAACATAGAAAACTAAATAGATATTGCATAACATGTGATTCTAGCAACAACTTGTAGGTATATGTTTTTTATTTTATTTAACATGATTGATTATATTGACTTGTTATAGGTTAATAGTTTCAATTAACACTCTCCATTTGACTTTGACAAATGAACATAATTTATTAATGTCCAAAGTGATGGAATTACTAGTCCACAATCTTGCACTGGTTGCATACGATTCAGTTCTTCAAGTTCTCAAGGCCCAGTCAGACGAGCCTATATGGGTATTAATAAATTATTTATAAACTTCAATTCATACCCATGTAAGCTCGTTTGTTTGAGCCTTGAGAGCTCAAAGAATATAATCATATGCAACTAGTACAAGATTGTGGACTTGTATTTCCATATCACTTTGGAAATTAATCAGTTATGTCCTCTTGCCTAAGCCAAAAGGAAAATTTAAAGCTAATTAATTGAAACTATTCACCTATAATAAATCAAAACATAACCAATCATTTTAAATGAAAAAACATAATGAAAAATATCATACCTAAGTTGTACTTGGCGAATCATATGTAATGCAATATCTACTAAGTTTACTTTGTTGCAACTCATGAATCGAACATTTATAAAAATGTCATTTTCAATAAATTAAACAATTAATTTTCTCATGAAAGTTTTTTCTATTGGTTGCATTATCAACATGTAAAAAGGATAGATAATACCAATGTATAGGAAATATTAATTATCAAATAAGTTTAATAGATATTAATAAAAAATGTAAAAGTTTTAATATGTATATTATGTACATTTAAGGATCCTTATTCTATATATTTTCTGATGGTTACGGAGAACTAAACTATATTTTGAAACTTTTTTTGAATATTTGACTTGTTATAAAAGCAGAAATGAGATATTTTTAATGAACGTCATAAAATCTACAAGAATTAAAATGTAATACTATTTTCATATGAAAAATATGTTCATTGTTTTTAGTTGCAAGCCAATTGAAGAGAAAAAAAAATACAATATCTAAATGCAATACTTACAAGCGGATTATATAAACTGTATTTAGCAATACCTGCTTGAATAATTCCTTGTGATGTGGACGTCGGGATAGATACAAAAAAATATTTCCAAAAATTTCACACACTCGCATGACTAAAATTTAAGGACTTCATTTTGAACCTTAAATATTGAGCATAGAAATTAAAAGCGAGATGAAACTGTAAAATTGAGGTGAGAATTAAGGAAGGACAATCGAAGATCTGAGAGATTGTGTATTGTGAAAAATGTTGGAGAGCAAAGTGCGTATTTATAATTCGTGGGATCTGAATAACGGTCAAATTTATAACCGTTGGTTTTTTTTTTAAGAGTTGATTACAGCTGGATGAACAATGGTCACATTTTTTACAATTAAAATTTGAACTCAACAACTAGATTTTTTTTACCGTTGTGGATATTTTTTTATAGTAAGTATTACTTGTCAAATCAATAAGCACGTTTTTTTTACATTTGATTTCAATGGTCTGATTTTTTGACAATTTATTATGAATATTAAAAATAAATTAATCATGACTTATATATGAACTTTTAACCTTATCAACAGTTTTTAGGTGCAAGTGAGAGAAGATGTATTAATTAAACATACTCACAGGGTTGGGGGTAAGGCCTACTTCCTTTTTAACTAAGCCAACTTCCATGCTTTCACAAAATTTATGAGTTATATACATATGTATGTTTGTATTATTATATATTTAATTTTTTATTGATTTTTTATTTAAATTTATGTGTGCACATGTATATGTAGACATCCAGATCTACTCGTATATCAATCCTGAATTCATCATGTAAAGGTACACCAAAAAGGACCTCCAACACAAGCTCTCAAGTACTCAGTTAAGAATCATAAACATCAAGCATATAATTCAAATATGAAATATTAAGGGAATGTAAATTAAATCTCTTTTGATCTCAAACCTTAAACATGGACGTTCTCTAGGACCTTCAACCACAGCGACAAGATTAATTCCTCTAATCTCATAAGTGGATCAGCTTCTTTGATCCACCAACCTCTTATCCAAATGAGAAATGTTAATCTCATTGGTAACCCCTGAAACGCATCCCTGGAAAACTCTCGACGCAGGGACAACTAAGCTGGGTTATATCTCAAACAACATGATCAAACAAGATTGTTAATAGCATAATAATATCAATAACTCTTTGAAGTAATCATTCGCGTATAATTAAAGTGGGAAAGATAAATCATATCTTAATTAGGGGATTATCGTCTATTATGCTCACGTCCTCACGAGCTCTAGAGCTATTCTCGGATCTCAACTCGGGAATATCAAACTATGGATATTTCATAAGCGAGTTATCTGCTCATTGGTCATAACTGGTGGTTGATATGCACCTCCTCCTCCTACGCAGGGATTTGCATGTAGGGTTGAATTGGAGGGCGTTCCTCCTTCATTCTCTAATTGGGGTTTTGTGGAGCTGGATCTCCAGCCCCTGGAAGGACCATCATCTCCTGGTTCTTCGCACATCATCCGTCTTTTCTGCGGGGGTCAACCTTTATCCCTGTTCCGGGAGGCCTCCTCCTTCTCTATCTGCTTGTCCTCAAGCTCTTTGCTCTTCTGCCCTCGAGGGCTTCGGTCAGCTCCACAAATAAGATCTCTCAGGTGTTCCGCCTAGACCATCCCCTCGATCTCATCTCTCAGGTGATAGCAACAATTCGTGTCATGCCCATACTCATTATGGAAATAATAGAACTTGTCAGACTTATGCCTTAAAGGCGCTCTAGCTCTGGTATGGAGGAATTTCATCTCGAGATGATCGCCTACAGTCTTCCGCACCTCAGCAAGCTCAAGGTGAATTGGTATTGGATTTCTTCCTCACATTATCTCTCAAATATTCTTCGGAGTTTTACTTTAATTTCTCTCTTCCAGCACCTTCAGCATCTCTAAGTGAATTGGTATTGGATTTCTTCCTCACATTATCTTTCTTCTTCTCGGGGGAAGGCTCTCTCCCATCAATCATTTCTTCCAGATCAATTTCGTCGAGGGTCTGCATAGGTTCTATCACTAGAGTGGTGAACAGATCTTCTTTTCTGAACGCATTACCTATTGCTCCTCTTCGACCAATATCTACGGCCTGCGTCACCACTCGAGCAAGTTGCTCCTTGGTAAGAAGAATCAAATCTGAAATTATAAAGACCCTCTTTTTATAGTGACTTTAATGTGATGGGGCTTTGGAGAAGTTAATGTACGTACTCTTGTAATAGGAGAATTACAAAGTGGAAATAAGGCATGTAGCTGAAAATGTTGACAACGTGGTGATAATAGGCCTAAGGTTTGATAACAGGGGATGTTTGATTTAGGGTTCATCCGATTAGACGTGGGATAAAATAAGACCAAATCCAACACCAATGTTGTATTATGCCTCTTTGGGAATATATGCTGAAAACATATGAAAATCCATTTTGGCAAAAAGACAAACAGGCTATATATGTGCAAAAAATATAAGGGACATGCAGTACTCAATTGATTTTACCTCAAATATCATGCTTGAAAGAAGACCATACAATCCCACTTTTTCTCTTTACATCTAAACCTCCAACCATTTTCTCCTCTCCCCAATTTTTCATGATTTTCCACCATTGAAACAATGCCTAGTTTTTCACCACCAATCACCTTCGTAACTGGCTTTAGTTTTAGGCAGTTATGAAGATTCTTGTAGGCCTTTTATTTATTACTCTGTTTGAAATCTGAAAATATGAAGCTAAACAGTCAAGACTCTTCTCATCCCCTAGTCCTTCTCGTGGGCTTTTTAATTAATAATGAGCTACTGAAAAGATGAAGAAGCCAAACAAACTCAACTCTTGAATTTAAGATTGGTTTTGTAACCCTCATCTACAGATTTCACATGTGGCAGCATATGGGGAGTCACGTGGCAGAAAAATTGACACATTGCATGAACAAAACGACACATGGCCATATCCTCCTTTTTGTTGTAATGTACACTTGGCGGCAGCAGAAGCACTCTAAAACGCACACGTGTCGAAAGCATAAGAGTCATATCCTCCTTTTATATATATAGATTTCAAAAACTAGGATTTCAAAAATTCAATTTTTAAAACCACCCAAAACCCAAAGTAAACATAGGGGTGGTTTTGAGACGATTCTTTTCTTGAGAGAGTGAATTCTTTTTTTAGAGGTAATTTGGGAGATAGAAATCCTTATATATATAAAGAGAATTGAGAATATGGACGGCTGGATTGAGTTATATTAATTAATTTATTACTCTTTTATAATTAATAAATAGTAAAAATAAAAAAATCAATTAATATATCTTCTATGTATCGGATAAACATAAATGTTAGAATAATACTATGTAGATATATTTTAGGATAGCATAGATAATATAATAAATATTATATTATATCTTCAATTCCATTCCATATGACAATATATATATTAATTGGTTCTCTAATGAAAATATTCCAAGAATTGATTCTCTAATCATATATCAATTTTGTATGATGTCCACAGACGTTAGATTAAAAAAAAGGAGGTGTACGGTGTCATTTAATAATTTTTAAAAGTTTTTAAA
The DNA here is from genome assembly GCA_963675135.1 of Galeopsis tetrahit. NCBI lineage: Eukaryota > Viridiplantae > Streptophyta > Magnoliopsida > Lamiales > Lamiaceae > Galeopsis > Galeopsis tetrahit. The sequence continues at coordinate 124,679 of OY776134.1, forward strand.
TATCTTGACCATTAAGACTTATAAAGAAATTTGTATAGTATTTTTTTAAAAAGTTTTAGATTAAAAAACAATTATATCATCCATTTAGAAAAAGTATAAATACGTGAAGCATTGCTAATTGTAAAAGTCATTGTTTGGAAGTGATACAAGTTAGTCTAAAAGTTGTTTCATTTAATTTTACTAAATTAGTCTAAAAGTTGTTTGGGAGTAATACAAATTAGTGGGTGTTTGCAAACAAAACTATGTGCTTAAAAGCACTTCTTTTTTAAATAGAATCACTTTTGAAGTGTTTGTAAACACAAGTAAGTGATTAAATCAATTACTTAAAATTTTTAGTTAAGCACCCCTCCCCATGCTTCTAACAACTTCTAGGTGCTTCTAATCATTACACTCGCTAATTTTACAATTTTGCCCTCACAATTTAAATAATATTTTATTTTTACCCATTAGTTATTCAAATGTAATAAGGGTGTTTTTTGTAAAATTATAAAAAAAGTGATTTGAATGACATACACCACAACATTTAAAAAATTGATTAGAAGTGCTTATTTTTAAAACACTATCTACTTTCAATTTTACTACAAAAATCAACTTTAATCACTTTAAATCAACTACAATTGTTTACAAACACACCCTTAGTCTAAAAGTTGTTGGGAAGAGATACAATAAGTTATCTAATTTATAGAAATTGAATTCATTTAATTTTACAAAATTTTAAAATTTTAATATATCATTTCGTGTCAAAATAAACTTAAATTAAAAAGTGATTCATATATTAAAACTTCATTAAATTAAAATAGAGTGTTATATGGTGAGACGATTACGGGGTTGTGGAGTTGGATCAACGAGCCTTCTCAATGTGTGAAAATTAAGGATTTTAGGTGTTTTAGGCCTACAATGTGGGCAAATTAAGGATTCCAAATGTTTTAGGCCTACTTGAAAGGAAAATACACTCAGTGTGGAGTTGGTCAACGGACGAAGAGTAAAAAATTGCACGTACATACGTGTTATTGAATTGTGCAGAAGTCCAACCTTACATTGTTATTGAATTGTGCAAACTCCAACCTTACATTGTTATTGAATTGTGCAGAACCCTACGTAACGTAAGTAGTTTCATCCATGTTTATTCAATCTATAATTATTATTGATAATAATATATTTTTGTGAATTAGGATGTATATTCAACCATTAAGACAAGAAGCTAGTATTCAACATATTTTTTTCATATGTTACAAAAATATGTGAGTACCGATTGAATATGTGTTATTGGAATTATTATTAGTGTTAGTGTATATATATATATAAATAATTAATTTAAAGTTATTTTAAATTACAGGCGAGGTAAGGTCACACGACGTTGAGAATCGATGATATTTAAGGGATCTTAGCAAAGGGCCACTATTATTCAAATGTGATTGGTTTGATCACACCTCATTAGAAACAAAAATCCATTCGAATTATAAGTTTGTGGATGTTCATCACCTATTAACAATGAATGGATCCTTGCAAAGTAAAGGCAAGATCCCCAGTGTAAGGCACTACAAAGAGGTTTAAAAAAAAATAGAGACTGAAACTAAGGTGTTTGCGGGAGATTTCAATATTTTGGTAGATTTAACGGTTAGATTTGATTGGAATTGAAAACGATGATGATGAGAAGGATAACAAGGATAGAGATGAATATGATGAAGAAGAAGATGATGACGACAATGGTGAAGGGAAATATGAAGATGAAGATTAAATGTAATTTAATTAATTTATTTGAATTTATAAACTTTTACCATTGAAATTATTCAATAACAATTTTTTTTATATATTTTTTAAAGTTACAATTTAATCAATTAATTATATATGTTAAAATATTATGCATAGTTCTTAGTATTTTACAAATTATGCTTTTGACGGGTTGTCAGTAATTACAATTTTCAAAAATTAATAAAAAAAAATTACATTTACAAATTTAAAAGTTATAATTTAAATACATGTATAAGAAATAAATTAATATACATATACAATTAATATTAAAAGATAAAACAAAAGACTTATATGTCCTAGTGGCGGGTGCTCAATAATGGACACTTGCCCACCTTGATTCAATTCCCACATAGACCAAAATAATGGACAATTTAATAGTTGGAGAGGGGTTTGGGGGTCGGGTTTGGGGGCAAAATAATGGTCCAATTTAATAGTTGAAGAGGGGTTTGGGGGTCGGGTTTGGAAAATAATGGTCCAATTTAATAGTTGGAGAGGGGTTTGGGGGTCGGGTTTGGAAAATAATGGTCCAATTTAATAGTTGGAGAGGGGTTTGGGGGCTGGGTCGGGATTGGGATGGGATGTGATGGGATTCGGATGGGTGGGCTGGATTGGGATTCAGATCGGGCTGGATTGGGATTCAGATGGGTGGGCTGGGATGTATTAGGTTGTTTCTCGTTTAGATACTGATTTAGAGACGAGAAAATATCGTTTTTAATTAAGAACGAAACTATAAACGGATTTTTGACCCGGATGTAAAACGGGTCGTTTATCGCTTAGATACGGATTTAGAGACATTTTAGAGTCGTTTATCGCTTAGATACGGATTTAGAGACTATAAAATGTCGTTAAATAGAAACGACATTTGAAACGGATTTTTGACCCGGATATAAAACGGGTCGTTCATCGTTTAGATACGGGAATATACAGTGTCAAATTCCGTCTCTCATTATAAACCGAAAAAAATAGGTCTCAAATCCATCTCTTATTAGAAACGGAATTTAGAAAACCGTTCCTAACATTAGATACCATGTGATTAGGAACAGATAGAAAATGGTTCCAAAATCCGTTTCTAATCTGTTTAGAGATAGTGTTTATGATATCTAATCCGTCTCTAAATCGCAGTTTTTTTGTAGTGGGATACTGGCAAACAAATTGAGAGATATAGTATTAGTAGCACAGATTTTTTTTATATTTTTTCTGAAAACGGAAATAACTTCATTAAGATAGCCCAATACTTATTAAGTTACTCGTTTTTTTTTTCTTATTAACTACATTAAGATCTCTACATTTCCTCTTTTTTAGTTTCACCTTCTTTTTATTTTTTATCTCTAAATCTCAGTATCCCACTACACATAAATATAATACTCACCCCGTTCCACAAAAATTTACACATTTGTCATATTTAATTAGATGTTCAAATCAATTTGCACACTTAAAAAAAAATATTCCCTCCGTCCAATTTTATTATGCCCACTTCTCTAGGCACGAATTTTAATGAATATTGATTAATTTATGTATAAAGTAGATAAGTTGGGGGTATGATGAGATGTTGTGGGGTCCATTTATAAGTAAAGTGATTGTTTATGAATAAAGTTAGTGACAATTTGAGTAAATAAGTGATGGTTGGAGGGTGAAGATAAAGTAGTGTGAATAGTATTATTTCTAAAAAGGGAATGAGCATAATAAAATTGGACAACCAATAAAGTAAAGTGGGAATAATGAAATTGGACGGAGGGAGTTATATTATAACCCCTGTTAAACCAGGTCAAAGAAGTCAATCTTTGACTAGTCAATCTTAGTCATCAGCTTGTGTGGCGACGACTAGTCAACCAAGTCATACGACGACTAGTCAACATTATGAAGAAAATGTAAGTGTGTGTTCGCCCTAGAGATGTGGACGAGCACGTGTAGAGCTATCTGGGAAAAGAACAAGTCCTGAAGCCATTGATGAATGGCGAGGACGACCACCATCCATGAAGATGATCGGACGACCAGATCCTCCGGCGACCACCATGGCCCAGCTCCTCGTCTCAGGCGAGGACGACCACCAAAGAGGCGGTTTAGCATTTAATGCGGCGTCCCATCACCTTTTTGTGATGGGATCTCAGAGCCCATTAGGGGCTGCCACGTGTAAAGCGTGGGCAGCCAAAAAATCCTAGTATATAATGCCTAAAAGACTCATTTGTAAAGATAAGTGAACATTCCTACGAAAAAACCCAAAGCAATACACTCCCAAAAGCTATCAAAGCTCTTTAGCTTCTCCAAGAAGCTACACCCTGTGTTCTTCAATTGTTCTTCATATTGTTCATCACAAATCGTCCGATTAAACTTCTAATACGCGTAATAACCCCCACATAAATTATATGTTTATTTAGTGCTTGCAAAGTCCACATCCTGTTCAACTGATCAAAAGCACGTACAACAATCCCATTTTCAAAATATACCCATTTACTCATATACTATATACTCCCTCCGTCCCAGGGAAAGCTCCCCATGAGCTCTTGGCACGGAGGTTAAGAAATATCAATATAATAAGTTGATGTATTAGAGGTGATGTGATTGAGAGAGAGAAAATATAATGAAATGTGAGGGGGAATAGTTACCAAAAAAGGGATGGGTAGCTTTCTCTGGGACGGACAAAAAAGGAAAGTTGGGTAACTTTCTCTGGGACGGAGGGAGTATACACTAAATGGATAACTTAATGGAAAACGGAGAGAGTGCTACATTTAGCATAGATGACAGCTGAAGTGAAAGCCATAAAACACCAATTCAGACATAAACATAAATAAACATGTGACCACTTTGTAAACCAGATCCCATGTAATAAGAATTGGCAAAATGAAAAGTTTAATTATCTGAAAGAGTCAAAATAAGTCATGCAGCATAATAAAGTTGTTCCCATTCAGTTGAGCCAAGCGTAAGTAACTTCCAAATGCATCTCCTACACACCTGTAAAAACAATCCATGTAGTAGTACAAAGAGTTAATAACCAATACAAACTATGCATATATCAACCCAATTTAGATTCAAAATAGATGTCTAATCGGGCCTAAAATAAATTTTCTATCCAAAAAAAAAACACTCAATTGTGTGCATACCAAATGATAAAAAAACACATTATGGTTCAATGTGCATCAGTTGAGATATCTGAATTGACCATAAATAACTCAACATATATGTCAAATGGGGCGGGTTTGACCGTGTAGTCCTATGTTCGATAGCATTTTACTTTTATATTCATGTGTGAAAAGGTGAGCAAATATAGAATTGAGTTTATATAAATCTAAAGTTTACACAATCCACCACATTTCAACCCATTAAGCAAATTAACCTAGCATAATAGTACAGGGAGAAATAAAGATATTATTAAGAAATTAAAAAAAAAAAAAAAAAAAAAAAACACCTAAAGTTATAACTTCACTTGTCGACCGGAAACCGTTAAAACCTTACTCTGAAAAAGCCTCTTTAAGGACAAAACTCAGGTCAAGAGAAAAGGTATCCCTCTAAGTAATAGGGAGCACAACAAACATATAATAGTTCAAGATTAAGTGAAAAATTAATTCCCCAGCACAAAATTAATTCCCCAGCACAATTCAAAATTAATCTTTAATTGCATCGATCCATCATAATCCACCTACTAATTAGCAATGGTAGATTTAATTAAGGAGATTGTTATACGTACGCAGTCAACAATTCAACCAATTGTAAGGTTAAAGTATTGAACCTTGTCATCCTTATGAGACGATTAACCAATAAGCGAGGAGAATACTAGTTAACAGTCAACCTAAATTCACCAGTCCGCGAAGAGATACAGTTGTCGTCCCGACATAGAGAAAAAGTCAGCACGAGTTCAAGAATTACAAAATCATACTTTTTATAAGACGGAGGAAGTATTAAACAGCTAATTGCACACAATTTACAGAGAAAATCAAAGCCGACTAAACATTTTCATCCTTTTATACTGGTAGCTCTATTAAAAACATCTAGCACAATACACATATATATATTCAAAATGACATTATTATCTCTCTCTAATTTTTTTCATTCATTTTATACTATATTTCTTACAAAAAATAAAGGGAAAATATACGATACACATACCTTCGAACAACTGCTCCCGAACCAATTGACTAACTTCAATATTGAAATTAGTCCGCTGGATGTTCAAGCTAATCTCGCTTTGGAATATTCTTGACTGCTGCATTTCGAGTTTTCCAGCAGCTTCGCTACCAATCAAGGTCCAGGAATCTCGTACGGGTTTAGGCAAACCAGAGTCCGGGGCGCTGAAAAAGGCATTAAGGCAAGGATAATGCTTCGGGTTCAAATGCTTCCCCGGTGAGACGTGCACCCCCGCCTTCTTTCGCTTTAGCTTTCGTCTCCTTTTCGTGGTGGAGTCGGGCCACAGTGATCTGGAGAGCTCGTATATACGAGCCCGATTTCCCTCTAGTTTAAGATGTGAGTTTTTTCCAGCCATATTTTCCTTGAGCCTCCTGATTTTTTCATAAATTTGACGTATAGAAAACTCGTGACTCAGTTTCCCGTTGACGGCCTTGTGGAACTTGACCCAATTCGTTTTCGACTCCTTGTCGTTTTCAGTCTCGTAGAATTTGATCAGATGTTCTAATAATAATATATTATCTTCTTCTGAAAATAAGGAGAAATTCTTTTGTTTCTTCTCGTCTCCTCGACATTCGATATCATTTTCCGAACTAATTTCGATATCTCCATCTTCATCACCATCACCACTCATTTTGTTTGTTGATCGACAAAAAAGAATGAGAATGAGTATAAGAAAAGAGAAGAGGAAGACAAAGAGATGACGTTTTGTTTTGGACTTTTCAATTTCCAATTTTATTACATAAATAAAATCAAATCGTATTTTCCCACCTCAATCTTGATTTTGTTTCCCCCAAACCCATCTTTTCATTTTCCGACTAATACTGGTATATAATCTTAATCCAAAATATGAATATTTTTATACTTCAATATAGATTTTACAAAATAATTAACGGGATTGGTTATTTAAAATTGTACAACCTCCATTTTTTAATATATGTTATTTTGGCTCTTTACAACAATTTAAGATTATAAATTTAATTATGTTTATAATATCATTCATTAATTATAACTATGAAATAACTAATTTTGGTATAAAAAAATTCTTTAATAAAGAATGTGATAAAAAATGTAGTCAATATTCATAAACCAAATTAGTTTTGGTATAAACAAATTAAAAATTCACAGGTGAAAAATGGTAAAAAAGAAAGCATTCACTCCTCTTCTGTATCTTGCATCTATAGTATTTCTGCCCTGGTGGATTTCTCTCTCATTTACTAAAAGTGTGGAATCTTGGGTTACTAATTGGTCGAATACGGGTCAGTCCGAATTTTTTTTGAATGTATTTATGAGTTTTGAAAACTATTTGTGATTTAAAGAAACAAACTCAGAATTTTTTAAAATAGTTCAAAAGCCAAAATGACATATATTAAAAAATGGAGGGAGTATAATTGTTTTCATTCTCTAATATTCGTCTCTCAAAAGTTTTCATACTTTTTTTTTAGTTTGTCCCTCAAAAGTTACATACACCTAAATAGAAACAAGCATCACAATCTCCACCCTCACAATATATACATATTTACCCTTCATGTCATGTCGTTATTTTTTGTGCTCATCGTACACTCATTATAACTTTATTTATTTTATATATAAATATTTACAAAATTACCACTCTAATCATTATAGTATTATTTTAAACTTTGTGTCAAAAAAGCAGCATAAGTTTTTATGAGAAGTGGAGGGAGTATATTGTATTTTGTGAGAATAAGATATTTAAAAAAATTTAGGCAAGAACTTATGTTAGTATATATATATTTTTTTTATCATATTCTGTTGAGTTCAATTTATTTTTTACCAAAAAACGCGGCCCAACCATTCAACCATTCCTTGTAAACATAAAGTCAATATAATCAACACTCAATTCACCATAAGAATTAATACTGAAAACGAGGAGAAACTTAATTGTCAAATTAAAATATAAAAAAAAGAAAAAAAAAGATTGGTGTTAATCATACTATAAAAAATACGAGAAAGAGATCGGGCAAGTGGTTTTCTAAAATTAGGACTTTTCATGAAATTTTAAAAATTAGTGATGATACTCCTTTGAGGATGCAAGAAAAATGACAATTCATAAAAACTCCTAATTGATTTTATTTACTTTTTACAACAATATTTATGTTAATCATAGTATAAAAAACACGAGAAAGGGATCCATCAAGTGATTTTTTAAAACTATAGAATAAAAAACACGATAAAGAAATCCAACAAGTAGTTTTTTAAAACTAGGACTTTTCATGAAATTTGAAAAAACAATTATGGTACCCCTTTGAACATGTGTAAGAAATATGAAAACTCGTAATCAAACTGCTTGATCTTCCCACGAACACCCTTGGACTCCTCATTATTCGTGGACTGCCATCCTCCATGTTCCACCTCTCATTTGAGCCCCATCTTTCTTCGTCTCTTGAACAGCCCAAGACTCCTCAGCAGAACACGTCCCCGTAGCATGCCCAAATTTCTTGCAATTCACACAGTAACACGGCTCAGACTCAAACTCCACAACCTGCTGCCACTCGACATCCTCTATCTGTACAGCAACTTCACGAACTAGTGGCAGAGCTGCATCAACCTCAACTAGCACACGCGCATACGACACCCTCTCTTTATAATAAGTAATCTCATCAGTATACAACGGCTTCCCTATGACAGATGCTATCATTTCAATAACCCTGCTCGTCCAGCAACAAAGTGGCAAATTCCTAAGCTTCACCCAAACAGGAATATGCGAAATTTCATAGTCATCGAAGTGGAAAGCAAAGGGCATTCTTTTTATCACGAGTGTGTGCCCCCATATTGAGTAAGGGCCCCGGCTCAGGACTTTTTCCACATCGTTTTCATTCTCCATCTTGAACACAATCCAGCCACTTTCATGATTTTTAATCACATGAGGAACACCCCATCTATTACATAAAACTTTCAATGCTCCAAACCCCGGGTACTGCCCCGTAAAATATCCAATAAGGACGTGATCCCATTCATTAGACAACAGCTCCATCGACACCATTACCTTGTTTCCATTAGGAGGAACATAATTCAATCTATGTTCCACCTTAAGAGTTCTATTTCCACTATAAACATTCCCTAATTTCCAAGCATTTCCAGTCGACTGCCTACAATTGTTACCATCTATTTTGGACTCATTATACTTGGAACTTCCATCAGTTTTATCAGAATCATAATCGGAATCCTCATACTGAGCTGCATTTTTAGAATATAATGAGTCTCCCTTCATCCGTCTAATCTTTGAATACAAAGTTCTGATCCTAGAAACTTTCACCCCAACTTTTCCCATTTTCACCAGAAACCATCTACAGGGATCTAACGTTGCAAACACAGAGTTCCTCGGAAATTAGGGCATGCAAATTCTCATACAATCCAAGAAAGAATTTCAACCCAATAGTAGAATTAATGGCGTAGAAAATTAGGGCAGAATCAATCAAGAAAGAATTAAATCAAACCGTCATCCCAATTCTTCTTCAATCGTCTTGTTTAAACTCCCAATTCACAGCGATGCCAAGAAATTGTAACTTGTAATCACCACCAAGAAACGAAATTCTCTACTCCAGCAGTGAATGCGCCCCAACACTTTACTCCTTCCAATCAACACTTTACTATGTTGAAACGGTTATGAAACTCGATTTATTAGAAGTATGATATGAGGAAGAAAATTCTGCTACATTCATTCACCATTACAGAATTGATATAGCAGTGTTTGCAGAATTGTAAGATGGAATCTATTATAAATCAAAGAATATACGTGATCTTTGATTGCCTTCTATCAAGTCAAATACACATATGGTAATATCTTAATTATGGTAACAATATATACGCAAGAATTTCCAATACGATTCACATCATATGGAATATAATATATATATGCCTGCGTACATGTATATTTAAAACTATAAATTGTAGTATTAAATATTTTGAATATTTCTCTTAAGCGTTTCATTCAAGTTGGCCACCCATTTTCGTTTTATTTATTAAAATTAATTAATTAATTTTAGTAATGATTGTTGTAACAGTCACACGTAATTAATCTCATGTAAATTTGTGCTTTCCTCTCTACTATTAAATCCTTCCCAAATGTTTAAAGCGGGTAAATTGCAATTTTGGTACCGTGTGAATTTGCTCTCACGATTTTAGTCCTTTTTTCATCATTTCAGATGCTAACAGAATTGTGCGCGTTAACATCACGCACGGTTAACTTTATTTAAAGTTTTTTTTTTTTTGTTTTTCTAATTATACCCAACTAGTGTAAGACCCTAAGCCAGGTTGAAAAAATAAATTTATAATATATTTTAATTTATTAATAAGAAAATATTTTTAAAACATATATAAATTTGTAAAAAAATTTAATATATTAAAAAATAAAAAAGATATTAATAAAAAATATTATTAAGATAAAGCACGTGAATATATGTAAATTTATAGTTAGTAATAAAAGATATTAAAAATATTACTTTAGTAAAAGATATTACCAAATATTAAAATAAAAAATTAGAATAAATATTAGGAATAAATACAATTTAAGACACAATTTATTCTTAAAACAATTAAGGTCACTATTTGATTTGGATACCCTATAATGCCATTTCCGTATAGAAAAATAGAATTAATTCAATAGCTCCATAAATCCATCAATTTTAGTAATGGCGAATGGAAATGTTTGACATTCCTTTTACAATCAGTTACCATAAATTTAATAAATCCATCAATAAAGTTTTAATAAATTTTATTAAATATCCCTATCAATGCACTATAATTTAATCATACATTAATTAAGGATAAATTTATATATTTTTCTGAATACACTATTTATTTATACACTAATAATAAAAAAAACATCATATACAAACACATAAATTACGTGTAGTATATTTTTTTGTTCGGCATATAATATTATTAGAGTAGAATGTCAATATTCATTAGATATTATATTAAACCGTAATTTAACCAATATTCAGTAAGAATCTTACAAAAAATTTATCCATTCATCTATTAAATTCATCATTTCAGTAAGAAACCATTGTGTATTTAAGACACAAGTTCAATAATAAACAATCAGGTGCGTAAAGTTACTGGAGATAAAAGGCTTTGAATTGAATATACTTATAGGTATGAGTAGCACAATATGATGTCAAATCTGCAGCAATGCAGATTACATTTCATATGTATGATCAATACAAATCACTGAATTCACTTATATCTATATGCATTATCAATACAAATCACTGAATTCACTTATTCCATTTTGCACTCTTCACTTGTTGTAAAACTGTATGAGTAGAACGAACCGGATGGATTATTCCTGAACATAATCTTTTTCTGAGTATTGTTAATGAAGTGTATATGCACGAGTTTATAATTAATGGGTAGAATTCCCACTTTCGAAATAGTAAACTTCTTCCATGCAAGTTAATCTTGTAATTGAATATTAGAGTACCTGCATTTCAAAATAATATTTTCTCGTACCACAATTATCAACTCTGTTTCGATACCCATATACGGCTAGATTATTGTCATCTAACGCCTCGACAACTAACGACCATACTTCACATTCATATGCAGATAATTTTATCAACCCATAACTCTTATCACTATAGTCGAAAGTTGGAATTGCATAAACCTCATAACCTTCATAAATCTTCCAATGAAAAATTCCGCCAACGAAATGTGCATTGCATGATGGCGGGTGTTTGCATGGAAATGGATGTAGTGAAATCCAAGTTTTTGAATTCCTAGAGTACAAATTCACTACACTTTGAAAAGCACCATACGACCAAAATCGTGTGAAATTTTATATTCGTAGTAGGTATTATTGTTGTTTATTCTAGCAAACTTAGTCCCGAAGTAAATGGAGTCGGTAAGTATTTTCTTCAGATGCACATATTAATTTATCACAGTGATGGGAGTACCTGATCAAGCCTCACAATATTCAAGGAGGAAGGATTACCGTTTAAATTCAGTATCTACCCGGTTTACTTTTTGAACTGCTTGAAGATGAATATCATGTTTAAGGAGGAGCCAAGTGGAAAATTTTGCTCTTTTGACATCCCAAAAAGAGAATTTCATGACTTGAATTGGTTGGATGAAGCCCCGGATGTCGACCGTACGTACAACATTTTGCCTAGTCTAATTTCTCCATTCCCAAAAATAGATAGTAATATATAGTAGTAATATATTTTGTAACATACTTTTTGGTACATATACCATCAAATGGTTGTTATTATCTATAATCTTGTAATCCACATGTAAATCAAATATATAAATCGATCCATGTTGTTATCTTACGTATAGACCTTAATGCAATTACTAATGCATAATGCACTGTCAACTGCATACCAATTGATCATATGCTTATCTTGTTGCATTATTGTAATTACACTTGTATCTAATGTTGTATAGTCCACTATATGTACTACATACGACACATGTGCAGAAATGACTACATATACCAACTAATAACCAATACTATCCAACTAATAACCAATACTATTGCCAATTTCAGAATATGCGTAATTATAATTTGAACTTTATCTTATGCACCATTCTTCAAATTGTCTTCTTTAAACGACATATTTTCTTCCTCGAGTTGTATACTCGTCTAACGAAAACACTCCAGTTTTTCTTCCGGTTCACTTATCTTTGTACGCTCTTCATTTAATTTATTTAACAGTCAAGGGATAATATTCCTTCCACTACATCTTCTCTCCTAATTGGTATTTCTTTAGATCCCACAATGAAGCTTTCAGACTCCTCATCAAACAATTTTACAATGTCTCTTATATCATCCTCCATTTTTATGCAGTTCTGTATCATATGGTCATTACCATTACATAGAATTGAACTGAACTGAGCAGCAGCCAAAATGACGTTTTCCTCAACTCCTTATAATGCATATTCGTAAACCTAAGAAGCCTTAACTCCTTAAATGTAGTACGAACGTTAGATCTGTAATAGCTCTAGTGTCAATGTGCACTCCTTCGCTTTTAGACAACAAACACACTAATTCATATAGTTTTTATTAATAATGGTTACATACTGAAAATTTAAACAACGTATGGATGTTGTATAATTTAAACAACTGCATATACCAAATTTGTTCTTCGCTTTTAGACGTTTATGTTTCATAGCCCTTCTTTCTCTTTCATATTCTTCAATATCATTTGCTATATAGAACATTTAACAGATATTGAAGTCACATTTCATGTAAATAAAGTAGTATAAGGAAAAACCAGTGATGTATGCAGTAATTTTATTAAATTTAAATGCACATCTACCTTCAGTCTGAGATGTTGAATAACTACGGCTTCTTTTACTTGTTTCGAGATCACTTTCAAAATTTGCAAATTAAAATTAAAACATATCAGATGTATGTTCAATATTTAATTACAAGTACATGATCTTCTAAAAAAAATTACCTGAATCAGACAGCACAACAACGTATCCCATAACTTGTTTCCCTGCATATAATTTAAGATTAAGTAGAAGTTGAAACTCTATCACGAGCAATACAAACCTTAATACAAAACATAGCAAACCTTTATACTTTCCTCCTCTCTTATCCAAACACACTCTTTTGTCAGTTGAACCTGTCAAAGACAATAAAGAAGTCAACAGTTTAAATAGATTCAATCTTTACTAATATACACAATTTCCATTTTACAACTATTCAGAATCTTCTACACAAGATACACAAATATGCCAAAGTATGCTACAATTAACTACAATAGTAACTGCAAGCACACCAACATATTAGAACTACATGCAGCCACTTACATACTTCCAATGTCCATGTTTTACACATTTCACACAACAAATACTACAACGATGCAGTTGATATGGCATACAATAGATTCATATGAAACGTACTCGTACACACGCAATCTAAGTGCACCTTTTATTGCATATACTCATCCAGCTTACATATTTTCCACAATCACTTAGCTCATTTGTCTAACATATAGATAGTATGTCAAACTTTGTCAAGCTTGCTGAGGTTAGCTTGTATCACCCAACATTTATTGTATGACATATAATATAATATTACCCAACAATCTAATGTCAGATACGTTTCATTAACAAGTAACGATAGTTAACCAAATCTCATATACTTATGTTGGCAAAAACATTATACTTTGTATTTTTTGTAATAAACACAAACGAACATCGCATTACCTCTTTTTGTCCTCATTGATACTCGGACTTCCCTAGTTCTATTTCTTTTGTCAATATTGGGTCGATCTTCTTTCTCAATATGGATCCCTCGTCTCTTGTCTCTAGCCATTCCTGTATAAAACAGTTTTATACACAAATTAAAAATTAAAACAACATGTTGAATTTTATACAAAATACCCATGAAGAATCTAAAATAAAACAAAGTTTTAACAACAAAAAACCCAATACAAGCATAATACTAGACATCGGAAAACAACATAACAGATAAAAAACCAAACAAATCACCAAAACTTGTATCATGCAACTCGAAATCCGAACAAATCAACATACATAATAAAATATACCTATATATTAAGTAATAAATTAGTTCAGAAATAACCTCCCTAGAACTTCCAGGTATCTAAACATTAGATACAAAATAGATGAAACTGATATAGGATTTTAGGGCTTCACCAATAAAATAAAATAAAGAATCTTCTGCACTCGAATAGAACTATATGTGCAACACATACCTTTATTGCAAAGAAAAACTGATCGATTGAGTACGGAATATCGTCGCCGGCGAAAAAAAACTCACAGCAGAATGCAGATTGGAAAAGAAAGTGGCTCGAATTTACTCTATTGGTGTTTTGGTAACTTCAAGAATGGAAATGTGTGAAAGATGGTATGTTTTTACCAATTATAGCGAGATTCATGGTGATTGTGAAAAATTTTAAAAATTGCACACAATTGTAGTTGACTATTGTATTATTGACATTAATTAAATTATGAGGTTAGAAATGTACTTTTGCATCTATAATTGATTTTTTTTGTAACTAGAATAAAGAATGTTTTTTTTGTTAAAACACTAGGTGAAATGACCTAGAGTGTTATTGCCCCTAAATATTAATGCCTTCTATAAGGACATGTCACGATTATTTCAATATTTTTTTTTAAAATTAATTAAAGTCATTAGTACAAAGTATCAAAATTGAAAATTAGAATAGATATCAATAGTTTTTTAACTCTTTCCTATGTCCTCATTTTTTCTATGATTCTTTTGAAATTAATCTAATCAATTTATTAAATATACCTTACTAAATTTTCATATTTCCTATTATATAGGAATTGGTTATTGATTAGTCCTTCCTGCTTTAAAAGACACAATATTTTTGGTTAAAAGTTATTTAATTTTAGTATTTTTAAATGAAATATAATTAACTTATTTTTCTAATTATAATTTATTGATTAATTTTTTAAATTGATTTGTTCAAAACAATTTAGTTCATCTATCATTTTCTTAGTTTCAGATTTTTTTTTTTTTAAATCCTATTTTGTACTATCGAAATTTTTTTTTTTCAATCCAAAGATTTGGTCAAAATAATTTTGTGGATTCTCCATCATTATCTACAAATTAATTATATCCTTAATTGCGTTTATTTTAATTCTCCATAATGTCCATCGTTAAATAACATTAAAAATTAATATAAATTGATCGAGATTCACAACACCAACCGATAAAAAAAACAAATAGTAAAACTTGTTATCATTGCTGAAAATTTCAACAAATTCTTCAGAAATCTATCTCGTCAGGCAAAGTATTGAAAAAGTTATTCTCCGACAAAATCAACTCAACCTCAGCTTCAAATCTCACCTTAAAAAATATTGAAGGTAAAATATAGGTAATTTTTGAATTGTCTAAATCAAGATAATACAGAAAAAAGATATGAAAAATCACAAATATTTACTTAGAAAACTGATATGAAAAATCACAAATATTTACTTACACAACTCGGATTTAACAAAACAAAAATAATGATATTGATTTGGTTGAAATGAAAGTAAAAGAGATTTAGCAAAATAAAAACAATGATATTCATTAGAGAAAATTTATGTAAAAAAAAAAAGTATTCTGGGAAAATAAAATTCAAAACGAAGATGAGAATATTTTTGCAAAAAAAAAATTGTAATTTACATGAAAAATTGTAATCTGGAAAAATAAAAAATTGAGAAAATTTTTGAAAAAAAAAAGTGTAATCTGGGAAATTAAAATTTCTGCAAAAAAAGAAAAAAAAATTGTAATCTAGAAACAAAAATAATGATATTGATTATAGAAAATTTCTGCTGCAAAACAAAAACAAAATTTCTTCAAAATTTTTTTTATGCAAAACAAAAACAAAAAATATGAGAATGGTTGAAATGAAAGCAGAAGAGATATAGGAGATGATTTATATAGAATACTCTGTAGAAGATTACGTTTTTTTTTTAATTTAAATTTTGACCATAATTAATCTAAATTAGTTATTAAGTAAATTATAAATTAAGACACGTGATATGAGTTGTGTAGGAGATTGCCGTAATTTAAATTTTAAAAGATTTAGTTAAATTTGGGAGAGAATAAAGGGGTTTTATTTTGACCATAATTAATCTAAATTAGTTATTAAGTAAATTATAAATGAAGATGTGAGTTGTGTAACAGGAGATTGCCGAATAGAGGGAGTATAATTTCGGTCATTAAATTTTAAATTTTTGTTTAATATTCAAAAATGTAGATTTTATATTTATTTTCATATAATTTTTTTTTTGAAGTCAATAAAATTAGGTTCGAATTTTTCCATATAATTTGAAATTACTCCATAATTTAAGAATATGTCAATAAATATAGACGGATTGATAAAAAATGAATTCCTTTTTAGTCGGGTGTCAATAAATATAGACTGATTGATAAAAAATGATTTCCGTTATTAGGGGGATATTCGAATTTAAGTAGATATTCCATATAATAATTGATTAGAGAAAAAAAATTCAACGAAAACAATATATTGATTGGAGAGAACAAAATCTGTAAAATCTACCTTGATACGTAAGTATAATATATTTAATTTTCATTAGACGTATGCATAACATGTTTATTAATAATTTTTCATTATTATAAAATAAGTGTAACAGGTTGATGCCTTCAAATTTAATTTCGAGGACGATCAGACAGATTATGTACAGGAATATGGAGGTTGGTGCACACGTCTTTGCCAAGGTATCACCCGGTACGATACAACGGTGGTGGGAGACATTCCAGGTATAAAATCACTTTACATTAACATTTTGTTATATTAATTCATTAATTTTTTTTTGCAGACCGAGGTCACGTGGGACCCTGATGTCACATCTTCTGCAGAGGTGTACAGGCACTTTCTTGAAAGAGCAGCAAATCGGTACACTGGCTTGTTATCAAGAGTCAAGAAAGTGTGGGTGAAGGATAAGAAGAGGCCGAGGTGGGATGTCAATGTTTGAAATAACTTAGTTCGTCACTGGAACCATCCTGACACAGTTAAGAAGAGCGAGCAGTGTCTGAATTATCCGAGCCTGGAGGTCCGGGTAATAGCTGTGGTACTCATAAAGACGGAGCTCGTGGAGCAGCAGAGGTCGCACGACGCATTGTAAGTATTTGTGGTAAATTATAATTAATTTAAGTTAATTATTTATTTTATTTATACGTATATGTCTTCAATTCAAAATACAGGAGCAGAAGATGGGACGCCCTGCCCACGACTGGGAGATAGTTGAATATTACCACTATTACGAAAACGACACATATAGATATGGTTATATGGGTGATATACTTGTAAGTGTGTACATATATATATACATAACATTATATAATAAATATATATTTAATTGTACTTGAAAATGTATTAACCCACTTTTAAATATGCACGTATAGGACCAGATACAGGAGGAGTTGACCAATCAATCAGGAGAACCGTGAGATGAACATACTTTAGAGGATGGTTCCCAGGCCCCATCTATACCCGACATGTCTGAATTGTACTTGAAGAAGGTCGGCAGGTCTCATGGACGTGTTAGGGGCTTTGGAAAAGTAGGCAAGAATATACGGGTCTCCTCCGGTCCTGGCGAGACGTCAACCGGTACAGCTTATGGACGATTCACCCAGGCCGACATTGACCATTTTATTGCTGAAGAATAGAGAATCAATGAGGAGAGAGAGCAACGCTTACTCCTACAAATGCAGCAAACGGAGGAGCGCTTACTCAAACATTTTCAGGATCAAATGCAAGTGATGATGAGTCGGATGGGTGGGGCATCGGGAGCGGCGAACTACGTTCAGAATGGTGACCAGGTTGAGGATCAGGGTGATGTTGAGGATGATGGTGGTGATGAGGAGTGATACATTTTCTATTACTTTGTTATGTTTATTTTAAATTGAAGTTGAGGATTGTTTATTTTAATGTTGTGTGTGATGTTATTTTAATTGACATGAACATGCTAATGATTATAACTAATGTACGTTGTTTGTGATATTATTTTAATTGAAATGAACTTGAGAATGATTTTAATTAAGATGAAAATAGTTTTAATTAAAAATTAGAATGAATTTAAATGTTGTGAATTGAAAATTAGAATGAATTTAAATGTATAAGTGAAAATAATTATACTCAATGTTGTATGTAATTAAATGTTGTGAATTGAAGATTATAATAAATTTAAATTTATAAGTGAAAATAATTATACTCAATGTTGTATATAATTATATTGTTATGAATTGAAAATTAGAATGAATTTAAATGTTTGTGAATTGAAGATTAAAATAAATTTAAATTTATAAGTGAAAATAATTATACTCAATGTTGTATATAATTATATTGTTGTGAATTGAAGATTAGAATGAATTTAAATGTTGTGAATTGAAAATTAGAATAAATTTAAATTTAATTATAAGTGAAAATAATTATACTTAATGTTGTATATAATTATATTGTTGTGAATTGAAAATTAGAATAAATGTAAATGTTTAAGAATTGAAGATTAGAATAAATTCAAATGGTGTGAATTGATATTTTTAATCACCGTAATTAAATTATTTAATTTGAAACACATAATTTAGTAAATTCTCATTTATAAATAAATATGATATGCTTTGACAATTTAATAAACAACAATTAAAGTTAAAATGGATTGAATTAAAGAATTAAAACTAAAATTAAATTGTATATATATTAATTGCATTCAAAATATATCGACTAAAGCTCCTAGCCTAAACGGCACACAGGGGGCGTCCAAAAGTCTTCGTGACCGAGAGGTCACGCGCTAAAAGGCAACGGCTTGCACGCGCTTGCAAAAAGGTAACCGCCACCTGCCGTTGCAAAAAGGCAACGGATTCCCCAATTCCGTTACCTATAAAATGGCAACGGGGGAAATCCGTTGCCTTTTCCGTTACCTTTATGATTAGTGAGGGGGAATCCGTTGCCTTTCCCCTTACCTTTTGGCCATTTTTTTGTGGTGATGGACACCCTTTTTTCATATCACGAAATTAGGTATGAAAATTAGCATCCCCACTAAAAAATGATTTTATTTACATTTAAAATCAAGATTTATTTTAGGGTTAATTGCAAAAAAAATCACAACCTTTGATTCAGTTGCAATTTAATCTAAACGTTTGAAATTTTTAGCAAATTTAATTTACAGGCAGCTTCCTTCTGCTCGACTCTGAGGTAATGTCGTTTCAAGTTTATTTATTTATTTATTTTAATTCCTAATGCCTTATTCAATTAAAAACCTCAACTGTAATAAATTAAAACAAATAAAGGATTAAAATTCTTGGCTTGTTGGATCGTTTGATCATTCTTTCTCGAGGCCAAACTGTGTTCTATGGATCTCCATTGATTCTTCCACAATTTTTCGCAGAATTTGGAAATCTAATTCCTATAAGGTTGCGTTTGGTTGGGTGGATTTGGGCTTATGGATTTCAAATCCACAGTCCAAATTCATTCTACATGTTTGGATTATGAATGGATTTCAAATACTTAGATTTGTGTCAACATACTTTTTAGTTAAAATTGAGAGAGATTTCAAATCTTCACTAAAACCGTGTCATTTGAAATCCATAGATTTTTAATTCCTTTCATTTGAAATGCCTTCTCAAATCAAATCCCCCATCCAAACGCAACCTAAATGAAATGAAGATAAAACAACGTGAACTCGAGATTACACCAACAGGAACTAAGAATTTGGTGGAGTTTAATAAAATATGGCAGAAGAACAGAGTTTGATCCATTTTACGCATCTCTCTGCAAGATGCTATAAGCCCAAGCATTTCAATGGGGAAATTGGTATCAGGGGGCCATGGGCAACGAATTTGGATCATCTTCGACCTCATGATGGCGTACACAGTTGTGTTGGCCATTTTAACTTGACACGACGTCGTTTTGCACTTGAGAAGCCAACTAGAACATCCGCATCAGAGTCGGGCAGAAGGGGAGCTGCCCGAAAGTCAAATTTGCAAAAAATGTTAAAGGTTGTGATTTAATTGCAATATTTTAAAAGTTTAGATTAAATTGCAAATAGATCAAAGATTGTGATTTTTTTTGTAATTAACTTTTTATTTTAATTATAGTATAAGAAACACGAGAAAGGGTTCTTGCAATTAGTTTTTTAATACTAGGACTTTCGTGAATTTTAAAAATCAGCGATAGTACCCATTTGAAGATGTAAGAAAAATGACGATTCATTAAAACTCCTAAAATTATTTTATTTACATTTTACAATCAAGATTGATGTTGATCGTAGTATACAAAACACGAGAAAGGGGTCCAGCAATTAGTTTTTTAAACTAGGACTAAGCAAGTTAGTTAGATATTCAGTTATATTTGTTAATACAAGTTATTATTGTTACACTTCTCTCTCTCTATATATATATATTAATATACTCCATACTCTGATTGAGAGAGTATTTTCCTAACACATGGTATCAGTCATTTTTTGAGTACTTCCTATCCTCCCTCTTCCTTTCTTTCTTATGCTCGTCCCACACCATTTCTTGTTCATCGTCATCGTGATCTCCTATCATGGTCGATCCTACCTCTCCAAAATCTACCACATCCGTCTTTGATGCTACTCTCTCCCTACATGCAATGACGCATCTGATCACAATCATGTTGAAACCCATAAATTATCTCATGTGGTATGGCAAAATCTACCCTCTCTTGGTCATTCAAAAATTCCTCCCATATGTTGATGGTTCGGAGAAAGCCCCTCCTCCTACGATCACTACGAATGTCGTTTCTTCCCCCAACCTCGACTACGTATCATAGCATTCTCGTGATCAAATCGTTCGAGTTTTCTTGACATCTACTCTTACGGAGGAGGCTATGGGAGTTATCGTTGGATGTTCGTCCTCTGCTGAAATTTGAAAAAATCTAGTCACCGCCTTCAATCAACCGTCAAAGGCATGTGAGTTGCGTCTTAAAGACGAACTCCAACTAATAAAGAAAGGTTCAAGATCTGTTACTGAATATGGATCCGTGTTGAAGAATGTATGGGACCAGCTCACCTCTATGGGCTATCTCATCGACGACACCGACAAGTCCCATTGGTTTCTTAGGGGTCTTGGTTCTAATTTCCATGGCTTTTCCATATCTCAAATCCATGTCTCCCCTCTACCGTCCTTTTCCGACTTCCTCGCCAAGGCTGAAGCTCATGATCTCTTTACCAAGTCATTGGAAACTCTCCCTACCTCGTCCCAGTCTCCGGCCTTCTTCGCCTAATCCTTGTCTACTCCTGGTGATTAATGTGAAAATTTCTTGAAATTCATGTATTTAATTTGCTTAATTTGATAGGATTTCATACATTATTTACACTAATTTGACTCGTTGCACTTGAAATGAGAAATGTATGTGTTTTGCTATTTTTATAGGAATAATGAAGATTCTTTTTACAAAACATGCCTCAAATAATATTGTGATGTTGATCAAAGGAATAAATCGAAGAGAAAGAAATGCACCTGAGCTTGAGATTTAAAACATGAAAAAAGAGATGGAGGCCCACTTCTAAATGGTCGGGCCAATCACATCCCATGTTATTAATTGCTAAGGCCCAACAACTACTCTTGCAGCCCATTTGAATCAAGAAGCAAAGTCATACTACATGGAAGTAGCCCCTTGAATTAATACAACACAAGCAGATTTGATCCTAAGTCCACCTATTTTTTAATGGTCAAATTTGAAAAGAAAGAAAAATGTTTGTGGATGTTGTACGTGCTTTTGAGTGGATGATCTGGATGTGGACTTCGTAAGCACTAAACAAACATATAATATTAACGGGGTTATTACGTGTAATAAAGGATTAAAACGGATGATCTAGTGATGAAGAAATGAGGAACAAGATGAAGATTGTTTGTAGCTTCTTGGAGAAGCTTGGGAGCTTTTGAGAGCTCTTTGTACTATTGCCTCGATCTTTGTGCAATGAATAAAACTTATGTTACATTTGTGCCTTGATGGGCTTATATAGTGGGATTTTTTGCTGCCCAACCTTTACACGTGGCGGGCTTACATTGGCCTTGAGATCCCATCAGAACAAGTGATGGGATGCTGCATTTAATGCTTCTTGGAGGTCGTTTCGATGCTAAATCGCCTCTCTGGTGGTCGTCCTCGCCTTCTACGAGGAACTGAGCCACGGTGGTCGCCGAAGAACTGGTCGTCATGGTTTCCCCATGAATGGTGGTCGGGCTCGCCCATTCTCGAATGACTATCTACTTATCTTTTCTAGACAACTCTACATGTGCTCGCCAATAGCTCTAGAGCGAGCACACATTTACATTTTCTTATTACAATGTTGACTAGTCGTCGCTCGACTTAGTTGACTAGTCGTCGCCACGCAAGCTGATGACTAGGATTGACTTCTTTGACCTAGTGTAACAGTGGATTTCTTGGACCCACATGAATTGTATTAGGAAAACAAAGCCCACATTATTTTTTATACAGACGTCGGGAGCATACAAAAGGAAACAGGGGAACAATCATTTCGAGGGAGGGGGGAATTAGAGAGAAAAATAGCGAGGATTTTGAGAGTCCCTTCCTCTCACCACTCCACTCAATAAATTAGTTTAGCTTGTTATTTCATTTCTTAGATAAATTTAATTTAGCATTTCATTTGTTTGTGGCATTGAAGTATTTGAAGACCTAGCGGTGATATTTTTCCATTATTGCAAATTTAATTTGGTAATTTTAATTTCATTCATGTTTTATAGTTTATTTTATTAACGAACACAAGCAGACTCCCGACGAAACTGAAGAAGACAACTGGCACTTGTCTAAGCACAAATGTGGTCAACGTAGTGAAGTATGAATGCAAAATTCCAATATCCATGATGCCACAAGTCTTGCCCAAACATAAGAAAATACACAACTGTGAATCATTTGGAAGATTTGAACATATTGTGATTATATGGAAGATTTGATTGAGAATTAAGGGAGCACTTCAGGGAATCAATTAAGCTAACGATCACACGTTTGTTGCTCGTCTCCAAGATCAGTAAGGAGTTCGTCGTCCAAGATCATGGTCGTCTTAATTACTTCCTCGGCCTAGAAGTAACCTACAACGATCGAGGTTTATTTCTCGGTCAATCCAAATACGCAAAGTACATCCTTGCTCGCACAGATATGATTGAGTCCAAACCAGTTTCTACTCCTCTCTCCTCGACTGATCTCCTTAGAGCTGATGGACAAGCTTTCTCTGAGACAACTCTCTTTCGTTCCCTTGTTGGTTCCAATATCTTATGATTACTCGCACAGATTTATCCTTTGCAGTCAACACTGTTCGCCAGTTTCAAGTTCGCCCAACCATTGATCATTTTCAAGTTGTCAAAAGGATTCTTCGATATGTTAAAGGCACAATCGACCTTGTTTAAGTCACACTCGTCGTTCGACATATGGTTATTTCATCTTCCTTGGCCCAAACTTGGTCTCTTGGGGTGCCAAAAAGCAATCAACAGTCTCCTGTTCCAGTTGTGAGTCTGAATATCGCGTCATGGCGAACACAACCTCCGAAATTGTTTGGTTATGCTCGCTACTCCGCAAACTCTATGCTCTCCCATCAGGCGTTCCTACATTACTCTGTGACAATAAGAGTGCAATCTTTCTTTCTCAAAAATCGGTCGCCCATAAACGAGCAAAATACAGAGACATTGACTACCACTTTGTTTGTGAACTAGTCTCCTCTGGTCGTCTTTGTTGGGATATGAATCCTAATACAAGTCCTAATTGATGAAAGAAGTAGTTTTGATAAGCCAAAAGTAGACTTGAATATATTTCTAAGTGTTGACTGATCTAGTTATGGAAGTCGTCTTGTGATAAGATCAGTAGAATGTAAAAATACAAAAGAAAAGATAAGTACGGATTTATAAGTACTAAGAAAGAAACTTGAAGTTCATATAGGATATATGATAAGCTTATAAATGTTGTATAGAAGCTTATGTTTACATTTATATTGATGTATAGTTTTAAGGTGACTAAGCTGGATTTATAAAGCTTAAAGTAATGTAATAGTCTTGTTAAGGTTAGATTGATAGGACTAGATTAGTTCTATATACATTGAAGAAGTCTACTGCTGGAAGAAGACTACAAGACAAGACAAGTGTTGAGAAGACTGAAGGAATTGTCTAAGTGTTGAAGACTAGACAAGTCAAGTTTGCATAAGTCAAAAACGCGTGAAAGATAAAGATTGAAGATAAGATTGTATCTAGAAGTGAAGATATGAAGGGTTAGTTATGGAATAACTAATTAACTGAAGAAACGCGTGAAGAGATAAGAAGAAACAATTACGAAGTTAGTTATCAAGAAAGGTTGTTGGATAACAAACTTATCTTGATTTCTGAAGTCTATAAATATTCGAAGACATTCTACATTGAAGACTATTGTTGCTACGAGATTTAAGAGCGTTCATTGAGATATTCAAAGCAAGAAGAAAACTAGCAGAGTTGAAGTTCAGAAGTTGAAGCCAGAAGACAAGTCATATTCAAGAAGGCTGCTACTACTGAATTAGAGAAGTTTTTCTTTAAAGTTTGTTTTTTAATCAAGTTGCTAGTTGCTTGTAAAATAGCTAGTTGTTAGATCGAAGAAACACTTGGAAGTGTTATCGAAAAGATTGAAGTCTTATTTCTTGGGACTTAAAGCCACAAGATCAGTTAATAAAATTTCACGACTGGAGTTGTGAGAGTGGATGTAGACAAGTTGTCGAACCACTATAAATCTCGTGTTTGATTTACTTTACTGTTTTATTTGTTGTTTGATTGATTACTTGTTTAATTGATTAATCTGCATATAAGATAGACAAGATCAGTGTTCATATCACAGTTCATCGATATTACTTGAGTATAAATCTTTAAGGGCTCATTATTAATTCTGATATTCCGCATTGTGTATTCTGATATTTTGAAAGATTTTGAAAAGTCTATTCACCCCCCTCTAGACGTTTTCATAGCTTACTCAATCTTATCACTCAACTAGGGACCAGCAGTCTTCATACGTAGTTTGTTCCCTCTTCGTTCCAGTTTGTTGACGTATTCACAAAGAGTTTGCCCCGACCGTTATTTGAGTTCTTTCGTCGCAAGCTCCGCGTATGCTCGCTTCTCGATGCTCGCCCTTCCACTGCTCGCATAGCTTCGCTTGAGGGGGATGTTAGACTAAGCAAGGTAGTTAGTTAGGTATTCGATTATGTTTGTTAATAGAAGTTATTATTGTTACACTTTGTAAATCCACTTCTATATATATAGATAAATATACTTCATACTCTCTTGATTGAGGGAGTATTTTCGTATCACAGTACCCATGTGAAGATGTAAGAAAAATGATGATTCATTAAAACTTCTAAAAATGATTTTATTTACATTTTACAATCAAGATTAATGTTAATCGTAGTATAAAACACACGAGAAAGGAATCCAGCAAGTGGTTTTTTAAAATTAGGATTCTTCGTGAAATTTTATAAATCAGTGACGGTACCCCTTTTGAAGATGTAAGAGAAATGAATATTCATTAAAACTCCTAAAAAATAATTTTATTTACATTTCACGAAAAAGCCTAGTTTTAAAAACCCACTTGCTAGATCCCTTTCTCATGTTTTTTATTATGATTAACATCCATCTTGATTGTAAAATTAGGGTACACCGTCGCTGATTTTTAAAATTTCACGAAAAGTCCTAATTTTAAAAAAACCACTTGATTGATCCATTTCTCGTGGTTTTTATACTATGATTAACATCATACTTGTTGTAAAAAGTAAATAAATACATTTTTTTTTAGGAGTTTTAATAAATCATCATTTTTCTTACATCTTTAAAGGGGTACCATTGCCGATATTTAAAATTTCACGAAAAGTCCTAATTTTAAAAAACTATTTGTTGGATCTCTTTATCGTGTTTTTTATACTACGATTAACATCAATATTGATTGTAAAATTTAAATAAAAATATTTTTTTAGGATTTTTAATGATTCGTCATTTTTCTTACATCTTCAAAGGGTACCATCACTGATTTTTTAAATTTCACAAAAAGTCCTAATTTAAAATTAAAAAAAAAAAAAAAAACCACTTGCTGGATTCCTTTCTCGTGTATTTTATAATATGATTAACACTAACATTAATCTTGATCGTAAAATGTAAATAAAATGCTTGTAAGTTGGTATGTCGTCGTTTGCTTAAGTTCTTGCTTGTATAGTTTTCATGATCATCACAATGGATAATGTCTTGAATTTATAGACATACTTGAATCAAACTAGTCGTTGGAAGAAACTATTTGTTGTCAATCAAATCTTCCTATAGAATGTGCATTAAATCTCATTTAATGCCTCGTACTCTAGCATTGAAATTGTTGCGGATTGGTCAACTCTAGCTCGTGTGAGTCAGTCTTTTCAACGAATCTATGTCAGACAGAATAAATGTCATATCAGCAAGGTTGGACATTCTACTTGTCAACTGTTAAGTGCTTGGACACTTGATCTTATCGGGTGACTTGTATCAATAAGTCAATATCAGTTGGCATTGTTCATTGGGTTGCTTGTAGCCGTGACTCGTGAGTATTAGTTGACTAAGGTATACAAAGACATAATCATCTTATCTTATGACTTGTGCACTTCACTTCATCTCCAAGGTCTTCTAGTCTTTGTCTTCTACTTTTCTGATCTTGAGCATACACGTGTTGATCCGATATGGTCTCAACTGATATACATACAGGTGATCTCATAGACAAACTTCTTTTATAACCTATCAGATTGCAGATTAACTTATAACTCAAACTAATTACATGTTTTGGTCATCAAAACTACTTAATACATATTATGCTAAATTGCTTGAGGGTGGATATACTAACAGACGAAGCATCATGAAAGACGAAGTGTCGCCTCGAGCCCAACAATGGTATGTCAGAGCCCATCAAGAACAACCATCATCGTCTAGCTCGTCTCGAGGCTATTTAATCTCTAGCTTGCCCCAAATAAATGTTCACCCAAAGTCAAGTTCATCCAAAGATCAAGAAGATCACTCAACTCGGCTTTTAGGTCGAAGAGGTTGCCAACCACGCTGGAAGCTCAGCCTGTTCGCCCAAGTTTGAGAAGCCCATTCAAGTTCTCCCTTTGAAGACCTACATCAAAGCCCGATATGGGGGCTATTGTTACACCCGATTTTATAATAAAGTCAAGTCAACAAGTTTGTCCTAGTCATCATGTAGACCAACCAAAAGGAAGTGGGCAGCTCGGATTCAACAAAGTTTAGTCAAGAGTCAACAAGTCGACGTGATCGAAGATCAATTCGAGCTCCTCGCCTTCCTGCTCGCTCCACGTGGTCAACTTCCCTTTTTACCATCTAGTTCGTCCACCTCCTCGGCCGAATTCAACTACTTGACAAACATATATCATAAGTTCGGCCTATCAAGTCAAGCTCTTAAGCAAGAAGACCAGTCCAGCTCGCTACCTCTACGTCGCCCACCTAGTCATTTACTTTGTCTTTAAGTTATATGGGGCCCATGTGCCACATGTCTGAACACGTGTCCTTTTCTAAGAGGACGGCCAATGAATGAGCGACAACTCATCCTCCTAGCTTGTAATATGTATAAATAAGGTATTTGACCTAATAAATCGGATTGGAATTCATTAATACAAATTCACACCTCTCTCATCTTCTCTTCTCTTCCCTCTCAAGTCTCAAGTTCTCCCCATAACACTAAAACACAAGTTTTAAATATTACATTTGATTGACTAAAACCTCCCCACATATTCATTGTTTGACTAGTCTTCCAAGCCACTTAGGATCAAATATGCCGACTATCAACACAAGTGTTTTTGCAATGACGATCGAGCTTGAACAACGAAAGTGATCATGAGCCACTTTTTTTTGGAAAAAATACACACTATTGTCCCATTATTCTAAGTATTGCAGTAGTCACATGGCATAAGATTGTATTATCAAATATGCATCCACTATTGACCCTGGCTTAATTTCATTATCTGGTTGCTAACTGCTGTTATTTTTTGTGTATGGCATTTTCACTTTCCATACTAACTTTTGGGTCCATGAGATGTCTCTGAACCTAACATGTGAAGTCCATTATAAAAACAAGTGGGAATTGAAAAGTATTTTGATAGTTGTGCAAGTATTTGGACGTTTCTGACTGAAACTTTCTTAATATTACTCTGTTTTTGTTGTACCTTTCTTCATTTTTTTCATTTTCTGCAGGATTAGTTATCTTGAAATTTGATTGTTTAATATTGCATTATGCTTTCACAGGATATTGGCAAGTTTGTATTTAGGGACTGTTTGCATATGGAATTATCAGACTCAGGTATGTAGAACAGCATCCAATCATTTTTCACCATGGAGTACACTAACACGATTACTTCCATGATACTTGATTTGAAAATCTTGCACTTGTTGGAACGGAGTTTAAGGAAAAAGTGTAATAATTAAAAATTTTGAGGTAATTTTGTAAACTTTTATATATAAAGTAATTAATGTAGTTTGATTGAGTGTATGGTGGACCCCAAAAAAATATTGTATGAAGGGTAAATATGTGTATATCGTGAGGGTGACTATGCAAACTTTTCAGGGACGGAGGTAGTATCTTTTTAATGACCACAAGCTGATAGTCAGTATTAGTATTGAGCATTGTTGTACGTGCTTTTGAATTGATGATCTGGATGTGGACTTTATAAGCACTAAACAAACATATATATTTGTATGGGTTTTACATGTACCTAAGGATGATCAAAGATGATCCTTTATGAAGAATAAAGGTGATGAACTAAGAACAAAATAGGAAACTTCTCGTGGAAGCTAAGAAGAGTAATAATAGAATGTATCGTTCTTTGTGCAATAGAAATAACTTAATTTTTACAATCAGTCGAAAGGACTTTTCCCTTTGATGGGCTTTGTCTTTACAGCTGTCAGCTTCTTATTCGACCTACACTCTAAATCACTAAAGGTGATGTGATGGCCGCATTAAATTCGCCTCAGGTGAAGTTCACTACAACCTTGCTCATCCTCGGCATGGCGAGGAAGACATAGAATACCAAATAGATGGTCGTCGGGATGCATGGTCATCCATACACTTAATCGTCGGGATCCCTATATTAATCATGGTGATTAACCTTCATCAAATGGTTAACACCTTCCTCTCATGCTGTCCATTGAAGAACTGATGTTATCTGGAGATTTTCGGTGCTAGTTTCGGGCTGCCCATTGATGAAGACTTTTGTTTTTTGCTGAATTTTGTTGCTTATTTATGCTAATTTCGAGTCCTTTTTTATACATAATGTAGTTAGCTTATTTACCACCTTGTCTTGGCTTTTTTTTTTCTTTTTCTTTTTTCATGTAGTTGACATTTTTTTATGTATTTGATGGATGCTCTTTTATTTATAAAATATAATGATATTATTGATTTTATTATGGTGAAATTTAAATTTCATAGCTATTGTTTGTGATGATATACAATATTTAATTACTAATTTTTCTATTAAATTTGTATGTTGGTTAAATACTTTTGCGATGAATAATTTACTTTCGTTGTTAAATCAGCTATTGTTTGTGATGATATACAACATGGTTTTTATTGCTAACATTTTGCAATGAAACACATTTTTTGTCGCTAATATTTGCGATGAAACTCATATTTTCATCGCTAATATATTTGCGACGAAATTAAAATATTTATTGCAAAAATATTAGCCACGATGTATGGAGCTACTATTTTAGACACGAAAAAATTTATCGCTAATTCTAATATTTTCGCCGCTAACGTGAATTAGCGATGAAATAATTTTGTTGCAGGAGTATTTTGCGACAAAATTAAAATATTTGTCGCAAACACGTTAGCAACGGGTGTATAGTAACAAATCCCACCACAAAAAAAAATTATTTCATCACTAACTCACGTTAACGACGAAAATATCAGAATTAGCGACGAATTTTTTCGCGCCTAAATTGCAGTTTTCTTGTTGTGCGAGCTTGAACAACAAAATTGATCATGAGCCACCTTTTTTGGAAAAAATGCACACACAATTGCAGCAATTGCTATTGTCCTTCTGATTTCATTTTGCTCAAACTTCATTTGTACTCCGATGATAAATTCATGCAACATCTTAGTAATATAGGCTTGAATGTTATGATCGAAAAAGTCGCTGAAATTGGGGCTTTAGAACCGGCGAGTATCGGCCAAATGAAGGTAAGGGTACCTATCCTGCAATATGCGGACGACACTCTATTTATCTGCAACGGAAGATTGGAAGACGTGGTGGCAATTGAGCATACACTTCGCTTATTCGAATTGGTCTCGGGTTTAAGTGTGAATTTTGACAAGTGCAGCATCACTGGCGAGAGGAGGAAATTGAAAGTATGGCACGGTTCCTGGGATGTAAATCGGGCAGCCTACAAATGGCCTTCTTGGGGCTAAACGTGGGTATAAATCATCGCAGAAAATCCACGTGGATATTGTTGTACGTGCTTTGAACGGATGATCTGGATGTGGGCTTTTGCAAGCACTAAACAAACATATATATATGATCGGGGTTTATTACGTGTTTATGCGGATTAATATGATGATTTATGATGATCTTATGAAGAACAAAGAAGAACACCAAAAGTAGCTTCTTGGAGAAGCTAAAGCTTTGAGCTTGGGAGTGTTTATTACTTTAGGTTGGGGTGATTGTAGGAAAATGTTACTTGAATGTTACAAATGAGCCTCTTAGGCATTATATAGTAGTTTTTAGGGCTGCCCGCCCTTTACACGTGGCATGCCCTCACTGGACCTGACTTCTGCCCGAAAAGGTGATTGGACAGTGCATTTAATGCTAAACCGCCTCTGTGGTCGTCCTCGGCGGAGGCGAGGAGCTGGGCCACGGTGGTCGCCGGAGGACCTGGTCGTCCGGTCATCTTTATGACGGTGGTCGTCGTCATGATGGTGGTCGTCCTCGTCGGGAACGATGATATGGGCCATGGTGGTCGTCGGAGGACCTGGTCGTCCGGTCATCTTCATGATGGTGGTCGTCCTCGCCGAGAACGAGGAGATGGGCCACGATGGTCGCCGGAGGGCCTGGTCGTCCGGTCATCTTCATGACGGTGGTCGTCGTCATGATGGTGGTCGTCCTCGCCGGGAACGATGAGATGGGCCATGGTGGTCGCCGGAGGACCTGGTCGTCCGGTCATCTTCATGACGGTGGTCGTCGTCATGATGGTGGTCGTCCTCGCCGGGAACGATGAGATGGGCCATGGTGGTCGCCGGAGGACCTGGTCGTCCGGTCATCTTCATGATGGTGGTCGTCCTCGCTGGGACCATGGTGGTCGCCAGAGGACCTGGTCGTCCAGTCATCTTCATGACAGTGGTCGTCGTCATGATGGTGGTCGTCCTCGCCGGAAACGAGGAGATGGGCCATGGTGGTCGCCGAAGGACCTGGTCGTCCGATTATCTTCATGATGGTGGTCGTCCTCGCCACGCTCCGTACTCTCTCCCAAGGCTCTTATACTTGTCTTCATTTAACTATCGAAACATGTGGTCGCCAAAATCTTCGGGCGAGCACACAATTACATTTTCTTCATATTGTTGACTAGTCGTCGCATGACTTGGTTGACTAGTCGTCGCCACGCAAGCTGGTGACTAGGATTGACTTGTCAAAGATTGACTTCTTTGACCTGGTATAACATTTGCCCCCTTGTCGCCTTTCTTCGTGTTAGGAAGGCGGGCAGTGTGATCGTCTTCTTGGAAGGCGGACTTGTCTTCGAAATTTAAATCATTTGAGAATCTTGATGAGATTTATCGGCGGTCGCCTCGTTTCCCGCAACGAGCACATTTTCCGAAGCTTTTTGATGACGCCGGATGTGATCGGTGTCAGGCGCGTGATCGGCGCCCAAAATTTGAAAGGTGGTGGTCGCCCAATTTGATGAAAGCTAACACCGGTCTCCAGGAGAAAAAAAGTAGATCATCAACTGATCGAAGATCTCTGCGCTCGCCTCCAGTGCACTTGCTCGTCCTTGAAGGCTACCACTTGGGCCTTTTGTACCTGCTCGGCCTTGAAGGCCTTTATTTTTAAATGAACTTTTTGCTTAAAATGTGTGTTCGTTTAGTAGTGATCGTCCTCGTTACTGTTTTGCAAGTATCTTTTAAAACGAGTACTTGTCTTTTAGAGTTAACCATTCGTCGGTTGAACTCGTTTGCTTTCTAGATAGTGATCGTCGTCGTCACTACCTTGCGAGCATCTTTAAGAAAGAGTGCTCGTCTTAGAGTTAACCATTCGTCGGTTGAACTCGTTTGTTTTTTAGATAGTGATCGTCGTCGTCACTACCTTGCGAGCATCTTTAAGAAAGAGTGCTCGTCTTAGAGTTAACCATTCGTCGGTTGAACTAATTTATTTTTTAGATAGTGATCGTCGTCGTCACTAACTTGCGAGCATCGTTAAGAAAGAGTGCTCGTCTTAGAGTTAACCATTCGTCGGTTGAACTCGTTTGTTTTTTAGATAGTGATCGTCGTCGTCACTACCTTGCGAGCATCGTTAAGAAAGAGTGCTTATCTTAGAGTTAACCATTCGTCGGTTGAACTCGTTTGTTTTTTAGATAGTGATCGTCGTCGTCACTACCTTGCGAGCATCTTTAAGAAAGAGTGCTCGTCTTAGAGTTAACCATTCGTCGGTTGAACTCGTTTGTTTTTTAGATAGTGATCGCCGTCGTCACTACCTTGCGAGCATCTTTAAGAAAGAGTGCTCGTCTTAGAGTTAACCATTCGTCGGTTGAACTCTTTTCTTTTTTAGATAGTGATCGTCGTCGTCACTACCTTGCGAGCATCTTTAAAAAAGAGTGCTCGTCTTAGAGTTAACCATTCGTCGGTTGAACTCGTTTGTTTTTTAGATAGTGATCGTCGTCGTCACTACCTTGCGAGCATCTTTAAGAAAGAGTGCTCATCTTAGAGTTAACCATTCGTCGGTTGAACTCTTTTCTTAGCTGGCTACGCAGAGCCTCATCTAAAATTTCTAAAATTTTCCTAACACTTGATGAAATTTAAACTTGACATGTATTGATACAAACTATACAAATGTAAAGAATTTAAAAACTTACTGATAATACTTCTTCAACTTGACCGCATTCCATGGGTACTTGCTCGGCTTTCCTTCGAGGTCTTCTAATTCGTACGATCCGTTCAGGAGTGTGCGCGTTATTCGGTACGGACCCTCCCAAGTCGGGCCAAGTATGCCAATGGACTGTTCCGTCGCCCGTCGAAGTACGAGCTGGCCGATAGTAAAATGGCGAGCACGTACTTTGGTGTTGTAGTATCGTTCTGACCTTTGTTTGTAGACCACATTCTTCTCGCCCGCTGTTAGTCTTCGCTCTTCTAGGAAGTCCAAGTCGGAGAGCTGTGCATCGTTATTCAACTGCTCGTCATAGTTTGCCACTCGGAAAGTGGCGACCTGTCCCTCTACTGGTATGACAGCTTCGGTTCCGAACGCGATCGCGAACGGAGTCTCACCTGTAGAATTCCTCGTGGTCGTCTGATATGCCCACAGAACCATGTGCAGCTCGTCCGCCCATTTGCCCTTCAATCCATCTAGCTTAGCTTTCAAGGTGTGCTTGATGATTTTGTTGATCGCTTCTACCTGACCATTTGATTGTGGATGATAGGGTGTTGAAAAAAGTTTCTTGATTTTCCACTTTGAGCAAAATTCCAGCATGTCTTGACTCGTAAATTGACGTCCGTTGTCGGTCACTATTGCTCGTGGTAGGCGGAACCTGAAAATTATATTTTTCCATATGAAGCTTATCATCTGGGCCGTTGTGATGGTCTTCAATGCCTTCGCTTCCGTCCATTTGGTGAAGTAATCGACTGCTACGACTACGAAAGTTACCCCCCCGACGCCAGGCGGGAAAGGTCCGATGATGTCGATGCCCCATTTCACGAAGGGCCAAGAGCTATAGACGGAGATGAGCTCGTCTGGAGGTGAGTGAATAGCGGGAGCAAAGGCTTGGCATCTCTTGCACGTCTGGGCGTAATGAATAGCATCCTTCTTCAATGTTGGCCAAAAGTAGCCTTGCCTCATGATCTTTAAAGCGAGCGCTTGCCCCCTGTATGATTTCCACAGATTCCGTCGTGGATTTCGTGCATGACGATCTTCGCTTCGTCTTCTCCGAGGCATTTCAATAAAGGCATTGAAAAACCCCGTTTATACAGCTGGTCGCCAATAACGGTGTACCTTGCGGACCTGAGTTGTAATCTGATCGCCTTAACTTTGTCATCCGGGAGCTCGCCGGTCTTGATGTACTTGGTGATCGGCGACCTCCAGTCCTCGTCGCTGGTCGCTTCAACCTGAAAAATTTGACTTCTGTTCACTGATGGGGAAGATATCTTAGTGATCGTCGCTTCAGAAAAAATTGCCTCCCCCTCTGGAGTGGCCAGCCGAGCTAACGCATCTGCTTGCGTATTCTCCTCCCTAGGGATTTGCTCGATGTGGAATTGATCAAATTGCTCAAGTAATCCTTTCACTAGGACTTGGTATTTTATCATTTGATCGCCGCGAGCCTCGTAATCGCCCGTAATTTGACATACAACCAGCTGAGAGTCAGAAAAATTTTTCAGTTTTCTGGCGCCCACGGCCATAGTCATCTTGATTCCTGCGACCAGAGCCTCGTACTCTGCCTCGTTATTGGTCGCCCGATATTCGAACTCGATCGCCTCTGGGAGTTGATTGTTCTGGAAGTGCTCGTCCATTTCCATTGGGGTGTGCTCGTCGACCTCCATTGGGGTGTGCTCGTCGACCTCCGTTGGGGTGTGCTCGTCGACCTCTGTTGGGGTGTGCTCGTCGACCTCCATTGGGGTGTGCTCGTCGACCTCCATGGGGGTGTGCTCGTCTACCTCTGTTTGGTGGTCGTCACATAGTTGGCTTGATTCCCCAATCTCTATTCTTCAGGCTGCTCGTTAGCCTTGGCGGCGTCCATAATTTCTTCCATCTGAATGAGGTTTCCAGCCTGGTTGCGGAAATCTGCGTAAGATTTTGGAAAGAGTGTATGCATGGATTCCCATAGGTGTGAACCTATTCTTAGGCCAGAAACAACTAAGATCAGCTTCGTTTCATCATTTACTGCCTCCCCATCGATGATTAGTCTATCAAATCGCTCGATAAAGTCCTTTCCTGACTCGGTCAGGCTCTGGCGAACGTTCGTCAAACGCTGCTTGGAAGCTGGACGAGCAGCAATGGACCCGTAGTAAGTCAAGAATTGTTGCCCCAGCTCGAGGAAGGAGTTGATGGACCCGGCTCCCAAGGTTGTGAACCAACGATGGGCCCGGTCTCCCAAAGTCAGGGAGAAGTTTCGACACTGTGTGGCGTCCGTTGCCCCGATTGAGGCCATGTAATTTGAGTACTTTGACAAGTGTATCCGGGGGTCAGACATCCCATCATACGCTGCCATAGAAGGCATCTGAATCTTTCTCTGAATGGGGGCAGTGAGGATCATAACACTTAGAGGAGGAGCGGGAAGAGTGACTGGTGGGACAGTGCCTTTTTTTTATGCGGCCACCTCTGCTTGCAAGTTTTCCATCTCCAGTTTCATCTGTTTTTGCGTTTCTATGAACTGGGCGATCTGCCCTTCCTCGGAAGTCTGTGGTTGGGGTACGACGTGCTCGTCACGTCGACTACCATTAGATGGAGCCGGTCGATCATCTCAATCTCTGTGTGATCGCCCGACTGAGTGATGGCTGCGATAGCTCTTCGCAGGTCCTCGCGAATTTGGCCCTACTCGATCGAGGGCGAAGATTCTGTCTCCTTGACCTCTTTTGCGGTGGTCGTCCTCATCTGGTCGACCATCAATATTGAAGTTCACTGGACCTCTTTTTCGGTGGTCGTCCTCGTCTGGTCGACCATCAATATTGAAGTTCACTGGACCTCTTTTTCGGTGGTCGTTCTCGTCTGGTCGACCATCAATATTGAAGTTCACTGGACCTCTTTTTCGGTGGTCGTCCTCGTCTGGTCGACCATCAATATTGAAGTTCACTGGATCTCTTTTTCGGTGGTTGTCCTCGTCTGGTCGACCATCAATATTGAAGTTCACTGGGCGAGGACCTCTACCGTCCTTGACGCCCATCCGATTAAATACCGAAGCTCGACTATCTCGTGAGTCGCCAGAATGACTTCGGCGTGGTCGGTCATATGTTTTTGCTTTTCCCTTATCACGAGGGTTTTTGTTCAAACCGGTGATTGAGTAAGATCTCTGCTCGTCCTCGTCATTGTTACGAGCACGAGCTTTTGCTTTCCGGGCGTTTTCCATGGCCTGCTCATTGGCCTTTTCTAATTCCAGATCTTCGTCCTTCCTTCTCTTTTCGTTGAGGTAGTCAGTAAAATCTCTCAGATGCTGGGGATCTTTCAAGATATCCCCCAGGTTGAGGTTGGCCAAAGGATTTGGCGTCAGAGCCGCCGACACTGGAAGGTGTTCGTTCCCTCCGGACGGTGGGATTCCGTCATGATGGGTGTGTTGAGACATCGCAAAAGAGTGTCTTTTGGTAAACGGTTACAAAGATAAGACTGTTCTAAGCTTTCGACACTAAAAAAAAACAAAAGATTCGAGTTCTTTCGCAGAAGAACGTGCTATTACAACTACGATCTTAGCAAAGTAACCACAAAAGAAGCTTAAAAACAGAATTACAAAGAGATGAAACTCCAAAATATGTCTCGAATACCGCAAATATTCAAGAACACGGAAATAAATAAAATACGTAAACGATGTTATAAAAGGTATATCTACCGATTAAAACCTGAAATAAGGAGTTTACAAGTCGATCATTCGATGATCGTCGGTTGAAACTTTGATGAAGAACACGTAAAAGGACCCCTCCTTCTAGCGCCAAATGTTGTACGTGCTTTGAACGGATGATCTGGATGTGGGCTTTTGCAAGCACTAAACAAACATATATATATGATCGGGGTTTATTACGTGTTTATGCGGATTAATATGATGATTTATGATGATCTTATGAAGAACAAAGAAGAACACCAAAAGTAGCTTCTTGGAGAAGCTAAAGCTTTGAGCTTGGGAGTGTTTATTACTTTAGGTTGGGGTGATTGTAGGAAAATGTTACTTGAATGTTACAAATGAGCCTCTTAGGCATTATATAGTAGTTTTTAGGGCTGCCCGCCCTTTACACGTGGCATGCCCTCACTGGACCTGACTTCTGCCCGAAAAGGTGATTGGACAGTGCATTTAATGCTAAACCGCCTCTGTGGTCGTCCTCGGCGGAGGCGAGGAGCTGGGCCACGGTGGTCGCCGGAGGACCTGGTCGTCCGGTCATCTTCATGACGGTGGTCGTCGTCATGATGGTGGTCGTCCTCGTCGGGAACGATGATATGGGCCATGGTGGTCGTCGGAGGACCTGGTCGTCCGGTCATCTTCATGATGGTGGTCGTCCTCGCCGGGAACGAGGAGATGGGCCACGATGGTCGCCGGAGGGCCTGGTCGTCCGGTCATCTTCATGACGGTGGTCGTCGTCATGATGGTGGTCGTCCTCGCCGGGAACGATGAGATGGGCCATGGTGGTCGCCGGAGGACCTGGTCGTCCGGTCATCTTCATGACGGTGGTTGTCGTCATGATGGTGGTCGTCCTCGCCGGGAACGATGAGATGGGCCATGGTGGTCGCCGGAGGACCTGGTCGTCCGGTCATCTTCATGATGGTGGTCGTCCTCGCTGGGACCATGGTGGTCGCCAGAGGACCTGGTCGTCCGGTCATCTTCATGACAGTGGTCGTCCTCATGATGGTGGTCGTCCTCGCCGGAAACGAGGAGATGGGCCATGGTGGTCGCCGGAGGACCTGGTCGTCCGATCATCTTCATGATGGTGGTCGTCCTCGCCACGCTCCGTACTCTCTCCCAAGGCTCTTATACTTGTCTTCATTTAACTATCGAAACATGTGCTCGCCAAAATCTTCGGGCGAGCACACAATTACATTTTCTTCATATTGTTGACTAGTCGTCGCATGACTTGGTTGACTAGTCGTCGCCACGCAAGCTGGTCACTAGGATTGACTTGTCAAAGATTGACTTCTTTGACCTGGTATAACAGATATTAATGGCTTAATTCAAAAAATTGAAGGCAAGTTGAAGAAATGGGAAGGACGTCACATATCGATGGACGGGAGAATCACCCTAGTTCAAGCGGTCTTAACAACGGTGCCAACCTACTACCTATCTTTCTTCTTGGCAATGAGAAAAGGTGGAAAAGGTATTCTCAAGTATTAAAAAAAGGTTGTGGAAAATATTAAAATTCATCTGTGGTCATGGTTGAAGGGACGAGAGCTCATAAAATCTAACTCGTCTGTAGTGGCTTGGTGTGCTGACCCTTACACGGGCTTGTCGAGAGAGGAGTAAAATCTAAACATAGCATGACGACCGGGAAAGGACAGTGGAGGAATTAGGAATTTTCAGCTGTGATAATATACCTTTGTAATTTAATCTTGATGTATTACGGGTTGAGTACCCCTTGTATTCGAGTGGAATACTGGAATATATCTTTACCATTTTCAAAAAATATAGTGTTAATATATATTGTTGTATCTTGAGAAACAAGTATCCTACGATTCAGTAACACCTAGAGTGAAAGGCATTATTGTTTTAAGGAAACTGTGATTGTCAAATGAATCAATTTCACAATTTTCTTATATTTTCAGTCCGCCTACCACCACTTTCGTCACTATTTTTTCTCCCGATAATAGCCATCATTGGGAGAAGGGAATGCAAATACCTAGTTGGTTGCCTTCAAGAATTGTTGGCATATATTATCTCTACCTTGTCAATTATGACTTCTTTATGGAATTTGTAAGTACAAAGTAACTCGTTTTGCTCACTTTTCTAAATACAGGGATTTTTTATTTTTTTTTATTTGTTTCAAACGAAATGACAGATTTGTACTTGAGTGAAAAAAGAAATAGTTCAACTCGTGAACAGTATTAGTTCGTATGTTGAATAGTATCAGCTCATATGCAAAAATGTATTAGTACGTTGGGTGAACAATATAGGTCATATTTCTACGATGAACCGTATTACCCTTTTTTTTAGTGATGAAAATACATGATTTCTATATGAGACACTCGAACTCTTATTAAAAGTAATAAATTAATTAGATTGAAAAATCCAAAATACAGGATTTCTATATATGGAGATACTCGTTGTTAAAAGAAATAAATGAATTAGATTGAAAAAATCAAACTAAGTTAATAGATTGAAGAAACTTTTGTGATGAACTCTATATATTTTAAATCACGAGAAGAATACCACATAAAATAAAATTTAAACTGTGATATGGTACATTAAAACGTGATACTCCCTTCGTTCCACTGAAAGCTACCCATGAGTTTTGATCACAAAGATTAGTAACTTTCTTTGGACGGACCAAAAAAAAAAAGTTAAATAGCTTTCAATGAAACGGAGGAGTATAACTTAATATGCTAAAAAAAATCTGTCATGAACAAAAAAACATTGTAAGGTGAGGATTCAGTTAAGAGCCAAAAGTTGTCATCAAATTGTAGTTCAACAATAAACGCAGCAATAGCGTCCACGTCATCAACAAGACCCAATCAAAACTAAAAAAAGTTACTAATAGTACCGTTTTGTCCTTAAATCATACAGACTTCAACATCTCTAACAAATCTAACCATCTGTTCAGCTGCTTACCATTTATGCCCACTTTCTAAGGGTTA
Organism: Galeopsis tetrahit; assembly: GCA_963675135.1. Classification (NCBI taxonomy): domain Eukaryota; kingdom Viridiplantae; phylum Streptophyta; class Magnoliopsida; order Lamiales; family Lamiaceae; genus Galeopsis; species Galeopsis tetrahit. The sequence goes on from OY776134.1 coordinate 164,708, forward strand.
AACTTAGTCTGAAAATCCTTCTTCCCAACATCGTTGCTCGATTGACAATTGAACCTGTCAATCGAATGAAACCCAATATCACCGAGGGGAGAAACAGAAGACGAACTGGGTCCCACCTGCTTCGAAGATTCAGCAAATTCATTTTGGGGCACATCTGATTGTGATTGTTTGAGGTCCCCCTCTGCTCGATTCTGGGGCAATATATCAGGTTCACTGAAACTCGGAAATGAGAGGGGATCATCGATCGATATTTCACCCATAAGAGTCTTGAAAGCGAATTCCAAAGGATCAGACCATGAGTCCCCAAAATCATAGCAAAGTTGCGACGACTCGTCTGCTTTTTTACTCTCGTCAATTTGCTGCTCACCGCCTGGTTGCACGTCTGCGCAATCTATGGGAGGCTCTTCAGCATCATTGAAAAGATTTTCAACGATTTCTCTCAGACGTTCTTGATGAGTTTCGTCCCCTTTAAATACTTCTTCTGGAACAGCTTCGGGTTGCTCAATTTCAGATGGCAGAGGAACATTTTCTGAAGATTTATCAACCGGAATATTTGGAGAAGATTTATCCGCAGAGGATCTTGCTGCAGCCCTAAGAGAATGTTCGCTCAAATTTATAATGGGGGCTATCTCGGGTTGCGTTCCCGCGAGCCTTTTTGAAGTTCGTGATGGTGAGGTTAAGCCCTTTCTTGTCTTGGATTTGCTTGAGGGCAAGGGACCAGTTTCTGGTGCAGCAGGGTTATTTATGATTTCAGCATTCTTTTTTTCTGATTTTCCAAATGAAATTTTCTCTTCAACTTCGATGTTATCAGACTCGAAGTGCCCTTGCTTTTGTTTCATCTCTGATTCTGCTACACCCTTCGTACCAGAAGGTATTTCACCTGCAGCAGACGAGTCGTTTTTAAAGGGTTAAAGAATTTGTCAGACTTATTATATTTAAAAAAAGTTGGTCTAGATAAATTATTCATACCGCCTTTTAATTCTCCAAGTAGTAAATGTGGTCCCTTGTTCTCGGGTAACTCCTCGTTGGCTGGATTAGCAGGCTACAAAGAGAAACTGGTTTACTTAGCAGGCAGAGAAACTGGTTTTCAATAATAATCAGTCCAAATATAAATAGGTTCTTTTCAAAGGTATTAAAACTATATCTAAGTCAATTTTTACAATGCCCAATGATAATAAGTAATTATATATAAAGCTAATTCATAACAAATCAACGACAAACATGTTCACAAACAACCCATGAACATAAACAAACAAATATGTGTCACATTTATCAGCTTATGTAACCGAGGCTGTTCATGAGCTGTTCGATGGACACTCTGTTCATTTGTAGCCATAATCCTAAGGGTATTTTTTATTTGGGATCTAAGAACTGGATTTGGGATTTCAAAATCTAAATCTGGTTCTACTTCGGGATTTTAGAATCCGGTTTTTAAAAATTCAATCCATCCACCCCTGCAAATGCTATAAATACCATACGTTTTCTACATTACACTCTCCAATGACTCATTAATGCAAATATGGTTTGTTAATTCTTAATCTTATTTTATAATCACTTCTCACACTTTTTATTCTCACTTTTGCAACTTTTATTATAACACAAATAATTATTATACAATCATTTAATTATTATAATTACAATCAACAATAATATAATAATACAACATCATACATTTTTACTCATCGATTTGACATAAAGTTAATCCTATCCTATTTAATTTTCAAAACAAACACACATCATTGCTATTTATCAAGATTTTGAAATCCATTAGACTTTGAAATCCAGATTTCAAAACCCTCTGTATCAAACATACCTAATGGAGAAGAAAGTGCAAACATTAATGAAAAGAAAAGGGTTGTGGGAATGTGGGTGTACTGTATGCATCTACATGATAATATATAAATGCTTGTAATCTGGATCGCATGTGTGATCTAGATATATTTTGTATTCATTTTTTTGTCCCGTCCAAATTAAGTTTCCTGATACTTGGAAACAGCTCTCTCTTGTTGCAGAAAAGATACTGATAGAGATGCTTCTCTGAAGCCTATTCAAGTCTATAGGCGGAGGAAGAAGTGAGGGCAAGCTTGATCGGTTTATTATTATTGATTAATTCTATTTTCAGCTCTTTAATTATTCAGATTTTAGGTTGGTTCATTCTATTTTTGGTAATTACTTTAGTCAGGCTTTGTTCATGGGCCTTGGGTTTTGAGACCTATTTATACTCTGGGTTTATCCCTAATTCGTTTACGCGATATTATTTTTATTTGCAGCCTTTGGCTTGGGGCAGAGATTTCTCTGTGGTCCTCATCTCGAGGATTTGTTTGTGCCGCTCAATTGTCTTACGTTCTATCAGATACGATAATTCTTTTTCTAATACATATCAGGACAACCATGTTTGTCTCTAGTATACTGCTTACAGGAACAGGACATCAACTGTAATAAATTAGCCAAAGATCAATCATTACTCGCTCTATCAGAGTAATAAAATGAACACAAATAAGTGGAAAGCGTATACAAGAAGAAATGCAACAAACAGCTTAACAAAAGGGAGGCCAAGCAAGTTCACTCACAGGGATTTCGTTCTCAGTCAACTTGATATCATCCAACTTCCTTTTCAGTGGTTTGCAAGCGCAATTACTAATATCATTCGTTTCCAAAAACCGCATGGCATCTTTTTTAGAGCGAAATATGTAACCACTGACAGGATCTGTGTAATACTGCAGTAATTAAACACATCTTTCAGATTCGTTACTATTAGGAAACTGGTCCCTAATAAAAGTACTCAACAAATATAAGGGAATATAGTTTTTTAGTCCTGCAAATTACCCTTATTTTGATTTCAGTCCTGTCGAGTTTCACGAATTGAAAATAATCTTGTAACTTTCAATATTTCAACATTTTGGTCCATTGACCGACTGTAAGAAGTAAAACATCACGTGCACAAATCAGACTCTGCCACATCAGCGTCAACCAGATGCTTCACCTCCCACAGCCGGTGACCAGACCAAAATGCCAAAAATTGGAAGTTACAGGACAATTTTAAATTCGTGAAAATCGACAGGACTAGAATCAAAATAGGGATAACTTACAGTACTAAAAAAACTATTTTCTCATAAATATAATCAATGAAAATGTAAGCAGGGAATTGAAGCAATGCAAAATCACCATAAATTAAGCCAAAATTGTCATTAAGAATTTGAGCTTTGCTAATAAGTATCAACAAAAGGTAATAGGATCAATTACCGGATCCCTTCTCATCTTATTCCCAGATTTGCCTATCCTGATTTCTTTTATCCAACCTGGAGGTAGATCATCATCGGTACTGCGTTCAGTGGCAACCTAGAAAACCGTGAAAAGTCAGAAGCTAAATCTTATTAGATGATTTATTATCAGATCTAGAATAAGTATTCAGCGAATCATGGCACCAACCGTTTTGAAAGAGGTAGTTTTCCTTTTCCTTTTGTTACTGCCACCTGAATTTGTTATGGATACTAACTGTAGAGACGTTTCTATCGAGCCCGCATCCACATTTGGTTTATTATCTACATTGCTAATGTCACTTGTATTTGTCATTGATACTAACTGTAGAGACATGGCTGTAGAGGGTTCATCCACACTGGGTTTATCCACCTTGTCAATCTGAAAAGACAAACATACAAAAAAAACAAAGGCAAATAAAATAAATGAATTTGATAGAGTTGCACTATAGGGGTTCAAGAAAGAACTATCCCAAAATAGGGCCCAGAGAATATATTTTCTATGATTCTTCACAATTCTCTCAACTAGAACTCTCAGGCTATATATCCACTAACTGCACTAACTGCACTAACTGTACTAACTGTATATCCACTAACTGCCACAAGCCCAACCAAAGGTCCACCAACATAAAAGAAAGCCCAACATTAAAGGAAAAACAACAAAATAGCCCACTACTCCTATACACTTTATTTGCAAGTCTATCAAAATAACAAAATAGCCCAGCCAAACTGTTAAACACTTCAAAAAAATGAAGCATCCTGTTAAATTATCACAAGAGATTCATACTAAAGGACTTCATATAAAGGAAAAAACAAGTCTATCAGAAATGAATTTAACAGTTTGTAGCATGAATATATACTAAAATATCGAGTGCATACTTGGTTTTGCACAGTCATGGTGTTAGAAGGATCTAATGTATTCAAGTATCGAGTCACGGCTGTCTTTGCATAAAATTTCTTTCCAGATGACAATTCACTATATACCTGCAAGAAGTAAAAGCACAAACTTTCAAACAGAGATAATACACACCTTGCAGAATGCACAAGGAATTGTTTTACGATAGTGAGGTAAGGAGAGAGAAAATAAATGAAGAGAGGTTTATGCCATCATAATAGTTGGGGCATACTTCCCACAGTTATTGACTAAGGGACAGTATTATTTCAAAATATGCTCAAAAAACAGATGGCAAAATTAATCATCAATCTTTTCAGAGTGAAACAATGTCCAAGAGTGATAAAGTAGATCATATCTAATGCTAACATCACCAAAGAAAATCTCACAACATTATTCAACAAGATTCCTCGAATCTCTTTCTTTTTATGCAGAAATTTTGTAATACTCCCTCCGTCCGTCTATAAGCTTCTCATTTTGCCATTTTGGTCCGTCTGTCTATAAGCTTCTCATACCCTTTTTGGCAAATATCTTTTAATTTTTTATTCTTACACTTCACTCTCTCTCTCTCTCTCTCTCTCTCTCTCTCTCTCTCTCTCTCTCTCTCAATCACATCACTTGTACTATATTTATTATATAATCACTTTTCTTAATCTATGTGTCCAAAAGTAATGGGAAACTTATAGGCGGACGGAGTAAGTATTTCTCTATGGTGTCTACATTTCACAGATTTCTTAGAAAGTGCAAAACCTATACAGCATATCATCATTCCACAATCCCCAAAAAAAGGAAAATATAAAATTGCTGAACATGAAACTGGATGGAACTATGCTGGCAATTATTGACATAATTAGATCTTTTCATCATCATTAATAGTCTATCCTCAAGGTAGTTTCTACAATTGTTTATTTATTACGCCCTCGGTTTAACAATACTAATCTATTTAGGTTAGTGCAAACAAATTAACAAGTGAAACTAAATGGCTATTTTAGTACTCCATTTCAAAGTGGGATGACTACTGGGGAGTATGTGAGTAATTAACTTTAGTGATAAAATAGAAAGGGTAAGCAGAATTCTATTCTGGAATTGTAGAGCAAGTATTTAAAATAAAAAAACAAGAATTGTGAGGATCATATGATATTTTTGAATTTCTAATTGTACCTTACATGCATGTAAAAAATACTGTGATCAATTTATTGCATGCCCTTGTAAAAACATTATCGACCAGATTCTCTTTAGTTTTATTAAACTATAGAAATATACAACCATAAATGAGAGGTTTCCTTAAAACATGAAAAGCTAATCTTTTTGTATGAAACACACCTTGTAAACTGAACCCTTTTTTGAGCTATTATGTCGTCTCCTTTCCTCCATTGTCCATCCATTAGGCAACCATGCAGGAGAACCATTTTCTTTGATAGATACCTATAAAAAGTAGTCAGACAAATAAAGTTATTAAATCATTTTAAATTTAATGATAAATAATATCATTAACTTAAATACTAAATATGCGTACGTATGTAGAAATAACTTTTACAATTGCCTCCAGTTAATAAAAAATCATATTTTCAAATATATAATGGAAGATAGATTTTATCTAAACAGATTCATATGTAATCTAGTATCAAATCTCTTATATAATTATCTCTTCCAAATAACGACAATGATTTATACTGAAAGAGAATGCACATACGAAGTTTATGAGTAGAGTAATGCGAAAACTAACCACATCAACTTTGTTATCAATGGAGAGGGCATTTTCATCACCATTTTCCTTTTGAGGTGTGATTGACTCATCACTATTTTCCTTTTGAGGTGTAACAATCACATCATTGTCTTCTGTGGCACGCATAACTTCCTTCTTGGAATAGTATTTCACACCCATCGCCACGTTGACGTAATACTGCAACAACCAGAAACCCACAATATTAGTATATTCTTTTGCATTCTAATTGTATACCTTTACAGTTAATGTTTCCGACAATATACCACTTAGAGATAGAATAAGTGAACTTTTAGTTCTAATTTTTAAATAGTAATGACTTGGAGTGTGTAATTCCACCAGTTCCTTCTTCAGGACTAAGATTATGCATTTATTAATATAATAATTAATGAAATTATCATTACGGCTTGCAGCCATGTATTTATTTTCTCCTCCTTTTCTTGGTGGATTATCATTGAATCTTTTTCGTATCTTGTGGAGAATAGAGGAAAACAGAAGCATACCTAAAATCCTACATACCATATTGTCTAAATAAATACCACTCATCTCACATCAACACTTTTGTCTCTTAAGAAGTCCCTAGTTACTTTATTTTCTTTCAACAATGACGATACAAAAATCTTAAAAGGCTCCAATGGTAAATCTTACCCTACACAAACAAGAGAGTTTTTTTCCTGGTTGTTCTTTGTCTCACATTCTTTTGCTTAAGCATGATATAATAGGTCACATATCAAACTGCAAGAAACTGTCAAGAATGTGTGCCTATTTATTTATGTGCATTTGAAGGCAAAGAAGATTGTTTTCACTGTTTCAATAACGGCTTCTTTAATTAAAACCAAAAACAACTTTTTGTAGTATTCACAAAGTCATAAAGGAAACTAGTCGAGAAAACAGGAGCAGCCCCCCATCTTGCTTCACATCTAGACAAAATATGCAGTAGATGTTTTTAAAATCTGTGACACGTGTAAAGGATGCAAAACACCTGCTAGGAATACGCATGATCTACCGACGATTGTTGAAATTAATGCATTATGTGAAGTGTTAAACTTGGTAACATGAACCCTAATTGAGTAGGTAACTAGCTTACAAAAAAAAAAATCCAGTTTTGGGGAATACGCTGCATGATTTCTACGCCAACTGGAATTAGTGTGCCCTTAAATTACGATTCTTAAATTGATCCTGTGTTAATCATTCGAAAGGCCTACTCGTAAAAAATTCCATTATTTTTTTGTCTTTCTTTCTGAATATTTCTAATCTGTGGATGAAATAAATATGATAAAGACAAAAAAACCACATTTTTACGTCTCCACATCAAAGTGAAATACACAGTTTTACTATTTTTTCGTTCAATTTATGCCTATTGGCTTATGAGAAATGGGAACATAATGTACCATACTCTCCAGCACATGCCATTAGTTGGGGGAGTTGCCAAATTCATAGAAACCTAGGGATTCTTTAAGAATGTATTGCTTAAACAACAGTTAATAACCCATTTCCAGTTTCACAACCTTTCACATTACGAAACTCGATATACCAAGGTAAGACTTGAAGACCAACAGCCCAGCTGAAAGAACACTATAATAGGGTTTTGGCACATATATGTTGTACGCTACATGCAAGCTTAAATTAAGAATTATCTATCTCGTTTTTGAGCTAACCCTTACGAATTATCTATCCAGCACATGCCATTAGTTGGGGGAGTTACCAAATTCATAGAAACCTAGGGATTCTTTAAGAATGTATTGCTTAAACAACAGCTAATAACCCATTTCCAGTTTCACAACCTTTCACATTACGATTTACGAAACTCGACAAACAAAGGTAATACTTAAAGACCAACAGCCCAGCTGAAAGAATACCATAAAAGGTTTTGGCACATATATGTTGTACGCTACATGCAAGCTGAAATTAAGATTTATCTATCTCCTTTTTGAGCTAACCCTTACAAAAAAGGGTAATTGAGTCCCACTACCGCAAAATCAAAATCAAATCAATTTCGATCTTTCTACTTCAACATGCGCTACTTAACCCAGCCGATTAACAAAAGAAACCCTCATTCAACGAAGATTCCAGAACGACTATTTCAATAGGGCACAGAAATTTCCCAGATTCGCTTCCCAACTTACAAAACGAAGATGTGTTTTCACTCTTCATTCAACAGTTGACCAAATTCACCAGCTCAAAACCCTCAGTAAAGAGCATAAAATCCATTTTCAAAAGGAAATCGCCGAATAAAACATGCAGAAATAAAAAAATATAAACCTTAATTTTCCTCCCATTCCTGTACTTGACCTTCTCGACAAAGCCGGGAGGAAGCCACTCCGGTGACTTCCCGATAACCATGGCGGCTGAATTTCAAGATTAATTGACTTGAAACACTCAAAATTCTCCGATTTTCGAGATTAGGGCCAAGGTTTTCTCTGTGGGGGAAAAGTGTGTGCGTGTATGCTGAATTTGTACGAAAAAACCAAGTGTTGGGTTTTGTGGACACGTGTTGACACTAGTGTGTGTAGTGTGTGTGAAAGTTCATCCCCACTCTATGACTTCATGTTTTTTCTCATTTTCCGAATATGCCAAAATCTTATTGCGGCCTTGACGCCGCGCCGGGATACAACTCATTTTTTTTTGTGTTTCGATTCATCTGTTCTATTTTTCGTATTTCACCTAATGTTTCTGAATTTTTAACACGGGTTATCCGAATATTATAAAATAGAAGTAGTTTATTAATCGTTCAATTTCATTATTTTTACTTTTTTTTCAATTTTTATTATGTTCATTCTTTTTTTTTTTTTTTTTGAATAATACTCCTTTCGTCTCTTATTTAAGGACTCATAAAATTTGGACACTAAATTGATTTTAATGTATAAATTGAGTAAAAATGAGGGTAGTAAAACATTTTCAACTTTATGAATAGATGTTTTGAAAAGATAGTTAAAATGTTTTTTACTACTTTAGGTATGAGTCATTGAGTAAGGGACATTGTCACACCAAAAATAATAAAATGAGTCATTAAATAAAGAACGAAGGAAATACTATTTATACTACTTTATCTACACCCTCCCACCATTACTTATTTACTCATAAATAATCACTTTATTTATAAATGAATCCCACAATATCTCATTATATTCTCAATTTATTTAGCTTCACGTTATTTTTTGGCACAAAGATTAAGAAAAGTGATTAAATAATAAAAAAAAAATTTTATCAAAAAAGGTACGAGAAGCTTATAAGCGGATGGACCAAAATGATAAAATGGAAAGCTCAATACTCCATATTTTCTTAAACTCGTGCCCATATAAATGGGCATAAAAAATTTAGATGGAGATATCATTTTTTTTTTATGTTAATCATTCATTGGAATAAATTGTGAACACCGTAATTGAAACGGGTGATTTCATTATCGTTTTTTCTTTTTCATTTGAAATCATATGTCCTCATTAATTAATACTTCCCTCGTTTCATATGTATTTACACATTTAGCGGTGCACAAATTTTAGAAAAAAAATGTACTAAAAATATGTAATGAGTAGAGTTTTAAAAATAATATGATAAAATTTTCTATGAATAAAGAGTAAAGAAAATGATAGATTAAGTGTATGCATAGATCCCAAAAGTAATATTTTCTTCTATCTATTTTAAATTCGTCATGTTTGTTAAATATAAATGTCTCAAAATAGGTTTATCATAACTTAATTTGACAATACTTTTGCACGCATTCCAAGAAAAAATTGGCATGCATGCTTAATTCAAACAAACTACCAGATAGAGTGATTTTTTTGGCAGAATAAATAACTTTTAAGATTATAATTAATTGTAAAAACGATTCTAATTTATAAAATTGTATGTTATATATATATATATATATATATATATATATATATATATATATATATGGGTATTCCAACAATATATATACACATATATTTATTATAATTTATTTATTTTTAAATAATATCTTATACATTATTAAAATATACGGTGAAAATGGCATTGTTCCTCCCTATCCAAATATTTCAAATCGTAGTACCATACCAATTAAATGTTCAAATTACAAATTCAAGTAGCGAGGTTACTTCATTAATTTCCAACCTCAATTTGTATAGCTTGTAATTTGCAATCAAATTCAAATTACAAGTTCAAGAAACTTCAAAATATAAACTGTGCCGAACAAAAAATCAATTTCTTTAATAAAATAAAATCAAAGTGAACTGAACCTATCAATTGAATAAATCGAAAATCGACAGTTCGGTTCGAAAATTCAATTTTTTCGATTTTGTTTCCACCCCTAGTACCCTACTGGAATAATTGTATCAAATTTGACTTACAATTGTCTATATAGTTTGGTATGTGTTTGATCAAACCCAAAAAGTTGATCACTTTTTCAGTCTCAGATTCCAATCTATCCAGCCACGTTGATTGTTCATTCAAACTTATACAAAAATGTCACCCTAGTTCAATTAATTTCAAGTAACGTGTTAGGACAATGTAACTACTTAGGAATCGGATTCCACTAGCTATACCAATAATATTCCAACCAAGAAACTCATAACCCTATATAAATATCCACTCCATAAACAAGTTAAATAACAATTTGATCAAAATATCTAAAAGATGGGGAAGAAAGTGAAGGTGAAGCAACCCGTAGATGCATATGCGTTGTACGAGCTCGAGCACATGCCAAACATGCTCGTAAAGGTTCCAAGCTATGATCGTCGTCCCAAGCCTCGTGTCCATGACCACAAAGTATATAGGCACGAGGATGAAATAGGTGCTCCGCCTTCCGATGGGCGAATCTTTGAGAAAAACATTGATGCTGAGGCTGAAAAGTTCATCCATTTGGAGCATGAGAGGTTTGAGCAAAGCAAATGGAAGCCAAAGAAACCAACAAATTTCTTCTAGTAATGAAATATATCAAGGGACAAGTAATTAAAGTTAGGTTTTAGAGCTTGAATAATGTCCTTGTTCTTTTATGTGATATAATAATACAATAATTATGTGTATATATTACTGCAGGCAGAATGTTATGTTAGGCATTCTAATAATAAAATTTGTCCACGTTTATTTGCATTTTTTTAGTATAATTGTTGAACGGTATATAAGGAAATTAATGAAGACAAAATGGTGATGTTTAGGTCATAAAGTATTATATATATGATTCATTTGAATCGATAGCTAAGATATATATTTCATTTTAAAGAGTCCATAAAATATAAGAAATGATATGTTTATATATATATATATATATATATTTTTAGTGATATTGTTTGATAATTTTATTAGAAATTCGATCGGATGATCTCTTTGAAGGAGGTTTGCATGGTTGTAAGAGTAGGATCGACATGAATTTTTTGTTAATGATCTATCGTCATGTCCAGATATCTCATCTGATCCACACGTAAAATATTCTTTTGAACCTATGACATTCCGGCCAAAAGGCTTGCAATATAAATCTCGTATTGTTCTAATTTGTTGGCTTATTATTTTCACTTTTCTTTTTTAATTGTACAATTTCATTATTCTCATTCCCTTTTCGAAAATAATATTATTCACACAATTTTATCTTCATGCTTCAATCATCACTTACTACTCAAATTGTCATTCATTGTATTCATAAACAATCACTTTATTAATAAACGAACCCCCACAATACCCCATCATACCCTAAATCTATTTGTTTTATACATAAACTAATCAATATTCATTAAAACTCGTGTCCAGATAAATGGACATTATGAATTTGAACGCAGGGAGGGAGTATATAAAATGGGCTTTCAGGGCTATGGCTTTCACTCTCTGACCAGGTAATCGGAGTATGTTGACCGAGTATAAGGGGCGAGCCAGCCAATAGGCGAGGAGAAGACTAGTCAAAAGAAGAAGAGTAAACAGAGTTGGCATGTATCTTTTCCATCATAGGTTGACACTGAGCTTTCATTTACAACTTCATAATCAGAGAGAAGTCTAGTTGCAGTCTCCTTTTAAAATCTTAAACCATCTTCATCATCACCACATAACACTATATATGCATCTTTCAGAAAGGGAACACCAATATGCATAAATTGAAAGAAAAAAGCTTAAGACTTGCATCATTTGATGATGCCATATGGAATTGTCTCGTCTTAAAAGAGATCGTTGCGATTTCTAGGTTTCTCCCTTCTGCCGTTGCACTCAAGCTATGAAGAGGATAGATAGGCTCATTACATTCATGAAAAATAAATAGCCCCAGCCTATGTCTTGAAGATCTATACAAATCCAGATCTTAATCAAAACCTAAACTGATCAAAACAAATCCTGAACCTAGTTTCAAACAATTTAGAAAAGGAAACTACCAAATAGCCTAATAATAATACTAATATCACATGTTTGGTTCGGGGAAGAAGGGATTATGGAAGTTTTAAAACGAACGGAAAGATAATCTTAATGTCAAACTTCCACTTTGATGTTTCTCTTATGTAGTAGTAACAGGGGAATAATTAGATGACTGAGTACAACATGCAAAGAAACCAACTTGTCCTTTAAGACAACAAGAAAGTCTATTTACAAAGGAACTAGTAGTATCTTTAATTTATGAAGTTTTTCTTGTTTTTTTCTTTTAATAAGAATAAGTAATACCGTCTACCAAAGGAATCTCGCGAAACAGTTTGGCATGTTAGATATTGGAATTTCTGAGCACACGGAGAATAGAGGAGTAATTGAACTCACACCATCACTTTGACAACGAGAAAGGCTTCCATCTATATCTTGCGCTTGCATGGCACACAGCAAGTTGATATGTAATATGAATGCACATATATTACAGCAATATACACTTCTTTAAGCGCGCAAATCCTTGTCTGCTTCCCAAACTGTGCTCTTTGAGAGAGGAATATCAATTAACTTTGTACCACTTTCCACGCGTAAAAGAGGATCAGATTCAGCTTCCTTTAGCTGAATAGACGAGCAAAACTCATTTAACAATATATACCAAATAACTGTAGTTACAAAGTTTGAAGGACAAAATAGAGCAGCTCCCACTACCTGATTTTGTGCTGACGGTTCTTCAGGTTTTGCTTTCTCTTGGGTACAATAATAGGAATACAGAATCATGCCAACCAATGCAACCATTATCCCTAATATATTCCTCCAGCTAAATGGATCTTTAAGTAGAAAATAACCGAATGCTAGAACTAAACAAGTTTTGAGATGCCCAAGGACCTGATAGGTGACAGGGGATGTCTTCCCTATCACAAGGAATGTGCTAAAATTAACTGAAATTGAGATTAGGCATGACAGAACAATAAAAGCCTGCAACACCAACAACAGAGTTTAGTATAGATACAATTTAATATAGAAAGACTACATAAAGATATTAAATTGCCGTATTACTTACCACTACTCGTGGTGTGTAGTCGAAATAAAATACACCTTTTCCAGTCAAAAGCTTATCCAGAAATGGACCAGGGATAAGCAACGTCACAGATTGATAGAGACAAGATTGATATAGAAGCTGGGTTGAAGAAACCTTATATTTCTTCTGGATGGTATTGGTCATCTAAAAGAAACTAATTAAAGATCCCAATCAATAACCACGAAACTCAATGAAAAGCATAGTGAAAGAAAAATTATTTTCAAGCATGTTTAGAGAATGGTATCAAAAACCATAAACTGCTGCAAGAGTCGATCTAACTGAATGAGACAAGCAAATCTAAGGGTGATAAAGCTTTATAAGTTTGAACAGGAGATCATGCAACCACACAAAGAAGGAGCACACGTTGGCTGTTGAAACTATGGCATGACTTGCAGCTAAGACAACGAAGCCTGATAATTCTTTATACTAATTCTTTATAATTCTGTTATAATCAAGAATATAGTGATTCCTGCTGGGAGAGTGAGATAAAGTGCCAAGAGATGTGAAGTAAACTGTCAACTGTTCTGGATTTTCCTCAGAGTACTGCAAAGGTTTCAACATTTACCAGACACCCTACAGGCCTACACACAGGAGAATAGAGGCATGCATATATCCTTAGACTGCATACAACTTGTGCACAAAGTGAATTAACACCCATTATAGGATAGAACCAGAGTTCTTGTACTTCTGATTAGATCAACACTGGGTTCTTTATTAAATTTCTTTGTGTGTGCAGCAATGTGAGCTCTATCAGATCTCTCATCTTTCCTGCAATTTCTTGCCATTAACTTTTCTCGTATCAATTATTCAATTTGCGTCAAAATCATATAAATGGAGAAAGGATACAATTTGAGCAACACAGGTAGTAATAACTGCAAGGAATGAGAGACAAGAGCCTAGCATATTGAGCTGAAGATCAGTAATTGTTGCAATTCCAACACCTAGGAGCAGAATGCCCAGAGAAAACTTAATGCTCTTACTGCAAGAATACAAAATTGCATAATTAGAGACAGAAAAAAAAAAATCAATAAATAAAGCTCCAACATAGCAGATCAAAAGTATTCAATTAACAGAACAGTGGCTAATCCTGGATCAAAACATTTAAAGATCAGGTAGGATATTTCTTACCGAAAGTTCCATTTATGAAAAGGATATGAGAATATTTGTTGATTCTTATGTGCTTGTAATGCGTAATCAAAAGAGCTGCCTGTTGTGTTAGGAATAGTCATTGCTTAACTCAATGAAAATCTAAGAGTCTAGATGGCATATACTCTCATTGGAAAAAAAAATCAGTCCTCCAATTATGGTTTAAGGGTTAATAAAAAAAAATAACAAAACATTGGGCAAAGCAAAAACTATGTAACAATCATGTCGAAGTTAACATAGGATGTATGACAACCCACCTGAATATTTTGCTTAGGAAAAGTGTCTCCAAGAATACTGTGCAGGGGATAATTGCCAACTTTGTCATCTAATAGGGTAATGAAATAGATATTTCATTCAGAAAAGTGAGAAAACTAGGTAGAAATGGATCAAATTCGATCCAGAAAAAGGTACATAGAATAAAATCATACCTGATAGAAACCAACTGAATTAAAACCTAAGCTGAGGTTTAACAAACCGATTGAAATCCCATTTAAGATACCAAACCCAATTTTGGTTTGAAAATCTATTGGTTTATGCTCAAAGAATTTCATCATTAGTGCCACGTGGAGAGAACAAAAAGTAACCAGCAGATGCCAACTTGTCAGGGTCGTAGCTGCATTTTAAAGAAAGAATTAGAAAAAATTCCATCTTTCTTCCTGATATCCCCTTTTATAACAAAATAAGTGCAGAGCAGCAGAAGATGGTGTCATAAGTAGGGAAGACTTGTTTATCAACATGAAAACAAGTTTAGGTGGTTAGAATCAGGTTGTCTCTCCTTTATCTATTGGAGGAACTGCATCAGTTGGTTAAAATCCCAATACATCCTAATCCAAATACTCCCTCCGTCCCATATTAACTTGCACATTTTTTTTAGACGTCCCAAAAGAACTTGCACACACCAAAAATAGTAAACTCTCCCCTCACAACATTCACAATTGTACACAAAATGTCATTACTTTTGGACCCACACATACACACAAGTCAGTCACTTACTTTACTTTATACATAAAGTTTACAAAACTATCCCTCAAAACCTCAATCATTGTTCTTCTTTGTTATTCTTCAAAATTACCTCTTTCACATAAACTCTATTTTTCCTCCCCCTTCATCATTTTCTTCATCCTTCCCCCACTTATTCTTCAAAATGTTATTACTTTTTTTTTTTTTGAGCAAAAAGTTAAAAAAATTTATTGAGCAAAAGGGTTGACGCCATCGTTACATCACGCTCGTCACTCAACTTCCCCATCCGTCCGGTTCTCGGGTTAAAAACCTCCGACGGAAAACCCATTGGGATAAAACCGCCGGGAGGAAAACCGTGAACCCTCATCCTTTTGGGTACTCCTCCCAAATTCATTGTTTGAACAAGTACATTTACAACCCAACTATACTCTTTGCTCTATACAAACAGCAAACATTATACCCTATCTTGCAGACGCACACATACACATAAGTCAACCACTTACTTTACTTTATACATAAAGTTTATCCCCGTCATTATTCTTCTTTCTTATTTTATGTGCCCAAAAGTGAGTGCAAGAGTATATAAAAACTCTAAGTCAAACTATACAATCATTACTGTGTCTATGGAATTGGTCTAATAACAAAGCCTAAAAGTTATGGCTCATTGCAACACTCGGTTTCACATTCCATTGAGAGTTGCTCTGCTTAAAAATGCACGCTATGAAGGGCAACCACGCAACAAAAGGGATCATACATATCTTACAGGCAATTCACACCACTAAAATGTACATTACTGGACATCGAAAATAAATCGTAGCTCTGTAAAATCCACACAAATAAATCAGAAGATAAACAAGTGGCTCACCGAAATTGAAATGTAAAGTGCTCATAAGTGCTTTATTACAGATCACGATAGAAACTGACGAAACCACCGACAGAGAGAGCGCACCAATCGTCCCCAACTGGAACCCTTTCATCTCACTCATTTTGCCTTGTACAATCAGTAATGCACGGTTATTACAAAACAAATCAAAGTTCAATTAGAGGCATCATCCAAACCTGAAATGAATAACGATGAATGCGCGCGGAGTGTGCGTGATCTGAAATTCGGTTGAAAAAGAGACGAATTGGTTTCGATTTGATTAGGAACTCGCCATCAGATTGTTGAGCTATCAGTGTGTCGCTTCAAGTGAGAGAGAGAGAGATTTGTTCGAGTCGGTCAGCTATGTTCTTACGACAATCGGTATTTTTACTTTTATTTGGAACATTTTTCTTTTCCTAATTATAGGGAGATAAATTTGTATACATATTAAACCATTTTTCTAGGTCGGTCTTACGTCTTTTTTTTTCTTTTTTTTTTTTTTTTTTTTGAAACCTGTCTTCATTGACCAATTTTTTTTTTTAGAATATAAAAACTCAATTAAGCATATCAAACCATAGGAGTTGATTTAAATATAATAAAATTGATTTTTATAGTAAAATATAAAGTGGGTAGTGTTTTAAAATTAAACAATTCTAATTAATTATTTATATATTGGGTTGTAGGTCAAATAAATCACTTTTTATAATTTTATAGTAAAATACACCCTTTACATTTGAATATATAATGAATAAAGATAAAATATTATTAAAATTGTGAGTTCAAAACTGTAAAATTAGTTAATGCAATGATGAGAAGTACTTAATTAGAAGTTGTTAGAAGAGGGATGCAAACACTTCAAAAGTGATTATACTTATTAAAAAAAAAAAAAAGTGTTTTTAAGTAAATACTCTCTCCGTCCGCCTATAAGCTTCCCATTTTACCATTTTGGTCCGTCCGTCTATAAGTTTTTCATACCTTTTTTGGTAAGTACTTTTTCTTACACTCTATTTTATAGCTTACTTTTTCTCTCTATCTCTCTCCTCTCTCAATCACATCACTTATTTATTTAATCATTTTTCTTAATCTCTGTTACAAAAAATAACGTAACGAGGGAGTAGTAGTTTTTGCAAACAGTCACTTAACAAATTTCATTAGTGAAAGCCACATATATATTTAACTCTCCACCCTCTTGTTGTGTTCACCCCTCGATAATTGAGTTAAAAACACACACACACACACCCCAAAATTATCTCATTTGCTTATTCCTTCTTTATTTCTTCTCCCTCATCAGCGTTGTCTGTGTTGCGCTTCCGCCTCCTTCTTTGGACCTTGCGTTGAATGTCGAGCGTCGCCCCCTGATGGTCTAGATTAATTTGGATATGTTTTCGTTTTGAATTCATTTTCAATTTTTGAATCTACGTTGAAGATGCTTTTGAATCTGGCTTCAATTTATTAGTTTGGCCTATTCACATATTTGAAAAAATATCAGATTTTTTAATTTGGTTTTTTTAGTTTACAGATTTTGAATATAACTTTTTTGATTTTATTTTAACAACAAAAACATGTTCAGATTTTTTATATTTTTTCAAAATTTCTTTTCGAAACTATGTATTTTGAAAAAAAAAAATCGAAATGTAGCTGACTCAATAGTGATTTGAGAGTAATTCTGGTGACTCAATGTAAATTGTTAATTAGGGTTGGCTGTGTGTATATTTGAGGGTGAATTCATGATAATTAGGTTTAAATTAATAAAAGAGTAATACAGTCTTTTTCAAGTGTAAATTTTTTTATTAAAAAAATGGTGGTGAACTCAACAAAAAGGGAAAAGATATGACCATGGGCTCGTGGCCATAAGTATAACATCAACCAAAATTAAAGTTTAAAAGGCCCACATAGGCCTTCAAAGTAGAGCGGTTAAACGAATTGAACTGCTCCTGAGCTCGGCTCAACTTGATAAAGTTCGAGTTCGGTTCGACTCGTTCGTTAAATGAGCTGAGCTCAAGCTCGTTAGATGCTCGATTTATTAATGAACCGATTCGAGCTCGACTTGTTAGGCTCGATGTCTAATTTTTTTTTCTTTTAATTTCATTAGACTCGATATGCTCATTAGACTCTTTAACGAACCGAGTCGAGCTCGAACTTCAAATACTCGGCTCGAATAACAGCTCTACTCCTAAGCCAGTCATTAATGGGCAAGTTTTTTTTTTTTAAATGTTTATTAATTACAATTTTATTTTTCATTATAAATAGTCGACCAACCAACTTTTTAAGTTTTACAATTTATACCAATTCATTTTTCGACTAAATTTAGTTCGAAAATGTACTTAATGTTACATTACTTCTTACCAAATGAATTAATCATAGTTTATCTTCAATTCTTCATTAACAACTTAAATTATCTTAGGCACAATAATTAAAAGCCCACTATTAAAAAAAATTGTTATCCAATTTTCAAAAATGTTAAAAGTGTAAATGTCAAAAATTTCCCTCAAAATTTGTCCATATTACAAAATGAATATTGGGATTTGACATATGCTGGACTAAAAAAATGCAATATCACAAAACAATTAGGATACAAGTATGAGAAAACACAATAGAAAATAATTTTACATTTATCAATCAGCCATATTCCATGCCGAGCCTAGCTCTAGCTTTAAGTCGGGCTCCTACTAGTTGACGGTGAGATTGATCCCTTAAATTAGTCTGTTTTATAGATCGAATCCATATCGATAAAAGAGATGATATGGACAAACCTTGAATTGAGTTTTGCAATTTACCCTAAAATGTTTTTCTACAAATTCATCCTATAATTTGCACATGTGACTATCAGAATCTGGTTCACAATTTTAAAAAATAAATAGAAAAAAGAATCAGGTTCACAAAATCTCGAGGTCCATCTCATCATGAGACGATCTCACAAGAGAATCGCCAAATTGCAACGATACCTCTCAAATCAACTGCCTTTTTTCCAAGTTCCTTCCAGGATATGATGAGATGAGACGAGACGAAACGCAGCAGAGAAGCCAATTTCCTTCAAGAAAAAAAGCGATGCTATCACACTTTAGAGTTGCTCCTGGCAGCATTTCGTCTTGCACAACATCCGACAAAGTAAACCATCGACTGCATTGAAACCAAACATGTTACCAAGAAGATAAATAATCACATAGTGTTACATACACTGTAGGAGGAGACGGGCTATATTTGAATATTACTCCTTCCGTTCCACTTTAACTGTCACTTTAGGAAAATTGTTCCAAAATATGTCATTTTACAAAAGACATTAAACATTTTTTTCCTTAAATTTTGTGACCACAAATGAATAATTCTCATGCGAATAATGGTAAGGAATGCAGTATACCAGAACAACGAAAAGGACACAGTTGAAGATTGCAACGACCCTCCACTCGATTTTCATATACTGAGCAACTCCCGCCCTTGACATGCGAACGAGGTGTACGAGTTTGTTAGAACATAAAAGAGGGAAGGATATGAAAGAAGGTAAGAGTTAGATGTTTACTTGCAGGAATCACAATTATAACACTTGGTAGCCTTAGAGTTTTTGTAAAGTTTGCAATCTTTGTTGGAACTTATTGGGTGGAAGCTTAGGTCGTAGAACGTGGCATTCACAGCAGGGTAACCACACCTGAAAACATTCAAGAGATCGAGCGCAGACACTTATCAGAATAAAGATCGTGCAAGGAATACGATATACTAATACGAAGTTGCTAGACACGAATCCGTTTGACTTAGCTTATAAGCTCCTTAAAACAACTTATAAGATGTTTAGGAGCTTATAAATTTTGACCAGAAAAAAAAAGTTCACTTTTTTCGATTTAGTCCTACAATTAAAAAAAAATGTCCAATTTCAGCCCAAAAATTGCAAGAAAAATAAAACGGTGTCGTTTTATATCACACAAATGTCCAATGTTGGTCTCATAACTTGTCTATTGTTGTAATTTGGTCCCAAATTAAATCCTCAAGTGACATTCGCGTGACATAAACGATTCCGTTTTCAATTATCCGGAAATTTGGGGGCCAAAATTAGACAGTTTTTTTAATATTTGGACTAAATCAAAAGACTCGACATTTTTTGTACCAAAATTGGACAACAGACAAGTATCGGTACCCAAAAAATCGACTTACTATCATGGTCGTATGTTAATGTCAATAGAAATAATTTTCTTGAAGGCAAAAGGCAGAAGTTAGTGTACATACATTTTTTTGTCCCCTAAGTTGTACCAAAAAAAAATTGGGCTAGTCTTGGGTGAGACTGTCTCACAGAATGAGATCCGTGAGACGGCCCTTATATATAAAAAGTGATAATGTTTGAGCAAAAAGTGATAGTGTTTAAGTAAAAAGTGACAGTCACTTTTGTTAAAAATATTATCACTTTTTACATAAACATTATCACTTTTTTAACAAACCAAAATCTGGAAAAAAAATATGGGTTATCCTACCCAAAATTTTGAAATATGGGTTAAAAGGATCCGTCTCACAGAAAAAGATCCGTGAGACGGTCTCACACAAGTTTTTGCCAAAAAAATTTGTCCTCTTAGTTTTTCGAGTTTGAAATTAGTCATCTATGTTTACGAAATTTTGTGCTTTAGTCCCTTTACCAGCTAACAAAGGTAACGATTTGGGGTGAGTTCAATCCAGGTTAAGATTGATTTGCAGCAACATGGTGAAAAAACGTGTTTCAATGAGCTAAAAATTGGGGTAGGAAGTGAGCGATTCTTCCCCACTGTTAGCCGCTAAAGGGACAAAAACACTGAATTTCGTAAACATAGAAAACTAATTTCAAAGTCAAAAAATTTAGAGAACGAAATCAAAATTGATACAACTTAGAGGACACAAAAATGTATTTACCCCAGAAGTTATAATCTGATAAATACTAATACGAGAAGAAAAGTAGAAGACACATACTCAGACGGTGGTCTGCAGCAACCAGCTTCGATGGGGCTCAGTTTGGCCAATTTATATTGCTTGAGAGTCTGCCACAAAAACGTAAGAGCTTATACAAGATTCGTAATCGAACAACTGGATCATCAACAACAATTTTACCAGATGACGACGGAAGTTAAAAATGACAAAAAGAACCTTGTATTTTTTGGAAAGACTGTTGCAATCAGCAGACTTGACCAGACAACTCCTCAGGTCGTCCCAGTTATGAGAATTGTTCAGCTGAATAGAAAGTTGAAAACACGACAATTTTCGTTCAAAAAATATCGTGTTGATTTCTGATCTTCTAAGAATTAATGTGCAAAATGAAGCTTACTTGTTTCAGAAACCAGGAGCTATAATCTTCGAGTTGATATTCTTTATACCGAAGACCAGTTACATTGTGACCGGAACCATTATTTGTTACGATAAACCTACATCACAGATTTTAAAAAAAAATGTAAAATTAGTACGTTTTGGTGTGTTCATTTCGTAACAGACTATATCTATAATCAACACGAACATTTGAGAATACTTACGCTAACACCGTAAAGACCAAAATACCCACCAACACGATGCAAAGCAAGACGAGATACTGCAAGCACAGGCTAAGGAAGAACCGAGATGAATTACAACAGAAAGAGAATGTGAGTAAGAGCCCACAAATTCAGACAAGGATACGATCCATAACAAGATTGAGTTGTTCTTCACTGCCCCCATAAACCCGATAATGGATCTGAAGAGATTAAAACAACACAATGGTTGGCAACAAGATAAGATTTTTAGATTCCTTAGAAAAACTTGCAAGAATTGAAGGAATACCGAAAGCTTACACTACAAAGATAACAGCACCGAGGCCTATAACGGGCAGCGTAAGAGATTTCCTACAGTTGTCATGATGACTGCTCATCCACACCCCAAAACCAATTACTCCCACAGCTAAAAACTACAAAGAAAATTAAAGCTGAACTCATATTCATTACAAGGCAGTAGATAATCGAAGAAAGGTTACAGCTTTGTCACGACTACAGTTCGAATATAAGTTCTAAATCAACAGTAACACTTTGCCGCAACTGGTGCAATTTTGACTAGTAAGTCTCAACCAAGCTGTTTTACTATATGTTCGATGCAAGAGATCGAGTAACCCAACAATAACAAGAATAAGAACACTGAACAAATCCGCCCAAGCTAAAGCCGGAGTATTTTATTAACTCTTCTCCAAAACAGGAACAAAGTATATCAACCTATTTATACAAAAGACAACCCAAATAACTGACTACAAATCTAAATGACCTTCGGCCCCTTTTCTATTTCTAATAACCCCATGCCTTTTATACGTAACATTATACACCCTCCGTCCGCCTATAAGCTTTCTCATACTTTTTTTGTCAAATGCCTTCTAAATGTATATCCCTACGCTTCACTCTTACGGGCATGTTTGATAGCAAAGATGAATTATCTAAGATTATGATGATAACTAAACTTTATAAATTTTAAAACATAATCTACCCTTAATCTATGTTATCAAACAACCAATAAAAATGATATATAGTTAATCTAGGTTTAATCTAAGCTATCAAACATGGCCTACTTATATATGTCACTCAATTTTATCTTTATATCTTACTTTTTCTCCCTCTTAATCACATCACTTGTCTTAATCTATGTGCACGTAAGTAACGAGAAGCTTCTAGGACGGACGGAGAGAGTATTTTTTCACGAATCATACAAGAAAAACATTTGAAATGTATTAGCTTATGAGATGAAAACTTGTACATTGAAAAAAAAAAACACTACTACAGTTTTTTAGCCTACAAACTAACACTTTCTTTTGTATGAAGTATTTTTCTACATATGAACTGATTCTTGTCATTATATATTTCAGTTTTTTTTGTGTAAATGAGTCAAAATTGCGGCAATGCTTAGAAGTTTTTGCCCTAAATCAAAGGAGTAGAACAAATCTAATTTATCATAATCAAGAAACTAAAGCATTTATAAAAGCATATGAACCAAAGATTCTAAAATAAACTAAATCAAGAATGAGGCTTTAAATAAACAGAAGCCCACAAGAAAGAGTTTTTAAAGAAACAAAAAAAAAGAATATTCAAAAAAGCAAGAAAAACAAAAAGGGTGAATTAAATTAAACATATACCATGGTAAGAAAGTTGACCCATCGGATTACAAAAGTGCTTGTCCCTGTCTCTGAACTCATGCTTCACAATTTCAGCTCAAAACACACACACAGCACACACACACTGGAGGTGTTGAGAAAAGGGTATTTTTTAAAGGAAAAATGAGAAAGATTGGAGCTTTAGAAATTGTAGTAATGGCGGTTGCAGAGTGCAAGCAAGAAAAAGAAGGGACAAAAAGCAACGGGAAATTCCATTTGGAAGAAGAAAAGCAGGGGTAGTTTGGGTAATTCAGGCACTCATTCCAAGGGCAGTATGGGAAGAGGAAAAAAGACTCACATGCTTTCTGCACACAAATATGCTTACAATCAAACACGACACGACAATTAGGATAACAAAAATGGAGCATCTGTTTCAAGATTTGCCTTAAATATGCTGCCCTTTTTAAGGAATTCTAATTAAAAAAGAAAAAGAAGAATTTTAATCCAAATCTAATTTTGACCAATTGACCCTTGTGGTTGTACTGTCCATCCTTGAATAATTTAATATCAGGCTCTGGTTAAATAGAGGGGACTATATTCTTATAACTTTCAATATACATAAATTTAAAAAAATGATTAAATAATACATACTCCCTCGTTTCAATTTTATAATTTGGGTTGGACACTAATTTTAAAAGAAAATTAATTGTTTATATAAAAGTGGAAGTTTGAGTGGAAAAATAAAGTAGTGAATGGAAGTAATATTTACTTTTTAGAAAAGAGGAATTATAAAATTGGACAAATAAAATACGAAAAGGAAAGAGTGAGAATTATAAAATTGAACAAATATAGTATAATCCAAGTACCTAGATTGATAAAAAGAGAAAAAGTAAGATATAGAGGGTAAGTATAAGAATATGAAAAAATATAAATGAGTTAATTTTAAAGTAAATTCACTTATATTAAATTATTTGACAATAATACAATCCACAAGTAAAGAGAATTTTAGAAAAATAATGAACTTTTAGATAAAATGAAATTCTGAAAATTTTGCAACAGCATCCTCCACCATTCAGTCAACTTTCCAATTTCATTTGTTCTAATGATTTTAAATTCTATCATATTTCTTAATCTTCGCACCAGAGATCTTCGCACCAGAGAGCTTATGTGTACCTTTTACAGTGACGAGTTGGAAACGCCCCATTTCCAATAATAAGAGAAGTGGTTATAAGTTAGTTTTTGCAAAGAACACATCTCCTTAAATATGAAATCCATAGCGAGGAGAAAGACATCCATGAATGCACCTAATGAGAAATCAAGTATAGGATATACGAAAAACTGCCAAATTGCGATCTATCGAAAATAAAAAACCGGGTGTCGTTAATTTATAACACAAGAAAATAGTTCTACACCGCATTTTCTGTATTAAATACAGTTCGGAATGTGCGTCGCATGCTCACTCATAAAACAATAGTAGCTCTCGTCACAAAGAAAACGTAACCATCAGTTTGGTCCGGCAAATTTACTCATCATTTTGGCAATAATCGGAGCCACCTTTGGATTTGCTTGATGCTTGGCCAGGTTAGCGGGGTTCTTCATTACTGCAAAATTAGAGAAGCATCCGAACTATAAAGTGAAAACAAATTTCATATTTGAATGTAGGGAAAACATGAAACTACAACTGCATTATCAGAGTCATATAATCAAGGACAAATTGCAAAAACAAGGCTTATCTTTGCCACTAAATGCACTTCGAGGACCAAACTCTCGATGTTTGCAACATCAAGGTAGGTACCGAACTTTCAAATTGTTGCAAAAAAAGGACCTAGGCAAATTTGCAAGCAAAACAGTGGCAGTTTCGTAAAAAAAAACTTGCCTGCAAATTTGCCATGGCAAAAATGAGTTATGATTTTGCAATTTGTCCTATAATCGACGCAGGGGATAAAGAAGTTTATTCATTCAATCTTTAACCTTAAATTTTGTTCTAAATTATTTGTCCTTAAAACTATTTTCCCCTCATTTCTTCACAGTTTACCCCACGACAAAGAATTTTTAGTGCCTTCTAAGTATATTTTTTGTTCTTCATCTCATACTCTTAATTCTTCAATTATCTCACATATCTTTCATATACCCTAAATGACTCTTTCCTATAACTGATTTGAGGGTGAAAATGTCTAAATTTTATGTTTCTTAATTTTATTGTAAATCTCTACAAAGACACTTATTGCAACACAGAGGTAGTATTTAGGAACATAAAGATGTCTGGTTGAGCAAGAAATGCGTACCATCTTGGAGTGCAGCCATGACTTCAGGGTCTTTGAATGCTGACATCAATTCAGGATCCTGCCAAAATCAAATGTAACGCATATTATCAAATCGGGACTAAAAAAATCAATGGAAAATGATTATACTAATCACAGGAGCACACAGTATTCAAGAAAGGTCTCTTAGAAAGGCATGACCTTCCCTAAAAGTTCAAAATAGAGATTATAATATCATGCCACCATCACAACAGTTTACAAACTATGATACCTAATTTATCAATTCAATTTTATTTTTTTAAATTAACACTCACATTCAGTATTTTGCTGTAGTCAACATTCCCGGGCATACCACCGGGCATACCCCCAGGAAACCCTCCTGGCATACCACCGGGCATACCGCCAGGCATACCGGGCATACCACCAGGCATACCGGGCATACCTCCAGGAAACCCTCCTGGCATACCGGGCATACCCCCAGGAAATCCTCCTGGCATACCAGGCATACCGCCAGGAAACCCTCCCGGCATTCCACCAGGAAATCCACCAGGCATTCCCCCTGGTCTTGTACTTGACGATGACTGCTCCTTCTTCTTAGCCTTCTCATATGCAGCCTTGAAAGAAAATTCAAAGAATCAGATAATGCATGTAAGGGAAAAAAAAAGAAAGAAAATTTCAAGAATTGGATTATTAACCTGAGCTTCAGCTTTGCGACGTTGTCGGTCACGCTCAGCCTTCCTATCTTCTCGCTCTTTTCGAAGCCTGTCATATTTCCTACGGTGTTCCTCGATCTTATGTGCATTTGGTTCAACCTATTACCCCGAATTTTAAAAAAAAATGTAAGTTTCCATAGCCATCAATACAGAGAATTTCAACCTTCTAAATAACAATTTCGGCCAATAGGCTTGAGAATATCACTAATAATACTTGATGTAGCAGATTAAACTCAGAAAAATAACCACAAAACATAAAGACAACCTTCTTAAGTACAGCAGCGATTTCATCATCATAGTCTAGCTTTGAGGCCAAGTGAAGATCTTTAGCAGCCTCATTCCATTGTCCAAGCATAGCTCGTGCTATGCCCCGTGTTTTATACCCTTTGGCAGAATCTGGATTGATCTGAGATAAAATTTATCAATGTGAATTCCCTTGTTCGCAGATGTAATAAATTACAAGTAGCATATACCACACTAAGAAAAATGGAAATGTTCAACCCATAATTCACACATGCAAGATTTTGTTTCATCAATTTGGCAGTTATTCGCAGAAACGACAATGCAACAATTAAATAATTAATGAGCCTGTAACTGATAACAAGAGACAAAAAGTGATATTTATCGCCAAGAAGAGCAACATAATGAATTGTCAGTGCAAGCAAAGTCAGGAAAAACCTCCAGTGCTGCAGTAGCATCCCGAATAGCAGCATTTGGCTTCTTCATTTTGATGTACACGCTAGCTGTGAATCAACGAGGAAAAAATCACATATTTAATCAGAACAAACGAGTAATTATGATCACAGAAATTTAATGAACAAAGACAGGAAAACGACAGGGTAATCTACCTCGGGTTGCATACATAATTGCTGATGTAGGGTTCAGCATAATAGCCTTGGTGAGACTCTCAATAGCTTCTTCAAGCTTACCTATTACATGAAAGAGTCAATTTATCGAACATCATGATGAATTTAACTTCAACCAATTACATTACATCCATAGAAGGACGTGCATTACCATCGGAAATCGCTTCCATTGCCTGAATTTTAGCCTCCTGAGAAGCATCCCTATTTTCCTCACTGACCTCAACTGACGAATCTCCCATCTAGAAATGATCCAAATCGTCATTTTACTGCTATAAAATGGAAAAACTAAATGAAATTTTCAATTACACAGACCTTCTGTGGAGGATCATTATCAGGCTCCACAACATCACTATTATCAAGTTCAACATCAGACTCAACTATCTCAGGCTCTTCTTCTTCCTGAGGCGGCTGAGGCTCGTCCTTGAGCTCGTCCATATCCTCGTCACTCTCATCCACGACATAAGACTTCTGTAGGTCATTAATTTCAAAAGATACTTAAGGAATATCTCCTATAAACAATGATAATACATCTTCTAAACAACAAACAAACAGGAAAACCATAAACCCTAATTTTTCCCACAACTACATGTATATGAGATAATAACAATGCGTTATTCTTTATCAAACCTAATGGAACAAAAACAAAATCCAGACAGTCGAAAAAAGTTTGATTGAAGCTAAATAAAGAGAACATACCTCTTTGAATTCATCGGCAGATGAAGGAATTGAACCGCCAAGACTGAAAATTAATCCAAAAACGATATTAAAACCCTCCATTAAATAAAAAAAAAAAAAACACCAAATCATTAAGAAAAACTCACACAGCTTAAATTAAATTAGGAAACGAATAGAAAAACCTAATGAGAGTTGATTAATGAATACCTCTCAATATATTCTCTGAAAAAAGAGAGTGAGGGATCGGATAAAATGGAGGGATCGGACTTGCACTGTTCCACAAATTGCTTCAGCTGCTTCACCTTGGCTGCCTCCATTGCAATTTTGTTGTTGCTTATGGTTTATAATTTTGGAATAAACTCTAGATTTGCGTGATAGAAATTCAGAAATGGCGGTGACGAAAGTTGGAGAAGTTGGGAAGGAAGCAGAGTTCAAGTATTGGAATTACTTTCTTTTTTTCTTCTAGTAGCTTCTACGGGCTTGCTTTTGGTTTTCGCTTAAAGGGCTTTTAGTTTTTGTTTTGGTTTTGGTTTTGGTTTTGGTTTTGGGGGCTAAAGTTTTACGAGTAGTGGTTCATTATTTTTATTTAAAACAAATGTTATTTTTATTCGGGAAAATATCAATTTTGGTCACCCAGTTTTACCTCTTTTCATATTTGATCACCCACATTTAGTCACTATCAAAATTGGTCACCCAGTTATTATATTCTATCAAAATTGATCACTCTGTTAGTCAATCTGTCATTAACTAAACTAACGGAGAAGAGTTTTGAGCCGTCAAATTTCTCAAATTTCTCAAAACCTAAGGTTGAAAAATTCTCATACATCTTCTAGAACTAATGAAACAAACGCAGAAACAAGAATGAAACATGTGAAAAAATTACCAATATTTACATTATATTTACATTATATTTATAACAGTCAGAAGGAATTATGATGCATCTTCTAGAACTATTCAATCAATCATGTTGTTGGTTTACTTTTTTATTTTATAGATAATGAGAATTCTTTCTCATGCATCTTCTCAAATATGAATTCATTTTTTGGTTTACTTTTTATTTTATAGAAAATGAGAAACTCAAGAGATATAGAATGCAACTTTGTACTCTGTTTTTTTTTAAGAATTGTACTCTGTTTTTCAATTCTTGGTTTCATATTAAATTTGTATAATAATTGGAGATATAAACTTATTTCAATTCATTTGCCTATTTATAATTATTGGAGCATAATTTGTGGTGAAGATTAATTGTAAAGAATTTTCTAAAATTATCGATTCAAGAAAATTTCACAAATTTATTTTTCATTCTAAATATTTTTCTTTTAAGAAGATTTCTTGAAATGTTAGTCAAACGGGCATTTGAAATTAATTGAAATAAATTTGCATCAGAATTCTGATCTATTATAAATATGATGTAAATATTGGTAATTTTTGCACATGTTTCATTCTCTTCTGCGTTTGTTTCATTAGTTTTAGGAGATGCATGAAATTTTTTTAACCTTAGGTTTTGAGAAATTTCACGGCTCAAAACTCTTTCTCCGTTAGTCAATGACAGATTCACTAACAGAGTGATCAATTTTGATAGAATATAATAACTGGATGACCAATTTTGATAGTAGATTCACTAACAGAGTGATCAATTTTGATAGAATATAATAACTGGATGACCAATTTTGATAGTGACTAAATGTGGGTGACCAAATATAAAAAGAGGTAAAACTGAGTGACCAAAATTGATATTTTCCCTTTTTATTCATATCATTAAAATATGTATAATAATAAAATAACTTATTAGTAAAAATATTAAAATAGTAATCTGATTTGGATCTATCACTTGTTTTTTTTTTTTATTAAAAAGTAAATGAATAAATTCCTTTTTTTAGTTAAAACCATGTCATTTGTCATTTGAAAATATATGAATTTCAAATTCTCTCAATTTTAACTAATAAGATGGACCTAAATCTAAGGAAATGTATTCATTTGAGATTCTATTGATTTTTTTTTTTTACTTTAAAGAAGTATATGGATTTAGAAAATCTATATAGAGTCCATGTAGAGTTTGACTGACTTTTTTTTATTGATTTATATGAATTTTCATAGACTTATACGAAGAGACGCACCCAATAGATACCTTATACGACGAACTAATTATAAAAGAAACTTGTTTTAAGGTTTTGGAGATGGGATCAAACTGACCAATTGCATCAAACTCATCGACGAATACGATATTAGGTGCACACTGCCTTGCCTCTTGAAACATGCTTCGAACCTTTGAGGGGCCCACGCCGACAAATATTTCCATTAAATCAGAACCAGGTTTGGACAGAAAAGGCACACCAAATTCACCAACAAATGCTTTTTCCAGGAGCGGTTTACCTGTTCCAGGAGGTCCAACCAATAGAGCTCCTTTAGGAATTTTGGCCCCAAGATCACGTTTCTTGGTGTACTTCATAAATTCTTCATCATCTTTGTCCATTGCTTTGCGTTTCTTGTCATCATCTCCGCCTGCAGCAGTCAAATTCCCAGGTTGTTGCATGGCAAGATAAGTGTTCTCGCTCACAAATTCCGAGGCATCGACGTCGTCATAAATGGGCGGACCATCGTATCCGTCTTCATCAACAAACAGATCACACTCGGGGCACGCTCTCGCGCAGCGGCGGCGAAGAATACAGGCGGAACCTATGTCACCTGTCAACTGAACTTCGAAAGGGGCATCGGAGGGATCCTCATCAAACACTGGTGGTCCCTCGTAATCTTGATCATCAAGAATTAGAGTCCAGAGCTCAGTTGTCTCACTCGACGAGGGCTGTAGAATCGGCGCAACACTAGGATCGGGACGACGACCTAAGGCTGGAACAAAATCCCTCAACGCAGCGACCAAATCCTGGTGCTAGGCCGCCAACTGATCATGGCGGGATTTGAGAGTAGTCATTTGAATGACGAGACCTGCTGACCTGCTGTCGGATCTGCGCCAGATCGTGGCCCATGTCGTTAACATCAACAAAGGGTTATCTTGCCACTTGGGAGACATTCTTCCCGACGTTCCCAACTTAGATACCAACTGAAATAGCGCAAACCTCAATATTATCAACGATCAAGAACAATGAACTATAAACCGAAGGGACGAGGATAAACCGAAGGGACAAAACCACCTATATTCAAATCAATTCAACCCCTTGTTGTACGCACTTTTATCGGGTTGACTCGGTTGTGGACTGTTTTTGGTACGATACAAACATGTATTAATGATCGGGGGTTTATTACGTGTTTAATGGAGTGTTTATGATGATCTTAAGAAGAACAAAGCAAGAAAGATCAAGAACAGTGGTGTAGCTTCTTGGAGAAGCTAAAAGCTTGAGAGCTTTGGGAGTATTTATTGCTTTAGGTTGGGGAGATTGGGTGAAATATGAAACTTGTGTACAAATCAGCCCCTTTTAGGCATTATATAGTGGTTTCTAGGGGCTGCCCGTCCTTTACACGTGGCACGCCCTCACTGGACCTTACTTCTGCCCGAAAAGGTGATTTGATGGCGCATTTAATGCTAAACCGCCTTTGGTGCTCGTCCTCGCCGATATGCCGAGGAGATGAGCTATGGTGGTCGCCGGAGGACCATGTCGAGGAGTGTGGTCGCCACGCTCCATGCTGTCTCCCAAGGCTTCAACACTTAGATTTTCTAACTATGAATAGACCTGTGCTCGCCACACATTTGGGCGAGCAACTAACTAAACCATGTGCTCGCCAACATCTTTGGGCGAGCACTTAAATATATTAAATACATCTATATTATTACATTTCCTTGGTCTTGTTGACTAGTCGTCGCAAGACTTTATTGACTGGTCATCGCCACGTAAACTGGTGACTAGGATTGACTTGTCAAAGATTGACTTCTTTGACTAGGTATAACATTTGCCCCCTGGTCGCCTTTCTTCGTATTCGTAGAATGGTAAGGCGAGCAGTATGGTCATCTTTTTAGATGGTGATAATTGCCCTCGACAACACAATCAAATTTGAGATCTTGATGACGTAAATTGGAGGCGGTCGCCTCGTCTCCAGCGCCGAGCACGATAATCGAAGCAACTTTTAATAATGACGAATGTGACTTGTGTCAGGCGCGTGGGCGGCGCAATGAATTTGAATTTGGCGCGTGGGGCGCGTGCCGACCTCAAAGGTCGCGCGTGGGGTCCACTCGCCGAGCTCATTTTTGGAAATGACCCAAAATTTTTGGGGAATTTGCGTTTTTGACCCCGTTTTTTGCTAAATGGTCCCTCCATATGTTTGCCTATAAATATGGCTTCCCTCTTCTTCAAAACACTTTTTACCTCTTGCCATTTTCGAATCTCTTCAAGCTTCTCTCTCAAGTTTCTCTTCAAGTTTTCCGGCGAGTTTGTGGTGGTTCTCGATCGATAAACAAGGTAAATAACTCACATTTTCTTCTTTAAAACTTCTTTCTCCCCCATTTCTTAAGAAAAAATGGATTTTGGCGGATTTGGTGGTGGTTCCGACGGTGGTCCGCCGCCGTTGGTGGGTGGTTCTGAAAATTCCGGCGGCGGAGATCGTCTAGCTTTAGCTTTATTGGAGAGGGCCTCCTCCTCGGATTCTAGGATTCACTCCCCCGACCCTATAAGTGTTGGACCTCGAAATTTGGGAAAAGCAGTGGTCGTCGATGTCGACGATATCAGCGAATCTGACAGGGAAGATGTCGGCAATGATGCCGAGGAGGATGATGTCGAGGAGCTTGGCAGCGAGACTGACTCGGATCTGCGCGACCAAGGTTTGGATCGTGGAGTGGGCGAACAGATAGAATCTGCCCAGGTCGAGGAGACCTTGACAAGAAGTCTCCGCGAGGATTTTGAGGAGGTCGTCCAATATGCCGAAAGCATAAAGGACATTTTGAGTGGTAGGGAGAATTTGGATGGCGACGAGCTCACGAGGGAGTCCTATTACAAATATTCCTGCGAATACCCTCCTCGGGAGGCTCCTCGCCCGTATCGAGTAGCTTCCCAAACCGAATATGACGCAAGTACGTATGTGAGCAAGGTCTCCTCGGCACAGCTGGAAAATTCTAGGAAGAGATATCAAGTGCCGGCCGATGTGTGTTTCTTTATACCTCGCCCAGATGAGAGGGCCGACCAGCCGCCAGAAGGGATGGTCGCCGTCAACATCGGCATGATGGAGGCAGGGCTAAGGTTCCCCCTGCACCCCAGTATTTCCAACTTTTTGCACTTCTTGAATGTAGCCCCTTCTCAAATTTTGCCGAACGGTTGGTCCAACCTGATCGGCATTCTTACCCTGTTCGGCCAAGTGGCGGCCGAGAATGGATGTCGAAACACATGGCTCAGCCCGAAAGAGATTAACTATCTCCTTCAGGCGGCCGAGGCCGGAAACCAGGTGGGCCATGGATACTACTATGTTAGGGGCCGAGATAACTTCAAGTTGATTGAAGGGGTTCCTAACAAGATTAGGGATTGGAAAACCAACTGGTGGTGGGTAGCCGGGGACTGGAAAAGTCCGGTGAGGCCGGATGGCTCCTCGGATCGCATTCCCATTCCCACTGAATATCGAAGAATTCGTGGTAAGTTATTTTTATTTCTGCTCGCTCTTTCTATACTGACTAACTCCTCGATTTTGTAGGTGAAACTGCTCGCAAGAAGACTGCCGAGCACCGTCTCACTCCTCTATTCCAATACCACATTTGCTGCGTTCTCAATCGTCGCTACCTGGAGAGGTCCTGTCGCTTCTTGAACAGGGAGTGTGAACGTGAGCGAGCAGGTCTCAGAGTACCTCCTCACCACTTTACTCGAGAGTTCCCTCCAGGTATTAACATGTTTTCAAGATTTTTGTGAATTTGCCAAGTTTTGAGAAAATATTAACTCTTTGCTTTTCTTTCTCAGTAGTGGTTCCTCAGAGGGTTGTCACCTACCTTCCCCCAACTGTTGAAGTAGATCGCATTCTATCCAGCAGGATGATGCAAAAAGCAAGGATGCTCCGGGAGCGCAAGGTAGTTGATGCCACGGGCAAGAAAAGAAAGGGGGCGGAGGCCTCAGGGGCTCCACCAAAAAGGGTTGCCCGGACAGGTCGAGGGGGTACTTCTCGCCCGATTGCTACCGAGCAGAGGGTCGAAAGAGCTGGCGAACAGAGGATCTCGCCGAGGAGATCTCCTCCGCCGAGGGGTAACTCGCCTCCCCCTGCACCGGTCGTATCCCCCCCTCCCCGAACTGCTCGGTCGCGAGAGACTGCGACGAGTACGTCCGCCGGGGAGAGGGCTCAAGGAGATAACACACTGCTCGGCTGGGATGCCGCAAAAGTTGCCAGGTAAGCTTTTTATCAATAGATTTATAGAATATTTCAAGTATCTTTTTCTAAATTTCTTTCTTTATTAGGGTTGCCGCGAGCTCGGTCATTGAGCCTTACAACGACAACCTCCTCGGCTTTTTCCGGTCGCGGGAGGTGGCCAATCTAGAGGCTCTGGATCCGCTCGCCCAGAGGGTCATGAAGTGTTTGCCCAAATTGCTGACGACCACTCTGGTCGACGAGGTGCATAACCAGAGCTCGCTAGAGAATGCTCGCCTAGCCGCCATCGACATGGCTCGTGCCTCATACACGCTCGAGAGGCTTTCCGTCCAGATCGCCGAGAGCCGCAAGGTCAGCGAGGAGAGGAGTGCGAGGCTCGCCCAGATGGCCAAGGCAAAAGCCGCAGTTGAGAGGGACTTGGGGGTTGCTTCCGAGAAGGTGGTCGACCTTGAGGCAAAGTTGGCCGATTCTGAGGCCCAACTTGAGACGATTCGAAAGAAGGATCAGGAAGATCTTCAAGAGGTCGAACGTCTCCGTGCTCGCCTCAGGGCTGCCGAGGACGAGCTCAAAATGAAATCAGCCGATGTACTCTCTCTTAATAATAAAACTGCTGCGGATGAAGAAGAGTTGGCTACTCTTCGTCAAGAGCTGGTCGCCATGACTGAAGAGCGAGATGAGACCAATGAGCTCGCTGGGGGCGTGGCCATGTTATCGGTGGCGCTCACTGCCCACGGGCTCATTTATCGATTGTTGGATGTTCATCCGGAAGTGGATGTGATTCCGCTTGGCGAGCTCTTGGACGACCTCCTTATGAGGGAGAATCCTCAGCCGGGCACCGAGCTCCCCTTGCTTCCATTGGTGCGAATGGGACTCCAGTTCCCTCGACTTATGGGAGTTCCGGTGGTGTTCGTGGATCCTCCTGAAGACTCCCCGCCCCAACAACAGAGTGCTCCTACTGACGAGGAGGTTGTGATCGAAGAGGGGGTAACTGGCGAGCAAGATGCTCCTGCCGAGGAGAATGCTCTGGCAGCTTAGTTTACTTTGTTTTATTTTGTTTTTCTTAGTACTGTTCGGCCATTAAGGCCTCTTTTGTAATTCCAGCCTTTCAAGGCTTTTTAATGAATAGAACTCCTTTGCTTATGATGTGTTTGCTTATTTTCTTTATATTGAGTGATCGTCCTCGTCATTGCTTCTCGATTTATGTTATGATACTTCTTTTTGATTTGCTTTTGTTCATATGCTTGTTTTTCCTTGCGAGTATTTTTTAAGAAAAAGTGCTCGTCTACTCTTGCGAGCACCTTTAAGAAAGGGTGCTCGTCTTTCCTTTGCGAGCATCTAAGAAAGAGTGCTCGTCTTTCCTTTGCGAGCATCTAAGAAAGAGTGCTCGTCTTTCCTTTGCGAGCATCTAAGAAAGAGTGCTCGTCTTTCCTTTGCGAGCATCTAAGAAAGAGTGCTCGTCTTTTAGAGTTAACCATTCGTCGGTTGAACTCTTTGTTTGGAAAGGTAGTGATCGTCGTCGCCACTACTTTGCGAGCATCGGTAAGAAAGAGTGCTCGTCTTTGTTTCCTAGATGGCTACGCAGAGCCTTGTCTAAAAATATCTAAACTTTGATGGAAATTTAAAACGTTACTTGTATTGAAATGATGACTACACAAATTATACAAATATAAAGAAATTAAACACTTACTGGTAATACTTCTTCAGCTTGACCGCATTCCACGGGTACTTGCTTGGCTTGCCCTCGAGATCTTCTAGCTCGTATGATCCGTTCAAGAGTGTGCGCGTGATTCGATACGGACCCTCCCAAGTCGGGCCAAGTATGCCAATGGACTGCTCCGTCGCCCTCCGAAGTACGAGCTGGCCGATAGTGAATTGGCGATCACGTACTTTGGTGTTGTAGTAGCGTTCTGACCTTTGCTTGTAGACCACGTTCTTCTCGTCCGCTGTTAGCCTTCGCTCTTCTAGGAAGTCCAAGTCGGAGAGCTGTGCATTGTTATTCAACTGCTCGTCGTAATTTGCTACTCGAAAAGTGGGGACCTGCCCCTCTGCTGGTATGACAGCTTCGGTTCCGAACGCGAGCGCGAACGGAGTTTCACCAGTAGAATTCCTCGTGGTCGTCCGATATGCCCACAGAACCATGTGCAGCTCGTCCGCCCATTTGCCCTTCAATCCATCTAGCTTAGCTTTCAAGGTGTGCTTGATGATTTTGTTGATCGCCTCTACTTGACCATTTGATTGTGGATGATAGGGTGTTGAAAAAAGTTTCTTGATGTTCCACTCTGAGCAGAAATCCAGCATGTCTTGACTCGTGAACTGACGTCCGTTGTCGGTCACTATCGCTCGTGGTAGGCCGAACCTGCAAATTATGTTCTTCCAAATGAAGCTTGTCATCTGGGCCGTTGTGATGGTCTTCAGTGCCTTTGCTTCTGTCCATTTGGTGAAGTAATCGACTGCTACGACTACGAAAGTTACCCCCCCGACGCCAGGCGGGAAAGGTCCGATGATGTCGATGCCCCACTTCGCGAAGGGCCAAGAGCTGTAGACGGAGATGAGCTCGTCTGGAGGCGAGTGAATAGCGGGTGCAAAAGCTTGACATCTCTTGCACGCTTGGGCGTAATGAATCGCATCCTTCTTCAGTGTTGGCCAAAAGTAGCCTTGCCTCATGATCTTTAAAGCGAGCGCTTGCCCCCCTGTGTGATTTCCACATGATCCATCGTGGATTTCATGCATGACGATCTTCGCTTCGTCCTCCCCGAGGCATTTCAATAAAGGCATTGAAAAACCCCGTTTGTACAGCTGGTCGCCAATAATAGTGTACCTTGCGGACCTGAGCTGCAGTCTTGTTGCTTTGACTTTATCTGCCGGGAGCTCGCCGGTCTTGATGTACCTGCTGATCGGCGACCTCCAGTCCTCATCGCTGGCTGCGTCTACCTGCAAAATCTGACCTCCGCATCTCTCAGTGTTTGACTTACGTAGTAGATAGGCAGATGTGTGCTCCCCTCAGCTCGGACGAGCACTGAACTGATCGCACAGTCAGTGGCCGCCAAGTATAGATATAAAATTTCGCCGGGGACTGGCTTAGATAGGACCTTCGGATCCGAAAGGTATTCTTTTAGCTTTCCGAAAGCTTTTTCGCATTCATCGGTCCATTCGAACCTCCCT
This sequence comes from Galeopsis tetrahit, assembly GCA_963675135.1. NCBI lineage: Eukaryota > Viridiplantae > Streptophyta > Magnoliopsida > Lamiales > Lamiaceae > Galeopsis > Galeopsis tetrahit. The sequence continues at coordinate 201,948 of OY776134.1, forward strand.
TTTTTCAGAGCATCGAAAAAAGGTTTGCAACGATCGCCCGTTCGTGCAATAAATCTGTTCAGCGATGCAAGGCACCCTGTCAACCTCTGTACTTCTTTCACATTCCTTGGGCTTTGCATGTTAATGACTGCTTGAATTTTACTCGGATTCGCCTCGATGCCCCGCTGGCTAACCAAGTGCCCCAGAAATTTTCCTGAGCTAACACCAAAACTGCATTTTTTCGGATTTAACTTCATGTTGTATTCCTTCAGTATATCGAATGTCATGGCGAGGTGGTGTAGGTGATCTTCTTTCCGCAAGCTTTTGACAACGATGTCGTCGATATAGACCTCCACCATCTCGCCGATGTGTCTTTCAAACATCTTGTTTACCAGTCTTTGGTATGTTGCCCCCGCGTTTTTCAAACCGAAAGGCATTCTCTTCCAGCTGTACATTTCGGTGGCCGTCATGAAGGTCGTATGCCGCTGGTCGTCGGGATGCATCGCGATCTGATGGTAGCCTGCGAAAGCATCAATGAAAGTTAACATCTCGTGCCCCGCTGTATTGTCTACTAGGTGATCAATGTGGGGCATCGGAAAGTGATCTTTGGGACAGGCGTCGTTTAGATCTGTGAAGTCTATACATAATCTCCACGACCCGGTCGCCTTTTTGACGAGCACTGGATTGGCCAGCCACTCGGGGTCAGTTCCAGTTTTCTCGATTAATTTATTGTCGATCAATTTCTTGACTTCGACTGCCAAAGCCGCATATTTATCAGGCCCAAATTTCCTTCGTTTTTTGGTGATAGGTCTCCTTGCTGGATCAATATTCAATCTGTGGCAGGCATGATTTGTTGGAATGCCCACCATATCCTCGTGCGACCAGGCGAATGCTCCGATGTTCTCTTTAAAAAACGCGATCATGTCCGACCGCAAATTTTCTAGTAAATTCGAACCAATGAATACTTCGAGTTCTGGACGAGCTTCGTTTAAATGGATGGTTTCGAGGTCCTCCGCTGAAGTTGCCCGCTCTTTAGGCTCCTTCCAACGAGGGTCCTCGATTCCGAACTCTGGCTCAAAACCTAGCCTGGGCTCCAGATCTGGAATGTTTTCTGGCAACTGGTCGTCGAGGAGCTGGTCGCCCGAGACTGTCTGCTCGTCGATATCCATTGGGGTGTGGTCGTCCACTTCCATGGAGGCGTGCTCGTTCGCCTCCACTTGGTGGTCGTCGAAACTACGACTGCACTCCCCAATTTCAATCTTTCGGTACTTGCTAGGAAGACCCTCCAAGTAGTTCACTTTTTCGGTTTATGTTTGACACTCAATATACTGGCCAATCATAGTAGATTCCTTTGAATGACGCTTTGCAAAACGGACGAGACACTCCCTCGCCCGCGTCTGATCGCCTTTAACGGTTATAACTCCCGTCGGGGCTGGAAACTTAACACAGTAATAAAAAGTAGAGACGGCCGCCTTGAACTCGTTGAAGAAAGGACGGCCGAGGAAAGCATTGTAGGAAGATGGCATGTCGACGATCATAAAGTCGAGCTGCCGAGTGTGACGAATTGTTGGCTCTTTCGACGATGCCAGCTCCAGGGATAGTCTGATTTTCCCCATGGGATGACTTTGCGTATCCCCAAAACCTACGATTATATCATCGCAAGGCTCGATATAATCCGCATATCCACCAAGAGCATCCAGGGTATGCTTGAAGAGGATGTTGGTGTATGCCCCAGTGTCGACCATCAAACGATGGACGTTGGTTCCCATAATTTTGCCCGAAATGACCAGAGCGTCATTATTCGGGTGCACTACGCCATTCAGGTCGTCGTCCGAGAAAAGGATCTGGTGAGAATGAGGCTTCTCGGCAGTCGGAGCGACGCACACCTGGTGCACATTGTTCAGTGCTCGCTGCTCGCTCTGAGCACGGCGAACAGACAGTTCTTTCCCGGATTGGGTTCCTCCCAACGGGCCTTCGATCACCATGCAGGCTCCTCCCACATTATCGATGTCGCCACCAGGGTTGTTTGGCATGGGAGGAGTTAGCTTGGGATGGTTCAGATGTTGGCGCAGGTCGTCGCCCTCGTCGCGACGTTTCTTTCCCCTGTTGTCGCCATTGCCAGGAGCCTTGATGAACTGGGCGAGCTTGCCCTCATTGTACAGCTTAAATAGATTTCTCACCAAGTCCCTGCAGCCGTTGGTGTGGTGGCCAATAGAGTTGTGGTAGTCACAGAATTTGCTACCATCCAGATTCTCATCATTCGTATGCATAGGCTTGGCATGGGGGAGCAGATTCTTTCCCCTGACTGCATTGAAAATGCCCCTGGGATCAAGAGAGAGAGATTCTCTAAACTGGATGATCTCAGGAGACTCCTCGAAAGGCCTGAAGTTAGCTGGGCGAGCACTGCCAGCTTGAGTGGTCGCCTTCTTGGGCTGGGACGACTCCCCAGTGTTAGTATTTTTCTTTGGCCAGTTTGTCTTTTTGGACGCCTCCGGCTGCTCGTTAGCCTTGGCAGCGTCCATTATCTCTTCCATTTGGATAAAATTCCCAGCCCTCGTGCGGAAATCCGCATAAGAACTGGGGAAAGTAAGATGGATAGATTCCCACAGCTTGGTACCTATCCTGAGACCGGAAACAGCTGAGATCAGCTTCGTCTCATCGTTCACGGCCTCCCCATCGATCACCAGCCTATCGAAGCGCTCGATGAAGTCTTTTCCTGATTCAGTCAGGGATTGGCGAACGTTCGCCAAACGTTGCTTTGAGGCTGGGCGAGCAGCTATGGACCCGTAGTAGGTCAGAAATTGTTGTCCCAGCTCAAGGAATGAGGTGACAGATCCGGGACTCAAAGTTGTGTACCATCGATGAGCCCGGTCTCCTAAAGTTAGGGAGAAGTTCCTGCATTGAGTGGCGTCCGTTGCCCCGATTGAGGCCATATAGTTGGAGTATTTGGACAAGTGTACTCTGGGGTCGGATGCACCATCGTATGCCGGCATGGAAGGCATTTGTATCTTTCTCTGAATGGGGGCAGTAAGAATTGCCACACTTAGTGGAGGTGTGGGCAGAGTGATTGGTGGAGTGGTCCCTTGCTTCGAGGCGACCACCTCTGCTCGCAGGGCCTCCATCTCCTGCTTCATCAGATTTTGAGTTGCGAGGAACTGGGCGATTTGCCCCTCCTCGGCGGTCTGTGGCTTGGGGACGACGTTCTCGTCACGTCGACTCCCTTGGGATGCTGCTGGGCGGTCATCATGACGTGATCGCCTGGGAGAGTGCCTGTCAGAATGGTGGCTGCGATAACTCTTCGCCGGAGCTCGCGAACCTTTCCCTGGTCCCACTCGATCAAGAGCTGAGACTCGGTCACCCTGATCTCTCTTATCAGCGTGATCTCGGTGGTGGTCGGCTTTAACTGGTCGGCCATCCACATTGAAGGGCACTCGGCGAGGAGCCCTCCGATCTCTATCGTCCATCCGGTTGAAAACCGAATTTCTGTGATGCGAGTCTCCCGTGTGGCTATTGTGGGAGTGCTCGTCAGCTTTGCCCTTGCCTTTGTCCTGGGGGCGAACAGGGTGTGAATGATAGGAGCGGTCGTCGTCCTCATTCCCCTTGGCCTTGCGAGCTCTGTCGAAAGCCTGATCTTTGGCTTTCTCAAGCTCTTCATTCTGCCTTTTCTTCTCCGTGAGATACTCACAGAGATCTTTCAAGTGTTGGGGATCATTCAGAATGTCCCCCATATTCACGTTGGCAAACGGATTCACCGCCGGCGCCGGAGGGCGCTCGTTCCCTCCAGGTGGTACGACTCCGTCTTGAGGAGTATGATGAGACATCGTTTAAAGAGTGTCTTCTGGAGATTATTACAAGGATAAGACTGTTCTTAAGCGCTCGATGCTTAAAAACGAAAGATTAAAAGTTCTTACGCAGAAGAACGTGCTATTACAAGTACTTACAAGCAAAGTAATAACAACTAAAGCTTAAAAACAAGATTACTCGGAGATCAAACTCCAAAATATGTCTCGAATATTGCAAATATTCAAGAACACGAAGAACAACGGAAATACGTAAATAAGCTTTAAACGGTGGAAATACCGATTAAAACCTGAAAAACGGAGTTTGCTAACCGATCGCTCGATGATCGGACGAAACTGATGTGAAGAACACGTAAAAGGACCCCTCCTTCTAGCGCCAAATGTTGTACGCACTTTTATCGGGTTGACTCGGTTGTGGACTGTTTTTGGTACGATACAAACATGTATTAATGATCGGGGGTTTATTACGTGTTTAATGGAGTGTTTATGATGATCTTAAGAAGAACAAAGCAAGAAAGATCAAGAACAGTGGTGTAGCTTCTTGGAGAAGCTAAAAGCTTGAGAGCTTTGGGAGTATTTATTGCTTTAGGTTGGGGAGATTGGGTGAAATATGAAACTTGTGTACAAATCAGCCCCTTTTAGGCATTATATAGTGGTTTCCAGGGGCTGCCCGTCCTTTACACGTGGCACACCCTCACTGGACCTTACTTCTGCCCGAAAAGGTGATTTGATGGCGCATTTAATGCTAAACCGCCTTTGGTGCTCGTCCTCGCCGATATGCCGAGGAGATGAGCTATGGTGGTCGCCGGAGGACCATGTCGAGGAGTGTGGTCGCCACGCTCCATGCTGTCTCCCAAGGCTTCAACACTTAGATTTTCTAACTATGAATAGACCTGTGCTCGCCACACATTTGGGCGAGCAGCTAACTAAACCATGTGCTCGCCAACATCTTTGGGCGAGCACTTAAATATATTAAATACATCTATATTATTACATTTCCTTGGTCTTGTTGACTAGTCGTCGCAAGACTTTGTTGACTGGTCCTCGCCACGTAAACTGGTGACTAGGATTGACTTGTCAAAGATTGACTTCTTTGACTAGGTATAACACCCCTCAAAACAAAGGTTGAAGCCCCTTATAATTATAAGGCATTACAATCTGGCTAGGCAATTACATAATAAACTACTAATTATAACCGGCCAAAACTACCCAACAACTAAAAAGGACTAAAACTGAAACTGAATTAAAAATAATCATAACAGTTGCATGTGAGTATTCATCCTTCTCCATCTTCAGTCTTCATCATTCTCCATTAACACATCTTTCTCAATAAAGTAATACACTTATATTTATATAATAACACATTTTTCTGTGACCGTTAATTGGATACTTGGATACGGGAAGATTCTCCATTGAGAGTGGGAGATGCCGTGGATTAAGCTGTTGTTTTCACGCATTGAAAGTAGGAGGTGCAGTGTGGATTAAGCTGTGAAGTTTGCCAATGTGTTCTGGACAAATAGAGTAATCGAGATAATTGCTTCGTTCGTTGGAAAGTCTATGTGTATACAGACCAATCACAAAAGACAGAGTTTCTTATGCGCGTGTTCGGGTAGAAGTTGATGCTGCCCTCTCGACGACAAATTACAATTCACTAGCAACAAATTACCATTCACGAGTTTAATTATTGTGCAAAGTCAACTTACGTGTTTTTTTATTTACAGTAACTTGTAGTAACATATAATTATCTTTTTATAGTAACATCGGACTTTTTATTTTTATTTTTTCCCCTTCTTTAATATTGCACATAATTTTAATTTTTGTCCCCTTTCTTAAATATACTAATATTCCACGTGAAATATTGACCCTTATACTTATATTTTACTACCTAATACAAATGAAAATAATTTAACCAATTAATTTTACAAGTATTTTATTTCTGACCAATGACACTACTTATATTTATACTAATGCAAACCTTTACAAACGGTGGGGATTTTTCTAATCGAATGGTTAGAAGAGATACTCTAAAATCCTCAATACCATGACAAATTTTTAATTAAATATTAATATTTCAATTTTTTTTAATTAAGTATTTGTGTTTGTGGAATTTTTACTAAAATAAATTAGAGCACCTCTTCTAAAATAAAGGGATAACTCTTCTGATTCTTCTGACAGCAGATAGGGATAAATTAACACTCCCCTCTCATTTGGATTTAAAAAATAAAATCCTCCCCTCAAAGCAGTTTTATGCCTACCATTATTATTGAAAGTTTGCATCATATTCAATTATTCATTATATTTTGAAATATGTTGTAATTTAATTTAATTTATGTAGGACATAATTTTATGTTCTAATGTATAAGAATGACGAATGATATAGTGCCCACTAAATACTGTCCACCGTCTAACATGAAATCTTTCTTTAATAAATTTTATTTTATTTTTTCCTTATTAATATTAGAGCCTTTTTTATATTCATATTCATATAAATAGAAATAAAATATATCATATTTGATCCAACATTGGTGTCAAGTAATTCCAGTCGATTAGACGTCTCCAACCAAGTAGAATACTTGAAGATAGAAGAAATAACTGGCTAAGATAGTAATTCAAAAAATAATCAACGAGACAAACAGCACACAAATAATTTAAGTGGTTCAATCAATGTGATCTACATCCACTGGACCAAACGAGTACTTCTTTGATTGATCAAGAATGTTTACACACTCATTCACTCGGAATAGGATATTTCCTCACTTCACTCGTGAACTCACACAACTCAAAGATTACAATCGTACTTGCATCCAAAATCGTAACCTTTACAATGTACACATACAAGAGTATATAAAGACCAAGGTAGTTGCTGCGGTTAGCAACTGCTTGAGTAGTTATCAACCGTTTGCAACCGCTTGAAACAACCCATGTGCTCTATTATTGCTCAACGGAAATGGTAGTTATGCCCTCAAGTAGTTGTAACTGTAATACAGCTAGTTAAACTAACTAACTTTCATATCAGAAGACTTGTCCATAAAGATCAGAACACTATTTACTGTTCTGATACTCAACTCTTCTGTTCTTGTGATCGAAAGCTGACTCTGTTGATAGACTTCTACTGTGCTGATTTTTACTGTGATGATATACCCTGCTGCACTACTGTGCTGATCCACTCTGCTGAAGTACTGTGCTGATTTACTGTGCTGATCCAGTACTGTGCTGATCTAACCAACTGTGCTGAACTCTAAGCATCACCTCCTCAGTTGATTGAAAACCTTCAACTCATCTGATTTCGGCCTAAGTCATCTTATCTGATCCTATCAGCTCACTACTTAGTGTGCTGACTATGAGATTATGAGATAACACTCACAATTCTCCACCTTTAGCTCATAATCGAACTAATCTCCACCAAAAACACAAAACACCAACATTATCCTCCTCAAATAATAGCCTCCACTACTGATCTTCTCCCACAAGAACATTAGTCTTCTCATCAGAGGAATTAATGCAGTCCAATAAGTCTAAGACACAAGCCAAACTTCTCTTTTGGCAATGCCTTAGTGAACGCATCAGCAGAGTTCTCCTCTGTAGCAATCTTCACTACCTGGACCACCCCCTTCTCTACAATATCTCTTACAAAGTACAACTTTACATCTATATGCTTAGTTCTCTCATGATACTCCTGATGCTTTGCAAGATGTATTGCACTTTGGTTATCACAGAAGACAATCACACTTCTTTGTGATATACCAAACTCCTTCAAGATTCCCCTAAGCCACATGCTCTCCTTAACTACTTCAGTCAAGGCTACATATTCTGATTCTGTAGTAGATAATGCAACTACGGACTGATGTATTGACCTTCATGATATAGCTGTACCAAATAAGGTGAACACATAACCTGTTAAGGACTTTCTTGTGTCTACATTGGCTGCATAGTCGGCATCAACATATCCCACAAGAGCTTCTCCCTCATCTGATATCTTCTGAAATTTCAGACCCTTCTCAGCTGATCCTAGAACATATCTCATGACCCACTTAACTATCTCCCAATGACTTAAGCCTGGATCACTCATGTATCTGCTGATTACACTCATTGCATGAGTTAAATCTGGTCAACAACACACCGTAGCATACATTAAACTCCCTACTGCACTGGCATAAGGAACCTTACTCATCTGAGCTCTTTCTTGTCTGTTCTCGGGACACATCTGATTGGATAGCTTCTGATGCTGGTCAATTGGTGTAGAAACTGACTTAGCTTGATTCATCCTGAATCTCTCTAACACCTTCTTTAGATAGGTAGGCTGACTAAGCTGAATTGCTCCCTCAACTCTACTGATCTCCATCCCAAGAATCACTTTAGCTTCACCAAGATCTTTCATCTCAAACTCTCTTTTGAGAATCTCTTTCACCTGGTTGATATTGTTAATAGACTCCTCTGCTATTATCATATCATCTACATACATCAGAAGATAGGTAACTGAACTCCCAACTCTTCTGAAGTAAACACAGCTGTCATACAAGCTTCTTGTAAAACCAGCTGAGCAAATGTACTCATCAAACCTTAAGTATCATTGTCTAGGGCTTTGTTTAAGACCATGGAGTGATTTTCTAAGTAAGCACACCTTGTCTTCTCCATCTTCTATGTCCAACCCTTCTGGTATTTTCATGTAGATCTTCTCATCTAAGGTCCCATGAAGAAATGTTGTGGTCACATCCATCTGATGCAGCTCCAATTCATACTGAGCAACCATAGCCAATAAGATTCTGATACTACAATGCTTTACAACGGGTGAGAAGATTTCATTAAAGTCAATACCCTCTTTCTGTGTAAATCTTTTAGCTATAAGCCTTGCCTTGTACCTAATATTGCCACCTCTCTGAGTCTCCACCTTCTTCTTGTAGGTCCACTTACACCCAACAAGTTTCTTGTTCTTAGGTCTCTCAACAATCTCCCAAGTCTGGTTCTTGTTAAGAGATAACAATTCTTCCTCCATAGCAACTAACCACTTCTCTTTGTCATGGCAGTTGATGGCTTCTGTGTAAGTTTTAGGCTCCAGAGATTCCACCTCAAGAGCTGCACATAAAGCAAATGATACTATGTCAGCTTGACCATACCTTTGAGGTGGGTGGACTTCTCTTCTGGTTCTGTCTCTAGTCAGCTGATAGTCATGAAGCTCAGTATCACTATGAGTAGTCTCCTCCTCATTTGGATCAATCTGATCTTCAGTTAGTGTTCTGGTGTCAACATGCTCCACCTCAACTTGTGTCTCATCTGGTTTGTTGTGTGCTGCACTTGAACTTGCCTCTTCTTTCAATGGCATTCTACTTTCATCAAAAGTTACATCTCTGCTGATAATACACTTCTGCATCCCAGCTTCAAGGCACCACAGCCTATACCCCTTCACTCCTGAAGGATACCCTACGAACACACATTTCAAGGCTCGAGGCTCAAGCTTATCTTGCTTGACATGGGCATATGCTAAACAACCATAAACCTTCAATTTACTGTACTCAGCTACATGGCCAGACCATAACTCTTCTGGGGTTTTAAATTGCACAGCTGAGGAAGGACTTCTGTTTATCAAATTGGTTGTTGTTGACACTGCTTCTCCACAAAATACTTTAGGCAATCCAGAGCTGCTCAACATGCACCTGACCCTCTCAAGTAAAGTTTGGTTCATTCTCTCAGCTACTCCATTCTGTTGAGGTGTACCTGGTACTGTTCTATGCCTCATTATACCCTTCTTCTTGCAGAAAACATTGAACTCTTCTGATATGAACTCCAGCCCATTATCAGTTCTCAAATGCTTGAACTTCTTTCCAGAGACATTCTCAACCTCAGTGAGCCATTCCTTGAACTTTTCAAATGCTTCTGACTTGGATTTCAGGATAGTGATCCATACCTTTCTTGAGTAGTCATCTATGATAGACATGAAGTATCTCCCACCACTTCTGGTCTGATTCCTAGCTGACCCCCATAAATCTGAATGGACATAGTCCAAAATTCCTTTGGTAGAGTGTGAACTCTTCCCAAACTTCAATCTCTTGGATTTCCCAAGAATGCAGTGCTCACACAAATCAAGCTTTGTGATCTTGTCACCACCTAACAATCCTTGCTTACTTAGCTCAAGTAGGCCCTTCTCTCCTACATGACCTAATTTTCTGTGCCACAACATTGAGTTGTCTTGCACTCTTGCCACATCTGATCTGCCAATAACTGTTCCTCCCTTAAGAAAGTAGAGATCATTCCTTCTCTCACCTTTAAGAACAGTAAGCTTCCCCTTTGAAACTCTGAGCTCTCCATCTTCTGACTGGAATTTGTAGCCCATTGAATCCAGCATACCAAGAGATATCAAATTTCTCTTGAGTTCAAGAACATACCTGACCCTCTTGAGAATCCTCACTACTCCATCATACATCTTCAAGTGTACTGTACCTTCACCTTTGACTTTACAAGTGTGATCATTCCCTAACAACACAGAACCTCCATTCTGATGCTTAAAATCATGAAACCAATCTCTTCTTGGAGTCATGTGGAAAGAACACCCTGAATCTAAAATTTAGTCCTGTTGTTCTTTAGTGGAAGTGATGGATAGGGACTGAGCTGACTCATAGCCCTTCTGCTCCTTATCTTCTTGGGTTTGATTTGCTTGATTCTTATCAACAGGGTTCTTGGGACCAGATTTTCTCATAAGCTGTTTGTACTTGAAACAAGTACTCTTGTAGTGCCCAGGTTTGTTGCAGTGGTGGCACACTACTTCCCATTGATTTGACACTACTGATTTTCCCTTATCAGCTCCCTTGGGTTGACTAGACCCCTTCTTGGAGACAGACTTCTTTTGACCTCCCTTGATTGTCAATCCTTCTCCACTGCTACTTTTATCTTCTTGAGATGCCTTATTATGTAGTAGCTTGGACTTGACAGCCAAGATCACATCCTCCAATGTGATTGCTTCCTTTCTACCATACAAGATGGTGTCCTTTAGGATTTCAAAGGACTTAGGAAGAACACTCAACAAGATCAGAGTCTTATCCTCTTCCTCTAACTTGACATCCAAATTCTCCAAATCATCAAGAATCTTGTTGAACTCATTTAGTTGCTCCGTAATGGGTTTGTCATCTCCCATTCTAAAGACATACAACTTTTGTTTCGAATAGAGTCGGTTAGCAAGAGTTTTCACCATATATAACTTCTCAAGCTTATCCCAAACCTCCTTCGCTGTCTTCTCTTTAGCAACCACCCTCAAGACCTTATCTCCAAGGTAGAGTAGGATCGTTCTTCGAGATTTTCTGAGCAACTTGCTCCTTTCAGCCGCAGCTGCTGCAGTCTCTTCGGATTTTTCGAGAGCCTCGAATAATCCTTGCTTTTCAAGGAGGGCCTGCATCTTGACCTTCCACAGCCCAAAATCTCCCGTGCCTGTAAATTTCTCTATGTTGTACTTGGTAGAATTCTCCATCTTAGATCTGCAGCTACTTCAGTTTTTCTACAAACGGCGTCAATTGTCAAGTAATTCCAGTCGATTAGACGTCTCCAACCAAGTAGAATACTTGAAGATAGAAGAAATAACTGGCTAAGATAGTAATTCAAAAAGTAATCAATGAGACAAACAACACACAAAGAATTTAAGTGGTTCGATCAATGTGATCTACATCCACTGGACCAGACGAGTACTTCTTTGATTGATCAAGAATGTTTACACACTCATTCACTCGGAATAGGATATTTCCTCACTTCACTCGTGAACTCACACAACTCAAAGATTATAATCGTACTTGCATCCAAAATCGTAACCTTTACAATGTACACGTACAAGAGTATATAAAGACCAAGGTAGTTGCTGCTGTTAGGAACTGCTTGAGTAGTTATCAACCGTTTGTAACCGCTTGAAACAACTCATGTGCTATATTATTGCCCAACTGAAATGGTAGTTATGCCCTCAAGTAGTTGTAACTGTAATACAGCTAGTTAAACTAACTAACTTTCATATCAGAAGACTTGTCCATAAATATTAGAACACTACTTACTGTTCTGATACTCAACTCTTCTGTTCTTGTGATCAAAAGCTGACTCTGCTGATAGACTTCTACTGTGCTGATTTTTACTGTGCTGATATACCCTGCTGCAGTATTGTGCTGATTCACTGTGCTGATATACTCTGCTGAAGTACTGTGCTGACCCAGTACTGTGCTGATCTAACCAACTGTGCTGAACTCTAAGCATCACCTCCTCAGCTGATTGAAAACCTTCAACTCATCTGATTTCGGCCTAAGTCATCTTATCTGATCCTATCAACTCACTACTTACTCAGTGTGCTGACTATGAGATTATGAAATAACACTCACAATTGGAAATGCACACTCTTGTTCATATTGATCCAATCATATTTGATAGATATCATTTGTAATGTCAACATGTTAAAGATGTGCGCTCAATATAGATAGGTTGAGTTGTGATTTACTCTTCAATTCGTCTTCATCGAGCCGGAATCTTAACAACGCTTCACAATACCACCTCCATATGTCAGTTGTATAATCAAGTGCTTCACAAATAACTAGTCGACCATCTATACCTAATCCCCAAATAATCGTCACATCCTATAATGTTACAGTAGCATCTCCCGTGAAAAAATGAAATGTGTGCATTCCTGGGCGTTATCTCTCCACAAGTGCAGTAATAAGACAATTATCAATTATAATAGATCTACATCGAGCAACACGATAAAATTCCATAGCATCCCGTGCATGTAAAATACGAGGGTTTCAAACGTAACATATCTTCACATATCCTAAAGCCCCAAAATAATATGTAATGAAGCACGAGTTGCCCTTAACTTGTCATCTTCATTTACTGCTTTATTAATAAGTTTTTGTGAACGATGATTTCCCTACTCCAACAACAAAAAGATGAATCTTTAAGGACCATACACAACTCTCACAACCACACTACACAAGAGTAGTCCATGATATAAATAAATATAACCGAAGTTGTACACACAAATCTCAAATTCAAAGCCTAAGAATAATCAGCCACAGAAACGTATATATATGTCATTAAAATCAAATATTGATTTGTTGAAATAATTAATAGAAAAATGTGAGAGCCAAGGCCAAAAACAGGGCTGCAGGCATTCCCATCCACGAGATCCTGCGTCCTGCGCTCTTACCACCGCTGCCGCCGGGCACTGCAGCCATTAATAATATTCAAGTTAGATCGAACGTCTCATGACCCGTCTCATACAAATTTTTGTCAACTTATATTATCTCTTATATAAGGCGGTGTTTGCAAATCAAATAGAAAATTCAGAATCACTTCTATTTATCTTTTATTTAAAAAAAGTTGAGTCTACAAACTTAAAAAAAGGTCATCTAAGTACATAAATCTACATAAAAAGAAAGAGACTATATCGTGTTCATAATGTATACAAATATATAAACTTGGTCAGATCAATTAATTGAGAACCTAGTATATGTTATTTTTATTTCTAATCATTTTGTTTTTTACTATTTAAATTTGGTATTTGAATTGGGAAGGGAGTAGGTAAAAGTCAGCATAGCTTATATATATATATATGTTGGGAAACCGCGTTAAATACTGGTCAACAATTGCTAATTCACATGGGATGCATTAATTCAATTTTTACCTAACCCATTATTAAGCCTACCACTAATTCTTTAAAAAATGTATTTAATTTTTACCATTAAGATTTTTTTGGTACATTGGCCTAGTTATATAATTATTCCAACACGAGAAAAAAAAAAAAAGTGTTTGAGTTACCTGGTGGAGGATTGGACGAGGTTGGAGCCAAAGCTGTCAATAAATAAACACCAAAATAATTACTTCACCACAAAAAAAGAAGTTATTTTTAACGAAAATTTAATCAGTCAAACATAATATAAGTACTCTATTGGACGAAAACACCCTAAACAAAATGTCGATCCGTCGTCCTATTAGAATTGTGGAGTAAAATAATAGTTAAAACAAAAAAAAGATATTTTATGTAATTTAGTGGAGTATAAAAGAAATTCGGTAATATGTATTAAAAAAATGTGGTCCAAAATGAAATGCTCCGTAATGTAGACAATTTTAAAAAAATTTAAAATTGTGGGGTTGTAAAAATGTGATTTTTGTTATTACGAGACAAAAAATTACTATTATATGTTAAATAATATTTTGAAAATTTTGTAAAAAAAAAATTAAGTGTTCAAAATATTTTTAAACAATATATAAAAACAAAAAAAAAATATTTTAGATAAATTTTATCAACGGCAGTATAAGTTTTTGTGAATAAAGGAGTATTAATTTTGTATGTTATTTTTATCAAGTTTGTTAAAGAAAGAAATATGTTGGGTTAATTAAAGATTTAAAATAACTCGGTGAGTCAACTAACCTAACCGAGTCACACCACTTATCCATTTTCATTTCAGATCACAACAAAAGTTTCCGCCCAAATCACCAACGAAGATCTATCCATATTTCCACTCAGAATTAAAATTACATACCGGTGTTGCAAGCAGAGGTATCAGAAGGAAGATTACAGTGCTTGGGGAGCTCAAGCGCCTGAGTTATATTCAAGCCGCCGAGTAGCGCCGGGTTTTTTATGAGGCCACAGAGACAACTGAGCTGAGTTTCCACCACTTGTTTCATGGCGCTGCAACATTCCGCCGATGGATTTGTTGAATTCAAGTATTCCGCACACGGCACTAGTTTCGCCGCGCAATCCGTCTGCCCCTCCGCTAATCTGCAGGTCGTTGCGACTAAGAGCGCCACCGTAAGCACCGCCGCGATCGTGGTGGAGGACGCCATTCTCGATCTAGGGCAGATTAATTAGTTGCGTATTCGGATTTTCTCTCTCTCTGTTTTCACAGGATTGATTTGGGTAGTGTTTTACGGGAATGGAGAAGGTGTATATAACGTGTGTAGGTGGGAACTATGAGAAAGAAAAGTAGTGAACATACAAGTGTCAAATCATTTAATTATTCACTTTAATTCGTTGTCGAGAAAGAGAAATAATAATAAATTAAGGGTTTTTTTTTCTTAATATAAATACTCTTTCTGTCCCTTTAAAAAAAAAAAAAAAAGAGAGATCCAGTGATCTACTCCTCCGTTCAGTGATTACTTGAACACTCACGTCTCAAAAACACTCTTAATATGAAAATACCCCACAAAATTAATAACTTCACAACATCATTTTATTTTCAAATTTGTCACTCCTTTTTTTTCATACATTTCACTTTACACATCATCAAATTACCTAAAATACCCCTCCTTTATCTTACATCATCAACCACTAAATCCACTTTTCTTAAACAACGTGTCAATTAAACTATGCAAGTTATCCCCGGGACGGAGGGAGTATTGATAAGGTGGAAAGTGAAATGTATTGAAAAAATGAGTGACAATTTTAAAAATAAAATGATGTTACGAAGTTATTAATTTTATGGGACTATTTCCATATTAAGAGCTTCGTGCAAATAATTTTTGGACATTTCAATAAAGACATTTCAAT
Source organism: Galeopsis tetrahit (assembly GCA_963675135.1). Lineage (NCBI taxonomy): Eukaryota > Viridiplantae > Streptophyta > Magnoliopsida > Lamiales > Lamiaceae > Galeopsis > Galeopsis tetrahit. The sequence continues at coordinate 217,233 of OY776134.1, forward strand.
AAAGAATGTGTGCAAATAATTCGGAACATTGTGAGCACCGTTCTCATGGGCCTACTTTATTTCAAGATTTTTGAAAGAACATAACATTAAATTCATCTGGTCCAGCCAGTGGCGGATCCAGGATTTTAAATTTGGGGTTACGAAAAATATTAAGTAAAATATTACTCTCTCCATTCAATAATAACTTTCACATTTTTTTCAGACGTTCCATATTAACTTTTACACCCTTAAAATGTAACATTTACCATATTCTCAATTTTACACAAATATCATTACTTTATACATAAAGATTTACAAAATTACCCCTCAAAACTCCACTCATTATTACACTTTTTCCGAACTTGTAGAGAGGTTGAGAATTAATTCTTGTATATTAATTTCTAATACTCCCTCCTCACAATGAAAGAATTACGTCTCATCTAAGAGTGCGAACTTGTAGAAAGGTTGAAAATTAATTATTGTATATTAATTCCTAATAAATTATAATACAAACTCTAATTTCTAACTTATTTCTAATTTGAAGTAAATAGTAAATTAACAATTATTATATAAACCATAATTCATAACTTATAAATTATAGACTCACATAAATTCATTCATAAATTAAATACAATAATCAAAATAAATAATAAATATTTAATAAAATATAAATTAAATTAAAAAAATTTACTTATCTAATTAACGAGTCAATGAGAATTGAGGACTGCACCGTTGGTATATTTATTTTAAAAGTTTATTGGACTGTCTTTAATTAGTTAGGATCGTAGAGTGTGGAGAATGGAAAAGCCTTTTACACCATTCACTTATAATTTTTATTTTTTTATGCTTTAAATAAAAAAAAAAAAATCAATTTGGGGTCCGCCACTGGGTCCATCAATCTTAGATGGATGCATATCAAATCAAATAAGGTTGTTCATACTTCTTCACCTGTGAAAGGGGCAAGTTTGAACCGAATGTGCAACTTGGTGAATATTCTTGTGGGCAGCGCCATTGCACGAGAACAATTTTGTATAGAAATCAGTAACAACTTTCTCAATATCTGGTTGCTCCACACACTATCTCCTATCCGAACTCCGCAATCCAAAAATACAATTTTTTTTTCGTCGTTCAGATGTCGACATGTGGAAGAAAGTAGTATTTTTGTCCCCGACCAACAACCATGCATTTTAGGATCGTTGGTGTCAGTAAACCTCTTCCTTCGATAGCAATTTTTCCAGCTTAATCTCTAGCCGCCCAATCCTCCTCCTCAAGATTCTCCATATTTAGATCTCATCAATTAGACAAACTTTATAAAACAGATGGAATATTATTAGTATGCATATCTTCCATTACAGTTAATTCTAAATATTCCTACTCCTACCCGTCTCAATACAATTTTTGTATTCTAATTTTCTACACTTCTGCATTTTTTACTTTTAATTTTTATTTTCCCCTAACTTTTTTCAAAATCACTTCTATTTCAACTCATCCCCTCTCCCGTCGACCTAAATTCTCGAAATCCTTCTATAGTTATTCAATTACTTAATAAAAATAAATAAATAAACTTTTATTTATTAATTTTTAAAATAAATTTTTTCTTTACTCCCACATAATATGAATTTTGTAGGGAAAATATCAATTTTGGTCACTCAATTTTACCTCTTTTCATATTTGGTCACTCACATTTAGTCACTATCAAAATTGGTCACCCAGTTATTATTTTCTATCAAAATTGATCACTCTGTTGTGGTCAATCTGTCATTGACTAACGGAGAAAGAGTTTTAAGCCGTTAAATTTTTCAAAACGCAAAAATATTTATAATAGGTCAGAAGGAATTCTGATGCATCTTCAATTCCAGTGGTTTACTTTTTATTTTATAGATAATTAGGAAATGAGAAACAGGAGATATAAATTTATTTCAATTAATTTCAAATGTTTTCATAATTGAAAAACAGAGTACAATTGTTCAAAAAAAACCAGAGTACAAAGTTTCATTCTATCTCTTGAATTTCTCATTTCCTGTAAAATAAAAAGTAAACCAACAACAAATGAATTCATAATTGAGTTTAAGTATCAGAAATGAATTCATAATTATAATTGAGTTTAAGTACCAGCAAGTTGATTGAATCACGTTCTAGAAAGTAAACCAACAACAAATGAATCCAGCAAGTTGATTGAATTTTGATGTATGAGAATTCTTTCTGATCAATGATAAATATAATGAAAATTCCTTAAGATGCATTAGAATTCCTTTTGACCTATTGGATAAATATAATGAGAATTCCTTCTGATCTATAAGATAAATATAATAAAATAATTTTGTCATAAAAAAACTTAAAACTTAAATTGAAATAAGAAATAATGTATAATTTTTGTGATTGACTAAGATTCTTCAATGTAGGTTCCACATTTGCTACTGCGTTTGTTTCATTTTCTAGAAGATGCATTAGAAGTTTTTAACGTTTTGAAAATTTTGAGCTCAAAACTCTTTCTCCGTTAGTCAATGACAGATTGACTAACGGAATTATCAATTTTGATAGAATATAATAAGTGAGTGACTAATTTTGATAGTGACTAAATTTGGGTGACCAAATATGAAAAGAGGTAAAACTGGGTGACCAAAATTGATATTTTCTCAATTTTGTACTAGTAAATTATGAATGTAATATTAATAAAATAAAAGGAGAAGAAATAATGTTAGATTTTTTGTGATATTTCCGTTCTAGTTAGTAAACACTCTTCTAATATCTAGACTGTGAGGTCTTGAATTGAGTTATAGAAAAAGGTTGAGAATATTAAAAAATATATAGTATTAATTTTAGAATTTAGAACTAATTAAACAAAATGCTTGTTTTCCTCGATCAAGGAATATCAACAAGTTGATTGACTAACTAATGAACAAAACAACAACAAACTTATATTCATCATTATAATTTAAGTATAAAAAGTTCAATTCACAACCTATTTTTATTCGCTAAAAATGAACATCTAAAATTAAATTCATTATAATTTGATAAAAAATTAAATTTTCAATTTAAAGTATATCTTTGAGGAAATTTTATTTTTGGTCCGGTAAGTTTAGGACATTCCAATATAAATTCTTTAAGTTTCAACTTTACAAAATACGTCCTTTACATTTCAATTTAGTCATTTTTTGATTCAATTTTAATCATTTATCTTTGAAAACAAATAAAATTATTTTTAAAAACTTCATGAATCAAACTTAATTAAATTTATTCAAATAAAATTAAATATGCAGTCCATTTTTAATTGACAACATATTTATGGAACAAAACTTCATTTCATTTCATTTCAGTTTTTTTTTTATAGCATCAAATTATATGTTAAAATCAATTAATTATAAAATTATGTATAGAATTTAAATATAAGTCATGAATGGATGCATGCCTAATTTTATTTGAATAAATTTAATTAATTTTAATTCATGAAGTTTAATTTAATTATTTTAATTAATTTTAATTGTTTTTAAAGATAAAGGATTAAAATTGAATAAAAAAAGGACTAAATTATAATATAAATGACCTATTTTATAAAGTTGAAACTAAGAATTTATTTTGAAATATCCTAAACTTATAGGATCGAAAAGAAAATTTTTCCTATATCTTTCAAACGTTTTAAAATTCTGTATTACTCAAAAGACTTGTATATCTATCACTTTATCTCTATGTCTCGTTTTAGATTCATCATTTACAAAAATGAACGTCTAAAATTAGATTCATCATTTTTTAATTTGGTAATAAAATAAATTTTCACTTTAAACTTCACCCTTCAAAACATCTTAAAATTACACCACATGTCATAATTTTATTACTAAAAAAGACTTGCATATCCTCTACTTTATCTCCTCTAATATTAATAAACAACTCATGCATTAAACTACGCGTAAATATTATTTGACGAAACAAAAATGAGACGAAAAGAGTAATGGACTAGGTCAAAATGTCTTTCAAGTTTCATCACATCAAAAGTTTTATGCCGAAAACATAAAAATAAAATACAGTTTTTACCAATTTTCACTCCTTAAATGATATAATTTTATTAAAAAGGTTATACATCATAGCAAAATCACGTAGCGTCAATTTCACTTAAAAAAGTTGTTTGATCGCTCAAACTGAATTTCAACACCAAAAAATTCTAAAAAAAATAAAAAATGTCACCTAGGCCCACTTTTACAACATAGCTAATTAATAATCAAAACTACAAATGTAAACATAATGAAGCCTAATAAATACCCTGGAAATTTTGTTTACACATGTGAATAATTCAAACATTGAAATGTGAAAACCGACTAATATAAATTAAATGAATACTTGGTCAAAATGTCTTCAAGTTTCATCACATAAGAAATTGTGAAGAAAGAAATTAATTGAAAGGTCAAAACTGACTAATATAAATTGCTCTAGGTACCCTTTTTAGATTCATCTCGTTCAGTCGTTTGTAAAAAATGCACGTTGAAAATTAGATTCATTATTTTTTAATTTGATAATAAAATAATTTTTCATTTTAAATTACATTTTTCAAACCTTTCAAAATTCCGTATGTCATAACTTTATTAGACTTTTGTATCTTCTACATTATCTCATTTAATATTAATAAACAACTTATGTATTAAACTACATGAAAACAGTAAATGATACCCCCTCCTATTCAATTTAAATGTCGTTTTGACTTTTCATTTTATTTTCAATTTAAATGTCATTTTGCATTTTTCAATGTCACTTTAATGTGTTTTTTCTCAATTTACTCTTAAACTCATTAATAATTACTTCGATAATAATAATTTTTAAAATTCTACAAGAATCAAAAAGTAGTAATTAATTAAAGGTATAGTAGGAAGTCAATATTTTTCTTAATATGTGTGAATGAGTTTCGGATGACATATATTTTGAATAGGAGGGAGTAAAATAAAAGGATTGGTCTGCTATGGACTCGAGTGCATGTTGTGCACCCTAGTCCATGTTGCACTTTTCAGTTTTACTGACGTACACTTTTTGGTAAATGGTGTTGCACTTTTCAATTATTAAGCTGTATAATAATATTTTTAGTCATAGTGACTTACACTTTTTAGTAATATTGTGTTGTACTTTTCAGTTTAATAACATACACTTTTCTTTAGATTAGGGTGCACAACATGCACTCGAGTGCATACTAGACTTTACCAAAATAAAAATGGGACACGGGAAATAATTGACTAGGTCAAAATGTCTTTCAAGTTTCATCACATTAAAAAAAAAAAGCTCCGATCTTGAAAAATTACAAATCTTCAAATGAAACTTGTACACTAAGCACAAGAAATTGTAAAGAAACAAATTAATTGTATGGATTGCCTTGCTTGTACTTCCTAAAGAGCTCATCAGTTTTAGCATTCCTAAAAGCACAACACCCCATTAAGTAGACAACAATCAAGGCCACAAGAGTTACAATCAAGATAATATCTGCTTTGATCCATTCTCTCTTGAGATTTGCAAGTAATCCAGCTTTGCATGAATTGCAAGAATAACAGAGCTGTGTTTGGTCATTGCTCCACTGCAAACAGTCCACATCTGCTGCTGAGTTTATGGGGCTTATCCAATATGTTGGGTTCACAAATGTGTACCCACACTCTGTCGGCGGTTTACAACATCCTGACTACAAAGTGTGCATATTAAGTTTAGACGAACAAAAAATAAATATTTACATACAAAGTTTGTAACACCAGAATATGCATGTTCATCGCTTATGTTGCTTCCTTAAATTATGTAAATTTGTCGTGTTTAGTAGATATGTTGAAATATATATCGTCAGATCAAGATATATATCTCAACTTGATTAGATTGAATAGTAAATGGTGTGTTTTTTTACCTTTTGTTAGCTAAAATCTCCAAAGAATGTTAGGATTTATATGACAATAAAGCTAAAACTAAATATTTTAGCTAGAAATGGGGCCTATTGAAAAAGATGCCCACTACATTTGAATTTATTATGAAAATGTACACATATTTTGCAAATATTCATTTTCACTTTATAAAATTGATAAAAATGTCCACTAAATTTGAATTTATTGTGAAAATGCACACATATTTTGCAAATATACATACATTTTCACTTTAAAAAAATTGATAAAAATGCCCGTGATTACATTAACGATATGATTATCATGAATTTAAGAAGACAATAAGTCACGGTGCATTTTTTCCAAGTTTTACATAATTAAAAGACATTTTTTTTTTTTTGGAAAAATTACAAAATTATTGGACTTTTTCCTAATAAATCCAAAGTTCGCGGACTTTTTTTTGTTTTTATCTATTTACATGTTCATACGTACATAAATAAATTAAAGCAAAACTTTCAGCACAAACATATTAAACAGATCTCAACTCAAGCACAAATAAAATTGATAGTTCACTCATCTCAAATACTCTTCGTCCCACTTTTAAGGTTTATACTTTCATTTTTCGTTCGTCTTAATTTAAAATTTCTACATTTATTCCTCAGCTTTTAACTATACATTTAATATTATATTCCTTAATTTTTGTGTAAAAAACAACCGTAAACCGTTGAAGGGGTCGAAGGCAGTGTATGTTAAAACAAGGTAGCATTTGATGGGTACGACATTACATCTGCAATTTCTAATTTATTGACATGTGTCGTTCAAAAATAATTAATGTTAAGATCCAGGAGGGTGGAACACGAAAAGTGAACATACCTGCAACGGAGTGATAGGTGCATTGAAAAAATCCTGAGCCATGCGATAGCTCTGATTCAACTCACCACACATACTCGTGGAGCTAAGGCAGGTTCGGATCCTATCCCACTTAATGGAGCTCCGAACCCGCCTCTTTAACCACCCGGAGTACCCATCCAGGTTGTACTCCAAGTAGACCCGGCTTGGAACCGCGTGACCCGACCCTCTTGACGTCACCATGTACACGAATACAACCAAACATGCAAGAAGTACAATCAAGATAAGCATGGCCACTAGGTACACAATGAGGAGCCTCGGAACCCGCCAAAACCCGCCGATGAATCCGGCTAGGGCTACGACGAGGATGAGGACGCCGAGGATGATTACGGGCCATTGGAGTATTTTTACGCACGAGTTGTCCGGCTCGGTCATGAGCCAGATTCCGGTCCCGATGACCGGAATCGATAGGAGCATTACCACAAAGTTTATGGCGCCGATGATGGTGTTGCTCAAGGCCATGTTTTAGGGTAAAGGGTTTTTTTGTTGGCGTGAAATGTGGGTGAAATTTGGCTTTAATTTGAGGTGTAAGGGTCCACACGTTAATTATATAAGGGATTTGTGTGAAAGGTATTGATAAAGGTTTTGAATTTTGGGGTATGTTTTACTTTTACATGCACGTTGTCTGTTGTGTACAAACGAACTAAGAAAAAAGTGCAAATAAGTAGAGTGTTGAAAAGTAATTTTGTAAAATATATGAATAAAGTAAATAATTTGATTGAGTGTAAAAGTAATGACATTTTGTGTAAATATGTGAGTATTGTAAAAATAAGATTTATAAAAAAAATTTAGAAAATGTAAATAATTGTACAACGAACGAATAAAAAAAAAATGCAAACAATTATAAAATGGAGAAAGTATTGTTTTTTAACTTTGAGTGGACAGGTAGTAGGGTGTAAAGGGACTAAAAAGTAAAAGTTGGGAAGAAATTCGTTGCCGGAAACACAAGTTCATGCTATATGTCAGGACATTGGATTCCTTTATTAACTTAATTATCTACTCCCAATTTTATTTCATCGTTTAGGTGGTGTTTGGTTTGGGATTGATTTGGATTGGATTGGATTGGATTGGATTGGATTTGGATTGAGGTGGATTGGATTGAGATTTGGGTAATCCATGAATAGTAATTGTGTGTGTAAGTTGTGTTTGGTTAAGGATTAAGAAGTAGAGGTAGATGTATTTTTATGTCACATCAAAGTATGAGAGAGAAGAAAGTAGGAGAGAGAATGAGTGGTTGAAAAGAGTGATTTGATTGTATAAAAATAGGTGTACAGGTGTATTATAGGGGTGGATTGGTATTTGGATTTGTATTTGGATTGAGATGGATTGAGAGAGATTGGATTGGGATTGAGCCAATCCAAATCCGGATTGACCAATCCCAAACCAAACACCGCCTTATAGTTTTATACCGGAGTTGTTTATTACTTCAATTGTTTCATAATTGTTGTAACCTTTTTTTGTTGGAGTGTATTGATGAAAAGGCAACAAACAATATCATTTATTTATGAGTGGTGTTTTACGGATTGAAAGATGATCAAAGATGTTCTTGATGAACTCTTTTGAATTAGAGTTTGTTCTTGGTGAATAACTTTGGGAAAGCTTGTAAGAGAAGCTGAAATTAGGGTTGTGTATTTGAGGAAATGAATTTGGATCTTTTTATTGAGCCTTCAATGGGCTTTTATACTAAGTTACTAACTTTGCATGCATTTAGTGCTGGCAGCTCAGCATTAATCCACACATTAATTGAATATACTTCTATTAAATGAATATACAGTTGCTTTTAGTGTAATCATTCAATACATTTAATTAATGTCTTATCTTTACATCAAATCTCTCTCTCATCCTCTTTGTTACTCGTCTCCGATCACCTTTATTACACTGCCTTTGACTTGTCAACTCTCCGAAGATGAATCTTTATAACTTCTTGTTCGCTGTTGCTCGATTATGTTGGCTACTGGTCGTCCTCGCTTCATCTTGATCTCCTTACGAGCAAATGGGATGATGTTCATCACTTTCACCAATGCCGACCATTCTGACTTGCGTCTCTCCTAGATTTTCATGGATATTTTACTCTTTTCGAACTATATCCTCGTCCTCGCCATTGTTGACCAGGACCGATGACTTTGACTATTCCTCGTTGATTTATTGACCAGTGCACAATTGAATTGTTGACTCTTTGACCGAACATAACGCATATAACAATAATAAATTTTATAAATTGATGTATACATAATAATGAATAGTTTTTAAAAGATAATTTTGTAAAATTTTATTTATAAAATAAATAAATAAGTTAACTTATGTATATAAGTGTTCTTTATATTTTTTTAAAAAATAAATTGTAAAACTAAAACTCGACTTTGGTTCACGGAGAATTTTCACAATTTTCGACTGAAATTTCCTAATTTTTTCGAAAAAATCTTCCAGAGAAATTTCTAAAAAAATTGCTGAATTTTGACAAAACTTTGGAATTTTTTTTGGCAAAAACTTGAAAAAAACTTTTGAGTTTTCTTCTCTTCCTCGGCGAACAGTCGAGTTCGACACAGTTCTAAAAATTTTGCGATTTCCGCTATGTTCGTGTAAAAATTTATTATTATCAATTAAATTCGTTCAAAATTATGTTCAACTAATTTGGATTAGAAATGTTTGAATGAAGGAAGGGGAAGGAGGTGTGGGAGTGGGTAAATGGGGGGAGGGTAGTTATAGTATTTTATGTTGGTGAACTTTCAATTGAACTCAACCCGGGGTGAAAACATAAAAATAAAGGGGGCATTTAACCATGGCCTAAGTAAAATATGAAAAGTAGATCGTAGAATCGAAGTGCCATTTTGTCCATTTGAGGTATGGCCCTGAAAAAAAAAAAGGCCCTTGCTATATACCCTGCAGCTTTATACTCTTCTTTCCCATTTATTAATTTTATATTCATGTAAAATATTCAAATTTATCCTTATACTAAAATATATCAAGATATATACACTCCCCTAAACTCTAACCCTAATTCCTAAGAAGTAGCAACCGCCGCCTTTGCCGTCCCAACTCCGTCGCTTCCACCGTCGACAGTCCCTTCACCTTCGGCGGCCGCCGCCCCAATTCCGACACTCGTCGCCATCCAAATACATTTAGATATTAAAAAAAAAAATCAATGTCGATCGACACTAGTTTATCGACCATAGAGTATACTTTCGACTATAGTTTGTCAACGGATAACACTCTCGTCGACAACATTTTATCGAAAGAAAATTTTAAAAAAAAACTTAGAATTTTTGACATGAAATTGTCGACCATTAACATGTTGGTTGACCACAATGTATATGATCGACAATTTCTTGTCGAAAAAAAAAAAAAAAAACCACACTTGTACGTCCATGGAGTTGTGCATTGCAATCCATGGTCGACCGTGAGGTGGGGGGCCGTGGCCGACCTCCATGGCCAACCTCCAACCGTGGAGTGGTAGGGCCGTAGGGGTTGTAGGGAGGAAGAAGAAGGTTGAGGGGAAGAAGATGAATAAATTAGGGTTTTTCTTGGGATATATGTATTAAATGAGTTTTTAAGGAAGAAAATGCTATATTATGGTTTTTAGGGGGATTACATCTAACCTTTACAATTTTAATGGGTATGAAAATCGGGGGAGTATATTTAACAAGGTTGGAGGGGTATATAGTCAGGGCCCAAAAATAAACGACAAGGCCCAATTGTTTCAATGTATGAAATTGGGCCTAATTTAATTTGATAAATCTAGGCCTAAAAATTGGGTGCAATGCAAAGAACGAAAATTCTTTGGGTGTGTTTACTGATTATAGTAAGCTGAGAAATCTTATTTGGAAATTTTATAAAATAGTTAAAATGAATGTTTATTTTGGAATTTAATAGGATCAGCGAGGGGGAGTATATGTTAGGGGAAGTAGGCTTCACAGTTGATTTTATTTTTATTTTACTACAAATTAACTTCACTTTGATTTTTGCCATTTTTGGCAAAAATATATACTCCCCGTTAAATTTTATTATTTCCACTTTTCTTTTTTTTGATTGTCCAATTTTATTATGCACATACCTTTTTGAAAACAATACTATTCATGCTACTTTATCTTCACTCTCCTACCATCACTTATTTACCCACTTTGTCATTCACTTTATTCATAAACAATAATTTATACTCTATCATACCCTCAACTTATCTACTTTATAAATAAACTAATTAATATTCATTAAAATCTGTGCCCGAAGAAGTGGTTATAATAAAATTGGACGGAGGGAGTATTAAATAATAGATACAGGTGATTGAAAGATAAATAAATGCAAAATTGAATGAAATTATATGTAAATAATAGTGAAATATAGGGATATAACTCTAAAAGATATTTGTAAAAAAAAATGGTTTGAGAAGCTTATAAGCGGACAAATTAAAATGATAAAATTGAAAATTTATAGACGGACGGAGGAATAATTTTAACGCAGCCCCCTATCATTTAATTTAATTTAGGAAAATTCTTGTATGTAATTGGATACATATATATAATTGGATTTTAAGTAATTTTGACATATTCTCCATTGTTTTCAATTGAATTTAAGATTTTTTTTTGTATGCAATTGAATAGATATTTACCTATTTATAATACAAATTTTCATTACAATGTATATTATATTATTCGTAAACTTATAAATGTGACCGCTAAATTAGTTAGACCTAAACCTAAGTATCTCAAACCTAATATATCAAGTCATACTTAATTCAAACTCAAAATTAAGTCAGACCCAATTTAATATTTGGAGCCCATCTAGTTTTAGGGAGATAACGACCGAATGCTTTGCGCTTCAATGATGTAGGAGTAACTAAAATGAGTAACGAAAGAAAGAATCATCATTGCCAAACAATCATAATTAACCCACCAAAAACCTAACAATTTAATCATGATCAACGACCAAAATATTCAACATATTCTACTAATTATTTCTACATATCCCACTACTAATTTGGTAGGTCCATCAAAGTTGTAAACACAAATTCGTGAATTAAATATAAAACGCGAAAATGCAACAACTTTATTTAATTTCGGATTAAAACCGAGTATTTGTGGGTACAATCTCTAATTTCTCCTCTGATTCTCTCTTCTTGAACTTTGCTTGGACTTCTTGAGCTTTTGGAGCTGGATCCGCAGCCGAATCCTTTCCGATCTTGTATTTGAGGCTTTTATAACGTTAATCCAAAGGCTTAGCACCGTATTTTGGATTAAACGTTGAATTTAGGGACTTTTGTGATGAACGTCGTTGAAGATCGTTCTTGAACTTGGGACTTTGTAACGTTAATCCAAGGGCTTGACGCCGTATTTTGGATTAAACGTTGATTTTCGGGACTTTTCGGGACTTTTACGTTGAAGATCCACGAAGAACTTTGAAGAAACGCCGAATCGAAGAGGCTTAGCACCTTGATCTCCACTCGAACACTACTTCTTGCTGCTTTTCACGAAGAACGCCTTTGAAGCTCCTCCTTGCTGAAGAACACTCTAAAATCTCTGCAGAGAATTTTAGAGCCTTGAATGCTTCTGATTTCTTGATTCTCAAATGAATGAAATGAGGCATCTATTTATAGGTGTAAGCCTGGAGATATTTGTGCAAGTAGTTAGGGCTTTTAATTCAAATTTTGAATTACTTGGGCTCAATTTGGTTTGGGCTAAGAATACCCTATTGGGCTCAATTTGGTTTGTTGTACTTTAGAGGCCCATCTTCATTTATGGAACTTTAAAGGCCCGTCTTGCTTTATTGGACTTTAGAGGTCCGTCTTCATTTATCGGACTTTAGAGGCCCGTCTTCATTTATCGGACTTTAGAGGCCCGTCTTGAATTTTAACTTGATTTATTAGGCTTTGGAGGCCCATTTATCTCATTCATCTTTAAAGGCCCAAAATAATTGAAGGGAATAATTAAATAATAATTAATTATATATTTACTTTTAGGAATTAAATTTATTCCAATAAATAAATAATAAATTTAATTAATATTTAACCCGTAATTTCCACGCGTCCCAATTTAATTCGTAATTGAATTTTCCTCGTCTACAAATTGCCCCCTCGTATTTCATCCATGAGTACATTTGCCTTTGAAATGGATGAATTGCGAAATTATTTCAAATATTTTCCCATACTTACATTTTGTATTATTGGACTTTATGAGTTGTCACAATTAATAAAATTTATCTCATGGGCTCAAATAGTGTAGTCTTTTGGGCCAAAATGAACAAACAAGTTCATGAGTGTATAGAGTACTTCAAAGCCCAACTTTTCTTTCTTACAATTAATCTAGTCCAAGAAGAAGGCCCAATTGTATTTGAATATCTTTCATTCGTAAATCACAAAATATGTGTCACCAAATCTTTGAAATATGATTTTGCAAGAATTTTGGAATTTAGTTGAGATACACCAAAATATATGCTTGTTGATCCTTATCTTTTCACCTTTTCAAGCCTATATAAAGGATGCCTCCTTCAATCATCACTTCATAATTTATCACATTCACAAAGAAGCAAAGTAATTACCAGAGCTCTAGAGGTAACAAAGAAGAAAGAAGCAAAGTCATTATCAGAGCTCACGAGGTAACATACTACGCTGCGCTTTTCATTTTATTTTATTTCTGAACGTATATGTATGTATATATATAGCACATATTAATTTTGCCAAGAATTCTGTTTTTCTTTTGTGTTTATTAATATGTCCATACACTGTCACCCGTAATCAACTTTTATGTTATGCACTTTTGACGAGTGAACCTTTGCCATAATTTTTTTATCGATTTCACGGGTTTTCAAACGAGAGATCCAAGGGACAAGGGGTCTTTTTACTCTCTTTGAAACTTGTGAATCTCGAAAAAAGAATTAACACCATGCGAAGAAGGATTTCTTAAATATTCACAGAATTCAAAAGAGAATGTGGGTGTCCCGTGGGTTTACTCTTTCGAATCTGTGAATATTTAATGATTTGGAGAAGAATCCACAACTTATTTTCGCCCAAGTCAATTTTTCAATAGCCCTTCTTAATCAAATTGACCAAATTCGAAAGAGAGTGGGTTTTCGGTCGTCGGTATGTTAATCTCTTCGGATTTGGACAGTTTGAAAAAGAGGGGGCTTTGAAATTACTTGTTTTGGGGGCCGGGAGGCGGTGCCGCTTGTTTTCCGGCGCGGCGGGCGACTCACGGCGACGGCAGCGGGCTTTCGGTTGCGGTCAACGGCTGTGATTTCCGAACCAAGCAGAGGCAGCGGCTGTACGTCGGCCGACGAAGGAGATGACCGACTGAAGATGGAGCATGGTGATTCGACATCGGCGTCACGTGGTACGGTTTGCAGCATATTCGTGGCGGTTCCAGGCGGGGGCGGCGGTCATTGCAGCTGCTCGGTTTCCGGCGACGCGGCGGTGTGGAACGCAGCGGCGGCTGGATTTAGGCGGTGAGCAGCGGCGTCGGCTTTGGAGACGCGGCGGAAGGAGGCGCTGCTCGATTTCCGGTCGCGGCGGTATTGCGACTGGCCATGGCAGCTGGTTGGAGATGGCGTGGAGCTGATGTTGTGTGAGTGAGCATGACGGCGATTCGTGCAACATGGCGAGAGTCGGTGTTGCGACATGACGGAGCATGGTTGATGACGGGCTTCGGGCGGCGGGCTTCCGGCGACTGAACTCAGGCGAGGCGCGAGCAGGCGGCGCGGCTTCAGGCGATGCGCGAGCAGGCGGCGCGGCTTCAGGCGAGGCGCGACGTGGCGGCGCGGCTTCAGGCGTGCGACGGCAGTCGACAGCCTTCGGGCAGTGCGCGGCTGGAGTGCAGCAAATGGAAGTTGTACCAGATGGCTTTGATGATTTTGAATTTATGTGTGAGAAAATAGGGCATCACATGCTTTGGGCTTGATTCATTAAAAAAAATGGGCCCAATGAAGTGTCTCATTTATTTAATTAATTCAAAATAGGCCCAATGTGTGAGAAGGAATAGTGGGCTCTTTGGGTAAAATTAATTAAAACAGGTCCAACTCCTTATTAATTTAGACAAAAGAAACTCCTCACTTGTTAAATTAATTTAGGATAATGGACTTTTTAGCTTTAATTAATTGTCGTCTTTTATGATAAATTTTCTAATAATTTTCTTCTTCTCTTCAGGTTCCTTAAAAATGGTCCACTTTAAAAATAATGTGACTTCTTCTGGAGCTCGTTATTTGGTGATCCTCAATGATAAACGCCAACCCTTAGAGAAAGGGACGCATTTACGTGTAGAAACGCCCCTTATTGGTAGCTCTGCAAAACCTTGGCTTTTATCAAATGTCGGACTTCACTTGGACAATTGGTCGCATGAGATATCGCTGAACAAATCGACGAAAGCTTGGGTTCTTGACAACACTTCTCATCGCAACGAGATTGAAGAGGATGTAAGCCATCTACCAACCTTGGGGAGGCGTATAGTTATGGGCAAGGACAACTGGAGAGGAACTATCGAGTTTTCTGGAGAATTCAGTTATCACAAAGGATATTGGGAGTGGACTGAAGACGTTTTGAGCCGATGTGGACATACCCTCAAGGACGCCAGGGTTTATTACGCTGTCTTTGCCTCCCTTTTTACTTATGACTTTAATTCCGAAATTATCAAAGCTTTCTGTGAGGCATGGTGTCCGTCTACAAATACGTTGCTCACTACTTTTGGAAAGATGTCCATCTCATTATGGGACATGCATGAGCTAACAGATCTTCCTCTAGATGGTTATCTATATGATGAGGTGATACCTGATGCGCCCGAACTTTTTGACGAAACTGGGGACTTATGCCTTCCAAAGAGTTGCAAATATTTACTCCACGCTTACCACATGCTTCGTGGGAGCGTTCCTAGGGGCGGCGTATCGATTGAACGATGGATTGAATTTTGGTCAAGAAAAACTGGAAAGTATCGTCAACCTCCCAAACGAAGTGAGAAAAAGAGAAGTTGTCGCCCTAAGTCGACTCATAATCCACTTGGGAGTCTTGGAGTCCATAAGTCGTGGTCCGATGCAGAAGTTACTTTGTTTAAAACACTCAAGATTGAACCGGCCCAGCAAGAAGAGACATATCTTGCTGCTCATTTAGCTTGTTGGCTTTGCGTATTCGCCCTTCCTAATGGTGAAGTGAATATGATACGTCCTGCTACTTTCAAAATGGCTAGTTTGATGGCTGCGGGTAAGACAGTTAATCTTGTCGTACCGGTCTTGGCTAATATTTACAGGGGTTTGAATCGGATTTCGCTGCACCCCGAACCGTCCCGAGCTCGATCTGCCTTTTCGGTTCATTTTGTGTACGTTTGGTTAGCCCGATATTTTAGGACTCATTACCCTGCTGTTCATGATCACCGTGCCCCTATGATGGTGAAGTATTCTGGAGAGAATGGTGCTAAGTACCATAACCCTGCGGAGGCTCGTAAACGGATTCATAGAGGAGAGTCTGCCGAATGGACATGCAATATGTTAAATCGACAGCAACTTACTTCTTATGTTGATTCCGGAACTGGTCAACGGGCTAACTGGAGTTACTTTGTCGCTATCCGATCTAATTACCTCACTTGGAGACAAGGTAATCGTTTTATTGTTGAACCTTACAGCCCACATCGATTTAGCCGTCAATTCGGCTTTTACCAAGAAGTTCCGGGAGAGTTGAATTTTGATCTTCGTGACACCCCATTAGATAACGGGACGCATTATTGGCAATCTTGTGCTTTGCGCGGATCTCGTGCTAAGGTGTGTTTTCCGATTGCCCCAGTGAATCCTAAGTCGTATTCTTCACCAGATTACAAGAAGTGGTGGGCCCAAGCTCATGGTGCTTACTTAGAAAATCATGTTGACGACTTGATCAACTTGAAGCATGACAATGTCTTGGAAGAAGAAGTATTGGTTGTTTATAGTCATGATCTTTGTGGAGAGCTTGATAAAGATACTTCTCGAACGCCGGTTGATCCTCCCTTGATTCCTGAAGTAGCGCCAGCGGTTGAGACCAGCAAGAGAAAGAGTATTTCTCCATGTTCGGAAGAGAGTCAAGGTGAAGACGATGATCGCCATTGGAAACGGGCCAAGAAGGTTACCAAAGCTTTAGTGCCTTTGGAGGAATCAGTTAAAGACCCCCCGAAGAAAGAGGTTTTTATCACTCATTCTTTTCTTACTTTCCATTTTTTTTCTTACTACTACTTTACTAATTATGTTCACATGTCTACTTTTTCAGGCGATGGTAAACATCTTTGGTAGTGATTGTGAATCAGATGAGGAAGAAGTATCGTCTTCAGTGAAGGTTTTGAAAGCTTCTTCTCCTATCAACGTTGGGAAGCAGTGTACTCAAGCAGTTTCGGTATTTCACTGTGATAAGTTCTTTCTTGATCGTGAACGGGCATTTGTTTTGTCTACATGGAAAGCTCTTCAAGAAAGAATCATGGGAACCCCTATTAACCTCTTATCTTCTATGAAGGAGGAAGTGCTTATTGCATTCACGAGGTTACAGACTTATGCTCAAACTGAACTCCCGGCTATAGAGGCGTCTTTGATATCCTTGTTCGAGAGAGCCGATGCTCATGATAGGATGAAGTCTAAATCTTCTGATGGATGTCCTAAGGAGGTTCTTAATCAACGGTTGACCGAAGTTAAACATGCCCTTCACGAGGTTGAGGAGAAACGTGCTGAAAATCTTTCTCAAGTCGAGGCTATCCAAACAAAGCTTCAAAAAGTCAAGGATAAGGTGCGCCGCTTGAAAGAGTTGAAGAAGGAGAAGAAAGTATTGGCTCAGTCACTGGAGGAGAAAGAAACATTAGTTCAAGGTTTTGACACCGAGATCCTAAGTTTTCAAGACGAAATCTCCACTATCAACAATACGCCCCTGATAGAAGATGATGTAATTGAAGGTTTGAAGAAGACCGAGATCGAGCTAGAAGAGGCTTTAGAAGAGTTTAAGGGTTTAGGCCTCTTTTTTTAGTTGCTCTATGACTTTCATGATTTCCTTGATTTATCTGTTGTTTTTCATGGATATTTTTTTTTTTTGCACACTCCATGTATCTATTCCATTTTTGCTTTGGCACTTTGATTAAAAATTTATTTTCTTCGTCTATATCTCACATGTTCATATTCTTCAATACTTGCTTTTGTATATTCATCGAGAAATGAATTGGCCCTTTTGGAGAATAAAGATTATCTATTAAAAGAAAATCCTAAAGCCATAAGTTCACATGTCGAACCAGAGGCCGGAGCGCCATTAAAACCTTGCCTCGGAAAACCCTCCTTAGGGATAAAACCTGGGTCAAGGGAAAAGGTACACCCCTCTACAAAATTGAAGTACAAAACCGAAAATATAAGGCAAAATGAGGTTTGGGCATTGCCCCCTTCACTTTCTTCCTTCTTTGTTTTCTTCATGCTTCATATGTTCGTCACTTTTGTATTCATCGATCCGACTTACTCGAACAATTCGATTTAACTTATGACTGTACTTAGAAATATACTAAGTTGCCTACGTACCTCTTTAAAGAGGATCAAGCCATAACGTAGTTCAAGCAAAATATGATTTATATTTTGGGGGGGGGGACCGTTCACAGTTTATACTCATGCGGGCCAGGAGTGACTATTCTTTAACTACTGTAGACAAAGTAGGGATTTAAGTATTTAACCACTTAAAATGCCTTTAGTGGAGTAAGTTAACAGTTTAACCACATGTATTTACCTTTGGTGGTTGTCGTACACAGTTTATACTCGTGCGGACCAGGAGTAATAAGCAGTTTAGTCTCGTGCATCGTGGAGCAACAAGCAGTTTAGGCTCATGCGTTCTTGGAGCGACAAGCAGTTTAGGCTCATGCGTTTATGGAGCGTACTTGTTTTCTTTACGCGTAGTAGCGTTTCAAAAACTTCCCATTTATAGGACCAATGTTCACGCCATCTTCAGAAATCAGCTTGTAGGCGCCGTTTGTGTAAACTTCTTTAACAACATATGGGCCATCCCACTTAGGCAAGAATTTATTCCCAACACGGTGAGTCACTACGATGGGTCTTCTCACAGCAAGCACCAAATCACCAACTTGAAAAGAACGTATCCTCACTTTTTTGTTAAACGTTCTGGAAAGGCGGGCTTGATAGCATTCGAGCCTTTGTTGTGCTTCCAATCTTTTCTCATCTAGGGCTTCCAACTCTTCAAGACGCAAGCGTGCATTCTCTTCTTCCGTCAGCCCTTCTTGTATCGCCATCCTTAGAGATGGAATCTGCTTCTCAAGGGGAACAACTGCTTCAACACCATACACCAACGAGTAGGGAGTAGCTTGTGTAGGTGTTCTGTAAGTAGTTCGATACGCCCATAGAGCTTCATTCATCTTTTCATGCCAATCTCGCTTTGACTTGGAGACTACTTTCTTCAAGAGGTTGCACAAGGTCTTGTTGAAAGCTTCAGCGAGTCCATTAGCAGCTGCGTTGTACATAGAAGATTTCCTTTGTTTGAAGTCAAACTTGTCACAAAGTTTGTCGATGTGACTGTTACTGAACGATCTTCCATTATCGGTGATGATGTACCGAGGGACCCCGTATCTAAAAATGATATTGACCCGAATAAAATCAGCAACATTTTCTTTCTTCACTTCTCTCAAAGGTATGGCTTCCGCCCATTTAGAGAAGTAATCGGTTGCACCCAAAATGTACAGATGACCACCTGATGACTTTGTTAGTGGTCCCACCACATCTAGACCCCAAGCATCGAATGGCCATGAGGCAACAGTTGGGTGCAACAGTTCCGGAGGTTGATGGATAAGGTTGGCATGAAACTGACAAGCTTGACATTTTCGTGCGTGATCCATGCAGTCTTTCACCATTGTTGGCCAGTAGTACCCCATCCTCTTCACTCGAAAGTGTAACTTTGGCCCTGACTGATGAGCACCACAAATACCGGCGTGTGCTTCTTCCATTGCGTGGACGGCTTCGCCATTACTGAGACACCTTAAGAAGACCCCATCAAATGATCGTCTATAAAGCACACTCTTGTAGTATATGAATCGAGGGGCTCGACGTCTGATATCCACTCTTCGTTTCAGATCATTTGGCAATTTGTCGTATTTCAAGTAGTCGACAAATGGTTGACGCCAATCTTCCTCTTCAATTTCAAGTACCTCGATAACATGACTTTCACCTTCTTCATCACCGTCATCCTCAAATATAGGAGGCACAACCCAACTTTTACATATTGGGATACGAGCTTTACTTTCGGGCAATGCAATTGCCGAAGCAAGTTTTGCTAGAGCATCCGCTTGTTTGTTATCTTTCCTTGGGACATGCTCAATTTCCACATCTCCGAGATAATTCATGAGTCGTCGAGCGTACTTTTGGTAAGGGAGCAACTCTGGTTTCCTAACCTCATATGATCCAAGCATCTGGTTCACTATCAACTTTGAATCCCCATACACCCTGAGGTGTAGTTGCTTAATATCGACTGCCATTTCCAACCCAAGTATGAGTGCTTGGTACTCAGCAACATTGTTTGAGCAATTCTCTATTAAAGTGAAAGAATAAGGCAAGACTTCTCCATCAGATGTTACAAACACAACTCCAGCGCCGGCTCCTTCTTTATGAGCGGACCCATCAAAATACATCTTCCATGGGGGAGTTATTTCAACAGTTAGGACGTCTTCGTCTGGAAGGTCGTCACATAACTCCCATTCTGCAGGTATTGGATGATCGGCTAAGAAATCAGCCAAAATTTGTCCCTTAACAGCCTTTTGAGGGACGTAAATGATCTCAAATTGTTGCAACTGGAGATACCATCTTGCGAGTCGATCCGAGAGAACTGGCCTAGACATAACATACTTTAGCGGGTTTGCTCTTGATACAAGATGGATGGTATGGGCCTGGAAATAATGCTTTAATTTCTGAATCACGAATATAAGAGCTAGACACAGCTTCTCAATCGGAGAGTACTTCAATTCATTTGGAGTCATCATTCTGCTCAGGTAGTACAAAGAACTTTCCTTTCCTGATTCGTTTTCTTGTGCCAGCAAGGCTCCAACTGAACGTTCTTGACCAGCGATATAAAGAATCAACGGACGTCCGGGCACCAGAGCGATCAATACTGGTGGCTTCATCAAATATGACTTGATGCTTTTGAAAGCATTACTACAAGATTCATCCCATTCAAACGGTGTATCTTTCTTCATGAGACGGCTGAATGGTTGACATCGTCCGGCTAAGTTTGAAATGAATCTTCTGAGGTATGCCAGCTTTCCTTGTAGGCTTTTAAGCTCATGAATATTTCGAGGTTCTGGAATCTTTAAGATTGCATCAATCTTTGCTTGCTCGATTTCAATCCCTCGCTGGCGAACCACAAATCCAAGAAACTTTCCCGATTTGACTCCGAATGCACACTTCAAAGGATTCATCCTAAGCTGGTATCGCCTCAAACGTTCAAAAACAACTCTCAGGTCTTGGAGGTGATCATTCCTCCTCTTTGATTTTACAACTAAGTCATCAACATAACATTCAACATTCTTGTGAAGCATGTCGTCGAAAATCCTTTGCATGGCTCTTTGGTATGTTGCGCCTGCATTCTTCAAACCAAATGGCATCACTTTGTAGCAGTATATTCCTTTTGGGGTACGAAAAGCAGTGAGCTCTTCGTCTTTTGGCAACATGCGAATTTGATTGTAACCCGAAGACCCATCCATGAAACTTAGAGCTTCATGACCTGTTGTTGCATCAATCATAAGTTCGGGAATAGGTAACGGAAAATCATCTTTGGGACATGCAACATTCAAATCCCGAAAGTCAACACACACGCGGATTTGTCCGTTCTTCTTTCTCACTGGGACAATGCTTGAGATCCATGTAGGATACTTTACTTCTCGGATGAAACCGACTTCAATAAGCTTGTTCACCTCAGCTTCAATCAATGGAACAAGATCTGGTCGGAATCGACGTTGAGTCTGCTTGACTGGTCGAACTCCCTTCTTTACCGAGAGATGGTGCATTGCTACTTTTGGGTCCAGTCCCAGCATCTCTTTATACGACCATGCAAACACATCTCTGAACTCACGTAGCAGTTCAATGTAAGTTTCTTCCTCATCACTGGACAATAAAGCACTCACATAAATTGGTCGCGGATCATTAACATCACCCAAATTAATTTCTTTCAACTCATCAACAGTTGTCTTGACGCCCTCTTCGAGTTCTGGAGGAGCATCCTCTGCATCCACTTCCTCCACTTGGACATCTTCGCATTCGGTGATGTGATTCACAGTTGCGATGTCTTCGTTGTATTCATTTGTATTTGTAAGATCCACACGTGATCTCATGTCTTGTGACACTTGCTGCTGAATGTCATAGGTGTTGACAAAATTGGAAGAAGCCACACTCTCCGTATCATCTTCTTCGTCCCTGTACTCTTGAGCGAGAACAATGGTTTGCCTTCTGGCTTTGGATCCTCCCCCATATGCTATTGTCAACGTATGCTGCCTCTTTATGCGGGATTTCTTTGAGCTCCGAACTTTGGAAACACCCAGCTTTTGATGATGGGTCTGTGGCCCGAGTCTATCAAAGACTGAGGGGCGTTTCATTTTCTTACTATTCTTGCTAGCAGACTTTCCAAGTCTCTCAAAGACCGAAAGTCGTCTTACCTTCTTACCATCTTCATCGAACGCATCATTTATCGATGAGTATTCTTCTTCAGAAATGTGGTTGGCATTAGCTCTTTTAATTGCAATGCGAACCGGATTCTTCGTAGTATAACCAAGTCCCATTTTGGTACTCTTGACGGCATAGCCGTTCTTTCTCAACATTTTCTGGGTGTCATTAAGTCCATGTTCTGACTGACTAACAACCTTCCCCAATACACAATTTTCCCGTGTGCCATACCCGGCTTTGACTAAAAGCTTGTAAGCTTTAGGACCGTAAAACTTCGTAACATCCTGCTCCATTACCTCTCCATGTTCCACCTTAGGTCCCTGAGTAGGGCGAACAAACCCCTTAATTGGCTGTAAAGATGGCTTCTTTCCATCCAGTTTAGTTAACGACAATGTTAACTCCTCCAATGCCTCAACAATAGAGGGAACCGATTTGTTCTCTTTGGGGCGAGATGTTGACGCCTCCTTGCAATCCTTCCGTGTCGGACCTTCCTCGTTCTTTGTTTCTTTCGCACCTCGAAAGAAGTATTTGGCATCAGCAAAGTACGACTCTGCCTCTGTGAAAGGTTTATCATCTCCGACCACTGTTTTCACAACCCCTTGACTAAAGTATTTGAAGCATTGATGTAGGGTAGAAGGAACTACGCCATTTTCGTGCAGCCACGGACGCCCTAGAAGCATGTTATATGAAGTCCTGGCATCTATGACGTGGAGAGTTACAGTCGATGTCATCCCACCAATTAACAAATCCAACACTATGGTGCCAAGAGCCCTCTGTCCTTCCTGATTAAATCCATGTATCATCAAACGACTGCCTGCGAGTTCATCCATATGTATCTCCATCTTTTTCATCACCCGTAAGGGTAAGATGTTTACCCCAGAACCTCCATCAATCAATATCCGATTTATTTTCTGCTCTCGAGTATGGCCAACTACGAATAATGGCCTGTTATGGGATTCTGAACCAAGCATTAAGTCTTCATCCGTGAAAGCTATCGTTGAGAAACAATCATTAACCTTGTCATCGAGACCATCGTTGGTCTGAGGTCGTTCATCATCTTCCTCGCTAGTCATGTGGCAAGAGAGATCTCTACATTCGTTGTTGTTCTCAATTGTGACAGCATTCGCCGTTGTCTCACTGTCCTCTAGCAAGATCTTTCCTTCTTTAGCTAGCTGCATAACTTTCTCCTTGAATATGAAACAGTCTTGGATTGGATGCCCTACCAACCGATGGTATTTGCAATACTTTGGGTCATCCGTTCGCCCAGCTTCATCCGGTCGTTTCATTTCTGGTAATTCGATGAGATCGTTCTTGATCAGGTCATCGAACATTCCAGGGATGTCAGAGTCTAGGAATGGATACTGCTTTTGTTGCAATTCCCTCAGACTTGTTCTCCTTTGCCCCCATTCTTGGGTGACGCCTTTTCCTTTACTCCCTGCATCAGTTTCACCCTTTCTGAATTTGACAGTAGTAGCGGTCACTGCCATGGATTCTTTATTCGAATCTTTAATGAAAGGTTTGCCCCCTTTCTTCACTTCCTGCTTGTCTTTGAACTTCCAAGGCTCCTGAGTTGGCGGCCCTCCAGCTCTGGTTGTAGACATACTCAGCTCCATATCGTGAGCTTTAGTCGCCAAATCTTCGAACGACCTTGGCCGAATTGCTTGTAGGATATATCGAAGACCCCACTGCATTCCTTGAATACACATCTCGATTGCCGAAGCTTCGGTCAATCTATCCTTGCAATTCAGACTTAAATTCCTCCATCGGTTTATGTAATTTATCACCGATTCCTCCTTTGATTGACGAGTGTTCGTCAATTCAATCATGCTCACCGTTCTACGAGTGCTGTAAAACCGGTTGAGAAATTCCTGCTCCATTTGCTCCCAACTGTCAATCGAGATAGCTTCCAAATCGGTATACCAATCAAATGCATTGCCCTTTAAAGAGCGTACAAATTGCTTTACCAAGTGATCTCCGTAAGTTCCGGCATTGTTGCAAGTCTCTACGAAGTGAGCAATATGCTGCTTTGGGTTGCCCTTGCCATCGAACTGCTGCAACTTTGGAGGTTGATAGCCAGCTGGCATCTTCAAACCGTCAATCCTCTTCGTGTAAGGCTTGCTGTAGGTAAACGAAGACTTGGGATTTTCCTCCAACTTATCCTTGATTGCCCCAAGTATGATTTCTTTCAGTCGGTCAACGGGTACCAAACCATCGGGAGAAACTTGTAAATCCTTAAGAGTTTGGTCAACTTCCATTGGATGGCGTTCACCAGATGTCTCAGCATCATGCCCTTCTACTTGCTTTCCTTTGTCCGCATTGCTTATCAGCTTAGCAATCTGGGCATCCTGTTCTTGGACATGTTTTGTGAGTCCTTCTATGGCTCGAGTTAAGCTTGCCAGTTGCTCCTCAACAGTCGTAGTGTCTGTCGCCATTGCTGAGGCTGTGCTTGAATCCGATGAGCTCGCTGTGGAACGAGTAGGGGAACATGCTGGATTGTTCTCCTCATTCAAAGTGTTGGGTAGTGGACTCTCTGCAGTAGCCTTCTCTGAAGAAGACGATGACTTGGAGCTTCTTGACATACTCCTCGTGACTACGTTCACGTCTTCAAAGTCAAGACCAGCTGATCCGGATGCAACACCTCTCTTGATCTTAATCTTGATTGGTGTCATCGTCGAGACTTGATTTGCTTGAAGAGTAGAGATGAGAGGTAGAGATTGTCCCACTGGGCGTGCCAATTTGTAAACACAAATTCGTGAATTAAATATAAAACGCGAAAATGGGAACAATTTTATTTAATTTCGGATTAAAACCGAGTATTTGTGGGTTACAATCTCTAGTTTCTCCTCTGATTCTCTCTTCTTGAACTTTGCTTGGACTTCTTGAGCTTTTGGAGCTGGATCCGCAGCCGAATCCTTTCCGATCTTGTATTTGGGGCTTTTATAACGTTAATCCAAAGGCTTAGCACCGTATTTTGGATTAAACGTTGAATTTAGGGACTTTTGTGATGAACGTCGTTGAAGATCGTTCTTGAACTTGGGACTTTGTAACGTTAATCCAAGGGCTTGACGCCGTATTTTGGATTAAACGTTGATTTTCGGGACTTTTCGGGACTTTTCCGTTGAAGATCCACGAAGAACTTTGAAGAAACGCCGAATCGAAGAGGCTTAGCACCTTGATCTCCACTCGAACACTACTTCTTGCTGCTTTTCACGAAGAACGCCTTTGAAGCTCCTCCTTGCTGAAGAACACTCTAAAATCTCTGCAGAGAATTTTAGAGCCTTGAATGCTTCTGATTTCTTGATTCTCAAATGAATGAAATGAGGCATCTATTTATAGGTGTAAGCCTGGAGATATTTGTGCAAGTAGTTAGGGCTTTTAATTCAAATTTTGAATTACTTGGGCTCAATTTGGTTTGGGCTAAGAATACCCTATTGGGCTCAATTTGGTTTGTTGTACTTTAGAGGCCCATCTTCATTTATGGAACTTTAAAGGCCCGTCTTGCTTTATTGGACTTTAGAGGTCCGTCTTCATTTATCGGACTTTAGAGGCCCGTCTTCATTTATCGGACTTTAGAGGCCCGTCTTGAATTTTAACTTGATTTATTAGGCTTTGGAGGCCCATTTATCTCATTCATCTTTAAAGGCCCAAAATAATTGAAGGGAATAATTAAATAATAATTAATTATATATTTACTTTTAGGAATTAAATTTATTCCAATAAATAAATAATAAATTTAATTAATATTTAACCCGTAATTTCCACGCGTCCCAATTTAATTCGTAATTGAATTTTCCTCGTCTACAAATTGCCCCCTCGTATTTCATCCATGAGTACATTTGCCTTTGAAATGGATGAATTGCGAAATTATTTCAAATATTTTCCCATACTTACATTTTGTATTATTGGACTTTATGAGTTGTCACAATTAATAAAATTTATCTCATGGGCTCAAATAGTGTAGTCTTTTGGGCCAAAATGAACAAACAAGTTCATGAGTGTATAGAGTACTTCAAAGCCCAACTTTTCTTTCTTACAATTAATCTAGTCCAAGAAGAAGGCCCAATTGTATTTGAATATCTTTCATTCGTAAATCACAAAATATGTGTCACCAAATCTTTGAAATATGATTTTGCAAGAATTTTGGAATTTAGTTGAGATACACCAAAATATATGCTTGTTGATCCTTATCTTTTCACCTTTTCAAGCCTATATAAAGGATGCCTCCTTCAATCATCACTTCATAATTTATCACATTCACAAAGAAGCAAAGTAATTACCAGAGCTCTAGAGGTAACAAAGAAGAAAGAAGCAAAGTCATTATCAGAGCTCACGAGGTAACATACTACGCTGCGCTTTTCATTTTATTTTATTTCTGAACGTATATGTATGTATATATATAGCACATATTAATTTTGCAATCGATCCGAAGAAAATATTTGAAACTAACAGAATAATTATATATATATTTAAAGTTACATGCAACCCTAATTTTTATCATCTTGAATTTAGACCAAAAACTTTAAATAATCAAGCCATGAATTGATCAGAAATTAATAAACAAAGACATTTGTCGAATGAGATTCTTCCTGATTGATTTACTTTGAATAAATGAATATAAAATTAGGTTTAGTCTAGTTACACCCAGTCTAATTTTTTATTAAAAATTTTTTTCTTCATTTTATTTCATTTTTTGCTTTTTTTTTTCTTTTTATTTAATTGATTTTTATTTTTCTATCCTTTTTTTTTTCTTTTACTTAAAAATATACACATTCTCCATTTAAATTAAAATTTTAACGAAAATTTTTATTCAATAAAAAGTGGAACACAAAATTACTAAAAAATGTAAGTTGATATAATAAAAAACTACAACACCATATTTACTAAAAATATAAGTTAGTATAACTAAAAGTGAAATACGATATTTCTGAAATGTGCAAGTTGGTATTACTGAAAAGAGCATCACAATATTAATGAAAAGTGTAAGTGAATATAACCGAAAAGTGTAAGAGTCTATAACTATAACTGAAAAGTGTAACAATTTTTTTTA
This sequence comes from Galeopsis tetrahit, assembly GCA_963675135.1. Classification (NCBI taxonomy): domain Eukaryota; kingdom Viridiplantae; phylum Streptophyta; class Magnoliopsida; order Lamiales; family Lamiaceae; genus Galeopsis; species Galeopsis tetrahit. Next base: position 244,614 of record OY776134.1, read on the forward strand.
CTGAAAAGTGTAACACAATATTATTAAAAAGTGCAAGCCAGTATCACAATTTTTAATGAAAAGTGTAAGTTATTAAACAGAAAAGTGCAACACAATATTACTAAAAAGTGTAAGTCACTATAAATAAAAATATTATTATACAGTTTAATAATTGAAAAGTGCAACACCATTTTACCAAAAAGTGTAAATCATGAAAAAGTGCAAGTCTGTACAACTGAAAAGTGCAACATGCAACCCATAAAATTATCAGTTCCATTTTATTTTATTTTTAAAATTTTTACGGGTTCCATTTTTTAAATTATACTTATAATATTCGAATGTAGTATTAAATATACTTGAAATAGTGGGTTGGGCTGGTACTAATAAAAAATTGTTGTTTTCTTCTTTCTTTAATTTTCCACGTGGGTAATTATCATACATTCACATGATCCTCGTCGTAACTCGTAAATCGTAATACTCACTCGGTTTTACTGTAACTTTTCCAGTTTTAATAAGTTTTTAATTCTATTTTTCACATTTTTTTTCTTTTAATTATATTATTTGTATTATATCTATTACTCATTCCGTTAAATTATTATTTACAAAATTTCTTCTTTTTTTCACTATTTTTTGCATACACAAATAAAGAAATTTTATTCAAACCTTTTACTCTCACATTCACAATATACACTTATTTACAATATATGTCATTATTTTTCACTCTTAGTAACCTTCATTCACTTAGGAGGGTGTTTTCAATTGAGATTATGTGGATTTTTTTGAACTTTTAAAATATGAGGTATTCAATCCGAATTTTTAAAAGTCTTTCAAAATTTTGAGGTATTCAATACGAATTTTAAAAAGTCTTTAAAAATCTTTAGGTATTTAACAATCTATAGATTTTAATACTCTATGAATTTCGTTGGATTCCCCTTCAAAAATATAAATAAATTTCCCTATTCAAAATCTCTTCTAAAAATCAGAGATTTCAATGGATTCTCTCATAAGACTCTGAGAGAGAGAAAAAAAAAAAAACTTTGCTGTTCTTCTAACAAAATTTCAACTACTAACCTACTGCATTAGTCTCCTTCGAAAGCACTTGTTATTTGAAACAAAAAGATATATACACAAAAACATTATAACTGGTTCATGACTATCACAGCCCATAAAAGTAGAGAAAAAACACACATCTTGCTCTTCTTCACACACGAAATAAAATCAAGAAACGTAACCATTTTCTTGGATAAGCTCTTCGATAAGCATTACAGATTCTTCACCACCATTATTATCGTGAAAAAGATTACATGTCTCTGTATTTTAAAATTATGTTCTCTCTTTAAAAATTATAGTATATCGGCACAGTTGACACCGTTAGGTTAGCAATAATATATTCTCGATCGCCACCTAATTTATAACATTAATGTCAACTTTAAGATCTCAAGAACATTTATTCACAATGTTCTTGAGATCTTAAAGTTAGCACGTGGTGTTCGATATCATCTAAGATTTTGGTGGTCAAGGTGGTCACCCCAAGTGAGTTATTCAATCTTCGTCATGCATCATTAAGAAATGTGATTGAGAGAATTTTTGGTATTTTCAAATTGCGATTCACAATTTTCAAAATCCACCTCCGTTCCCATTTCAAACCCAAACAGAGTTAGTATTGGCTTGTGCTGGATTACATAACTTTCTTCTTCGGAAAGAATGTAACTCTGAATATGAAGAAGATCAAGAATAATAATGATGATTCCATGAATAATAGTTTTTTTTTTTTGAACTAATATATTTTTGGAATTTTTTCTAAATAATTTAGATAATTTTTTTATATACAAGTGTGTTCGATATACGTTTGCATCAATAGTTTTAGAGGCGTAGTTTATGAAAATCCATGTAAATCAATAAAAAAATGTGTATTTCAAAATACTCTCAAATCTATGAAAATTCATACTCCCTCCGTCCCACACAAAGATAGCCACGTATTCCTTTTTTGGATGTCCCAAATTATAGCCACATTTCCTCTTTTACTTTAGTATTAAAAGTTTTATTGTCAATTTTACCCTTAATTAATAAAAGCAATTAATGCTTAGCAGATTTTGGAGTATGAGATTCTAAGGGCAAAATTGACACATTAGTTAAATTTGACTACATTTATTGATTTTTCTTAATCTGTGTGTAAAGTCAAATGTGACTATCTTTGTGGGACGGAGGGAGTATAAATTAATAAAAAAGTCAGTCAAACTTTGCATAAAGTCTATGGATTTTCTAAATCCACTGACTTTTTAAAGTTAAAAAAAATTCAACAGAATCTCAATTGAATACCCCTTAATTAAATGAACTTTTTTATCTTCATTTATATGATGTGTAAAGTAAATACTCGTCCACGAAAAGTATGTTTAATCCTATTTTTTTTCATAAAAAATATGCTATTTTGTTTAAATAATTATTTTTTAAATATTTTTTTACTTTACTAACAAAGTTAATGATCTAACAATAATATTCTTTACTTTCCATCAAAAAAAAAAAAAAAATTCTTTACTATTTACTCTTGTATCTATTTAATATATTAAAATATAAAATATTTTTAAAATTTATATCCACCCAATAAAGTATACTTTTAATGAACGAAAGTAGTACTTATCACTTCATTCTTAAAAATCTTAAAATATGTATTACTACTATTTATTTGTAAATAGTTACGGAAAGAGAGTACTTTAGTGATATTTATTTCATATTAATTTATTATTTTCTCAGTTTTAATCAAATTATTTATACTACACATGTTATTTAATCATATTAATTTATCATAGAAAAACAGAGTATTTAATATCGCGCCATGTCTTCTCCATTAATCCACTCCCACCTCCAAATCTCCCTTTCTCTCACACACACTAATACGTATACTGTGTTTATAAGTATTCACACACATTAATACATATACAGTATATACATATATATATCAACAAATGTATCTAAAGTGAAATCAGATTCAGATGGGCATAAATTAAAGCTCAAATCGCCATTATCAATTTCCTCCTAAAAAAATGGTTACAGGTTGGTTGAAATCACTGCAATGTAAGTCAAAAGCACTAGACGACGTCGTTCCCCACCGCCGCCATTCCTCCTCCTGCAAAAACATCTCAGACATTGTCGAAACCAAATCCAAACCCCAAACGCCGCCGTTTAAACGACCCGTTTCTCGAAAACCCGACCCGATCCGCACCGCCGATTCGCTATTCCCCTCTCTGACGGAGCTCTCCGACGGCCACCCCTCCCGCAACGTCGTCGAGATAATTTTCCTCACGAGCTGGGGACAAAAGAGCTTTTCCGGCGAAATCGAAATGGTTTTCAAGGTTCAGAATCTGACTCGGACCGTGACTCGGTTCGAGGAGTATCGCGACTGGGTGAAATCCCGAGTCAACTCGACGGACGCGCGTTGCGTTGCGGACGGGAACGAGGTTCTGAGGTTTTACTGCCTCGGCGCGTGCGAGGTCGGAGGCGGCGCGTGGGATAAATGGGCGGTGTTGTGTACGTATTCGGGGAGTGGTGGCGCTCATGAACATTCCGGCGGCGGCGGGAGAGGGAGGCGGGCTATGTTGGTGTGCAGGGTCATAGCGGGTCGGGTTGCAGAGAGGCAACTCGGGTTGATGGATAACCGAGTCGGGTATGACTCAGTGAGTGGGGAAGACGGTGAGTTGGTCGTGTTTGATTCACGCGCGGTATTACCATGCTTTCTTATTATCTATAAATTGTAAAATTATTATGGATGTATGTATATGTTTGATTTATTTTTCATTTTGGTATAGAAATTTGGTAATTCTTTCTCGTAGTAATTTTTACATTTTTATTATTGAGACGTTTTACAATAATTTTTACACATTTAAAATGAAAAATCTTTTATAAATTTACACAAAATGTCAATTATTAAACTTTTTTAAATATGTATATTCAACTGCCTATAAAAATTATTATGGCACGAAAGAAATATATCCTCAACAGTAATGCATTTCCAGATTTGCAAATTAGATTTTTCCATTAATTTAAAACATGATTCAGGTGGGATAGTCAAGAATTCTACAAAATACATGTAAGGGGGCTTTAGGGTGTGTTTGCAAACAAGGGTGTGTTTGCAAACATTAGTAGTTGATTCAAAGTGATTAAAGTTGATTTTTGTAGTAAAATTGAAAGTAGATGGTGTTTTAAAAATAAGCACTTCTAATCAATTTTTTAAAATGTTGTGGTATATGTCATACAAATCACTTTTTTATAATTTTACAAAAAAACCCTTATTACATTTAAATAAATAATGGTAAAAATAAAATATTATTTAAATTGTGAGGGCAAAATTGTAAAATTAGTGAGTGTAATGATTAGAAGCACTTAGAAGTTGTTAGAAGCATGGGGAGGGGTGCTTGACTAAAACTACTTTTAAGTAATTAATTTAATCACTTACTTGTGTTTATAAACACTTTAAAAGTGATTCTATTTAAAAAAGAAGTGCTTTTAAGCTCATAGTTTTGTTTGCAAACACTCACAAAGTGATTCATACATGAGAACATTTCGTATAAATTTTTATTAAAATTTAAAGGGATACCATATAAATTATCATCTCAATTTTTATTGAAATTTGTTGGATCAAGTCTTTTCAATATTTCTTTCAATATGTAATACTTTCCATATAACTTATTAAGTAATATCACTTATAAAATAATATTACATCATTTTACACGCTAAAGCACATCAAATTGTATATAAAGTTATAAAATATTTATTAGCGTAGTTGTATTACTTGATAAGTGATAGTTGCATAAATTACACCCGTTTGAAGAAATTACACTAGGAGCTTAAAATTAACCCAAATAACAAACTTTATGGTCTGAAGTGACCTAAAAGAAAGTCAACACGAGCTCGATACACAAATCTTAAATTTGTGCATTCGTATATTTCAATTAAAACTAATGTCACATTTTATTTATTTGTAAATAGTATATATAAACCTATCATTATTGTTCGGTTATACATTAAATTATACGTTTCACTCAAAGCTAGTATCACGTTTAATTCTATGCTCAGTTATACAGCGTAATTAGTGCACAAAATATACACCCAATTAAGATAAAAGTACAATGGATAAAACTAAGGTACAATGGATACTTCCTACATCTTTAATTAGATTGTCCCTTTTCTATTTCAATATATCTTTTATTAGATGGCCCCTTTCTAAAATGATAAAAATTAAATTTATTGTTTTCTATTACTTCTTTTAGAAATCTTAAAAGTATTTTAAATAGAGTTCTTTTTTCATACAAAAATCTTATTATCATCAATTCACTAATACACCATATTTATAAGGTTTGGGTGCCGCTGGCCGCCAATTGACTCGGGAAGTACTCGAGCTCAAACTTCTCCTTCGGTGACGGTGTACGTGTACAAGAATATATCTCCTCCCTCTCGTCTCACAAAACACACGAATAATCTTGTATTCCCCCTACTAAATCATATCAACCAAAATTATTTTTCAGTATCACAATACCACGATTTCCGGCTAATCAGCCAATGATAAGTAAATTTTCGTCTAGAAGTAAGGTCAAATATATGAAAATTATCAATCATAGGAAATGAATTCTTGTACATGTACACTGTCAACGAACAAGGAGTCTGAGCTCGTGTATAACCCAAGTCAATTGATAGCACCAAAACTCAACAATACTAATAAACAACCCTTAAATTAAATCTCATGTTTGTGATGGATGGAGTAACTTTTATTATTGTTAGTATTTCAAAAGTAAACATTATTGAATGTAATACATGCCGTTGAAACCTCAATGTCGAAATTTGTTGAAGCGTCATTCAAAATATAGAATATCAGTTAGTTATGTATGGATTAATTACATATTATTAAATTTGTACTTACTTAATATGTAGAAAAACACTAAAAAACAGAGAATAGAAAGTAAAAAATGCACCTAACATTATGCAAGTTAGAGCAAGTATAATGCGTTTAAGTAAAGAAACAAATCACTCTACATTATTATCATGAAATAGACGTTCTTCTATATTTAGGGTAATCCTGCAAAACAATGCTAGTTCGGGATTTGGGTGCAATTGGTAGTGACAAATTTTATATATACCCATATATTTGTGTATTAAAAATAATATTCTTCCCGTTCTGTAACTATTTGTACACTTTTCTTATTTGGACGTTTCAAGATTGTTTGCACATCCTCAATATAGAAGTACTCCACAAAATTAATACTATTTCAATATGTTCGTGAACATGTTTGTTAAGGGCTCGTGATCAGCCTCGACTAGTTTTGATTATTTATAAAGCTTTGTAGATATTGAAGTGTAAATAATTTTGTAAATTTGACGAGTCATTAAAATTGTTAACGAGCTTTTGCGAGCTCAAACTACAAATTTTGATTAATTTGTTAACGAGTTTTTTTAACCGAGCTTAAACCAGGCTCGTATACTTCATCAACGAGCTTTTAAATATAAGCTCTCAAAAAATGTCTAATAATTTATTTTTTAATTAACACCGACCTATATAATGTTTAAAATAAATTCAAGGAATTTCTTTCTCCTAGCTATCTTTTGTGTCTATCTAATTACATATTATTATGTTATTATATGCACTCAGAATTGATCACATGAATTTCATTAATATAAATTTTTCGATAAAGTCAAAATTGATAAAAAAAAAAGTAATTTTATCGTAATCTCAAATTAAAGAAAATATTATAATATTTCGTTAGAATTTTTTTTAAGCTTTTACTAGATTCTATATATCTAGAATCTGAATTTTTATAAGTTTGACCCGCCCAATTTCAATAAACATAAAAAATCAATATTTCTTTTTGGAGGAATTAGAGGTCACATTCAATAACAAGGAGTATAAGTTATTTAATTAGTTAAGGAAAAAGTGGAGAAGAGAATTTATTAAGTAGTCGACGACAAGTCCAAGTTCTAAGTTGTTGGAGATGACGATTAGTACTCTATTCAACAAGTTTGGGCTTGAATCAGCCAACACTTTTTTCATTTTTTAATTTCAGTTTGTTGGGAGATTAGGATGTATCACGGGTTGATGATGCGTTTTTTGATCATTTGATATACACACAATTGAATATATTTTTGTGTGTTGGGTATAAAATTTATTATAGGTCTGATTAGACATATATCTTCAATCTAATTAACCTCTTATTTTGTGCTAAGACTGTAAATGAGTCGAGCCGAACGCGACGTAGTTCAAGCTTGTTTGATAATTAAATGAGCCGAGCTTTAATCGAGCCGAGCTCGAGTAGTTTGACATTTTTACATTAATTTTACTCCCCCCCCCCTTAAACTTATCGAGCTCGAGCTTCAGAACATAAATATATATTCAAGCTTGTTTGATATCTATACCGAATTGAGATCAAACGAGCTTTTACTGAACGATTTCAAATCAAGTAGTATCAAATTAAGAAAAAAAGAAAGAATGTGATTGTTAAAATAAATAAATAAAGTGATTAAATTACAAAAAATATAAAGTCAACATTCCCTTTATTTTCATGGGTAGTACTTGTATATCCCAATGGGTTATGGGTATATGTATAATTTGATTTCAATTTCAATTTCAATTTTAGATTTATATTTTATCTGCATCCGCTTATTTAGTGAGTTCACATCCAAATTATTTCAATTTACTACGGTTACCTGCACCCGATCATTTAATAAGTTCATCCGCAATTTTTTATCTGCACCCGCTCATATATATATTCTAGTTTAGTATAATTTTGTACGTGCACATTTCGTGCAAATTTTGTGCACATTTCGTGCATGATATGTATATACCGGTGGGATTGAGCTGTTAAAGAAGTTGTTGCTGAGGTCCAAGTAAGTTAGCCGTGGAAGATGAGTAATCGCGGCTGGTATTGATCCGTGGAGGGCATTTCCACTGAAGTTGATACTTGTGAGACTTGGGAATGAGTTGAAAACAAACTTGTCCAAAGTGCCGACAAGATTTGCTTTAGACAAGTTGATATGGGAGACGAACCCGGCCTCGTTGCATTGAATGCCTTTCCATGCACAAACATTTGCAATATCATGGAAAGACCATGACGATGTAAGAGAAGGTGACGATGGTAGGTAAGTTTTCCAAGTTAGAAGAGAAAAACCTTCAGCTTCGATCTACTGTAAAAGTTAACAAAAATATATGAAATAAGAAAAGAAAAGGTGTATACGAGGCCATTGTAATTAAGCAAGGTAGTAGTGTTGAAATATGAAATTTATGCAAGTAGGTGAAGTACGTAATTTCAAAATGTTGAAAGAATGATCAGGATATATATAGGCAGCTCGTGAGGAGGTCTGGAGGAGTTTATGCATTGTTGTGATAACTTCCACGCGTAAACCATATTATTCCTGCTGCTAGCTTTTTAAGGCAACAAAGGCATATATACCATGCAAATGACTTAAACCATTTTTGCTCAAAGTCAACAGAGACATGCACGAGTTGCCTAGCCTCATCATCACGATATCACCCACCTTCAACCCACTTTTTTTTGTTTTTTCCAGTTTTGGAGGTGGCTTTAATTGTTGGGCATGTTATTCTAATTTCTGTTTTTGTATTTCAATTTGTCAACTGTTATTCTAATATGACTAAAGCATTTTGCGCATGGTTTAAATAATGGAGAAAATTTTCCAAATGTTCCACAAAAGGTGCTGTAATATGGCATATCTATAATGACAAAGCTTATCTTTTTTTTCATTTCTAAATCTTGCTGCAAAATTTGTTCACTCTTTCTATGATTCTTTTATTACAACAATACACTAAATTTAGTATTTAGATGCCATCTTTCCAAACAACATCACATTCCCACCTTGTGTGGATGTGAAATTCGCAAATACCAACTTTCTTTTTATCTCAAGATTTTTACTGTTTTTACTGTCAAAATCTTGGGATTAAAATTAAGAATTTAAAAACCATTATATTTTATGTTAATTCGATCATATGGACCTTTTTCTAAAACAAAATTGCATGAATATTAATAAATCATCATCTCAATACCATAACCCCAAGGGATTTTGATCTCAATTACTATTCATTGACAAAGTCTCATAAAAATATTCAAGGTGTTTGATATTATGTCTGAAAATTTTAATTACACAATTTGTGGCAAATCACTATACTAAACTTATGCCAATGATATAATTTCTCAATTGGTTTTTTAATTAGTCGATTAGAAGACGAGAAAATGAGTTGTTTTGGTATCTTGAATTTGTATTGTTTAGGCTTTCAGAAATTTAGAAACACACAAAGTGCTTGTTTTAATGTTTTTTTTGTACTAGTTAGATATTGAATCAAATTATTCAAATGATAATTGTTATAATTACTTCCATCTTAGTACTAGCCAATTTTTATAATTAAGTTGTTGATTGAATTAATAGCTTGTACTAATACTTGAATGATTCCAACCACAACATGATCTTTCACATTTTAGAAATACAGAACTAAATACATAAATATATATTCAAGCTTGTTTGATATCTATACCGAATCGAAATCAAACGAGCTTTTACTGAACGATCTCAAATCAAGTAGTATCAAATTAAGAAAAAAAGAAAGAATGTGATTGTTAAAATAAATAAATAAAGTAATTAAATTATAAAAAATATAACGTCAACATTCCCTTTATTTTCATGGGTAGTACTTGTATATCCCAATGGGTTATGGGTATATGTATAATTTGATTTCAATTTCAATTTCAATTTTAGATTTATATTTTATCTGCACCCGCTTATTTAGTGAGTTCACCTCCAAATTATTTCAATTTACTACGGTTACCTGCACCCGATCATTTAATAAGTTCATCCGCAATTTTTTATCTGCACCCGCTCATATATATATTCTAGTTTAGTATAATTTTGTACGTGCACATTTCGTGCAAATTTTGTGCACATTTCGTGCAAATTTTGTGCACATTTCGTGCATGATATGTATATACTGGTGGGATTGAGCTGTTAAAGAAGTTGTTGCTGAGGTCCAAGTAAGTTAGCCGTGGAAGATGAGTAATCGCGGCTGGTATTGATCCGTGGAGGGAATTTCCACTGAAGTTGATACTTGTGAGATTTGGGAATGAGTTGAAAACAAACTTGTCCAAAGTGCCGACAAGATTTGCTTTAGACAAGTTGATATGGGAGACGAACCCGGCCTCGTTGCATTGAATGCCTTTCCATGCACAAACATTTGCAATATCATGGAAAGACCATGACGATGTAAGAGAAGGTGACGATGGTAGGTAAGTTTTCCAAGTTAGAAGAGAAAAACCTTCAGCTTCGATCTACTGTAAAAGTTAACAAAAATATATGAAATAAGAAAAGAAAAAGTGTATACGAGGCCATTGTAATTAAGCAAGGTAGAAGTGTTGAAATATGAAATTTATGCAAGTAGGTGAAGTACGTAATTTCAAAATGTTGAAAGAATGATCAGGATATATATAGGCAGCTCGTGAGGAGGTCTGGAGGAGTTTATGCATTGTTGTGATAACTTCCACGCGTAAACCATATTATTCCTGCTGCTAGCTTTTTAAGGCAACAAAGGCATATATACCATGCAAATGACTTAAACCATTTTTGCTCAAAGTCAACAGAGACATGCACGAGTTGCCTAGCCTCATCATCACGATATCACCCACCTTCAACCCACTTTTTTTTGTTTTTTCCAGTTTTGGAGGTGGCTTTAATTGTTGGGCATGTTATTCTAATTTCTGTTTTTGTATTTCAATTTGTCAACTGTTATTCTAATATGACTAAAGCATTTTGCGCATGGTTTAAATAATGGAGAAAATTTTCCAAATGTTTCACAAAAGGTGCTGTAATATGGCATATCTATAATGACAAAGCTTATCTTTTTTTTCATTTCTAAATCTTGCTGCAAAATTTGTTCACTCTTTCTATGATTCTTTTATTACAACAATACACTAAATTTAGTATTTAGATGCCATCTTTCCAAACAACATCACATTCCCACCTTGTGTGGATGTGAAATTCGCAAATACCAACTTTCTTTTTATCTCAAGATTTTTACTGTTTTTACTGTCAAAATCTTGGGATTAAAATTAAGAATTTAAAAACCATTATATTTTATGTTAATTCGATCATATGGACCTTTTTCTAAAACAAAATTGCATGAATATTAATAAATCATCATCTCAATACCATAACCCCAAGGGATTTTGATCTCAATTACTATTCATTGACAAAGTCTCATAAAAATATTCAAGGTGTTTGATATTATGTCTGAAAATTTTAATTACACAATTTGTGGCAAATCACTATACTAAACTTATGCCAATGATATAATTTCTCAATTGGTTTTTTAATTAGTCGATTAGAAGACGAGAAAATTAGTTGTTTTGGTATCTTGAATTTGTATTGTTTAGGCTTTCAGAAATTTAGAAACACACAAAGTGCTTGTTTTAATATTTTTTTTGTACTAGTTAGATATTGAATCAAATTATTCAAATGATAATTGTTATAATTACTTCCATCTTAGTACTAGCCAATTTTTATAATTAAGTTGTTGATTGAATTAATAGCTTGTACTAATACTTGAATGATTCCAACCACAACATGATCTTTCACATTTTAGAAATACAGAACTAAATACATAAATATATATTCAAGCTTGTTTGATATCTATACCGAATCGAAATCAAACGAGCTTTTACTGAACGATCTCAAATCAAGTAGTATCAAATTAAGAAAAAAAGAAAGAATGTGATTGTTAAAATAAATAAATAAAGTGATTAAATTACAAAAAATATAACGTCAACATTCCCTTTATTTTCATGGGTAGTACTTGTATATCCCAATGAGTTATGGGTATATGTATAATTTGATTTCAATTTCAATTTCAATTTTAGATTTATATTTTATCTGCACCCGCTTATTTAGTGAGTTCACCTCCAAATTATTTCAATTTACTACGGTTACCTGCACCCGATCATTTAATAAGTTCATCCGCAATTTTTTATCTGCACCCGCTCATATATATATTCTAGTTTAGTATAATTTTGTACGTGCACATTTCGTGCAAATTTTGTGCACATTTCGTGCATGATATGTATATACTGGTGGGATTGAGCTGTTAAAGAAGTTGTTGCTGAGGTCCAAGTAAGTTAGCCGTGGAAGATGAGTAATCGCGGCTGGTATTGATCCGTGGAGGGAATTTCCACTGAAGTTGATACTTGTGAGATTTGGGAATGAGTTGAAAACAAACTTGTCCAAAGTGCCGACAAGATTTGCTTTAGACAAGTTGATATGGGAGACGAACCCGGCCGCCTCGTTGCATTGAATGCCTTTCCATGCATAAACATTTGCAATATCATGGAAAGACCATGACGATGTAAGAGAAGGTGACGATGGTAGGTAAGTTTTCCAAGTTAGAAGAGAAAAACCTTCAGCTTCGATCTACTGTAAAAGTTAACAAAAATATATGAAATAAGAAAAGAAAAGGTGTATACGAGGCCATTGTAATTAAGCAAGGTAGAAGTGTTGAAATATGAAATTTATGCAAGTAGGTGAAGTACGTAATTTCAAAATGTTGAAAGAATGATCAGGATATATATAGGCAGCTCGTGAGGAGGTCTGGAGGAGTTTATGCATTGTTGTGATAACTTCCACGCGTAAACCATATTATTCCTGCTGCTAGCTTTTTAAGGCAACAAAGGTATATATACCATGCAAATGACTTAAACCATTTTTGCTCAAAGTCAACAGAGACATGCACGAGTTGCCTAGCCTCATCATCACGATATCACCCACCTTCAACCCACTTTTTTTTGTTTTTTCCAGTTTTGGAGGTGGCTTTAATTGTTGGGCATGTTATTCTAATTTCTGTTTTTGTATTTCAATTTGTCAACTGTTATTCTAATATGACTAAAGCATTTTGCGCATGGTTTAAATAATGGAGAAAATTTTCCAAATGTTCCACAAAAGGTGCTGTAATATGGCATTTCTATAATGACAAAGCTTATCTTTTTTTTCATTTCTAAATCTTGCTGCAAAATTTGTTCACTCTTTCTATGATTCTTTTATTACAACAATACACTAAAATTTAGTATTTAGATGCCATCTTTCCAAACAACATCACATTCCCACCTTGTGTGGATGTGAAATTCGCAAATACCAACTTTCTTTTTATCTCAAGATTTTTACTGTTTTTACTGTCAAAATCTTGGGATTAAAATTAAGAATTTAAAAACCATTATATTTTATGTTAATTCGATCATATGGACCTTTTTCTAAAACAAAATTGCATGAATATTAATAAATCATCATCTCAATACCATAACCCCAAGGGATTTTGATCTCAATTACTATTCATTGACAAAGTCTCATAAAAATATTCAAGGTGTTTGATATTATGTCTGAAAATTTTAATTACACAATTTGTGGCAAATCACTATACTAAACTTATGCCAATGATATAATTTCTCAATTGGTTTTTTAATTAGTCGATTAGAAGACGAGAAAATGAGTTGTTTTGGTATCTTGAATTTGTATTGTTTAGGCTTTCAGAAATTTAGAAACACACAAAGTGCTTGTTTTAATGTTTTTTTTGTACTAGTTAGATATTGAATCAAATTATTCAAATAATAATTGTTATAATTACTTCCATCTTAGTACTAGCCTATTTTTATAATTAAGTTGTTGATTGAATTAATAGCTTGTACTAATACTTGAATGATTCCAACCACAACATGATCTTTCACATTTTAGAAATACAGAACTAAATACATAAATATATATTCAAGCTTGTTTGATATCTATACCGAATCGAAATCAAACGAGCTTTTACTGAACGATCTCAAATCAAGTAGTATCAAATTAAGAAAAAAAGAAAGAATGTGATTGTTAAAATAAATAAATAAAGTGATTAAATTACAAAAAATATAAAGTCAACATTCCCTTTATTTTCATGGGCAGTACTTGTATATCCCAATGGGTTATGGGTATATGTATAATTTGATTTCAATTTCAATTTCAATTTTAGATTTATATTTTATCTGCACCCGCTTATTTAGTGAGTTCACCTCCAAATTATTTCAATTTACTACGGTTACCTGCACCCGATCATTTAATAAGTTCATCCGCAATTTTTTATCTGCACCCGCTCATATATATATTCTAGTTTAGTATAATTTTGTACGTGCACATTTCGTGCAAATTTTGTGCACATTTCGTGCAAATTTTGTGCACATTTCGTGCATGATATGTATATACTGGTGGGATTGAGCTGTTAAAGAAGTTGTTGCTGAGGTCCAAGTAAGTTAGCCGTGGAAGATGAGTAATCGCGGCTGGTATTGATCCGTGGAGGGCATTTCCACTGAAGTTGATACTTGTGAGATTTGGGAATGAGTTGAAAACAAACTTGTCCAAAGTGCCGACAAGATTTGCTTTAGACAAGTTGATATGGGAGACGAACCCGGCCTCGTTGCATTGAATGCCTTTCCATGCACAAACATTTGCAATATCATGGAAAGACCATGACGATGTAAGAGAAGGTGACGATGGTAGGTAAGTTTTCCAAGTTAGAAGAGAAAAACCTTCAGCTTCGATCTACTGTAAAAGTTAACAAAAATATATGAAATAAGAAAAGAAAAGGTGTATACGAGGCCATTGTAATTAAGCAAGGTAGAAGTGTTGAAATATGAAATTTATGCAAGTAGGTGAAGTACGTAATTTCAAAATGTTGAAAGAATGATCAGGATATATATAGGCAGCTCGTGAGGAGGTCTGGAGGAGTTTATGCATTGTTGTGATAACTTCCACGCGTAAACCATATTATTCCTGCTGCTAGCTTTTTAAGGCAACAAAGGCATATATACCATGCAAATGACTTAAACCATTTTTGCTCAAAGTCAACAGAGACATGCACGAGTTGCCTATCCTCATCATCACGATATCACCCACCTTCAACCCACTTTTTTTTGTTTTTTCCAGTTTTGGAGGTGGCTTTAATTGTTGGGCATGTTATTCTAATTTCTGTTTTTGTATTTCAATTTGTCAACTGTTATTCTAATATGACTAAAGCATTTTGCGCATGGTTTAAATAATGGAGAAAATTTTCCAAATGTTCCACAAAAGGTGCTGTAATATGGCATATCTATAATGACAAAGCTTATCTTTTTTTTCATTTCTAAATCTTGCTGCAAAATTTGTTCACTCTTTCTATGATTCTTTTATTACAACAATACACTAAATTTAGTATTTAGATGCCATCTTTTCAAACATCACATTCCCACCTTGTGCGGATGTGAAATTCGCAAATACCAACTTTCTTTTTATCTCAAGATTTTTACTGTTTTTACTGTCAAAATCTTGGGATTAAAATTAAGAATTTAAAAACCATTATATTTTATGTTAATTCGATCATATGGACCTTTTTCTAAAACAAAATTGCATGAATATTAATAAATCATCATCTCAATACCATAACCTCAAGGGATTTTGATCTCAATTACTATTCATTGACAAAGTCTCATAAAAATATTCAAGGTGTTTGATATTATGTCTGAAAATTTTAATTACACAATTTGTGGCAAATCACTATACTAAACTTATGCCAATGATATAATTTCTCAATTGGTTTTTTAATTAGTCGATTAGAAGACGAGAAAATGAGTTGTTTTGGTATCTTGAATTTGTATTGTTTAGGCTTTCAGAAATTTAGAAACACACAAAGTGCTTGTTTTAATGTTTTTTTTGTACTAGTTAGATATTGAATCAAATTATTCAAATAATAATTATTATAATTACTTCCATCTTAGTACTAGCCAATTTTTATAATTAAGTTGTTGATTGAATTAATAGCTTGTACTAATACTTGAATGATTCCAACCACAACATGATCTTTCACATTTTAGAAATACAGAACTAAATACATAAATATATATTCAAGCTTGTTTGATATCTATACCGAATCGAAATCAAACGAGCTTTTACTGAACGATCTCAAATCAAGTAGTATCAAATTAAGAAAAAAAGAAAGAATGTGATTGTTAAAATAAATAAATAAAGTGATTAAATTACAAAAAATATAAAGTCAACATTCCCTTTATTTTCATGGGTAGTACTTGTATATCCCAATGGGTTATGGGTATATGTATAATTTGATTTCAATTTCAATTTCAATTTTAGATTTATATTTTATCTGCACCCGCTTATTTAGTGAGTTCACCTCCAAATTATTTCAATTTACTACGGTTACCTGCACCCGATCATTTAATAAGTTAATCCGCAATTTTTTATCTGCACCCGCTCATATATATATTCTAGTTTAGTAAAATTTTGTACGTGCACATTTCGTGCAAATTTTGTACACATTTCGTGTAAATTTTGTGCACATTTCGTGCATGATATGTATATACTGGTGGGATTGAGCTGTTAAAGAAGTTGTTGCTGAGGTCCAAGTAAGTTAGCCGTGCAAGATGAGTAATCGCGGCTGGTATTGATCCGTGGAGGGCATTTCCACTGAAGTTGATACTTGTGAGATTTGGGAATGAGTTGAAAACAAACTTGTCCAAAGTGCCGACAAGATTTGCTTTAGACAAGTTGATATGGGAGACGAACCCGGCCTCGTTGTATTGAATGCCTTTCCATGCACAAACATTTGCAATATCATGGAAAGACCATGACGATGTAAGATAAGGTGACGATGGTAGGTAAGTTTTCCAAGTTAGAAGAGAAAAACCTTCAGCTTCGGTCTACTGTAAAAGTTAACAAAAATATATGAAATAAGAAAAGAAAAGGTGTATACGAGGCCATTGTAATTAAGCAAGGTAGAAGTGTTGAAATATGAAATTTATGCAAGTAGGTGAAGTACGTAATTTCAAAATGTTGAAAGAATGATCAGGATATATATAGGCAGCTCGTGAGGAGGTCTGGAGGAGTTTATGCATTGTTGTGATAACTTCCACGCGTAAACCATATTATTCCTGCTGCTAGCTTTTTAAGGCAACCAAGGCATATATACCATGCAAATGACTTAAACCATTTTTGCTCAAAGTCAACAGAGACATGCACGAGTTGCCTAGCCTCATCATCACGATATCACCCACCTTCAACCCACATTTTTTTGTTTTTTCCAGTTTTGGAGGTGGCTTTAATTGTTGGGCATGTTATTCTAATTTCTGTTTTTGTATTTCAATTTGTCAACTGTTATTCTAATATGACTAAAGCATTTTGCGCATGGTTTAAATAATGGAGAAAATTTTCCAAATGTTCCACAAAAGGTGCTGTAATATGGCATATCTATAATGACAAAGCTTATCTTTTTTTTCATTTCTAAATCTTGCTGCAAAATTTGTTCACTCTTTCTATGATTCTTTTATTACAACAATACACTAAATTTAGTATTTAGATGCCATCTTTCCAAACAACATCACATTCCCACCTTGTGTGGATGTGAAATTCGCAAATACCAACTTTCTTTTTATCTCAAGATTTTTACTGTTTTTACTGTCAAAATCTTGGGATTAAAATTAAGAATTTAAAAACCATTATATTTTATGTTAATTCGATCATATGGACCTTTTTCTAAAACAAAATTGCATGAATATTAATAAATCATCATCTCAATACCATAACCCCAAGGGATTTTGATCTCAATTACTATTCATTGACAAAGTCTCATAAAAATATTCAAGGTGTTTGATATTATGTCTGAAAATTTTAATTACACAATTTGTGGCAAATCACTATACTAAACTTATGCCAATGATATAATTTCTCAATTGGTTTTTTAATTAGTCGATTAGAAGACGAGAAAATGAGTTGTTTTGGTATCTTGAATTTGTATTGTTTAGGCTTTCAGAAATTTAGAAACACACAAAGTGCTTGTTTTAATGTTTTTTTTGTACTAGTTAGATATTGAATCAAATTATTCAAATAATAATTGTTATAATTACTTCCATCTTAGTACTAGCCAATTTTTATAATTAAGTTGTTGATTAAATTAATAGCTTGTACTAATACTTGAACGATTCCAACCACAACATGATCTTTCACATTTTAGAAATACAGAACTAAATACAAAAATATATATTCAAGCTTGTTTGATATCTATACCGAATCGAGATCAAACGAGCTTTTACTGAACGATCTCAAATCAAGTAGTATGAAATTAAGAAAAAAAGAAAGAATGTGATTGTTAAAATAAATAAATAAAGTGATTAAATTACAAAAAATATAAAGTCAACATTCCCTTTATTTTCATGGGTAGTACTTGTATATCCCAATGGGTTATGGGTATATGTATAATTTGATTTCAATTTCAATTTTAGATTTATATTTTATCTGCACCCGCTTATTTAGTGAGTTCACCTCCAAATTATTTCAATTTACTACGGTTACCTGCACCCGATCATTTAATAAGTTCATCCGCAATTTTTTATCTGCACCCGCTCATATATATATTCTAGTTTAGTATAATTTTGTACGTGCACATTTCGTGCAAATTTTGTGCACATTTCGTGCAAATTTTGTGCACATTTCGTGCATGATATGTATATACTGGTGGGATTGAGCTGTTAAAGAAGTTGTTGCTGAGGTCCAAGTAAGTTAGCCGTGGAAGATGAGTAATCGCGGCTGGTATTGATCCGTGGAGGGCATTTCCACTGAAGTTGATACTTGTGAGACTTGGGAATGAGTTGAAAACAAACTTGTCCAAAGTGCCGACAAGATTTGCTTTAGACAAGTTGATATGGAAGACGAACCCGGCCTCGTTGCATTGAATGCCTTTCCATGCACAAACATTTGCAATATCATGGAAAGACCATGACGATGTAAGAGAAGGTGACGATGGTAGGTAGGTTTTCCAAGTTAGAAGAGAAAAACCTTCAACTTCTACTGTAAAAGTTAACAAAAATATATGAAATAAGAAAAGAAAAGGTGTATACGAGGCCATTGTAATTAAGCAAGGTAGAAGTGTTGAAATATGAAATTTATGCAAGTAGGTGAAGTACGTAATTTCAAAATGTTGAAAGAATGATCAGGATATATATAGGCAGCTCGTGAGGAGGTCTGGAGGAGTTTATGCATTGTTGTGATAACTTCCACGCGTAAACCATATTATTCCTGCTGCTAGTTTTTTAAGGCAACAAAGGCATATATACCATGCAAATGACTTAAACCATTTTTGCTCAAAGTCAACAGAGACATGCACGAGTTGCCTAGCCTCATCATCACGATATCACCCACCTTCAACCCACTTTTTTTTGTTTTTTCCAGTTTTGGAGGTGGCTTTAATTGTTGGGCATGTTATTCTAATTTCTGTTTTTGTATTTCAATTTGTCAACTGTTATTCTAATATGACTAAAGCATTTTGCGCATGGTTTAAATAATGGAGAAAATTTTCCAAATGTTCCACAAAAGGTGCTGTAATATGGCATATCTATAATGACAAAGCTTTATCTTTTTTTTCATTTCTAAATCTTGCTGCAAAATTTGTTCACTCTTTCTATGATTCTTTTATTACAACAATACACTAAATTTAGTATTTAGATGCCATCTTTCCAAACAACATCACATTCCCACCTTGTGTGGATGTGAAATTCGCAAATACCAACTTTCTTTTTATCTCAAGATTTTTACTGTTTTTACTGTCAAAATCTTTGGATTAAAATTAAGAATTTAAAAACCATTATATTTTATGTTAATTCGATCATATGGACCTTTTTCTAAAACAAAATTGCATGAATATTAATAAATCATCATCTCAATACCATAACCCCAAGGGATTTTGATCTCAATTACTATTCATTGACAAAGTCTCATAAAAATATTCAAGGTGTTTGATATTATGTCTGAAAATTTTAATTACACAATTTGTGGCAAATCACTATACTAAACTTATGCCAATGATATAATTTCTCAATTGGTTTTTTAATTAGTCGATTAGAAGACGAGAAAATGGGTAGTTTTGGTATCTTGAATTTGTATTGTTTAGGCTTTGAGAAATTTAGAAACACACAAAGTGCTTGTTTTAATGTTTTTTTTTTGTACTAGCTAGATATTGAATCAAATTATTCAAATAATAATTGTTATAATTACTTCCATCTTAGTACTAGCCAATTTTTATAATTAAGTTGTTGATTGAATTAATAGCTTGTACTAATACTTGAACGATTCCAACCACAACATGTTCTTTCACATTTTAGAAATACAGAACTAAACTTGTCATAATTAAAAATGAGCACTCGGCCCTTCAATAACACCCGAAAGTAAAAACATCAAGAACAAATTAAGTGTAGGACAATTAAAACAAAATATATCCCACTCAAAATTCATCTCTAATTTTATTACAGTACAAGTAACAAAAAGTGACGTTATATTTTGAATGAAATTAATATATATATTATATTTCCATTTTTTTAAATTTATTTAACTAGTTTTTACCCGAGCTTATTGTACTTTTACTTGCAAAAATATATTTAATTCATTTTTTCTATAATCAAATTTTCAGTCACTTTATATAGGTTGAATGTTAATTTTAAAGTTATTTGATTAAACAATAATTTATCTATAAAAAGATAGAAAACATTTGACTAAACCTTCTTTGTTTTTGTAACTTAACATGTTCACAAAATAAAATACAATATAAAATGCATTAAGAAATGTATATCACCATTCATTCTCATAAACTTAATGAGCATATGATAGTTGCAATTCATATTATAAAAAATAGAAAATATAAATTACAGAAGTCTCATATAAATAATAATTATACAGACAAAAATAAATAATTTAAATATATAGAATAAATGTCATATTCTTATCTTTCTTTGTCCAATTATCTTGAAGCGTTGGACTCGTGCCAACTAAGCTTCAGGTGTTATTTCATTAATATTCTTCCAACTCTGCTCACACTATTTTTAAGATATGTTCTCCAATTTCCATTTCACAGTTTAGGAACACATTGCTTTTTGGTAACACTTTAGGAAATACTTGTGAGCCACAATAGATAAACAATGTTATTAGTAATGTGTTATTCCTGCAAGTGGCCAGTTCTAAAGAGTATTATTCCTTAGGAACACATTGCGTTTTGGTAACACTTTAGGAAACACTTTAGGAAATACTTATTACATACAAATACACATTGCCATTTGAAATATTATATTAGGGAAATTCTTAAATGCACAGGGTGCACCTAACAAAGTTCTGTGCACACGCTTTTGACCCGTTTGCACACATGACCCGGTCCAGCCCATATAATTATATTCGGGTCAGTATATAAACTGAATATTTTATTTTTTGTATTTTTTATCATATTCTTACGCCCTTTGCTATTCGCGCTCTCCATCATCCTCTTCCTTCTTCAATAAGCTAGTACTCTTCTTCCTCTCGTTGCTAATCTACTGTTTTCCGGCGATTTTGCTCTCCCTTTTCTCATTATTCTCGTATTTCCGACGGTCATAGTGTTTATCGTGTTATCGTTTTTCCGGCGGTTATTGTTCGTTCACCACGGTGGCGCCACCATTGTTAAGCTCTGTATCGATTTCACTCTCTTCCTCTTCTTTTTACACTCAGGTACTATGTTTTATTGTTATTTTTACTCTTTATTTCATTTTTATTTGATTTTTAGGGTTTAGATTTTTGTTTTACAGGTTTTTACAGTGGGTATGTTTCATCTGCTTTTATATTTGTTGTGTTGTAGTTCGTATCTCGTTTGTTGTTGTTTATATCATCTTCTATATTTGTGCTTTGTTTATTTCTATTTTTTGTTGTTGCATGTGTTCTTTCATTTTTGAATTTTTGTTAAATGTTAGATCTATTACTGAAATTCGTAGATAACCGCCGAAAAACCGTAGATAATCGCCTGAAATTCGTAGATAACCGCCGGAAAACCGTAGATAATGGCCTGAAATTCGTAGATAACGACCTGAAATTCGTAGAAAACCGACTGAAATTGTATTATTACTGAAATTCGTAGATAACCGCCTGAAATTGCATGCTCTCCTTTGTTACATGTATTTTGTATTCTAAATTTTGTATATTGTAAGATTTATTACTGAAAAGTGGTGGTTATATTACTGAAAAGTGTAATTGTGGATATTGAAAAATGTTGTTATTGTTACTATTTTTTTATCAGTATTTGTTTTCATTTTATCTGTTTTTTATAGTATTAGTGATCATTCATCTACTGATTTTTGTTTTTGTTGTTGTTTTTATGTAGTTTGATATGTTAAATTTTGTAAAGTGTAAGATTTTGGTTACTATTTTATGAAAACTGTTTGTTTCATGTTGTTTAAAAGTTTAAATGTGGATATTGAACTGTTATTATTCTTAATTTATTTTTTTATGAGTTTATGTTTTTGTTATTGTTTTATGTAGATTGTTATTGAAAAGTGTTGTTTATTACTGAAAAGTGGTGGTTATATTACTGAAAAGTGGTGGTTATATTACTGAAAAGTGTAATTGTGGATATTGAAAAGTGTTGTTATTCTTACTATTTTCTTATCAGTATTTGTTTTCATTTTATCTGTTTTTTATAGTATTAGTGATCTTTCATCTACTTATTATTGGTAATTTTGTGCTGTTTGTGTGCCTTTTTGGGGCTGTTTCTGCACTCTGTTACTATTTGCTTGCGCGATTTCACCTAATGTATGATGTATGGAGTGCTGCTTTCTTGTGTACTTTTTAATCGTTATGTGTTTATGCAGATTGATGATTATTTTTTGCTTGTTTGATCATCTTGGAATTCATTCATGGGTTTATTGAATGCTTTTATGTAGTTTATCTGAGAAGATGAGGTGGGGTGGGGTTAAGAATTGGCATTACAATTTATTTAAAAAATTTCTTATTGCATTGTACTATTGCTGTTTCATTTCTGGGAAATATTGTTGTCTGTGGTTTAGCAGCTCACTATCTGCTGATCAATGGTGATTGATGAACTTGAAGCTGATTCTTGTTGGCTATCTTATTAATGTTACAATTTACAACTTTTTATGTTTTTTAATACTATGGTAGTGAGGAGAATGTATACTTGCTCTGTAAGAAGCTGCAAGAGGATGGGATAGCAAAACCAGATGGTTCTGATCTTTATGTGGTTATAATTTCCAATGAAAAGAAACAAAAATTTCCACAATGCATTTCAACTTTTTGGTTACTGTTTTATGAAAACTATTTGTTTATTAATAGTTTGCTATGAAAAGTGTTGTATACTTAATGAATTTTTATTAATAAGTGTTGTCATGCTTTTTGTTGCAGTTCAAATTTCTGAAATGAGGACAAAAGAGTTTGCCTCTAAATCAAGTGCTAAGAGGAAATGCCAAGATATAGTTTATTCTAGGAAAAGGAAGAGTAATGAAGTTCAGGATGATCCAGTACCTGTACCTTCTGTTCCATTACTTGAACCGAATCTTGTTTCTAAGAAACAGAAATCTATTTCAAAGGATTCTTTGAAAGTATATGTGAATGTTAAAAAGGAGCCTAGGTAAATTTATTTAATTTATTTTTCAATTTTTGTATATTTTTTTTTTGTTTATTCTTAACTAACATTTATTCTTTTTTTTTTTCCAGTTCTCAGTTTGACTTTACATGTAGGCCGAAGGGACTTGTTTCTTTAATTGAAACTTTTAATGAAAAACAGAAGAATGATATAAAAAGTGTTGGGTTTGGAGGGTTGTTGAAGCTGTATAATTCTTGTATGGATAGGGGGATTTTGAAGTGGCTAGTTGATAATTTTAACGATGTCAGTCAAATGTTTCAATTAGACAACTTTCGTTCTTTTTCTATCACTGCAGATGACATCTATGATGTCTTTTGTATCCCCCGGATACCTTGTTGTCCAGTCCCTTTTTTTAAAAGGAATGATGAGAATGATTATTTAAAACACTTTAAAACTTCATACAAAATCTTTCCTGGATCTTCTCTTCCATCTATGGAAAAAGTGTTGCGTAATCATTTTCCGAATGGGGGTGATGATTTCATCAGGGTTTTTATTCTCTATTCTTTGTTAAGCTTTCTTACTCCTACCCCCAATCGGATGGTTAGTACAAAATATTTGAAAGCTGTTCAGGTTATTGAGAATATCCCTAAGTTCGATTGGTGTACCCTTGTACTTGAAAAGATTTGTGAAGGAGTTAGATCATTTAAGAGTGGGAACACAGTAACAAGTGGTTGTTTGTTGGCTCTTAAGATTATATATTTTCATAGGGTTAAATGGCAGGGTAGAGCAGCATTTTACAAAATTCCGTTGATCCAGCATTGGTTAACCTTTGAAGTAGAGAAGAGGTGTAAGGAAGAGTCCAGATCTGGAAAGTATGGTTCAGGAGAACTAATAGTTGGTCTGTATCCTATCACCAATTATGGTTTTGCTCGGAATATGTTCTTTATTCACACTGAACCAAATAACAATAATTTTAAGTTTATTTCTGAAGATCATCCTAAAGATAAGGAATCTGTTGAGCATATTTTGAAAGCATCTAAAGTAAGTGGTGGAAAATTCAAGGTATGTTTTTCTTCTGAAATTTGGTAAATCTTGTTTATTTTTATAGTGTTGTTTATTATTAGTGAAAAGTGTTGTTTATTATTACTGAAAAGTGGAAATAGTTATTAGTGAAAAGTGTTGTTTATTATTACTGAAAAGTGTTGTTTATTATTACTGAAAAGTGGAAATAGTTAATATTGAAAAGTGTTGTTTATTATTATTGAAAAGTGGTGTTTATTATTATTGAAAAGTGGTGTCTATAATTAGTGAAAAGTGGAAATAGTTATTAGTGAAAAGTGGTGTCTATAATTAGTGAAAAGTGGAAATAGTTATTAGTGAAAAGTGTTGTTTATTATTAGTGAAAAGTGGTAATAGTTAATTTTTTTCTGTATTTTGTAGGATGTACATGATTTCTTGACATCTTTTAAGAAAGATGCCAATGATTTCAGTAACAAGTACTTGTCTGGTTTTATTGATATTAGTGAAGAGAATCCTGTGAAAAAAGATAATCCTGAGACTCCTTCACCCCCTATGGATGCTGATTTTTTCAAAGCTGTTGATCAAATAGTGGCCAATTTCTTATCTAACAAAGAATTGGCAGAAAAGATGGAGGGTTTGAACAAGGAATCTAATTTTTCTTTCGACAGTTCAAGATATGGATGGGATTCTTCCACACTTGAAGATGTTGTTACTAATGATATTTTGAATGAGGCCGATTTTTGTGGTGGTGGTGTTGTTTCTGATTTTGGAGCTGGTAATGTAAGTGAAAAAGTTCCTGAAAAGGACAATGTTGGAGTTGGTTGTGTAAATGAAGAAGTTCCTGAAAAGGACAATGTTGAAGTTGGTTGTCTTAACGAAGTAATTGCTGACAAGGATACTGCTGCTGAAAAACATGATGCTGGTGTAAAAGATAATCTTGCAATAGGTGCTGTTCTGAAAGAAATTGCAGATATGGATAATGAGTTTGTTGGTGATTGTGTGAGAGACAATAACACTGATTCTGATTTTCTTACTCCTGAGTTTTCATTCATAACTGAAAATGTGGGATATGTTTCTGATTTTATGAATAATCACAAACGGGAACTTTCTGGAATGCAACAATATGAAAAGGAGTTGGTGGATTTGTGTTTTTGTTCATTAGATGACAAAGCTGTTCAGTTGTAAGTATATATTTACGTTTTTATGAATTAATATTTATGTTAAATTTTGTTATTATAATCTAATTTGAGTTCTTTTTTTTTTTATGTTTTGTCAGGGAAAATTACTTCTTCTTTGATTTGAATAACTTTGTGTTGAAGGAAGATGTTGTAACACTTATTCCACCTCAGTGGGTTGTGAATTGTGTTATTAATGCATGGGCAATCATTTTAAATGAAGATGGTGTTGTTGGCAACGAGAAGAGTCGTTTTGTTTTTAATCTTGATCACTCTGTAAGTTACTTTTAAATCTGTTTTTATTTATTGAAAAGTGTTTGATTTTTATACTGAAAAGTGTTGTTCTTATTTATTGAAAAGTTGTTCATTTTTTTTGTTAACTATTGTTACTGAAACGTGGTATTATCTATTAGTGAAAAGTAGTAATCTATATTACTGAAAAGTGATAATCTATATTACTGAAAAGTGTTGAGTATTGTTATTGATAAACTTGTGTATTGTTATAGAAGTGTTGAGTATTGCTATTGAAAAGTGGTAATCTATATTACTAATAAGTGGTAATCTATATTACTGAAAAGTGGTAATATGGTTTATTGAAGAGTGTTACAATCTGTAACTTTTGTTATTTTACTTTTAATTTTGCAATTTGTAGGGATCTTTGCAAAGCTACATGGAGAAAAAGATTAGTAGAGAACAAATGATTGTGGATATTCATGAATCTTGGAATCAGTGGCTTACTGTGACAAGAAGAAATATTGATACTGTTGAATTGGTAATTTTTTTCTTTTCATTTTAATATTTTGTATAATTTAAGATTAATTGTTTATTTACTAATAAATTTCTTGTTGTTATGCAGATTTATTATTAATGAAAAGTGTTGTTTATTATTACTGAAAAGTGGAAATAGTTATTATTGAAAAGTGTTGATTATTATTAGTGAAAAGTGGTGTTTATTATTACTGAAAAGTGGTGTTTATTATTACTTAAAAGTGTTGATTAATATTAGTGAAAAGTGGAAATAGTAATTAGTGAAAAGTGGAAATAGTTATTATTGAAAAGTGTTGATTATTATTAGTGAAAAGTGGTGTTTATTATTACTGAAAAGTGGTGTTTATTATTACTGAAAAGTGTTGATTAATATTAGTGAAAAGTGGAAATAGTAATTAGTGAAAAGTGGAAATAGTTATTATTGAAAAGTGTTGATTATTATTAGTGAAAAGTGGTGTTTATTATTACTGAAAAGTGTTGATTAATATTAGTGAAAAGTGGAAATAGTAATTAGTGAAAAGTGAAAAGTGGTGTTTATAAAAAGTAAAAATTGGAAATAGTTATTAATGAAAAGTGAAAAGTGGTGTCTATAATTAGTGAAAAGTGGAAATAGTTATTAGTGAAAAGTGGTGTTTATAATTAGTGAAAAGTGGAAATAGTAATAAGTGAAAAGTCGTGTCTATAAAAAGTGAAAAGTGGAAATATTTATTAATGAAAAGTGGAAATAGTTATTAGTGAAAAGTGGTGTCTATAATTAGTAAAAAGTGGAAATAGTAATAAGTGAAAAGTGGTGTCTATAAAAAGTGAAAATTTGAAATAGTTATTAATGAAAAGTGGTGTCTATAATTAGTGAAAAGTGGTGTCGTGAAAAGTGTTGTTTTATTATACTAAATTTTTTTAATTCGAAAAAAAAATATTTCAGGACACAGGTTTCGAACCTGTGACCTTATTACCGTTTCTAAGTATTGTAACCGCTGGACTGGCGGTTACTTTGTGTTTTTAATTCGCGTTTTAGTATGTTGTAGTTGGTCACTGGTCGCATAGGGTGCACGTGCACCCTATGCACAGGAGACCAACTCATTATATTATGGATCACACCAGCAAGTGGCCAGTTCTAAAGAGTATTATTCCTTATATGTTTCAAATAGATGTGCCCAATTCTAAAGTAATCAAAGACTACTTGAAATTAGAGACATCGACTATTAATTATCTACCGGCCTACACCATATCATCAGATAAAATAATATACCAATTCGAATTGAAATTTAATCAATAAACCTAAAAATGGGCATTAACTAACTTGACAGCAAAAGAGAAATGATTGACCTTAAACTAACTTGACAGCGAAAACGATACAACCGGATCAACAGAGAAATGATGGCCTTCAAGCATGTTAGAGATCTATTCCAAGTTCACTCAGACTCATCAGCGACTGCAATTTTATTATCACGAAAAATATGTCACTTCTTAATTTTCATTTTTACCAAACATTAGAATCATACTCAACTACATCAGCTTATGCTTTCTCTTCCAAATGTTCCTTTCCCCTAAAAATACACCATTACATCGCCTATAGAAATAGGATGGATAAGCATACATGCACCTCAAAGTTACTTTAAACATAAACTCTGGAAAAGTGACGAAGTGATAAACCAATTACAATGGCAATGTACCATCACAACTTGTATAATTTTCATTACAAGGTAACAATTCATAATGATCAGGCACATATGTTGCTATTCATAAGTTTGATCTCTTCAAACATATCCAAAAGAAGATGAAAAACCTGCACCCTATCATACAAGATGCAAACAAATACATTACCACAACAAAAAAACTTGCATTTGATCTAATATTAGTAACCATTTATTAAAAAATAGTTATCTTCCCTGTCAAATTTTGCTTTAGTCTAATGCCTAAAAAGAACAAATTTCTCAAGAACATAACCATGAAATTCAAGCAGGGGATTGCCGATTATCTTTTCATACAATTATTAAAATAAAACCATATGTAGAGATCCAGAAGAATATATAATGAAGCAAAGCATAGACATAAATACTCTACATTCATATGAGAAGATAGATATTAGATCAAATTTAAGAGCCTTACCTCATCCCTTTTCTGTCTATTGTGCATCTGCATTCCTCACATGAGAAGATTAGATCAAATTTACAAGCCTTACCTCATCGTTTTTCTGTTGCCAACTATTGTGCTACACACCTGTTGTTTACCTCCATACTACTATTAAGGCTTCCTAACAACAGTCTTGACACAATTTGAAACTGAGATTAAAAGAAAAATAAAACATAGTACTAATATAAGAGTAGCAAAACTTGTAAATCCTCAAACTAATTCACTATAATATCGTTTTAGAAATTTATTAAATTGAGCTACAGTATGAATTGCTCAAAGAACCAATTACAGTGACGAAGTAAAACATACAATGTAAAGTTAAATCCAACTTAATCACTCTCTGCCCCTTCCCATGCCTCAAGGGGAGAATTCTTCAACCTAGGGCTTTATTAAATAAGCCAAAATCTTGGGATACCATCATTCATAAAGCACAAACATGCATTCATTCACAAATTTAGATTATTAAATCTCGATGGGTTAAGAAATATTACCTTAATGGATAAAAAAAGAATTCGTCGTCACATCTTGCGCCGCCGATGAACCCTAATTCATAGGCATGTGCGCTGCCGGATCGATGCCACGTGTCAAAATCTTTCTTCTGATGTTGGTATTCTAGTAAAAAAAAAATCATTATGGATTCTGCCCGACAATCTCCCAGCTATAAGCACCATCTGTAACAGAATTTATTAATTTTGTGCAAACAAATCTGTTACGGAGCTCCATAGACGATTAATGAAAATCAGGGAAAAGAAAGATCTTACTTGTTACCGAGAAGGTTATGGAGTCTGATGATCGAAGCGCCAGCAGCCATCGCAGATCATCTTCTTCTTTAGTCCAAGCCCCTTTGTTAGTCCAGCTTTCCAAGAAATAAAATCTTGAATTTCAACTATTCCGGCGTCTCTTTCTTCTTTATTATTCACATTTGTGCTCTTGGATCTGCTTGACTGATATGTATAGTGCTGCATATACTAAGTTATATCCACCACTTGTAGTATGTAACAAATAAACGGAGGAAAGAGTTTTGCAACTGATGATAAATTTTAATATAACTCGATAACATTAAACTATATGAGATGCTTACATTTAATATGGAAACCTGGTTTGGCAGACTAGCTATGGTAGGAGAACTCGTATCTCTTTCACTAGATTAATATAACTACAAGAACATCATTTGGCACAAACCCCTGCATAATGCATAGTTCTGCAAAGGCATAAAACTGCAAGGTTAAGGCCCACTAACAATTCAGTTCTATTATCCAGAAAAAATGAAAAGGAAGCATCTGGTGCACGATCATACTTCAACAATTTACATGTCTAATTTAATCCACTAAACCAATAAATAAAAAAAATAAAATAAGATTTGTACATTGTCTTAGAAGCTATGGTGGCAATTAAGAATATAGATATGCTAAGGACATGCATTTTTTTCTTACACTCGACAAAGTAATGACTCATATTGCACTGTAACCTTTACTAGTACTATATGGCAAACACTTAATATTCTTTTTATAGGAGAAATATTAGAAAACATTTGATCTCTCTAAAATAGGGCATAAGGAGAAAGAAGAAAAGTACTTCATCAAAAAGGACAAATTTAGATTTCTAAGCTTCAGCCATCATGCATGCTTTAGACAGAAAGGAAAGACATTATGAGAAATCTGGCACCACATTTTCAGTAATTAATGTGACAGAATTGCAAAGAAAAAATGACTACTGCCTAATTTATGATGTTGTGAAAGAAACATATAGAGAATCAATTCATACTCGTGTCCCAACAATTTAACACGTAAAAAACTGACCATGAACACTCCGAGGATGAACTATTGTTGACAACATTCTAGGTGGTTGCAAAATTGGTTCATCTCGAACACTAAAGTTTGTTGGTATACTTTTTTTTACTTTTACTAACCATACCTGCAAAATGTAAGAAAAAATTGCATGCCTTTCGGAGGAATTAACAAAGTACAAACAATTATAAATGATCAATCATGTTATAGTTAGGAGACTTTTCTTCCAAAAATATGCACTCATGAGTTGGTGATGATTCAGTAAATTCAGTAGAAGGTTTTCAAACCACTTCAACTTGATGTGAGGTAGATATTAATATTATTGTGAGAATTATAGTGATTGGAACACTCAATTCATAAACACAGAAAAGTCAAAAGCCCTGTTTAATTGGTTACTTCCAGATTTTCCATTTCTGGGACAAGATTAGCTACCCCTAGTTCAGATTCTAATTGTCTCAATGAACTCCTTAAACCAGAGCAAGCTTTACTAAAATCTTCTGTAAGACCTTTCAGATTTTTCAACTCCGTCTCTGTTTCATTACTGGAGCTCGATATTTTTCCCTGAGCCACCTTAATTGCAGAATTACAGTGATTAGAAGCATGGGCAACCAAAGGAGATTTTGCAAATAACTAAAATAGATAAAGTATACAAGTTTAACCATATATCACATACAAAACAAATTATAAATGCAAATAAGAGCAGCATGTAAAACTCCTATGCAAATAGAGCAGGGAAAATCCAAACCTGTTGATTAAACCTCTGTTAAAGCTGAATTTTCAGAAGTCAAAGACTCGGCTAGGGCACAAGAAGCTTCAAGAGCACGTTGCAATGAGAATTTCTCTTGCGTCAAATCTTCAATATGCTGCAGATTAAATAATATTAACACCAAAAAAGTTTGTTCTTGACAACACCGGTACCATTTATCATTGAACTTGCAAACCATGATAAAGTATACTAACAAAATAAAGGAGAATGTACTAGGTACAACAACACCACCAAAATAACTAGAATATCCACCTGCAGATAGGATTTCCACAATAGAACAATTAAATTCTACATAAGTATTTCTGAATTTCTGTAGTAACTTTGGCCTATTTTTATCCATTCATGTTCACTTTTCTGATCTAATCAACTAAATAAATGACATCGAAATTGAAGGAAAGAAAAATGAAATACTTCATCAACTATTTGTGGTTCTAGTAAATTCAAAACTTGCCCCTGTAATAAGAAAAAATCAATTAACTCGAAGAAATTGATTTTGAGCGGAAATCATCCCTCAAAATTGAACTATTCAATCTACAATTTAAAATCTTTTTACTATTAAACAAAGAATTGAATAAAATTTCAAAACCTAGAAAATAACAACATAAATTTGGGAGTTTGTTTCTACACAGAATCCATATCATCATCGCCTGCTAACCCTAGAAACCACAAATGATATCAATATATACTAATCTATCCATTGCTCCAAAATTAATCAAATAAATAAAATAAAAACTAATACAAAATCTTTGAGTAGGTAAAGAACTGAAGAAGGGCAATCAACCGAGACTCCATAGCAGCCGGAGCGAGAAAGAATAATGCTTTAAAGTGAAACTAAGAAGTTCTGATTTGCAGATCTAAAAAAAAGGGTTTTGATTTGCTAATTACCTTCAATTTGTAAACGTCAATAGTTCGTGGAAGAACCCAAAGCCCACGATCCATGATCTCGATCTTTTTCATTGTTGGCGGGTTTCCTCCCGCGATTTTTTTTTAAAATATTTTGGGCAATAAAATAAAAATAAGATTTGGATTGCTGGTAACTTCCGCTCGTTCAGCACTGTGTTTCCCTGAGGCGGACTAAAGGGATAGGCCTCCTCCAACCTTTCTTGTTATAAATAAAATATAAAATACTAGTTTTACTTAATTAAATGGTGTACCGGACTGATGAGGAAAAAGCCGGAAAACGGTGATATATTCTGCATGGCAAAATAGAGTGGAAGGACAAAAAATTAGAAAACTGAAAGCTAGAACACGATTCTTATTTCTGGGTTCTTATCTTCAAAAATTAGAAAAGTGGAGATGGTCGATCTCAAATTAGAATTAAACCTACTTAAAAATCTGAAAATAATATTTGGGGAAATACAAAATTTGAGTATTCCTATGATTTCAAAACATAATGTTTCTAAACATTATTTCATAATTATTCTACAGCATTCCTTGTTAAGTGGGTCAAAAATACTTTGGAGGCCACATTATCGTATAACTACTCTTCATTGTCATTCTCAAAATCATCAGCAAAAGATAGTCGAGGGGTCTGCCTTTATTTTTCGCTTCTTCAATTTCTGCAACTGAAGCTCCTCCCTTTATTCACTTTTGAAGTAAACACAAAATCTACAAATGCCAAACAACATTTATTCACAAATTCAACATGATTTAATCACAAGAATAAACTGCTGCTTATGAAAGATATACTATAGACCTATTGCTTGTGGATTCAAAATCAAATGACAACTATATATACGAACCAAGCATGAATCTGAATCCATAATTTATGTTTAGGACTGTTTGCACGTTACCTGTGTCAACAATGCTGCTAAGATCCTTGCAAACTCTACAGATGGCATCTTTACTATAGCATAGTTCTCAGCTTCTGGGATTCCAAGATGCTCACTGTCAATATCCATAAGCTTCTTCTCAAAATCTGAGATCTTGTCTTGAGCTGTGAAAAGGAGTATCATCATAAATGTGCTACTAAAATTAAAACATCAGTTTTCAGGCATTAAAAAAATTAAACAGAACCAATGGTTATGATGAGTCATGCTACAAACTCACCTATACCAAACAACCTAAAGCCTCTTACACAGACTCTATATGGAGTTCATATAGAATGCATCAAGTACCAAAGGCCAATACATTTCCATTTACATTACCCATCAAATTACACATGTTCCTAACTTTTCATATAGCATTCAAGCATTTTAAACGTCAATGATTTATACAGGGAAAGAACTCCTAAAAACCAATTCATTTCTGTTCATCCAAGCTGTACTGTACAGTGGCATATTAAAGACCAAGGCAGCCTCCATTTTGTTTCTACAACTAATCCATGGTTCTCATAGTGTAGATTTCATTCTTGTAAATTAATCTAGTTTAAAAACACAAAGCATGAGGAATAAGAACAAGATCAAGGAGAGTTTTAATAAAACGATATTTTCAAGTGTTATTCTACAGAAAACGTTTGAGAAATATGGCTATAAAATTAGGTAGATAATAGACAATGAAGTAGTAGTGGGTTAAATCATGACAACACTTTTTTTTTAAGCAATAATCATAAATTTGATTTCTAGGCTAAGAGATCAGCTGAAGAATGTTGATACAGCAAGCAAATCAAAGACTTTTATTGTACAAGGAAGAAGTAGACGGTACACCTATGCTCGCTCAAGGAGAATCAAACAGATTGCATACCTTCCATCAAGAAATTAAGATAAACCCTAGGTTTGATGAAGAAACGGTATTGATAAATTAATCAAGAAGAAAACATGAAGAATTAAGTGCTAAAATCGTAATTGAACAATTAGCAAAAAGAAAGGGATCACCAGCAACCGAGTTCTGTGTCGCTGTTACAGAATGGGATGATTGAAGACGGAGGTGAAAATAAAGCTCAGGGGTGTATTAGGGGGTGCGCATCACCTGGGTGTATCTACTATTTCTGTATTTCTGTTAATAAGGGAAACACGCTTTTGTGATGTGTATAATCGCGGATGCGATTTTATAACTGTTTGTGGACGGATATATATACAATCCGATCCTACCCATGAAGCAAGTTTTGGATATTTCTCAATTTCTTCTCTCCGGTAACGGTTTCTCCCTCCAACTTCTTACTCAATCTTCTCAATCTTTCAATTTCTGTTCTAATCAAATTCGTGGATTTTGAATCGCTTAGCATAAGCGTTTCAGTGGCCTCAGAGCTAGCTAAATCACGTGAGCTGTGCGGAAATGGTAGCGTCACACACGGATCGAA
This sequence comes from Galeopsis tetrahit, assembly GCA_963675135.1. Taxonomy (NCBI): domain Eukaryota; kingdom Viridiplantae; phylum Streptophyta; class Magnoliopsida; order Lamiales; family Lamiaceae; genus Galeopsis; species Galeopsis tetrahit. The sequence continues at coordinate 278,905 of OY776134.1, forward strand.
TTGTCCGATTGGAGTCACAATTGGATGATATGGAAGGACGTGTGATTTCGGTGGAAAAAGGAATAGATGACCTGCGGAAAGATCAGGCGGATGGAAGAAACGAATTGTTAAATCGCTTTGATCAACAAGCAAATGATCAGAATAGAGAGGCTGAGCTCTTGCGAGAGCAATTGGCTGAGTTGTTCAAGCAGGTGTGCTCGAATAAAGGAAAAGCTCCTATGGTGGAGGAGGATCAGGAGATACCAGCTGTGAATTTATCTAGTGGAGTGGGTGATGGATTGCTACCCACACCACCACCACGGGCTAGGATGTTTGATCCAAAAGGAGGTGGTGCTTCTAAAGGCCTAGATGCGAACTCACATGGTAGATCTATGGCTGGAGCTACACCACAAGAGGTTGTTCATTCAGCAAGGAGGTATGAATCCAAATTCCATCATAATTCATCTCTAGATTTAGAGACTGAATTCATTGGACATAATAGAGGTGCTGAGATGAATGATCATCATAGATCTAGTGAGCTTTTCAATCAGACTAGGAAACCTCGAATGGATTTTCCTAAATTCAATGGAGAAAAGCCTAGACTATGGATTAGGAAATGCCATAAGTATTTCACTTTCAATTCAATGCCAGATAAGGAGAAGATCATGTTAGCTGCATTTAACATGGAAGGTCCAGCAAATCATTGGTATGTAGACCATGTAGATGGGAGAGAGGACATACCTTGGGAAGAGTTTGTTAAGATGGTCTACAAGAGATTCATCAATGTAGAGGATGAGAATCTTATTGGAAAGTTCACTAAGCTAACACAAACAGGCACTGTCATGGACTATATAAAAGAGTATGAGGAGCTGAAATCTTTTATGGTAGTGAGAGTGCCATGACAGACAGATGAGTTCTACACTATGAGTTTTATAAGTGGCTTAAAGGATGAGATCAGTCAGATGGTGAGGAGCTTTCATCCTGAATTTTTAGAAGAAGCAATGCAATCTGCTATAAGGCAAGAGTAAGTTCTCTTGAGTAGAGAAAGAGGAGCAAAAAACTACAAAAACACTTGGAATTCTTCTAACAGAACTCAGTGGCAAGGCAGTGATAAGGGTAAAGGAGAAGCAAAGCCTTTTGAGAAGAATGTAGCATCAGGGGTATCCAAAATACCACCTGCTAGAAGACTTTCCCAAGCTGAAATGGAAGAAAGGAGGAAACAAAAACTATGCTTCAATTGTGATGAAACTTTCCATTTTGGCCACAAGTGTAAGAAACTATTTGTTGTGCTTGGGGAGGATATTGAAGAAGAGATGGATGAGCTAATTTTGGAGGAAGCTCAAGGAGAAAGGGGTGAACCAATAGTATCTTTGAATGCTGTAGCTGGACAGAAGCATCCAGATACTATCAAGATCACTGGAAAGGTGGGCTCACATGAGATATCCATATTAATAGATTCTGGCAGCACTCACAGTTTTTTAGACCCAATTACAGCAGGGAGATTGGGTTGTTTGGTGGAATACACTAGTCCCTTGATGGTTACTATTGCTAATGGCCATAGGATTGAGTGCAACACCAAATGCTCCAAATTTGAATGGATAATGGGGAGCTGTAAGTTTGTAGCACCTGTGAGGATACTCAAATTAGGTGGCTGTGATATGGTGGTGGGAGTTGATTTGCTCAGCCAGCTTGGTCCAATTACTTTTGACTTCAAATTACATCAAGTACAGTTCAAGAAAGATGGAAAAGAGGTGGTATTGCAAGGGAATGATGATGATGAGATCAGAGTCACTATGATATCAGGAAAACAATTGAAGAAGATGGTTAAAAGAGGGAAGTATGAAGATATGGGGTATCTATGCTATATAAAGAGCAATCCTGAGTTTGAGAAATGCACCATACATGATGATCTGATGCCAATCATTGAAGAATTCCAGATTGTGTTCAAACCACCTACTGAACTACCTCCACAGAGGATGATGGATCACAGAATTTACATCAAAGATGGGAAGAAACCAGTAAAACAGCCTCCATACAGATACCCATTCTTACAGAGGCAGGAGATTGAGAAGTTGGTAAGGGAAATGTTGGATAGTGGAGTGATACAACCCAGTAATTCACCATACTCTTCTCCAGTATTGCTAGTTAAGAAGAAAGATGGTTCATGGAGGTTCTGTGTAGACTACAGAAGATTGAACAACATCACAATTAAGGATAGCTACCCTATTCCTTTAATTGAAGATTTGATTGATGAGTTGGGCCAAGCCAGGGTGTTCTCCAAGATTGATCTTAGAGCTGGCTATCACCAGATCAGGGTGCATCCCCTTGATATTCAAAAGACAACATTCACCACAGTCTCTGGTTTATATGAATTTGTTGTGATGCCTTTTGGTTTAACCAATGCACCAGCAACATTCCAAGCTATTATGAATAAGGTGTTTGCACCTTTTCTAAGGGAGTTTGTCTTAGTCTTCTTTGATGACATTCTGATCTACAGCACAAGTTTGGATGAGCATAAGCTCCATTTGAGGAGGGTGTTGGAGGTCTTGGTGGAGCACACATTGAAAGCCAAGGCTTCCAAATGTGTTTTTGGGGTGGACCAAGTAGAGTACTTGGGGCATATAATATCTAATGAAGGGGTGCAGGCTGATCCTAATAAACTCAGAGTGATGCAAGATTGGCCAATGCCTAAGACCCTGAAGGAGTTAAGGGGATTTCTTGGGCTAACAGGGTACTATAGGAAGTTCATCAGGCATTTTGGCATCATTGCCAAACCCCTGACCTTCCTGACTAAGAAAGGGCAATTCAAATGGAGTGATGAAGCAGAGGAGGCTTTCAAGGCACTTAAAATGGCTATGGTATCTGCACCTATTTTACATCTGCCAGATTTTAATGTGCAATTTGTGGTGGAGACAGATGCTTGTTATGGGGGCATTGGAGCTGTGTTATTACAGGGGAAGTTGCCCATTGCTTTTCTCAGCAAAGCATTGGGGGTCAAGAATCTAGGCTTGTCAATCTATGAGAAAGAGTTCCTGGCTATTTTGATGGCAGTGGATAAATGGAGGTGCTACCTTATCCATGCTCCTTTCTTGATCAGAACTGATCACCAAAGCCTTAAGTTTCTTTTGGAACAAAAGATCTCTACTCCACTTCAACATAAGTACTTAACAAAACTATTGGGTTTTGACTACAAGATTGAGTACAAAGCTGGCCATGAGAACATTGTTGCAGATGCTTTGTCAAGGAGGGGCCATTTTCAGGGTGAATGTGGGGCACTATCAGCTGTTAAGCCACATTGGGTGGAGGAAATTCAGGACAGCTATGAGGGAGATGCTTTGGTTTCTGAGGTTATTACAGACAGCCTTTCTACACAATATGTCACTTTTTTCCTACAGTGGTGGCATAGTTAGATACAAGGGGAAGGTTTATGTGGGGTCAGCTGCTGGATTGAGGGCCAAATTAGTTCTACATGTTCATTCTTCCACTGAAGGAGGTCATTCAGGGGAGAATGTCACATTCCAGAAACTGAGAGGTGTTTTTTGGTGGCCTAGGATGATGGAATTAGTTCACAAAGTTGTCTCTGAATGATCTACATGCCAACTTTGCAAGCATGAACTACTAAAGACTCCTGGATTACTTCATCCTTTACCAGTTCCAGATCAAGTTTGGACTGATATTTCCATGGATTTTATTGAAAGGCTTCCTAAATCCAGTCAAAAGGACACTATTTGGGTGATTGTGGATAGGCTCACTAAGTACAACCATTTTATTGCCCTATCTCATCCTTTTACAGCCTCTGATCTAGCCAGGATCTTCATTGCAGAAGTCTATAGACTACATGGTTTACCCTCCACCATTGTCTCTGATAGAGACAAGATTTTCACTGGGCAATTTTGGCAGGAGCTGATGAAGATTTTGGGGGTTCAACAGCTGTTGAGCACAACTTATCACCCCCAAACGGATGGGCAGACAGAAAGGGTTAATCAGTGTTTGGAGACATACTTGAGATGTATGTGTGGGAGGAGCCCCAAACACTGGGCTCAATGGCTTCCTTTAGCTGAATTCTGGTATAACACCAACTTCCATTCAGCTATTAAAAGGTCACCTTTTGAGGCCTTGTATGGATTCACTCCAAAATTTCTTACTTTTGGCCCTCTCATACAAGGCAAGGTGCAAGGGGTTGAGGATATGGTGCGAAACAATCAACAGATACTACAACAATTAAAGTAGTTACTATACCATGCCCAAGATAGAATGAGGTTCTATGCAAACAAAAATCGGGTGGATAGGGAATTTCAAGTGGGTGATTGGGTATACCTGAAACTAAAGCCTTACAAGCAACTCTCTTTGAGGAGGAGTCACATGTGGAAGCTTAGTCCCAAGTTTGCAGGCCCTTTTCAGGTCGTGCAAAGGGTGGGGGGGGGGGGGGGGGGTGGGGGGGGGGGCTGCTTATACGCTGGCACTGCCGGCAACTACTAAAATTCACCCTACATTTCATGTTTCACTGTTGAAGAAAAGAGTAGGGCAAGGTGATTCGGTTTCGCAACACTTACCTGAGTTTGACGACGACGGAAAGGTGGTCCTTTTCCCTTTGAAGGTGCTGGCCCGTCGTCTGGTTCGCCGTGGGAACTCGCCGGCAGCGGAGGTGCTCATTCGCTGGTCGCATTTGCCCGATTCCGAGGCGACATGGGAGGATTTCGTCACCTTTAGCAGCCTCTATCCTCAACTGTTTGCTTGAGGACAAGCATTGTCTGAAGGGGAGGGTATTGTTACAGAATGGGATGATTGAAGACGGAGGTGAAAATAAAGCTCAGGGGTGTATTAGGGGGTGCGCATCACCTGGGTGTATCTACTATTTTTGTATTTCTGTTAATAAGGGAAACACGCTTTTGTGATGTGTATAATCGCGGATGCGATTTTATAACTGTTTGTGGACGAATATATATACAATCCGATCCTACCCATGAAGCAAGTTTTGGATATTTCTCAATTTCTTCTCTCCGGTAACGGTTTCTCCCTCCAACTTCTTACTCAATCTTCTCAATCTTTCAATTTCTGTTCTAATCAAATTCGTGGATTTTGAATCGCTTAGCATAAGCGTTTCAGTCGCGCCGCCCCCTGTTTGTGCGCGTCCTTTGACCCACCGACCGCCGCTGATAAGAACACTCTTGCACAGCACATTACAAACTTTTGCAAACAAAAATCCAAGTGAAAGAGAGTTAATTTACACACTCAATTTGAAACTTTCAATCCATGCACAAAAGTCACATTTGGAAGCCAAGCCCTAAATTCGCATAATCAAGAAATTTGGGCACATTAGCCCTACCATCTACAACTTTGTTCATAAAAATTCAATAGAATTTCAATTGAATACACCCCGTATTTTAAAAAAATATTTTAACTATCCCCTCAAAATAATAGTACAATATTACATCAAATGTCACTATTTTGTTACACTAAAAAATAATTTTATTACTACTATTTATAAAGTTAAAAAGTTTTTAATGCCCTTACATTATCTTTCATAATACTAATAAATAATTCATACATTAAAATTTGTGTTTAAAAGTTATGAGTTCTTAAGTACGGGCTCAATGATCTCTTTCTTCGATAGACCGGTCCGGAGCAGAGGGAGTATAGAAGTTGATTAAGTTCTAAACAAGCATGGTAAAATCTTATTGTGTGTTTTCTCCATGCTTTCATGGTTTTGTTTATTTAGGAACTCTATTAATTTCCCCTTATTTAAGCTGGTCTAGAATTTGAAGAAGTAATTTATTGAAATATAAATTAATAAGCTAGTATTTTTTTCTAAGTAATAGCATTCTTAGATTAATTTAATCACAATTATCAGTTACGTACTCTTAATTTACTCAGATGAGCCTATTTGATTTTTTTTTCTAGTAAATTTTTATTAATGATTATCAGGAATACCCTAACATATACAATATCAACGTTATATGAAAAGAAACACTACAAAACAAAGTTCTAACTCAAACACAAGTCGAGTTCTCCAATCCATTCCTCGAAAGAATTTCAAGGATTGATCAACTTAAATGCCTTGAACCATCTGTATCAGTATGTTACTAATTTAATCTTCTCCACCATCCTCTCTTTCTTGAATTGTTCTCCTTGAATGTCACTTTGTTCATACTAAGTCAAATATTATAAATTGTTTCGTGTCAAATGCTAATTCAGATACGTTCCTTGCTTTTATCCATCATTTCTTTGTGAGTCTTGAGATGAGATAGTCTTTAGTAGCCATCTTGGACAGTCTTACCAAACCACTCGTATATCCTCCCACACACTCGAGTAGAATTCGAACATGTGAAGAAAAGGTGATCGGAGTCTTCCGTTTCTGCACCACATATTTCGCAGTTATTTCGCAGTTGAATGCTCGTTATACGCCCCTCTTTAAAATAGGTTAAAAAATGGTTAGAAGCTTAAAAGCTCTCCCAGATAAGTATTAAAATAATCTTATAAGTTAAACACGATTAAAAAATAAATAAAAAATCACCCAACTCCCTACTCTCAACACTAACATTAAAACAGGAGTAATGTTTAATATTAAAATAAATACTTTAACAACTTGTTAGCTCATTAAAAATTACATCTTCGAAACAAACTTACAAGATGTTAAAGCTTATTAAAATTTTGAAAATCATCCTGGAAGGGTTAGTTTGATTATAAGCATAATTAATGAAATTAGGGACTATATTCTAAGGTTACTTTAGGTATTATAAAATACAATAAACTACTTTTAGAATCACTTATTTTATAATTCACAAATTATCGTATATTATGCTTAGAAGACTCATCAAATCGGAGTATTTTTCATGACTATGTCTCATAGTTGTGATGAAACATGGATTTTCGGAGTTGTACGATGCACCTATACATTCATTCTCTTCCCCTTCTTTTACATTAATTAATTCATAAGTTTTTACTAAAAATGGCACAGTTAATTAATTTCATAGACAATAAATAATATGTTCATTAAAATTAATGTTCAAAAGATGAGATGAGTAAAACCAATTCCAATGATGGTTAAATGCTTGTTCTAATCATATAAATTTTTTAGAATTTTTTTTTCTCTCCCTAGCTTGAGAGTACGATATCCCTCCTCGTTTGGAGCTTCTGTGCAACGGTTTTCCATGGACGCTAGATTCAATAATATGTCTCTTGAGGAAGAAGAGGAGGATGAACTGTTATTGGATCCCGACAACAACGAGGGTCACAAAAATCTGCCTGAACACTGCTTGATAGGTAGATTTTTTACAGACGATGCGATCAACTTCAATGGAATGAAAACGCGAATGACCACAATCTGGAGGCCTAAGCGGGGTCTCACTGTGCGAACAGTTGGAGGGAATCGATACATGTTTTCATTTGAGCACCACCTTGATCTAAAACATGTCATGGAAGGGGCCCATTGGGCTTTTGGTCCTCATATTCTGTGTCTTCACCACATTCAGAGGGGGGAACGCCCTCTCCAGGTTCCTCTCTCCACGGCTGTGTTCTGGGTTCAGATCCATGATCTCCCAATGGGCTACTTCTCCGAGGACATTGGAAAGCAGCTTGGAAACTTTGTGGGGCGATTTATTGAGTATGGTAAGACGAACAAAAATGCAATATGGATGTCGTATATACGGGTTCAAGTGGAAATCAATGTGAACTTACCGTTGAAGCGATATAAAAAAAATCAGGCAAGCAGATGGATCGAACTTCAAGTTCAATTTTCGTTACGAGAAGTTAAATCACTTCTGCTACATATGTGGGAAGCTAGGTCACGTTGACAAATACTGTGAGGTTCTTTTCAATACTCCTGAAGGTCAAGAAGTTGCTCGGAACTGGGGCCCGGATATCAAAGCTGATGACCGGCGTTTCAGAGAGGGAGTCGAAGTCAAAGGTCAAGGAAGCAGAGATTCCGGTAACGGTCAGCGCAATCATAAAAATGGAGTTAATGCTGACCCAGTAACGAAAGAATCTGAAGAGGGCGGGCGTTCAACTCTCACTAATTTCGCCCCCATGAACAGTGGAGGTAGGGCCAATTTAATTGGAGTAAATGCCAATAATCAGGAGTTGACTAGAGCCAATAATCAATTCCGCAACAATCCCGTCTGTGAAGAGGAATCAAATTATCTACTCACTGAAGAAGACAAAAATACCCCAGAAGATGAACGTAAAATAAAGAGAGGCAAAATGGTAGTATATGACGGTGAAGTCGAATCTGACTAACACCATTTTTTATCGGCAGGCCCGTGTTTCGAGGCCGGCCGGAACCAATGATCGTGTTAAGCTGGAACTGTAGGGGGTTGGGCCAACCCGCTACAGTTCTTGCCCTGTGTGAGCTTTCTAGAGCTCGTATGCCTGATGTTATTTCTCTTTTAGAAACATTATCGCTTTCGAATAAACTTGAGGAGGTTAGAATTAAGCTGAATTTTCAGTCTTGTCTTGCTATAGATTGTAATGGCCACAGTAGTGGCCTCGCTATTTTATGGAGAAATACAAATGATTGTACTGTTTTGAGTTATTATAATAATCACATTGACGTTGTTATCTCGGATAACACTGGAAATTGGAGATTGACAGGATTTTACGGATATCCTAGCAAAAACCAACGTCCCCTCTCATGGAACCCGCTTCGATTGTTGGCGGGACGTAGCAACCTCCCATGGCTTTGTATTAGGGATTTTAATAAGAGAGGCAGAGTGGAACATCCAGCATGGCTCTATCGGGGCTTTCGAGAGGCAGTAGCTGATTGCGCCTTGTCCGACGTTGACCTTATTGGCTATCCTTTCACTTGGTCGAGGGGTCGTGGGTCACCTAACCTGGTGGAAGTGAGGCTCGACAGGGCACTTGGTACTCGCGCTTGGCATGCTAGATTTCAGACTGCCAAACTCTATAACCTGGTCGCCCAATTAGTGATCACAACCCCATTCTCTTGATTACTGAGCCGGTCATGCATGGGATTTTGAGATGACGTTTCCGTTTTGAGAATAAATGGCTTCGAGAAGATGATTTGCCCGTGGTGATACAGCGTACGTGGTCGGGTTTTGGAGATTTTGATTTGGTTAAGCGTCTATCGGCCACTTCGGATACCTTGAGTGAGTGGGGGAGGCATAAACACATTGCAATGCGGGAGAACATAAAAAATCTGGAGAGTGAGATCGGGAGACTTCAAGGGAGAACGGATGTGAATTCTGCTGCAAGGTACAAAGATCTACGACATCATTTGGCACAGCTGCTTATTGATGAGGATATCTTTTGGAGACAACGGGCTAAAATATTTTGGCTTAAGGAGGGTGATTTAAATACACGTTTCTTTCACCAAACGGCTTCGGCTAGACGAAAGAAGAATAAAATCCTGGGTTTGTTTGATAATACAGGGACATGGGTGACTAATCAAGCAGACCTATGTGGAGATGTGCAAGGCTATTTTGTAGAGATTTTTGCAGCTAACAGGGAAAATAATGAGGTCGATGTTGTGTTGCAGGCCTTAGATCCTCTAATAACACCAGAACAGAACAATTCTTTGACGCGAGCTTTCACCATGGAAGAGTTTCGTCTTGCCATCTCACAAATGCACCCGGATAAGTCCCCTGGGCCGGATGGTTTCAACCCGGCATTCTTCCAAAAATTCTGGAACGTTGTAGGTATTGATATTTTTAATACTGGTACTATGTGGTTATCTCATAAATATTTTCCCGAGGAGTTAAACGACACTCGCGTGGTCCTTATTCCTAAATGTGAGAACGTGAATACTATAAACGACACTCACGTGGTCCTTTATGCAATGTTGTGTATAAGATAATTTCGAAGGTTCTTTGCAACATATTAAAAGAAGTTCTACCTTGTATGGTGGACAAAGCGCAATCGGCCTTCGTTAGTAGCCGTGCTATTCAAGACAATATTCTGATTGCCTTTGAGACTATTCATACAATGCGTAATCAGAGAACTAGACTAGTGGGGGATGTCGCTCTCAAAATCGACATCAGCAAATCCTACGATAGGGTAGATTGACATTACCTTCAAAGGGTCCTGCCGTCCTGGAGAGATTGGGTTTCTGCAATAGATGGGTTCAGTGGATGATTCTTTGTGTTAGGACGGTACGTTATTCTTTCCAAGTAAATGAGAGCATGGTCAGACCTTTGGTCCCAGAACGAGGTCTCTATCAAGGGGATCCGCTTTCTCCATACTTATTCATCTTATGTGCTGAGGGGCTGTCGGCCTTAATCCGTCGAGCTAGCAGTAATGGGATCTTACATGGAAACAAAATTTGTCGGCGAGCTCCGCGGATATCACACTTATTCTTCGCTGACGACATCCTCTTATTTTGTAGGGTTACGTCAGAGGAAGCTTCGAATTTGAAGCATCTTTTGGATGTTTACGAAAGGGCTTCCGGACAAGCCATTAATTATGGAAAGTCGGGCACCTTCTTTAGCAGAAATGTTAACTCCAATCAACGGGCGGTGGTCTGCAACATCTTTGGGGTTTTTGAACAGCTTAATACAGGCCGCTACTTGGGGCTTCCGTCCCTCATTAGACGATCTAAAAGAGAGATTTTTGCATATCTTAAAGATAAATTGTGGAGTAGGCTACAAGGATGGCGGAAAAGAAAGATCTCAAAATTTGGGAAGGAAATATTGATCAAGGCTGCAGCGCAGGCGATCCCTGCTTATTGTATGAGCCTTTTTCTGATCCCACAAATACTCATTGAAGAGCTACAACGCATGCTAAACTCTTATTGGTGGCACTCTGGAGGTTCTGCTTCGGGCATAAAATGGACGAACTAGAGTGAAATTTGCATTCCCAAGAATCAGAGGGGGAATGGGTTTTCGAAACCTTCACATATTCAACATTGCTATGCTCGGCAAGATTGGTTGGAGACTACTAACAGATTCTGAAGCCTTAGTCTGCAATGTTATGAAGGCTAAATATTTTCCGGATTCGGACTTCTTGTCGGCACGCTTGGGGGCCAAACCAAGCTTTACATGGAGAAGTATTTTTGAATCGCAGGAAATTATAAGACGAGGTACCCGATGGAAGATAGGCTCGGGGATGCACATACGAGTATGGGGTCAGCCGTGGGTTCAAAGTGATGTACATTTATGGATTCAATCGCCATAAATTGAAGGGCTAGAGGATATTCGGGTTGTTGATTTATTCATCCCTGGTCGCCGTAATTGGGATATGGAATTCATCGAAACAATTATGGAACCGAGAGACGTGGCCCGAATTGCAGAAACGACAATCGCTCCATGGGGCGCTATGGATAAATTAACATGGCATTTTGCGCGGAATGGAGTATACTCAGTTAAATCAGCTTATGGCCTGACAATGAGTATTGTCAACGACACAGCTTTACACGAGGGACAAGATTGGAAGGCCTTGTGGAAAACTCGCGCACCACCGAAGGTAGTGAATTTATCAAACACAACACACATCAACCGAAGGTAGTGAATTTTTTATGGCGTATGTGCAACAATTTTTTACCAACGCGCGTACGACTTGTGTGGCGTCATATCCTGGAGTCCAAACTTTGTCCCTTTTGCTCGGCTCACGATGAGACAGAATGACATGTTTTCATTACATGCGTTCATGCGATCGACATGTGGAGACATACTCGGTTTCGAGGAGTACTGAGTAGAACGATGGTAGCATCGGAATCTTTCGTAGAACTGATGTTCACGCTACTACGTGAGCTGGAAGATGTTGAGTTTGCACAGTTTGCAGTGTTGCTATGGAGAAGATGGAAAGAGAGAAATAGTCTAGTGTGGACTGGGTCATGCAACTCACCTGCTACCATGGTGAATCTGGGCATGACTTACATCTGAGAATGGGCTGTTGTACATGAGCAGCGAAATGGCACAAATACTACCCAAGTGTGTCGGGCATGGCACTGCCCCCCGGATGGCTTTCTGAAAATAAATATTGATGCTGCCTTTTTTACAGATACTTTTCAAATGGGCTTTGGGGCAGTAGTTCGAAACAATATGGGAGACTTTGTGTGTGGGCGTGCGACGACAATCCCAGGATTGGTGCGTGCGGATGAAGGTGAAGTAATGGGTCTACTTGAGGCGTTGTCATGGATCAAGGAAATGGACTACCAACGAGTGATTGTGGAAATGGACGCCAAAGTGGTAGTTGATGCTATGAAGTCGCCCAACATTTATAATTCTGTTTTTGGGGACTATATTCAGGCTAGTAAGGACATTATGTTCTCTATTCCGTATTGTTCTATCAATTTTGTCTATCGTGATGTCAATGAGATGGCACACCGACTTGCTAGAGCTGCGAGGTCTGCTCAAAGTCCTCAGGTTTGGTTCGACCCTCCAACTTATGTGGATGGCGTACCAAGTAATGTTTGCAGCTGCTAAATAAAGGGCTTTTCTCTAAAAAAAAAAAAAAACATGTACTTTGCTCTTTTTATGGCTAGTTGAATTTGTCACATGGTTGACAAACTCTTTGTCACATCCATTTGGACCAAATGCAAAGACATTGAAGTTGAAATGACCAACATGTTCGAATACGATAAAATCTCCAACGCTCAAACTAAAGCTTTCCACAAATTTGGGCCACCCAACTTGTAATCTAATTACACCTTCAAAATTTATGCAAACTTTAATCTTCTTCTCTAATTCTTAAAGATGAGTTTTCACCCCATACTTAAACAACCTACAATCATTGAATTCAACTTCAAATACAACTCTTCACCATTTCCTCTATCATACAACCATTCATTACACTCATCAATGTCTATCCAAGAAATTGGGTTAATGAGATCGTGTGCATCAATATCTGAAAAAGATCAAATAGATCATGCCGTTGTTTTAGCCTAATTTTTTCAAAGTCATTCATCAGTGTTTAGATATCCGAGCACAGTATTATGTATGAATGAGCACAATTTCACGTGCTCTTGCACAAGTGTCTTAATTAATAATTAAGATGTTGCCTCCTTTTGATTATGGTCTAATTCTTGAACTCTCTTTTTTATTAAAATAAATTTCTTATCTTAACTTATCAATTATTTTATAAACAGACTTAAGTTTGTATATAAAATAAGGTCGTCTGAGACGACATCACCAAAGACTAACCCCGTGTGAGATACTAATATTCTTAGATTTGGGCGAATGGCGATCTCCGGAGCCAAAACCAAATTGCGAAAAATGAAATCCAAACCACCCACAGTCCCTCCCGCCGCTCCGACCATCCTCCGCCGTGTGATCGACCTCGACACCGCCGCATCCCTCCATCTTTACATCTTCTTCCAACCCATACTCCCTTTCTCTCTCTTAAAATCCCTCGAACTCTCCGGCGACGGCCGCCTCTTCTTCCCCATCACCCTCTCCATTCTCGCCGCCGCTGCCACCACCACCACCGACGTCCCCATCTCTCTTATATTGAACCTCCTTATAGGATCCGTTTTAGACCTTCTCCTAATTGGCCTAATCAAGCACATCGTCCAACGCCCCCGCCCTGTTTACAACAAGCACATGTTTGTCTCTTTCACCGTCGATCACTGGTCGTTTCCCAGTGGCTACTTCTCTAGGGTTTCGTTTATTGCCTCCTTTTGTTATTTATTTGCAATTCTTTTTTAAGATTTAGATTAGATTTACTGGTCGTGATTTAATTTGCAATTAACTCTTTTTAAAATTAACAACTTCATTAAATTATGACACATAAGCCAAATCAACCACAAAATGACACATAAGCCAAATTAACCATAAAATGACACATCATCAATTTAAACTCCCTATTAGTATATAAGGGGATTTTATATTATAGAAGTAGTGTATTTATTATATATATATAACAAATTTGTTAATCCTGTAAAATAATATAATTATATAATAAGTTTTACATATATATTTTCGAGCTCTATTTTTTAAATACATTAAACTTATAATAAATTTAAAATAATTGCAGAAAAAATTACTTGAGATATAAGATAAAAGTAATTATAAAATAAAATTTAATAACTAATTAAATAAAGAATTGTACACACCAATAAAAATGCATTTTAGATTGTATTTTACTCAAAAGTACATTAAATAGTTCAAAAATAAATTAAACTAAAGAATAAATTGAATACTACAATAAAGTTAAGTAAATAAAATAAAAGTTAATTTAATTTGCCAATATTTAAATAATAAGAAATTCAACATTTCATATCAACCACTAACACCTTAAATAAAATAAATAATTAATTAGGAAAAAAAATCAATAGTTAATAAGAATATAATATTTTGAAAGAGTTTATGAATCATATCTTATTCAACCAATAACTTAATTACACATCATACATTTTAAAATTAACAACTTCATTAAATTATGACACATAAGTCAAATCAACCACAAAATGACACATAAGTCAAATTAACCACAAAATGACACATCATCAATTTAAACTCCCTATTAATATATAAGGGGATTAAGATTGTTGCATATTTGACTTATCCTATTCAATGCTCATGTACCAAAATAACATGGTTCTTATCTTGATACAAAATTAGAAAAAAATAAAATGAGTGGAAGAAGATGTTCATTTACCAAAATACATGGTGATATATTCCATATGTATTAAAGCATATATGCATCAACGGTTAACCTTAATTCTAATTGAACGACAAAATAATGAAAATATACGAGTTAGAGGGAACAAATTAAAATACATAATTAGTAGTAATAAGAATATGATGGACGACAAAGCTAGCCTCCTCCAAAACTGGAAACAAGAAAAAAAGTATTTAACCTTATATAATTGAAAAAAAGACAAGCTTTGTCATTATAGATATGTCATTACAACACCTTTTGTGTAACATTTGAAACTTTTTCTCCATTATTTAAACCATGCTTTACGGAAAGCAAAATGCTTTAGCCGTATTTTATATTTGGGGAAAGGTTCCAAAAATGGAATAAATTGCTCTCATTTCCGAAAATCAGTTGGAAGCTATTCTTCATGAATTAGTGAAAGAAATTGCATTCTCACAAACTTATTGAAGAAAGTGGAAGCTAGAACATGGTTCATATCTTCAAGTGAAGATGGCCTCAAATTTGGATGGTGTGAAGAGGTGTCAAACTTCCGTCTATTCGTTGTTGCTCTGGTACTAGAGATCGAAAAGTCGATTTATCTTTGGAGACCTAACGCATTATGATGTGAACACTAGTTAGAACGTACGTGTGCTATCTTGCGGAAAAAATGTTAGTTTTACCTTTTCTCGACTTCACCATATTTTTCGTATCATTCTTTGTCGTACATATATTTCCCTGACTGGATACAATGCACTCAAATTGATCACATGAATTTCTCATTAATATAAATTTTTATGTTAAATAATAAGTTTGACACGCCCAATATCAGCCAAAAAAATCTCTCAATATATCTCTTTTTGGAGGAATTAGAGGTTTTTTTTTTTAAGTCATAAAAGTTAGTATTTAATTAGTTATAAGAAGGTCTATTTTAGAGTATAATGAAGAATATGAAATTCTTGGAAGTGATAACAGTTTGATTTTGATCTGTGATGTTGATGACCGATATTTCTAAAAGAATCCTATCACAAATTTGTCATTTTTTATTCAAAAACACCTCCATATTATCCCTCCCCGATATGGTGAAGCATGTGTGTTTTTTTATTTTGGTTACGATGTTGATAATGATGACTATAGGATTACGCGAATTGTGCACAAAATGTGTACGAAATGTGCACGAAATTTGTATGTACGGATCGTGCATGAATTGTGCACGTACAAAAATATACTAAACTAGAATATATATATATATATATAAATAAATAGGATTTTTTTTTATTACAAGTTAAATACCCATCCCTTTTCCCCTCCCCATGACTCGAACCCAGGACCTAAGGCCTAGGTAGTGGTGCTCTAATCACTTGAGCTTTTTTTCTAATAATTTTTATTCTAATTAGCTAAATATTACATTATAGGAAAACATTGTATAATTGTTCTATTAATTTATAGATTCATATTTCAATTTATTTTTTATTAATAATTTAGATTTTTTATCATTAATAAGAGTGTGTTATAAAAAAACTATTTAATTAATTATCTGTAATTAACTGCCTACACCCACTACACATTACGGCGATAAATGCGGGACATGGGGAAGTCCAAAAGTTTTCACTTTTTAAGAAGTGAAAAACTTACATCAAATGCAATCGGTCGTTTGGACTTCCAAAGCATAACCTTTTGAAGATCAAACTAATTCGTTCCCTCTCGAGTTTGTGCATGTAATATTATTCATTTTTTCCTGCTGCTAGCTTTTTAAACCGACCACTTACGGCAACAAAGGCATATATCCATCCACCATGCAAATGACTTAATAATTTCTATCACCATTTTCGATAGTTTCTTTATTATATACACATTAGACTGAGAAAGTCAAACATACTCAAAGTCAACATTTAACAGAGACATGCACGAGTTAGTTGCCTAGCCTCATCAATTTATTCCCAATGTGATATAATTTTGGGAATGGAGAGTTCGAGGGATTTTACGAGACAAAAAGGGAGTATGCATGGGTTGGAAGAAGAAGATGTAAAGATCAGAAATGTAAAACAATTACTTCCACAATTTTCTCAATAATCATTTTATTTTTAAAATTGTCACTATTTATCATTTAAAAAAAAAATGTACAAGTTCTCAAGAATTAAGATTAAATGGAACAACAAGTCACGATATCACCTACAACCCACTTTTTTTTATTTTTTCCAGTTTTGGAGGTGGCTTTAATTGTCGGGCCATGTTATTCTAATTTCTGTTTATATATTTTAATTTGTCAATTGTTACATAGTGCGTGGAAGCTAATACATAACCTAGATATATACCTTAGCTTTGGATTTAATTTAATTGTTTTATATGGAATTTTAATTTTTAAGATCGAGGGAGATATTCCAATATACGCAAGGGTTTAGGAGGGAGATTTTTCAATATTTCATTAGTGATTTATATATATGGGAAGGGTTGGATTCGACATATATAATAAAAGATGGAAATGTAAGGTATTGAATGGAAAATTGCACAAAATGTGCACGAAATTTGCACGAAATGTGCACGAAATTTGCATGTACGGATCGTGCATGAATTGTGCACGTACAAAAACATATTAAACTAGAATATATATATGTATATATATATATATTTATATATAAATAAATAGGTGCATTAGAATATTGTATTTTTTTCTAATAATTTTTATTCTAATTAGCTAAATATTACATTATAGGAAAAATCTCCCCCGTCAGCTGATTGTTGCTCAGATTCAGACTCACCAGGTTGGCCAGCTTTCCCAAGTTAACCGAAATTCCGCCTGTTAACTCGTTCGAATCCAAGGAAAGATAACGCAGATTTGCAAGACTCCCTAATTCACCTGGGATCACTCCGGATATCCTGTTGTTGCCCATATCAACAAGTGTGACTTGTTCGTATTGCCCCCATTTTGCTGTGAGTTGCCCAGAGAATTGGTTATTGCTCACAGCCAGAAAGTCAAGTCTTGGGTGAACACCAAATGCCTCTGAAATATTTCTAGAAAATTGGTTGTTCTCCAACCTTACTCTTCTTAACCTCAAGCAATTTTTTATGCACTTCGGAAGTGGCCCTGAAAACTTGTTATTTAATGCTATAAAATCAGAGATAGCATGGCTACTGCATATTTCAGGCTGAAGCTCTCCGGAGAAGTTGTTGTATTCCAAGCTAACGTTAATCAAACGGGGGTTGTTCTTTCCTATGTTGCGTGGTAAGACGCCGGATAAATTGTTACAATATAGACTAAGAAGGGTCAACCTATTGAGGTTGGATATGGATTCAGGCACCTCCCCACTCAATTGGTTGTCTCCAACATCAAAAGTCTCTAACAACTTTAATTTTCCAACATCCGATAGAATAACACCCGTGAGAGTGTTAGTGAAAAGGTTTAGGAGTTGAAGGTTTTTCAACCTAGAAATTGTAGGAGGTATTTCACCTGAAATCTTGTTGTCGGAAAGATCTAGAGTCAATAAATTTCTTAGGTTTCCTATATCTAATGGTATGGAGCCTGAAAGTGAATTATTGAACAATAACAAAAACTTAAGATTTCTTAGTAAGCCTATTTCAGAAGGGATGCCGCCGGTGAAGGTGTTCGTTTGAAGATAGAGGGCTTCGAGGTTTGTTAGTTGGCCTAATGAAGACGGAATTTGGCCCTCGAATTGGTTAGCTGACAAGTCGAGGTAATTGAGGTTAAGGCATGTTGGTACAAAATCTGGAAATTCTAGAGTGATACTATTAAAATGAAAGCTGAGATGTTTAAGCAAAGGAAAATTTGGAAATTTCGACCAATTAGAAGATTCCAAGTAATTAGACCCTAAATCTAAGTATTGTATCTTCTGAAGATTACTAACCTGATATGGAATTTGTCCTACTAGACAGTTATTGAAAAAATTAACGTATCCAAGCTCAGTCAAGTTACCAATCTCCGGTGGGATTGAGCTGTTAAAGAAGTTGTTGCTGAGGTCCAAGTAAGTTAGTCGTGGAAGATGAGTAATTGCGGCTGGTATTGATCCGTGGAGGGCATTTCCACTAAAGTTGATACTTGTGAGACTTGGGAATGAGTTGAAAACAAACTTGTCCAAAGTGCCGACAAGATTTGCTTTAGACAAGTTGATATGGGAGACGAACCCGGCCTCGTTGCATTGAATGCCTTTCCATGCACAAACATTTGCAATATCATGGAAAGACCATGACGATGTAAGAGAAGGTGACGATGGTAGGGAGGTTTTCCAAGTTAGAAGAGAAAAACCTTCAGCTTCTATTGCTGTTGCTGTAAAAGTTAACAGAAATATATGAAATAAGAAAAGAAAAGGTGTATACAAGGCCATTGTAATTAAGCAAGGTAGTAGTGTTGAAATATGAAATTTATGCAAGTAGGTGAAGTACGTAATTTCAAAATGTTGAAAGATGATCAGGATATATATAAGCAGCGTGAGGAGGTCTGGAGTTTGTGCATGTAATATTATTCCTTTTTTCCTGCTGCTAGCTTTTTAAACCGGCCACTTACGGCAACAAAGGCATATATACACAAGGGTTTAGGAGGGAGATATTTCAATATTTCATTAGTGATTTATATATATGGGAAGGTTTGGATTCGACATATATAATAAAAGATGGAAATGTAATATATTGAATGGATGATGGGGTGAGTCGGCAATATATATATCTATATGTGATATATAGATACATATATATATGAATGAATATTAACTTTTGTTACTAGTCTATATGTGCCCACGTGGCACCTCTTGAATGATACTGTAATATTAAAGCTAGCACATCAGAGAATAAAAAGGTTCCACCAACACTAATTTTTTCAGCTATTGATGTAATGATCGATGACCAATTTTAGAAATAACCATTCTGGTGAGTGGTGATAAGCAGATAAGGTAAATGGTGTATACATTCGATGTAATAATGATGACCAATTTTAGAAATAACCATTCTGGTGATCAATTTGAGTGCATTATATCCAGTCAGGGAAATATATGTACGACAAAGAATGATAAGTTTGGAGACATAACGCATTATCATGTGAACACTAGTTAGAACGTGTGCTATCTTGCGGAAAAAATGTTAGCTTTACCTTTTCTCGACTTCACCATATTTTTCGTATCATTATTTGTCGTACATATATTTCCCTGACTGGATACAATGCACTCAAATTGATCACATGAATTTCTCATTGATATAAATTTTTGTGTTAAATAATAAGTTTGACACGCCCAATATCAGCCAAAAAAATCTCTATATATATATTTCTTTTTGGAGGAATTAGAGGTTTCTTTTTTTAAGTTATAAAAGTTAGTATTTAATTAGTTATAAGAAGGTCTATTTTAGAGTATAATGAAGAATATGAAATTCTTGGAAGTGACAGTTTGATTTTGATCTGTGATGTGTGATGTTGATGACCGTTATTTCTAAAAGAATCCTGTCACAAATTTGTCATTTTTTATTCAAAAAGACCTCCATATTATCCCTCCCCGATATGGTGAAGCATGGGTGTTTTTTTTATTTTGGTTACGATGTTGATAATGATCACTATAGGATTACGCGAATTGTGCACGAAATTTACACGAAATTTGCACGAAATTTACATGTACGGATCGTGCATGAATTGTGCACGTACAAAAACATATTAAACTAGAATATATATATATATATATACTAGTGTAGAACCCGTGTATTACACGGGGTTTTAAATAAATATTTTAATATTCAATATTATATCTTAATTTATTTGCGTAATCTAATTTTTTTTTAGCATGATATGTTATTATAATTATATTTAAAAAAATTGGTTGGATATAATTTTAAATTCAACTATTATAATGTAAAAGAGAAACTAATGTAAATGTAATTATATTATACCATTCAAAATAAATTAATAAACGAAAACACATAAATGGAAAGATTGTGTTGTAATTTAATTGAGATTTTGGAACTTTTTGTTAAACAACATTAATAGTTTAGTTAGAAGATTTTTCATTATTACTTAGACAAAATATTTTTAATATATTTTGAATCTAGCTCTACACTTAAAACTCTGAACATAAAGTTGATCATATGTTATGTGATAATAGAGGTCTTAAAGAAAATAAATCAACGTTGAAAAAAGTATATTTTTTATTTTTATTAATGATCATCGCAGAAACACAAACGAACAGAGATCTGCCTTCTCAAGCTTTACTTGTATGATTTGAAAGACTTAATATCAGAATGTAAAATAAAGTAAACTTAAGATAATTGGTAAAATAAATATATATATATATATATCCTTCTAAATTAGCACCGCGTATTACGCGAAAAGTTAATAAAATAAATATTTATATTATAAATAATTTTATAAAGTAAATTTCAAATAAAATAGGTGAGAAATAGACGAAATGAGACGTTTAATTTTTAATAAATATGAAAACAACTTTTTAAAAAATTATAAAATTTTGAAGAAAAAAAAATAAATTAAGTAATAATAAAATAACTCTTAATAAATTATAAATAAATAAATATTTTGGTTAATGGCTAATTAAATCACAACCTTTTCCTCATTTGCAATTTAATCTAAACTTTAAGATAATTACAAAAAAAATCACAAACTTTAAATATTGTTGCAATTTAGTCTTTTTGACAATTTCAATTGTGTTCGAATCTAACATAATTTAGAATTTTTAATGACATAACAACTCCTTAATAAAACAATATTATTTTTTAATCAAACGAAATATCATAAGATATGATTTAGGGACAACGTAGACTTCCAAGAAGTCTAATTTGTAATAATATTTAAACTTGATGATTTATTTGCAATTGTTTTAAGGTTTAGATTAGATTGCAAATGTTCAAAAGGTGGTGATTTAATTTGCAATTAACTCTTTTTAAAATTAACAACCTCCTTTAATTATGACACATAAGCCAAATTAACCACAAAATGACACATAAGCCAAATTAACCACAAGATGACACATCATCAATTTAAACTCCGTATTAGTATATAAGGGGATTCTATATTATAGGAGTAGTGTATTATGTATATATAACAAATTTGTTAATCTTGTAAAATAATATAATTATTTATATAATAAATATGTATAAAATTATATAATAAGTTTTACATATATATTTTCGAGTTTTATTTTTTAAATACATTAAAATTATAAATTTAAAATAATTACAGAAAAAATTTAATTGAGATATAAGATAAAAGTAATTATAAAATAAAATTCAATACACACCAATAAAAATACATTTTAGATTGTATTTTACTCAGAAGTACATTAAATCATTTAAAAAGAATAAAATGAATACTACAATAAAGTTAAGTAAATAAAATAAAAATTATTTTAATTAGTCAATATTAATATAATAAAAATTTCAACATTTCATATCAACCATTTACAACACCTTAAATAAATAATTAATTAGGAAGAAAATTCAATAGTTAATAGGAATATAATGTTTTGAAATAGTTTAGGGATCATATCTTACTCAACCAATAACTTAATTACACATCATACTTTTTAAAATTAACAACCTCCTTAAATTATGACACATAAGCCAAATTAACCACACAAAATGACACATAAGCCAAATTAACCACAAGATGACACATCATCAATTTAAACTCTCTATTAGTATATAAGGGGATTCTATATTATAGGAGTAGTGTATTATGTATATATAACAAATTTGTTAATCTTGTAAAATAATATAATTATTTATATAATAAACATGTATAAAATTATATAATAAATTTTACATATATATTTTCGAGTTTTATTTTTTAAATACATTAAACTTATAAATTTAAAATAATTACAGAAAAAATTTAATTGAGATATAAGATAAAAGTAATTATAAAATAAAATTCAATACACACCAATAAAAATACATTTTAGATTGTATTTTACTCAGAAGTACATTAAATCATTTAAAAATAAACAAAGCTAAGAATAAAATGAATACTACAATAAAGTTAAGTAAATAAAATAAAAATTATTTTAATTAGTCAATATTAATATAATAAAAATTTCAACATTTCATATCAACCATTTACAACACCTTAAATAAATAATTAATTAGGAAGAAAATTCAATAGTTAATAGGAATATAATGTTTTGAAATAGTTTAGGGATCATATCTTACTCAACCAATAACTTAATTACACATCATACTTTTTAAAATTAACAACCTCCTTAAATTATGACACATAAGCCAAATTAACCACAAAATGACACATAAGCCAAATTAACCACAAGATGACACATCATCAATTTAAACTCCCTATTAGTATATATAAGGGGATATATGTAGAGCCGGCAATTTGGGCCCGACCCGATGGGCCGGCCCGGCCAACCCGAAGCCCAGTATGGGTTGGGCTCTAAAATTATAGGCCCATATAAAACTGGGCCTATTTGGCCCGACCCGATAGGCCCGATGGGCCTAATGGGCTAGGCTGATTTTGGCCCGGCGGCCCATGGGCAGCCCATTTGGCCCGATCAATTTTTTTTATGGTAAATAAACAATTAAAATTATTACAATACTCTATACTTAAATATTATTATTATGTTATTGATTTTATTTTGACTTTAAAATTTGAACTTATAAATTATTTATAATTCTATTTGAACTTGATATATAGTGTAATGTTATACTCCGTACTAGTTATGTCCGTTTATAAATTATGTATAATTAATGGAGTATATTAGTAATGTATATTTTTAATTGTAATTATTTGTATAAATAAAAAATATATGTGAGAATGTGATCAATACATAATAAATTTATATATACTGAGTATAATTTTTTGCTAGAAATATTTTTTTTATCTCATGGGGTGGGACTTGCAGTGTACATTAATGCAATAATGGTTATGATCGTTTATAAATTATGTGTAGTTACTAGTTACTCCCTTCATCCACCAAATGTAATCCCATAGAGGGTGGACACAAGTTTTAAGAAAAAGGTAGGTCTATTGTGAATAAAGTGATTGTTTGTGAATAAAGTTGATGGCAAATTGAGTAATTAAGTGATGGTTGGGGGTGATGGTTTCCATAGTGTATGGAACTACATTTAGTGGACAAATAATATGAGGCAAATGAGACTACATTTCATGGACGGAGGGAGTAATATATAATTTTTGCAAGAATTTTTTTTAAAAAAAAAATTATGTAATGGGCTGGGCTGGCCCGCTAGCCCAGTAGCCCAGATGGGCTAGGCTGGGCTCCAATTTTATAGGCCCGACCAGTTCATGGGCCGGCCCGGCCTAGCCCACGAACATCACTTGGCCCGATGGGCTGGGCTGGGTTGGGCCGGACGGCCCGATTTGCCAGCTCTAGATATATGTATATAAGGGGATATATATATATACATTATTAGAATATTGTATTTTTTTCTAATAATTTTTATTCTAATTAGCTAAATATTACATTATAGGAAAAATCTCCCCCGTCAGCTGTTTTTTCTCAGATTCAGACTCACCAGGTTGGCCAGCTTTCCCAAGTTAACCGGAATTCCGCTTGTTAACTCGTTCGAATCCAAGGAAAGATAACGCAGATTTGCAAGACTCCCTATTTCACCTGGGATCACTTTGGATATCCTGTTGTTGCACATATCAACAAGTGTGACTTGTTCGTATTGCCCCCATTTTGCTGTGAGTTGCCCAGAGAATTGGTTATTGCTCACAGCCAGAAAGTCAAGTCTTGGGTGAACACCAAATGCCTCTGAAATATTTCTAGAAAATTGGTTGTTCTCCAACCTTACTCTTCTTAACCTCAAGCAATTTTTTATGCACTTCGGAAGTGGCCCTGAAAACTTGTTATTTAATGCTATAAAATCAGAGATAGCATGGCTACTGCATATTTCAGGCTGAAGCTCTCCGGAGAAGTTGTTGTATTCCAAGCTAACGTTAATCAAACGGGGGTTGTTCTTTCCTATGTTGCGTGGTAAGACGCCGGATAAATTGTTACAATATAGACTAAGAAGGGTCAACCTATTGAGGTTGGATATGGATTCAGGCACCTCCCCACTCAATTGGTTGTCTCCAACATCAAAAGTCTCTAACAACTTTAATTTTCCAACATCCGATAGAATAACACCCGTGAGAGTGTTAGTGAAAAGGTTTAGGAGTTGAAGGTTTTTCAACCTAGAAATTGTAGGAGGTATTTCACCTGAAATCTTGTTGTCGGAAAGATCTAGAGTCAATAAATTTCTTAGGTTTCCTATATCTAATGGTATGGAGCCTGAAAGTGAATTATTGAACAATAACAAAAACTTAAGATTTCTTAGTAAGCCTATTTCAGAAGGGATGCCGCCGGTGAAGGTGTTCGTTTGAAGATAGAGGGCTTCGAGGTTTGTTAGTTGGCCTAATGAAGACGGAATTTGGCCCTCGAATTGGTTAGCTGACAAGTCGAGGTAATTGAGGTTAAGGCATGTTGGTACAAAATCTGGAAATTCTAGAGTGATACTATTAAAATGAAAGCTGAGATGTTTAAGCAAAGGAAAATTTGGAAATTTCGACCAATTAGAAGATTCCAAGTAATTAGACCCTAAATCTAAGTATTGTATCTTCTGAAGATTACTAACCTGATATGGAATTTGTCCTACTAGACAGTTATTGAAAAAATTAACGTATCCAAGCTCAGTCAAGTTACCAATCTCCGGTGGGATTGAGCTGTTAAAGAAGTTGTTGCTGAGGTCCAAGTAAGTTAGTCGTGGAAGATGAGTAATTGCGGCTGGTATTGATCCGTGGAGGGCATTTCCACTAAAGTTGATACTTGTGAGACTTGGGAATGAGTTGAAAACAAACTTGTCCAAAGTGCCGACAAGATTTGCTTTAGACAAGTTGATATGGGAGACGAACCCGGCCTCGTTGCATTGAATGCCTTTCCATGCACAAACATTTGCAATATCATGGAAAGACCATGACGATGTAAGAGAAGGTGACGATGGTAGGGAGGTTTTCCAAGTTAGAAGAGAAAAACCTTCAGCTTCTATTGCTGTTGCTGTAAAAGTTAACAGAAATATATGAAATAAGAAAAGAAAAGGTGTATACAAGGCCATTGTAATTAAGCAAGGTAGTAGTGTTGAAATATGAAATTTATGCAAGTAGGTGAAGTACGTAATTTCAAAATGTTGAAAGATGATCAGGATATATATAAGCAGCGTGAGGAGGTCTGGAGTTTGTGCATGTAATATTATTCCTTTTTTCCTGCTGCTAGCTTTTTAAACCGGCCACTTACGGCAACAAAGGCATATATACACAAGGGTTTAGGAGGGAGATATTTCAATATTTCATTAGTGATTTATATATATGGGAAGGTTTGGATTCGACATATATAATAAAAGATGGAAATGTAATATATTGAATGGATGATGGGGTGAGTCGGCAATATATATATCTATATGTGATATATAGATACATATATATATGAATGAATATTAACTTTTGTTACTAGTCTATATGTGCCCACGTGGCACCTCTTGAATGATACTGTAATATTAAAGCTAGCACATCAGAGAATAAAAAGGTTCCACCAACACTAATTTTTTCAGCTATTGATGTAATGATCGATGACCAATTTTAGAAATAACCATTCTGGTGAGTGGTGATAAGCAGATAAGGTAAATGGTGTATACATTCGATGTAATAATGATGACCAATTTTAGAAATAACCATTCTGGTGATCAATTTGAGTGCATTATATCCAGTCAGGGAAATATATGTACGACAAAGAATGATAAGTTTGGAGACATAACGCATTATCATGTGAACACTAGTTAGAACGTGTGCTATCTTGCGGAAAAAATGTTAGCTTTACCTTTTCTCGACTTCACCATATTTTTCGTATCATTATTTGTCGTACATATATTTCCCTGACTGGATACAATGCACTCAAATTGATCACATGAATTTCTCATTGATATAAATTTTTGTGTTAAATAATAAGTTTGACACGCCCAATATCAGCCAAAAAAATCTCTATATATATATTTCTTTTTGGAGGAATTAGAGGTTTCTTTTTTTAAGTTATAAAAGTTAGTATTTAATTAGTTATAAGAAGGTCTATTTTAGAGTATAATGAAGAATATGAAATTCTTGGAAGTGACAGTTTGATTTTGATCTGTGATGTGTGATGTTGATGACCGTTATTTCTAAAAGAATCCTGTCACAAATTTGTCATTTTTTATTCAAAAAGACCTCCATATTATCCCTCCCCGATATGGTGAAGCATGGGTGTTTTTTTTATTTTGGTTACGATGTTGATAATGATCACTATAGGATTACGCGAATTGTGCACGAAATTTACACGAAATTTGCACGAAATTTACATGTACGGATCGTGCATGAATTGTGCACGTACAAAAACATATTAAACTAGAATATATATATATATATATACTAGTGTAGAACCCGTGTATTACACGGGGTTTTAAATAAATATTTTAATATTCAATATTATATCTTAATTTATTTGCGTAATCTAATTTTTTTTTAGCATGATATGTTATTATAATTATATTTAAAAAAATTGGTTGGATATAATTTTAAATTCAACTATTATAATGTAAAAGAGAAACTAATGTAAATGTAATTATATTATACCATTCAAAATAAATTAATAAACGAAAACACATAAATGGAAAGATTGTGTTGTAATTTAATTGAGATTTTGGAACTTTTTGTTAAACAACATTAATAGTTTAGTTAGAAGATTTTTCATTATTACTTAGACAAAATATTTTTAATATATTTTGAATCTAGCTCTACACTTAAAACTCTGAACATAAAGTTGATCATATGTTATGTGATAATAGAGGTCTTAAAGAAAATAAATCAACGTTGAAAAAAGTATATTTTTTATTTTTATTAATGATCATCGCAGAAACACAAACGAACAGAGATCTGCCTTCTCAAGCTTTACTTGTATGATTTGAAAGACTTAATATCAGAATGTAAAATAAAGTAAACTTAAGATAATTGGTAAAATAAATATATATATATATATATCCTTCTAAATTAGCACCCGCGTATTACGCGAAAAGTTAATAAAATAAATATTTATATTATAAATAATTTTATAAAGTAAATTTCAAATAAAATAGGTGAGAAATAGACGAAATGAGACGTTTAATTTTTAATAAATATGAAAACAACTTTTTAAAAAATTATAAAATTTTGAAGAAAAAAAAATAAATTAAGTAATAATAAAATAACTCTTAATAAATTATAAATAAATAAATATTTTGGTTAATGGCTAATTAAATCACAACCTTTTCCTCATTTGCAATTTAATCTAAACTTTAAGATAATTACAAAAAAAATCACAAACTTTAAATATTGTTGCAATTTAGTCTTTTTGACAATTTCAATTGTGTTCGAATCTAACATAATTTAGAATTTTTAATGACATAACAACTCCTTAATAAAACAATATTATTTTTTAATCAAACGAAATATCATAAGATATGATTTAGGGACAACGTAGACTTCCAAGAAGTCTAATTTGTAATAATATTTAAACTTGATGATTTATTTGCAATTGTTTTAAGGTTTAGATTAGATTGCAAATGTTCAAAAGGTGGTGATTTAATTTGCAATTAACTCTTTTTAAAATTAACAACCTCCTTTAATTATGACACATAAGCCAAATTAACCACAAAATGACACATAAGCCAAATTAACCACAAGATGACACATCATCAATTTAAACTCCGTATTAGTATATAAGGGGATTCTATATTATAGGAGTAGTGTATTATGTATATATAACAAATTTGTTAATCTTGTAAAATAATATAATTATTTATATAATAAATATGTATAAAATTATATAATAAGTTTTACATATATATTTTCGAGTTTTATTTTTTAAATACATTAAAATTATAAATTTAAAATAATTACAGAAAAAATTTAATTGAGATATAAGATAAAAGTAATTATAAAATAAAATTCAATACACACCAATAAAAATACATTTTAGATTGTATTTTACTCAGAAGTACATTAAATCATTTAAAAAGAATAAAATGAATACTACAATAAAGTTAAGTAAATAAAATAAAAATTATTTTAATTAGTCAATATTAATATAATAAAAATTTCAACATTTCATATCAACCATTTACAACACCTTAAATAAATAATTAATTAGGAAGAAAATTCAATAGTTAATAGGAATATAATGTTTTGAAATAGTTTAGGGATCATATCTTACTCAACCAATAACTTAATTACACATCATACTTTTTAAAATTAACAACCTCCTTAAATTATGACACATAAGCCAAATTAACCACACAAAATGACACATAAGCCAAATTAACCACAAGATGACACATCATCAATTTAAACTCTCTATTAGTATATAAGGGGATTCTATATTATAGGAGTAGTGTATTATGTATATATAACAAATTTGTTAATCTTGTAAAATAATATAATTATTTATATAATAAACATGTATAAAATTATATAATAAATTTTACATATATATTTTCGAGTTTTATTTTTTAAATACATTAAACTTATAAATTTAAAATAATTACAGAAAAAATTTAATTGAGATATAAGATAAAAGTAATTATAAAATAAAATTCAATACACACCAATAAAAATACATTTTAGATTGTATTTTACTCAGAAGTACATTAAATCATTTAAAAATAAACAAAGCTAAGAATAAAATGAATACTACAATAAAGTTAAGTAAATAAAATAAAAATTATTTTAATTAGTCAATATTAATATAATAAAAATTTCAACATTTCATATCAACCATTTACAACACCTTAAATAAATAATTAATTAGGAAGAAAATTCAATAGTTAATAGGAATATAATGTTTTGAAATAGTTTAGGGATCATATCTTACTCAACCAATAACTTAATTACACATCATACTTTTTAAAATTAACAACCTCCTTAAATTATGACACATAAGCCAAATTAACCACAAAATGACACATAAGCCAAATTAACCACAAGATGACACATCATCAATTTAAACTCCCTATTAGTATATATAAGGGGATATATGTAGAGCCGGCAATTTGGGCCCGACCCGATGGGCCGGCCCGGCCAACCCGAAGCCCAGTATGGGTTGGGCTCTAAAATTATAGGCCCATATAAAACTGGGCCTATTTGGCCCGACCCGATAGGCCCGATGGGCCTAATGGGCTAGGCTGATTTTGGCCCGGCGGCCCATGGGCAGCCCATTTGGCCCGATCAATTTTTTTTATGGTAAATAAACAATTAAAATTATTACAATACTCTATACTTAAATATTATTATTATGTTATTGATTTTATTTTGACTTTAAAATTTGAACTTATAAATTATTTATAATTCTATTTGAACTTGATATATAGTGTAATGTTATACTCCGTACTAGTTATGTCCGTTTATAAATTATGTATAATTAATGGAGTATATTAGTAATGTATATTTTTAATTGTAATTATTTGTATAAATAAAAAATATATGTGAGAATGTGATCAATACATAATAAATTTATATATACTGAGTATAATTTTTTGCTAGAAATATTTTTTTTATCTCATGGGGTGGGACTTGCAGTGTACATTAATGCAATAATGGTTATGATCGTTTATAAATTATGTGTAGTTACTAGTTACTCCCTTCATCCACCAAATGTAATCCCATAGAGGGTGGACACAAGTTTTAAGAAAAAGGTAGGTCTATTGTGAATAAAGTGATTGTTTGTGAATAAAGTTGATGGCAAATTGAGTAATTAAGTGATGGTTGGGGGTGATGGTTTCCATAGTGTATGGAACTACATTTAGTGGACAAATAATATGAGGCAAATGAGACTACATTTCATGGACGGAGGGAGTAATATATAATTTTTGCAAGAATTTTTTTTAAAAAAAAAATTATGTAATGGGCTGGGCTGGCCCGCTAGCCCAGTAGCCCAGATGGGCTAGGCTGGGCTCCAATTTTATAGGCCCGACCAGTTCATGGGCCGGCCCGGCCTAGCCCACGAACATCACTTGGCCCGATGGGCTGGGCTGGGTTGGGCCGGACGGCCCGATTTGCCAGCTCTAGATATATGTATATAAGGGGATATATATATATACATTATTAGAATATTGTATTTTTTTCTAATAATTTTTATTCTAATTAGCTAAATATTACATTATAGGAAAAATCTCCCCCGTCAGCTGTTTTTTCTCAGATTCAGACTCACCAGGTTGGCCAGCTTTCCCAAGTTAACCGGAATTCCGCTTGTTAACTCGTTCGAATCCAAGGAAAGATAACGCAGATTTGCAAGACTCCCTATTTCACCTGGGATCACTTTGGATATCCTGTTGTTGCACATATCAACAAGTGTGACTTGTTCGTATTGCCCCCATTTTGCTGTGAGTTGCCCAGAGAATTGGTTATTGCTCACAGCCAGAAAGTCAAGTCTTGGGTGAACACCAAATGCCTCTGAAATATTTCTAGAAAATTGGTTGTTCTCCAACCTTACTCTTCTTAACCTCAAGCAATTTTTTATGCACTTCGGAAGTGGCCCTGAAAACTTGTTATTTAATGCTATAAAATCAGAGATAGCATGGCTACTGCATATTTCAGGCTGAAGCTCTCCGGAGAAGTTGTTGTATTCCAAGCTAACGTTAATCAAACGGGGGTTGTTCTTTCCTATGTTGCGTGGTAAGACGCCGGATAAATTGTTACAATATAGACTAAGAAGGGTCAACCTATTGAGGTTGGATATGGATTCAGGCACCTCCCCACTCAATTGGTTGTCTCCAACATCAAAAGTCTCTAACAACTTTAATTTTCCAACATCCGATAGAATAACACCCGTGAGAGTGTTAGTGAAAAGGTTTAGGAGTTGAAGGTTTTTCAACCTAGAAATTGTAGGAGGTATTTCACCTGAAATCTTGTTGTCGGAAAGATCTAGAGTCAATAAATTTCTTAGGTTTCCTATATCTAATGGTATGGAGCCTGAAAGTGAATTATTGAACAATAACAAAAACTTAAGATTTCTTAGTAAGCCTATTTCAGAAGGGATGCCGCCGGTGAAGGTGTTCGTTTGAAGATAGAGGGCTTCGAGGTTTGTTAGTTGGCCTAATGAAGACGGAATTTGGCCCTCGAATTGGTTAGCTGACAAGTCGAGGTAATTGAGGTTAAGGCATGTTGGTACAAAATCTGGAAATTCTAGAGTGATACTATTAAAATGAAAGCTGAGATGTTTAAGCAAAGGAAAATTTGGAAATTTCGACCAATTAGAAGATTCCAAGTAATTAGACCCTAAATCTAAGTATTGTATCTTCTGAAGATTACTAACCTGATATGGAATTTGTCCTACTAGACAGTTATTGAAAAAATTAACGTATCCAAGCTCAGTCAAGTTACCAATCTCCGGTGGGATTGAGCTGTTAAAGAAGTTGTTGCTGAGGTCCAAGTAAGTTAGTCGTGGAAGATGAGTAATTGCGGCTGGTATTGATCCGTGGAGGGCATTTCCACTAAAGTTGATACTTGTGAGACTTGGGAATGAGTTGAAAACAAACTTGTCCAAAGTGCCGACAAGATTTGCTTTAGACAAGTTGATATGGGAGACGAACCCGGCCTCGTTGCATTGAATGCCTTTCCATGCACAAACATTTGCAATATCATGGAAAGACCATGACGATGTAAGAGAAGGTGACGATGGTAGGGAGGTTTTCCAAGTTAGAAGAGAAAAACCTTCAGCTTCTATTGCTGTTGCTGTAAAAGTTAACAGAAATATATGAAATAAGAAAAGAAAAGGTGTATACAAGGCCATTGTAATTAAGCAAGGTAGTAGTGTTGAAATATGAAATTTATGCAAGTAGGTGAAGTACGTAATTTCAAAATGTTGAAAGATGATCAGGATATATATAAGCAGCGTGAGGAGGTCTGGAGTTTGTGCATGTAATATTATTCCTTTTTTCCTGCTGCTAGCTTTTTAAACCGGCCACTTACGGCAACAAAGGCATATATACACAAGGGTTTAGGAGGGAGATATTTCAATATTTCATTAGTGATTTATATATATGGGAAGGTTTGGATTCGACATATATAATAAAAGATGGAAATGTAATATATTGAATGGATGATGGGGTGAGTCGGCAATATATATATCTATATGTGATATATAGATACATATATATATGAATGAATATTAACTTTTGTTACTAGTCTATATGTGCCCACGTGGCACCTCTTGAATGATACTGTAATATTAAAGCTAGCACATCAGAGAATAAAAAGGTTCCACCAACACTAATTTTTTCAGCTATTGATGTAATGATCGATGACCAATTTTAGAAATAACCATTCTGGTGAGTGGTGATAAGCAGATAAGGTAAATGGTGTATACATTCGATGTAATAATGATGACCAATTTTAGAAATAACCATTCTGGTGATCAATTTGAGTGCATTATATCCAGTCAGGGAAATATATGTACGACAAAGAATGATAAGTTTGGAGACATAACGCATTATCATGTGAACACTAGTTAGAACGTGTGCTATCTTGCGGAAAAAATGTTAGCTTTACCTTTTCTCGACTTCACCATATTTTTCGTATCATTATTTGTCGTACATATATTTCCCTGACTGGATACAATGCACTCAAATTGATCACATGAATTTCTCATTGATATAAATTTTTGTGTTAAATAATAAGTTTGACACGCCCAATATCAGCCAAAAAAATCTCTATATATATATTTCTTTTTGGAGGAATTAGAGGTTTCTTTTTTTAAGTTATAAAAGTTAGTATTTAATTAGTTATAAGAAGGTCTATTTTAGAGTATAATGAAGAATATGAAATTCTTGGAAGTGACAGTTTGATTTTGATCTGTGATGTGTGATGTTGATGACCGTTATTTCTAAAAGAATCCTGTCACAAATTTGTCATTTTTTATTCAAAAAGACCTCCATATTATCCCTCCCCGATATGGTGAAGCATGGGTGTTTTTTTTATTTTGGTTACGATGTTGATAATGATCACTATAGGATTACGCGAATTGTGCACGAAATTTACACGAAATTTGCACGAAATTTACATGTACGGATCGTGCATGAATTGTGCACGTACAAAAACATATTAAACTAGAATATATATATATATATATATACTAGTGTAGAACCCGTGTATTACGGGGTTTTAAATAAATATTTTAATATTCAATATTATATCTTAATTTATTTGCGTAATCTAATTTTTTTTTAGCATGATATGTTATTATAATTATATTTAAAAAAATTGGTTGGATATAATTTTAAATTCAACTATTATAATGTAAAAGAGAAACTAATGTAAATGTAATTATATTATACCATTCAAAATAAATTAATAAACGAAAACACATAAATGGAAAGATTGTGTTGTAATTTAATTGAGATTTTGGAACTTTTTGTTAAACAACATTAATAGTTTAGTTAGAAGATTTTTCATTATTACTTAGACAAAATATTTTTAATATATTTTGAATCTAGCTCTACACTTAAAACTCTGAACATAAAGTTGATCATATGTTATGTGATAATAGAGGTCTTAAAGAAAATAAATCAACGTTGAAAAAAGTATATTTTTTATTTTTATTAATGATCATCGCAGAAACACAAACGAACAGAGATCTGCCTTCTCAAGCTTTACTTGTATGATTTGAAAGACTTAATATCAGAATGTAAAATAAAGTAAACTTAAGATAATTGGTAAAATAAATATATATATATATATATCCTTCTAAATTAGCACCCGCGTATTACGCGAAAAGTTAATAAAATAAATATTTATATTATAAATAATTTTATAAAGTAAATTTCAAATAAAATAGGTGAGAAATAGACGAAATGAGACGTTTAATTTTTAATAAATATGAAAACAACTTTTTAAAAAATTATAAAATTTTGAAGAAAAAAAAATAAATTAAGTAATAATAAAATAACTCTTAATAAATTATAAATAAATAAATATTTTGGTTAATGGCTAATTAAATCACAACCTTTTCCTCATTTGCAATTTAATCTAAACTTTAAGATAATTACAAAAAAAATCACAAACTTTAAATATTGTTGCAATTTAGTCTTTTTGACAATTTCAATTGTGTTCGAATCTAACATAAT
This sequence comes from Galeopsis tetrahit, assembly GCA_963675135.1. Taxonomy (NCBI): domain Eukaryota; kingdom Viridiplantae; phylum Streptophyta; class Magnoliopsida; order Lamiales; family Lamiaceae; genus Galeopsis; species Galeopsis tetrahit. The sequence continues at coordinate 313,546 of OY776134.1, forward strand.
TTAGAATTTTTAATGACATAACAACTCCTTAATAAAACAATATTATTTTTTAATCAAACGAAATATCATAAGATATGATTTAGGGACAACGTAGACTTCCAAGAAGTCTAATTTGTAATAATATTTAAACTTGATGATTTATTTGCAATTGTTTTAAGGTTTAGATTAGATTGCAAATGTTCAAAAGGTGGTGATTTAATTTGCAATTAACTCTTTTTAAAATTAACAACCTCCTTTAATTATGACACATAAGCCAAATTAACCACAAAATGACACATAAGCCAAATTAACCACAAGATGACACATCATCAATTTAAACTCCGTATTAGTATATAAGGGGATTCTATATTATAGGAGTAGTGTATTATGTATATATAACAAATTTGTTAATCTTGTAAAATAATATAATTATTTATATAATAAATATGTATAAAATTATATAATAAGTTTTACATATATATTTTCGAGTTTTATTTTTTAAATACATTAAAATTATAAATTTAAAATAATTACAGAAAAAATTTAATTGAGATATAAGATAAAAGTAATTATAAAATAAAATTCAATACACACCAATAAAAATACATTTTAGATTGTATTTTACTCAGAAGTACATTAAATCATTTAAAAAGAATAAAATGAATACTACAATAAAGTTAAGTAAATAAAATAAAAATTATTTTAATTAGTCAATATTAATATAATAAAAATTTCAACATTTCATATCAACCATTTACAACACCTTAAATAAATAATTAATTAGGAAGAAAATTCAATAGTTAATAGGAATATAATGTTTTGAAATAGTTTAGGGATCATATCTTACTCAACCAATAACTTAATTACACATCATACTTTTTAAAATTAACAACCTCCTTAAATTATGACACATAAGCCAAATTAACCACACAAAATGACACATAAGCCAAATTAACCACAAGATGACACATCATCAATTTAAACTCTCTATTAGTATATAAGGGGATTCTATATTATAGGAGTAGTGTATTATGTATATATAACAAATTTGTTAATCTTGTAAAATAATATAATTATTTATATAATAAACATGTATAAAATTATATAATAAATTTTACATATATATTTTCGAGTTTTATTTTTTAAATACATTAAACTTATAAATTTAAAATAATTACAGAAAAAATTTAATTGAGATATAAGATAAAAGTAATTATAAAATAAAATTCAATACACACCAATAAAAATACATTTTAGATTGTATTTTACTCAGAAGTACATTAAATCATTTAAAAATAAACAAAGCTAAGAATAAAATGAATACTACAATAAAGTTAAGTAAATAAAATAAAAATTATTTTAATTAGTCAATATTAATATAATAAAAATTTCAACATTTCATATCAACCATTTACAACACCTTAAATAAATAATTAATTAGGAAGAAAATTCAATAGTTAATAGGAATATAATGTTTTGAAATAGTTTAGGGATCATATCTTACTCAACCAATAACTTAATTACACATCATACTTTTTAAAATTAACAACCTCCTTAAATTATGACACATAAGCCAAATTAACCACAAAATGACACATAAGCCAAATTAACCACAAGATGACACATCATCAATTTAAACTCCCTATTAGTATATATAAGGGGATATATGTAGAGCCGGCAATTTGGGCCCGACCCGATGGGCCGGCCCGGCCAACCCGAAGCCCAGTATGGGTTGGGCTCTAAAATTATAGGCCCATATAAAACTGGGCCTATTTGGCCCGACCCGATAGGCCCGATGGGCCTAATGGGCTAGGCTGATTTTGGCCCGGCGGCCCATGGGCAGCCCATTTGGCCCGATCAATTTTTTTTATGGTAAATAAACAATTAAAATTATTACAATACTCTATACTTAAATATTATTATTATGTTATTGATTTTATTTTGACTTTAAAATTTGAACTTATAAATTATTTATAATTCTATTTGAACTTGATATATAGTGTAATGTTATACTCCGTACTAGTTATGTCCGTTTATAAATTATGTATAATTAATGGAGTATATTAGTAATGTATATTTTTAATTGTAATTATTTGTATAAATAAAAAATATATGTGAGAATGTGATCAATACATAATAAATTTATATATACTGAGTATAATTTTTTGCTAGAAATATTTTTTTTATCTCATGGGGTGGGACTTGCAGTGTACATTAATGCAATAATGGTTATGATCGTTTATAAATTATGTGTAGTTACTAGTTACTCCCTTCATCCACCAAATGTAATCCCATAGAGGGTGGACACAAGTTTTAAGAAAAAGGTAGGTCTATTGTGAATAAAGTGATTGTTTGTGAATAAAGTTGATGGCAAATTGAGTAATTAAGTGATGGTTGGGGGTGATGGTTTCCATAGTGTATGGAACTACATTTAGTGGACAAATAATATGAGGCAAATGAGACTACATTTCATGGACGGAGGGAGTAATATATAATTTTTGCAAGAATTTTTTTTAAAAAAAAAATTATGTAATGGGCTGGGCTGGCCCGCTAGCCCAGTAGCCCAGATGGGCTAGGCTGGGCTCCAATTTTATAGGCCCGACCAGTTCATGGGCCGGCCCGGCCTAGCCCACGAACATCACTTGGCCCGATGGGCTGGGCTGGGTTGGGCCGGACGGCCCGATTTGCCAGCTCTAGATATATGTATATAAGGGGATATATATATATACATTATTAGAATATTGTATTTTTTTCTAATAATTTTTATTCTAATTAGCTAAATATTACATTATAGGAAAAATCTCCCCCGTCAGCTGTTTTTTCTCAGATTCAGACTCACCAGGTTGGCCAGCTTTCCCAAGTTAACCGGAATTCCGCTTGTTAACTCGTTCGAATCCAAGGAAAGATAACGCAGATTTGCAAGACTCCCTATTTCACCTGGGATCACTTTGGATATCCTGTTGTTGCACATATCAACAAGTGTGACTTGTTCGTATTGCCCCCATTTTGCTGTGAGTTGCCCAGAGAATTGGTTATTGCTCACAGCCAGAAAGTCAAGTCTTGGGTGAACACCAAATGCCTCTGAAATATTTCTAGAAAATTGGTTGTTCTCCAACCTTACTCTTCTTAACCTCAAGCAATTTTTTATGCACTTCGGAAGTGGCCCTGAAAACTTGTTATTTAATGCTATAAAATCAGAGATAGCATGGCTACTGCATATTTCAGGCTGAAGCTCTCCGGAGAAGTTGTTGTATTCCAAGCTAACGTTAATCAAACGGGGGTTGTTCTTTCCTATGTTGCGTGGTAAGACGCCGGATAAATTGTTACAATATAGACTAAGAAGGGTCAACCTATTGAGGTTGGATATGGATTCAGGCACCTCCCCACTCAATTGGTTGTCTCCAACATCAAAAGTCTCTAACAACTTTAATTTTCCAACATCCGATAGAATAACACCCGTGAGAGTGTTAGTGAAAAGGTTTAGGAGTTGAAGGTTTTTCAACCTAGAAATTGTAGGAGGTATTTCACCTGAAATCTTGTTGTCGGAAAGATCTAGAGTCAATAAATTTCTTAGGTTTCCTATATCTAATGGTATGGAGCCTGAAAGTGAATTATTGAACAATAACAAAAACTTAAGATTTCTTAGTAAGCCTATTTCAGAAGGGATGCCGCCGGTGAAGGTGTTCGTTTGAAGATAGAGGGCTTCGAGGTTTGTTAGTTGGCCTAATGAAGACGGAATTTGGCCCTCGAATTGGTTAGCTGACAAGTCGAGGTAATTGAGGTTAAGGCATGTTGGTACAAAATCTGGAAATTCTAGAGTGATACTATTAAAATGAAAGCTGAGATGTTTAAGCAAAGGAAAATTTGGAAATTTCGACCAATTAGAAGATTCCAAGTAATTAGACCCTAAATCTAAGTATTGTATCTTCTGAAGATTACTAACCTGATATGGAATTTGTCCTACTAGACAGTTATTGAAAAAATTAACGTATCCAAGCTCAGTCAAGTTACCAATCTCCGGTGGGATTGAGCTGTTAAAGAAGTTGTTGCTGAGGTCCAAGTAAGTTAGTCGTGGAAGATGAGTAATTGCGGCTGGTATTGATCCGTGGAGGGCATTTCCACTAAAGTTGATACTTGTGAGACTTGGGAATGAGTTGAAAACAAACTTGTCCAAAGTGCCGACAAGATTTGCTTTAGACAAGTTGATATGGGAGACGAACCCGGCCTCGTTGCATTGAATGCCTTTCCATGCACAAACATTTGCAATATCATGGAAAGACCATGACGATGTAAGAGAAGGTGACGATGGTAGGGAGGTTTTCCAAGTTAGAAGAGAAAAACCTTCAGCTTCTATTGCTGTTGCTGTAAAAGTTAACAGAAATATATGAAATAAGAAAAGAAAAGGTGTATACAAGGCCATTGTAATTAAGCAAGGTAGTAGTGTTGAAATATGAAATTTATGCAAGTAGGTGAAGTACGTAATTTCAAAATGTTGAAAGATGATCAGGATATATATAAGCAGCGTGAGGAGGTCTGGAGTTTGTGCATGTAATATTATTCCTTTTTTCCTGCTGCTAGCTTTTTAAACCGGCCACTTACGGCAACAAAGGCATATATACACAAGGGTTTAGGAGGGAGATATTTCAATATTTCATTAGTGATTTATATATATGGGAAGGTTTGGATTCGACATATATAATAAAAGATGGAAATGTAATATATTGAATGGATGATGGGGTGAGTCGGCAATATATATATCTATATGTGATATATAGATACATATATATATGAATGAATATTAACTTTTGTTACTAGTCTATATGTGCCCACGTGGCACCTCTTGAATGATACTGTAATATTAAAGCTAGCACATCAGAGAATAAAAAGGTTCCACCAACACTAATTTTTTCAGCTATTGATGTAATGATCGATGACCAATTTTAGAAATAACCATTCTGGTGAGTGGTGATAAGCAGATAAGGTAAATGGTGTATACATTCGATGTAATAATGATGACCAATTTTAGAAATAACCATTCTGGTGATCAATTTGAGTGCATTATATCCAGTCAGGGAAATATATGTACGACAAAGAATGATAAGTTTGGAGACATAACGCATTATCATGTGAACACTAGTTAGAACGTGTGCTATCTTGCGGAAAAAATGTTAGCTTTACCTTTTCTCGACTTCACCATATTTTTCGTATCATTATTTGTCGTACATATATTTCCCTGACTGGATACAATGCACTCAAATTGATCACATGAATTTCTCATTGATATAAATTTTTGTGTTAAATAATAAGTTTGACACGCCCAATATCAGCCAAAAAAATCTCTATATATATATTTCTTTTTGGAGGAATTAGAGGTTTCTTTTTTTAAGTTATAAAAGTTAGTATTTAATTAGTTATAAGAAGGTCTATTTTAGAGTATAATGAAGAATATGAAATTCTTGGAAGTGACAGTTTGATTTTGATCTGTGATGTGTGATGTTGATGACCGTTATTTCTAAAAGAATCCTGTCACAAATTTGTCATTTTTTATTCAAAAAGACCTCCATATTATCCCTCCCCGATATGGTGAAGCATGGGTGTTTTTTTTATTTTGGTTACGATGTTGATAATGATCACTATAGGATTACGCGAATTGTGCACGAAATTTACACGAAATTTGCACGAAATTTACATGTACGGATCGTGCATGAATTGTGCACGTACAAAAACATATTAAACTAGAATATATATATATATATATACTAGTGTAGAACCCGTGTATTACACGGGGTTTTAAATAAATATTTTAATATTCAATATTATATCTTAATTTATTTGCGTAATCTAATTTTTTTTTAGCATGATATGTTATTATAATTATATTTAAAAAAATTGGTTGGATATAATTTTAAATTCAACTATTATAATGTAAAAGAGAAACTAATGTAAATGTAATTATATTATACCATTCAAAATAAATTAATAAACGAAAACACATAAATGGAAAGATTGTGTTGTAATTTAATTGAGATTTTGGAACTTTTTGTTAAACAACATTAATAGTTTAGTTAGAAGATTTTTCATTATTACTTAGACAAAATATTTTTAATATATTTTGAATCTAGCTCTACACTTAAAACTCTGAACATAAAGTTGATCATATGTTATGTGATAATAGAGGTCTTAAAGAAAATAAATCAACGTTGAAAAAAGTATATTTTTTATTTTTATTAATGATCATCGCAGAAACACAAACGAACAGAGATCTGCCTTCTCAAGCTTTACTTGTATGATTTGAAAGACTTAATATCAGAATGTAAAATAAAGTAAACTTAAGATAATTGGTAAAATAAATATATATATATATATATCCTTCTAAATTAGCACCCGCGTATTACGCGAAAAGTTAATAAAATAAATATTTATATTATAAATAATTTTATAAAGTAAATTTCAAATAAAATAGGTGAGAAATAGACGAAATGAGACGTTTAATTTTTAATAAATATGAAAACAACTTTTTAAAAAATTATAAAATTTTGAAGAAAAAAAAATAAATTAAGTAATAATAAAATAACTCTTAATAAATTATAAATAAATAAATATTTTGGTTAATGGCTAATTAAATCACAACCTTTTCCTCATTTGCAATTTAATCTAAACTTTAAGATAATTACAAAAAAAATCACAAACTTTAAATATTGTTGCAATTTAGTCTTTTTGACAATTTCAATTGTGTTCGAATCTAACATAATTTAGAATTTTTAATGACATAACAACTCCTTAATAAAACAATATTATTTTTTAATCAAACGAAATATCATAAGATATGATTTAGGGACAACGTAGACTTCCAAGAAGTCTAATTTGTAATAATATTTAAACTTGATGATTTATTTGCAATTGTTTTAAGGTTTAGATTAGATTGCAAATGTTCAAAAGGTGGTGATTTAATTTGCAATTAACTCTTTTTAAAATTAACAACCTCCTTTAATTATGACACATAAGCCAAATTAACCACAAAATGACACATAAGCCAAATTAACCACAAGATGACACATCATCAATTTAAACTCCGTATTAGTATATAAGGGGATTCTATATTATAGGAGTAGTGTATTATGTATATATAACAAATTTGTTAATCTTGTAAAATAATATAATTATTTATATAATAAATATGTATAAAATTATATAATAAGTTTTACATATATATTTTCGAGTTTTATTTTTTAAATACATTAAAATTATAAATTTAAAATAATTACAGAAAAAATTTAATTGAGATATAAGATAAAAGTAATTATAAAATAAAATTCAATACACACCAATAAAAATACATTTTAGATTGTATTTTACTCAGAAGTACATTAAATCATTTAAAAAGAATAAAATGAATACTACAATAAAGTTAAGTAAATAAAATAAAAATTATTTTAATTAGTCAATATTAATATAATAAAAATTTCAACATTTCATATCAACCATTTACAACACCTTAAATAAATAATTAATTAGGAAGAAAATTCAATAGTTAATAGGAATATAATGTTTTGAAATAGTTTAGGGATCATATCTTACTCAACCAATAACTTAATTACACATCATACTTTTTAAAATTAACAACCTCCTTAAATTATGACACATAAGCCAAATTAACCACACAAAATGACACATAAGCCAAATTAACCACAAGATGACACATCATCAATTTAAACTCTCTATTAGTATATAAGGGGATTCTATATTATAGGAGTAGTGTATTATGTATATATAACAAATTTGTTAATCTTGTAAAATAATATAATTATTTATATAATAAACATGTATAAAATTATATAATAAATTTTACATATATATTTTCGAGTTTTATTTTTTAAATACATTAAACTTATAAATTTAAAATAATTACAGAAAAAATTTAATTGAGATATAAGATAAAAGTAATTATAAAATAAAATTCAATACACACCAATAAAAATACATTTTAGATTGTATTTTACTCAGAAGTACATTAAATCATTTAAAAATAAACAAAGCTAAGAATAAAATGAATACTACAATAAAGTTAAGTAAATAAAATAAAAATTATTTTAATTAGTCAATATTAATATAATAAAAATTTCAACATTTCATATCAACCATTTACAACACCTTAAATAAATAATTAATTAGGAAGAAAATTCAATAGTTAATAGGAATATAATGTTTTGAAATAGTTTAGGGATCATATCTTACTCAACCAATAACTTAATTACACATCATACTTTTTAAAATTAACAACCTCCTTAAATTATGACACATAAGCCAAATTAACCACAAAATGACACATAAGCCAAATTAACCACAAGATGACACATCATCAATTTAAACTCCCTATTAGTATATATAAGGGGATATATGTAGAGCCGGCAATTTGGGCCCGACCCGATGGGCCGGCCCGGCCAACCCGAAGCCCAGTATGGGTTGGGCTCTAAAATTATAGGCCCATATAAAACTGGGCCTATTTGGCCCGACCCGATAGGCCCGATGGGCCTAATGGGCTAGGCTGATTTTGGCCCGGCGGCCCATGGGCAGCCCATTTGGCCCGATCAATTTTTTTTATGGTAAATAAACAATTAAAATTATTACAATACTCTATACTTAAATATTATTATTATGTTATTGATTTTATTTTGACTTTAAAATTTGAACTTATAAATTATTTATAATTCTATTTGAACTTGATATATAGTGTAATGTTATACTCCGTACTAGTTATGTCCGTTTATAAATTATGTATAATTAATGGAGTATATTAGTAATGTATATTTTTAATTGTAATTATTTGTATAAATAAAAAATATATGTGAGAATGTGATCAATACATAATAAATTTATATATACTGAGTATAATTTTTTGCTAGAAATATTTTTTTTATCTCATGGGGTGGGACTTGCAGTGTACATTAATGCAATAATGGTTATGATCGTTTATAAATTATGTGTAGTTACTAGTTACTCCCTTCATCCACCAAATGTAATCCCATAGAGGGTGGACACAAGTTTTAAGAAAAAGGTAGGTCTATTGTGAATAAAGTGATTGTTTGTGAATAAAGTTGATGGCAAATTGAGTAATTAAGTGATGGTTGGGGGTGATGGTTTCCATAGTGTATGGAACTACATTTAGTGGACAAATAATATGAGGCAAATGAGACTACATTTCATGGACGGAGGGAGTAATATATAATTTTTGCAAGAATTTTTTTTAAAAAAAAAATTATGTAATGGGCTGGGCTGGCCCGCTAGCCCAGTAGCCCAGATGGGCTAGGCTGGGCTCCAATTTTATAGGCCCGACCAGTTCATGGGCCGGCCCGGCCTAGCCCACGAACATCACTTGGCCCGATGGGCTGGGCTGGGTTGGGCCGGACGGCCCGATTTGCCAGCTCTAGATATATGTATATAAGGGGATATATATATATACATTATTAGAATATTGTATTTTTTTCTAATAATTTTTATTCTAATTAGCTAAATATTACATTATAGGAAAAATCTCCCCCGTCAGCTGTTTTTTCTCAGATTCAGACTCACCAGGTTGGCCAGCTTTCCCAAGTTAACCGGAATTCCGCTTGTTAACTCGTTCGAATCCAAGGAAAGATAACGCAGATTTGCAAGACTCCCTATTTCACCTGGGATCACTTTGGATATCCTGTTGTTGCACATATCAACAAGTGTGACTTGTTCGTATTGCCCCCATTTTGCTGTGAGTTGCCCAGAGAATTGGTTATTGCTCACAGCCAGAAAGTCAAGTCTTGGGTGAACACCAAATGCCTCTGAAATATTTCTAGAAAATTGGTTGTTCTCCAACCTTACTCTTCTTAACCTCAAGCAATTTTTTATGCACTTCGGAAGTGGCCCTGAAAACTTGTTATTTAATGCTATAAAATTAAAGATAGCATGGCCACTGTATATTTCAGGCGGAAGCTCTCCGGAGAAGTTGTTGTATTCCAAGCTAACGTTAATCAAACGGGGGTTGTTCTTTCCTATGTCGCGTGGTAAGACGCCGGATAAATTGTTACAATATAGACTAAGAAAGGTCAACCTATTGAGGTTGGATATGGATTCAGGCACCTCCCCACTCAATTGGTTGTTTCCAACATCAAAAGTCTCTAACAACTTTAATTTTCCAACATCCGATGGAATAACACCCGTGAGAGTGTTAGTGAAAAGGTTTAGGAGTTGAAGGTTTTTCAACCTAGAAATTGTAGGAGGTATTTCACCTGAAATCTTGTTGTCGGAAAGATCTAGAGTCAATAAATTTCTTAGGTTTCCTATATCTAATGGTATGGAGCCTGAAAGTGAATTATTGAACAATAACAAAAACTTAAGATTTCTTAGTAAGCCTATTTCAGAAGGGATGCCGCCGGTGAAGGTGTTCGTTTGAAGATAGAGGGCTTCGAGGTTTGTTAGTTGGCCTAATGAAGACGGAATTTGGCCCTCGAATTGGTTAGCTGACAAGTCGAGGTAATTGAGGTTAAGGCATGTTGGTACAAAATCTGGAAATTCTAGAGTGATACTATTAAAATGAAAGCTGAGATGTTTAAGCAAAGGAAAATTTGGAAATTTCGACCAATTAGAAGATTCCAAGTAATTAGACCATAAATCTAAGTATTGTATTTTCTGAAGATTACTAACCTGATATGGAATTTGTCCTACTAGACAGTTATTGAAAAAACTAACGTACCCAAGCTCAGTCAAGTTACCAATCTCCGGTGGGATTGAGTTGTTAAAGAAGTTGTTGCTGAGGTCCAAGTAAGTTAGCCGTGGAAGATGAGTAATCGCGGCTGGTATTGATCCGTGGAGGGCATTTCCACTGAAGTTGATACTTGTGAGACTTGGGAATGAGTTGAAAACAAACTTGTCCAAAGTGCCGACAAGATTTGCTTTAGACAAGTTGATATGGGAGACGAACCCGGCCTCGTTGCATTGAATGTCTTTCCATGCACAAACATTTGCAATATCATGGAAAGATCATGACGATGTAAGAGAAGGTGACGATGGTAGGGAGGTGAATTGTGCACGTACAAAAACATACTAAACTAGAATATATATATATGTATATATATATATATATTTATATATAAATAAATAGGCGCATTAGAATATTGTATTTTTTTCTAATAATTTTTATTCTAATTAGCTAAATATTACATTATAGGAAAACATTTTATAATTGTTCTATTAATTTATAGACTCATATTTCAATTTATTTTTTATTAATAATTTAGATTTTTTATCATTAATAAGAGTGTTATAAAAAAACTATTTAATTAATTATCTGTAATTAACCGCCTACACCCACTACACATTATGGCGATAAATGCGGGACATGGGGAAGTCCAAAAGTTTTCACTTTTTAAGAAGTGAAAAACTTACATCAAATGCAATCGGTCGTTTGGACTCCCAAAGCATAACCTTTTGAAGATCAAACTAATTCGTTCCCTGTGTACCAAAAATAGAAACTTCATTCCAAAAATGAGAAGTAACAACAATTATTTGAATAATTTAATTTAATATATGTACATTAATTAAAAGACAATTATATCTTGATTATTCCAAAGCTATTGCAGTACAATTCCTGTGTTACCTTCATGCTCAGTGCTAGCTCTGCATATATTATTCCATGTGATCATCGATGTTAATTGTATTGTTAGTATATATGAAATTAATTAAACAAGAAAGAGCCAGATGGAGGATCATTGATCAATAATTTTAATGCACTTCGGAAGTGGCCCTAAAAACTTGTTATTTAATGTTATAAACTCAGAGATAGCATAGCAACGTACTGCATAATTCAGGTGGTAGCTCTCCGGAGAAGTTGTTATTTTCTAAGCTAACGTTAATTAAATGGGGTTGTTCTTTCCATGTCACGTGGTAGGATGCCAGATAAATTATTATAATATAGACTAAGAAAGGTTACACTATTGAGGTTGGACATGGATTCAGACACCTCCCCGCTCAATTGGTTGTCTCCAAGATCAAGAGTCTCTAACAACTTTAATTTTCCAACACGCGAGGGAATAACACCGGTGAGATTGTTAGAGTAAAGGATTAGGAGTTGAAAAAATTTCAACCTAGAAATTGTTGGAGGTATTTCACCCGAAATTCTATTCCTAGAGAGATCTAGAATCAATAAATTTCTTAAGATTCCTATATTTAATGGTATATATGGAGCCTGAAAATGAATTAATATTAAACAATAACAAAAACTTAAGATTTCTTGGTAAGCCTATTTTAAAAGGGATGCGGTTGGTGAAGGTGTTCATTTGAATATAGAGGGTTTGAAGATTTATTAGTTGACCTAATGAAGATGAAATTCGCCCTCGAATTGGTTAGCTGACAAGTCGAGGTAATTGAGGTTAAGACATGTTGGTAAAAAATCTGAAAATCCTAAAGTGAAACTATTGAAATGAAAGTTGAGATGTTTAAGCAGAGGAAATTTCGTGCATATTTTGTGCACGTGCACATTTCGTGCGAATTATATATATATTATTTAATTTTATAAACAAAAATTACTTTATTAATTTAATATAAAATTATGTAAAATAAATGATTACTTTATCATGAATAAAAAATGATTTCATATTATAACACGTACGTTATAAAGTTGAACGCACCATTTACAAATCTTATCATCAAAATGGTACGTTATTGACAAAAGAGGAAGGATGCATCTCTTAAAATTTTAGTATTTGGCTGTGCAATTCAGTTTAAATAGTAATAAAATAATATACTAAAATATATTCTCACGCCATAAAATATATAAAGCATTAGCCATGCACAGTTGACCAATATAAAGGCGAGCTACTGCACGCATGCACAAACATTAAAGAGGGGGAACAAAATATATACTCACTCTGTCCACTAAAAGTGTGCTCACTTTTTTTTATATGTGTTTTTTAAAAAATCATATTTTAATTATAAAGAATATATTTAATATAATGAGTATAAAATATATTTGGTAGATACTCAATCTTGTTAGTAATGTAGAAAAAATATTCAAAAGTTAACTATTTAAATAGAATAAGCACATTTTTTGTGGACCCAAAAAAAGAAATGAGCACACTTTTGGTGGACGGAGGGAGTAAATAGTAATAAGATCATGTCATCATGGGCCTGGACAAAGCTAGCTCCTCCAAAACTGGAAAAATGTAGCTAATAATACGCACTCTTGAAACTTATAAATTTCTTTCGCCAGATCATAGAGCATGATAATCTAACTCTAATTAACCACAAAAACCAAGACACGGGAAAAAGATCATACATTTCATACACCCTTTAAAAATGAAACATTTTATACATCCTTTTAAAAAAAAGATACATTTCATACACACGCAGTGACGGTCCGGAGCCAGGTATTTTGTATAGGGGGGCCCAACAACATTACTCTAAAAGACTCACCAAATTGGAGTATTTCTTATGACCATGTCTCATAGTTCTGATGAAACGCGGGTTTTCGGGGTGTTGTACGATGCAACTATACATTCATTCTCTCCCCCTCCTGCAAAAGTGTAATTAATTGATGAGTTTTTACTAAAAATGGTATAGTTAATTAATTTCATGAGCTGGTCTTGGTTGAGACCGTCTCACGACTCTCATTCCGTGAGACGGGTCTCTTTTCACTCAAGGTAAAAAAAAGTGATAATATTTAAGTAAAAAGTGATAGTCACTTTTATTAAAAATATTATCACTTTTTACTTAAATATTACTGTATCACTTTTTTTACAAACATAAAATTTGGAGAAAAAATGATTGTCCAATCCAAAATTTTGAAATATGGGTCGAAAGGGATCCGTCTAACAGAAAAAGATTTGTGAGACGATCTCACACAAGTTTTTTTCTAATTTCATAGACAATAAATAACATGTACTCTTGCTCTTTTTGTGGCTAGTTGGGTTTCCCATGTCAGCGTCGACTGAATTTTTATTGGATTCGTTGATAAACTCTTTCACACATCCACTCGAACCAAACACAAAAACATTGAAGTTGAAACGATCAACATGTTCGAACACGACAAACGCTCAAGCTATGGCTTTCTACAAATTTGGGCCACCCAACTTGTAATCTAATTACACCTTCACAATTTTGGCAAACTTTAATTTACTTCTCTAATTCTTAAAGATGAGTTTTCACACTCTTACCCTTGTCCACTTGTTTGCCTTAACCTCTCATGGCTTAGTACTTAAACAACCTACAACCATCGAATTCAACTTCAAATACAACTTTCTCCATTTGCTCTATCATTCATTACACTCATCAATGTCTATCCAAGACATTAGGCCAATGAGATCATGTGCATCAATATCTTAAAAAGATCAAATCGATCGTGCGCCGTTGTTCTAATCTACTCCCTCCGTCCATCAAAAGTGTGCTCATTTCTTTTTTTTTTTTACAAAAAACGTGCTTATTCTATTTAAATAGTTAACTTTTGAATATTTTTTCTACTTTCTTTATAATTAAAATATGATTTTTTTAAAAGCATATATAAAAAAAAGTGAGCACACTTTTGGTGGATAGAGGGAGTAAAATTTTCAAAATTATTCAACAGTGTCCAGATATCCGAGCACAGTATTATTTATGAATAAGCACATTTTGACGTGCTCTTGCACAAGTATCTTAATTAAGATGTTATTTGTTAATGGTCTAATTCTTGAATTCTCCTTTTTATTAAAAAAGATGTTTATCTCAAGTGATCAATTATAAACAGACTTAAATAATTCGTAATAAGGCAAAAATGGCCCCGGCTAAACAAACCCCCGGTTCTGTTGTACACACCCAACTACTATACACACCCAACATAAAATATTATTTAATCTTAAATTATTGTTGACACCCCATTTTTGTACAATTATACCCTTACTCTAAAAAAATAAAAAATTTAGGTCAAATATTCCAAGCAACGCAAAAGAAACATAGATTCTAAGAGAGAAGAGTGTAGAGACGCAATGAAATTGGAGATTCAAGTTTGAAATGTGAAATTTCAATCGTCAGTCAGAGTTTTATACAAACAAAATGAGTAAACTAGGTAGGCTTAATCTACACTTTTTGTGTATTTTCATTGATTTTATCAAATTAAAGGGTTTTAATTTTTAGGGTTCTAGTTTGTGAATTTTTTTTTTGAAGTATCTTAATGTAACTAGTACAATTTTGGAGTGAATTTTGGAACACGATGTGTGAATTTGTGTAGAAGAATGAATAAGAAATGTCGCTGGTTTTCTCCCATTTGGTGTGTTCTGTCCGTTCTATGTTTTTTGTTATGAATGAGAGCTTTAGTGTTACATCATATTTATATTATGAGATGCATTGATTTTGTAGAAATTTTGCTTTGGCTAGTATTTACCTAAAAAGTAAGAGTATAACCCACATTTCATTTTAACTCATTCAATCTAATAAGAATGAGCATAATTGCTGCATAAGGTGTATTCATTTTTCAATATATTGTATGCCATTACACTGCACCAAAGCCTGTAACATTGCATAATATCGCAAGGCTATCGTAGTAATTAAAATAATAGTGTGATTAGGGACCTTGTGGCAAAACTGTGGTTTCTAGTCTTTTAGTTGTTTGAATTTCAGAATATGTGCAGCCTCTCAACTATATAAATTTGGATATTTTTTAGTTAATATCTTGCAAAGTGTGTGTTTTGCAGCGAAAATATTGAAACGGTGTGTCATGTTATAGTCGAGTGCAACCTTGCATATAAGGTGTGGATATGATGTTTTAACTGGCTGGGATTATCGACGATTGTGTTCTAATCCTGTTACTGGCTAGAAAGCGAGAAACTCGATAATCTTTCAGAGCAAACAAGTGACGTCAAAAAGTATAATAATGGAGACAAAAGTCCGGTTACGGAGTTGTTTGGGGATCAAATGAATGAGAGATTATAGATACAATTATTCAGAGTGGAACAAAAATCCTGTTACTATCCTAAGTTGATAGTTTAAATAATAAGGGGGCTTGGTGCTGTAATGCATTTTGTACTGTGATAGGCATAATTACTGGACTTCTTTGTATATATTTTGGGGTAATACTCATACCCAAGTTAGGTAATATAACATTTTTTCCTGATAAAAAAAAAAAAGGTTAATATCTTGCAAAATGATGCATTTTTCAACTTTTAAAATCAATTAGGTGGTCTTTGGAATGTTAATTGTTTTGGCAGTATATGTAAAACCAATTAAGGCTGATTAATGTTTCTTTTATTTTTGAAAAGTAAATATGTTATACCAACAAAGAGTACAACTAGTACCCACAAACTGTTAAGGATTATAATGCAGATGCTGAAAAAACAGAAACAGCAACCCAAAAGGACTAAAAATGATAAAATAGCAGATATAAAAAATCACAACTTTTGTCATGAGATTTTTGTTGTTGTTAAAATTGATATATTCCTGAAGGTGGAGTATTCAAGGAAGCTCTGCAGAAACTTGGATATTAAATAAATTAAGTGATTCTTAAAAATAACAAAATTAAGTCCAACAAAATCAAGCTAAAATATTTACACTGTCATCAACTAATCACCTAAATTTATTACATCGTCTCCATCACGAGATTCTCCTACAAGCTCATTATATAGCGAAAATCCTTGTTGACACCACGTATCCCACCCTTTAGCTCTTTCATCTCGAAATTTATACCATTTATCCATTGCATGAGTAATGTAGTAATGCGACACTCTCTGGATGAGCAAAGAATAAGTCATTCACTACATTGGTCATCTCACAACGCCTGTGATGAAAGGAGTAGTCATTGTCCTTCAACTTTTGCATAAGGTATTGAAGTTGTGATGCTCCCTTATGCTCAACAACTCTATGCTTTTGACGACAATTGTAAACAGTTTTGATTGTGGCGGCGTTGTCATTCCATTCCAACCCTAGACCTGCCAAAATATCTCTCGGTCGACTGTTTGCTTTGGATAAATTTCGTACATATGTTTCTTGATCAGGTGTTAATCGACCAAAAAATGAGTGACCCTCTAAATGTCGGCCAAGAGGATGGTTATGAGTGGCACGCACAACTTCTAACTTCCACCGACCGTATGCATCAATTTGGTAACCTCGAAGTTGAAATTGGCAATCACATTTCTTAGTGCCGGTACGTTCTTCTTCTTTGAATATTCCTAAAACGTATTTTTTTTTCTTTACCCACATCAACCTCCTTAACACTCATAGCCTTTTTTTTGGACTCGCGATAGACACCGCTTCGTTCACAAGCTAGTGTAACACGCGGTCGCCTTGAATTTGCGTCATTGTCGGACCTTTTCACAATTATAACCATTTTTTCTGGTTTTCCCGCATCTCGAACCCAATCAATCATCTTCTCCTTTGATTCAAAAATAATATTTGTGGTAAATATATCAGTATAATCAGTAACTAGATGATCATTTGATTCCTGTAAACAACGGAAAAAATTAAATATTAGTAGTAAATTTTGCAGTGAAATAACTTGTATAAGCATAAAGAAATCAAATAAAAAATACAATAGGATGTTCAGTTCACAAGAAAAAGACATATAAGTATATAACATAACTCTTCATAAACAATTTTCAAACCCAGTAGTGCCACAATGATCAGCTGTTCATTAATAATTTTCAAACCTAGTAGTTCAACAATGATCACCTAGAATGAGCTAGCAAATAAAACGATTTAATTAACTTAAGTAAACAATTCAATTGATATGTTAAAACAATTCTTGAGCAAACAAATAACATAATTAATGATCATTATACAGAAAACAATACTAGCTTTCTGAAACACCTTACCATGCCAGTCAATTAACTCAAGAAAAAGGCCATCATCTCATGCATTTAATTATATATCCCCTTTGTCACAGTAAAGATATATGCAAGTAAAAACTAAAAAATTATATATATCATTCACAATGTAATTTAACAAGTTATCATTGCAAAAAATAATACTGTAATAGAAAGATCCGTCAACTGACGTATACGAGAAACCAACTACATCTTCTATCTTCTATAAAACAAAGCATTTGGGTCACCATACAAATCATCTCATCTTCCATTAATTGAAAAACATCCTCTACACAGTTTTACAGTATCAACTTTTTTCCAACCAACGCTTAAATTTTCACAACACTTCACCCTGTTCGAGGGTTTCAAGTGAACAAACAATATCAAATTTCTTTTTTGCAATTGTTCGCCATGTTCAGGGGTTTTAAGCGGTCAAACAATATCAATTGTTTTACAAGTAAATAATGTTGGAACAACCTATCAAAATGTGATTGTTGAACTCCCCCAAATACTAGTAAAATATAAATTTTTAACGGCAGCAAATGTAAAATAAATTGAATGCACTTGCATTGATTTGATCTCTCAAGTTATTTGACTCCATTATGAACTATAAACCTCTATTGAATGCGTGTTTAATTCATTGATGGTGGTTTAAGGGTTCTTGAATTTTGAAGAGTACGTGATGAACAAGGGAAAAAAAAAATGATAAAGATTAGGCCTAAATATTAATTAATACGGAGTAAGTTATATGGTTCATAAATGGGTAGAATAGACATTTCATTTAAGACTATTTTTGTCCAATTTTTTATGGGGTGTGTACAGCAGAATCGGGGGTTTGTTTAGCCGGGGCCGGCAAAAATTTGTGTAAGACCGTTTTACGGATCCTTACTATTTTTAACAAAAGTGATTATCAGTTTTAACTTTAACACTTTAATCCGTCTCTTGATCTCATTATGTGAGACGGATTACCAGACATAATATTCTTAGATTTGGGAGAATGGCGATCTCCGGAACCAAAACCAAATTGCGAAAAATGAAATCCAAACCACCCACAGTCTCTCCCGCCGCTCCGACCCTCCTCCGCCGTCTGATCAACCTCGACACCGCCGCATCCCTTCATCTTTACACCTTCTGCCAACCCGTACTCCCTTTCTATCTCTTAAAATCCCTCGAACTCTCCGGCGACGGCCGCCTCTTCTTCCCCATCACCCTCTCCATTCTCGCCGCCGCCACCACCACCACCACCGACGTCCCCATCTCTCTTCTACTGAACCTCCTTATAGGATCCGTTTTAGACCTTCTCCTAATTGGCCTAATCAAGCACATCGTCCAACGCCCCCGCCCTGTTTACAACAAACACATGTTTGTCTCTTTCGCCGTCGATCACTGGTCGTTTCCCAGTGGCCACTCCTCTAGGGTTTCGTTTATTGCCTCCTTTTGTTACTTGTATTGTAATCAAATTAGAGATGATTTGTTCATAAACCTGCTGAATTTTGAGCCTGAGAGTGGGATTGTGAAATATTTTGTTTTAATTGTGGGGATTTGGGCTGCAATTACTTCGGTTTCTAGGGTGCTTCTTGGCCGCCACTTTGTTCTTGATGTTTTTGCTGGTGCAGTATTGGGTGTTATTGAAGGGGTGCTCGTTTTTCGAGTTTTTAATTATGAGAAGTTTAGCTCCTGGCTCAGATGACATCTGCTGGAATGTAAGTTTTTCTGTCATGTCTTGTGATTTTGATCCATGGTGTTTATTAGTTTTGAAATGTGCTTTTCTGGAAGTAATTGAATTGGGTTAGGAAGATAATTGATTTGGGCATCTTTTATTAGTGCATAACATTTTTCAATCCAGTATTTTGCTTTATTTGGAGGGTGTTTGGTTCAAATTCTTGAATGAGAATGGTTATGAGAATCATTGAATAATCACTCTGAAAATGATGGTGGTAATATGTGTTATGTTCTAATCTTTGAAAACTTAGGAACAAAAAGTGATTTTTGGTTGAAGAGTAGCAGAATGATCAAGGATAAATGAGTTTAGGAAGGGAGGTAGTTATATAAAATGATGTAATGATCAAGTTTAGCTCCTGGCTCAGATGACATCTGCTGGAATGTATGTTCTCTGTAATATCTTGTGATTTTTGTGTGTTTATTAGTGTTGAAATGTGCTTTTTGGAAGTAATTGAATTTGGTTATGAAGATAATTGATTTGGCTTGCAATCCAGTATTTTTCTTTAATTGGAGGGCGTTTGGTTCAAATTCTTGAATGAGAATTGTTATGAGAATAATTTAATAGTGAATTAAGCTGAAAATGATGATGGTTATATTCTAGCTCACTCGGGTATTCTTGGGAAAAAAGAAGGGATATAAACGGGCTATTGGTATCTGGATTTGCTTTGTTTGGGTGTTAAGGAAATGGCAGAATAAAAGGCTGTTAAAAACCAGACTGGGACGGGACAAAAAATTCTGGATGAAATCAAAGGGAGGATTTGAAGTTGGGCAGAATGGATAATGGAATCTCCAATTATTTAGTGTCCAGGAGCACCAACTTTAGTTTGCTAATTCTATATTTCTTTCTTTTATGTTATTTGCTGTTTCATTGATAGCAGGGTACTCCTGGTACCTTTGTTACATTTGTTCTTGCTTTGAGTTTAATATATATTGCTTTTTGCCCAATCAAAAAAAAAGTGTTATGTTCTAATCTTTGAATAATTAGGAACAAAAAGTGATTTTTTGGTTTAAGAGTAGCAGAATGATTGAGGATAAATGATTTTAGGAAGGGAGGTAGTTATATAAAATGATGTAATGATTAACATATTTTGAGTCGCATTAGCTCATATGAAGTATGATAAAAGGTGAATTGATCGTCTTTTATGTTCATCAACCACCACAATTACTCATGTTCATTCTCATTACTATTTCCATTTAAGAATATTGAACCAAATGCCTTAAGTTTAAGTTTAGGCATCATTACTTGTCTTCTTAAGAATCATAAGTATAGTGAAAAGAAAAGCCTAGTTTTTTAAGGCCTTGTTCGTGATGACCTCCCGTTTGGAGGGGTTCATTCTGCTAATGCGTGTGAACCTCTGCTCAGGTTTCTTGAATTTTGTTATTCATTTTACTGAATTGAGCCATAAATTTTCTAGCGAGAGACCAACTTTTGCATATGGGCAAGGTCAAAACTTAGTTTTGAAAGATCTGTAATTGATTGCAATGCTATTTATCTAGTCTAGCTAAACCAAAAACACATTTTCTGAACAAAATCTTCAATGGCTATTCTTGTTAATTTTGGTTGTTTTGGATGTGATTGGACTTGCGTTTATGATTATGTGAACGCCAGAGGTTGAAAACTCCTCTGAATTAGCAAAGAAGCTTCTATGATTTGAGTTGTATATGAAGATAACAAAGATATCATCTCCACATGATAATTTGAGGAAAAATAAAAGATATATTTCAATCACTCTACTAATATGATAATTTGGAAGATTGCATTCTCCATCTAAATTTTATTGTGCTTATATGCAGCCAATTGATGCCCAAGCCATTTTATTGTCATTTGTTTGTGTGCTTCTTTCTGTACTTCTAAACTTGAATGGTAAGTAATAGGTTTACCCTCCGTTCCTCGTTTCTTTATGCTTTCCTCAAAGGATTGCATATCTAGGCATCATTACTTGTCTCCTTAAGAACCATAAGTATAGTGGAAAGAAAAGCCTAGTTTTTTTAGGGCCTTGCTCGTGATGACTTCCCGTTTAGAGGGGTTCATTCTGCTAATGTATGTTCTTGTATCTTTTTTTTTCTAATTCGTTCCTGAAAGTTCAAACAATACAACCATGATATGTAATGGGCATAGTTGTTGTGGGAACAACCACACTTGTCCTTTTGTTACTAAACATCCGTATATATTCCTTTTACATATTTTGCACATGCTCTAAATGCTAAAGTTTAGTACCACATAAAATCACATAATACTACCAAAAAGTCAATTAACAAACATGAAATAAACACTAAGTTGTGAAAAGACAACAAAAACCATCAAATGTGAAAAGACAACAATTAAGATTCATTAGATTAGTCTATTTTTTATTCTCATCCAAATAAGAGTCCTTCATTTTTATAACTCAATTGCGGATCATCTTTTCCTCTTCACCTTCATCTTCCTCTTCCTCTTCACCTCATCTTCATCTTCTCTAATTCTTAAAGATGAGTCTTTCACACTCTTGCCATTGTCCACTTGTTTGCCTTAAGTACTTAAACAACCTACACTCATAAATGATTTTACCCCCCAACTCGATATGCAGGCTCATTTATGTGATAAACACAAGTTGTGAAAAGACAACAAAAACCATCAAATGTGAAAAGACAACAATTAAGATTCATTAGTCTAATTTTTATTCTCATCCAAATAAGAGTCCTTCATTTTTATAACTCAATTGCGGATCATCTTTTCCTCTTCACCTTCATCTTCCTCTTCCTCTTCACGTCATCTTCATCTTCTCTAATTCTTAAAGATGAGTCTTTCGCACTCTTGCCATTGTCCACTTGTTTGCCTTAAGTACTTAAACAACCTACACTCATAAATGATTTTACCCCCCAACTTGATATGCAGGCTCATTGTCTCCAAGACCATCACCAACCATAGTTCAATTCAAGTCATCAACTTCAAATGCAACTCTTCTCCATTTGCTCTATCACACAACCATTCATTACACTCATCAATGTCTATTCAAGAAATTGGGTCAATGAGATCATGTGCATCAATATCTTACAAACACCAAATTGTTCATGCGTCATTGTTCTAGCCTAATTTTTTTCTTTTCGAATGAACCTACAAAATGTCAGAAAATTGTAATGAGACAATGTAAATAACATTGCTTTGATAAGTAGTAAGTTCTTAGTTACCTACATTTTCAAATATGCTCCAGTTGCGCTCAGAACCAAAGGAGCTACAAGTGAGGTTCAACACCTTAACATCAAACTTTTGCAAATGTGGAGTAGAGGTACCCTTTGCTTTTGTGTAAGATCATTCCAAAAGAAGAAATAGGCTTGAACTGACACATGAATGATTTTGTGTTTGTGAAATATAATCGTACGTTGAAGTGTCAATATGATGCACGTAACCTTATTGACCCTATTCCTTTGGAAGACATTGTTAAGTGTAATGAATGGTTGTGTGGTAGATTGGATGCAAAGTTGGTATTTGAAGATGATGATTTGAATTAGATATTTAGACTATGGTTGGTGATGCTTATAAGAATATATAATGCTGATATTAAGGCATTATATAATGCTCACATTTTTCTCATCAAGAAATCCAATTTATACCTAGTATTTGTTATGTTTTTGGAATTGATTCTCTTTTTCCTTTTCTCTCTCTTTTTCAGGTGCAGATTGGATGCTCCCTGCTTAAATTTTATTGATTAGCGTCTTATGTTTATGAATTGAATTAATTCTTCAACTCTAAACTGTTTCAGTGTTAGATTGGTAATCAAGATTCTACTGAAACGGTTGAAGAGAAAATGAAAAGAGGTACGATTAATTTGATATGTTGAAGTACATAAGCATTTTTTCCTATTTTAATTGACTAGAATTTGATGGCGTCAAGGACCAACTCTTCATTTGCTCATTTTTTTGTGTATTACGTACATGGCACTCATTATTGGGCCCAAAATTCTCTGTTCCTGAGTTCAACCTGTCTAGAAAAGCTTAAAAGGATGTCCTTATATCACTTTGAACATTAAATGTCTCCTAATTGGATATAAATAAAGACACATCAGTAATGCACAAGTTTGGTGCTTGCAATCTAACTATGCAAGAATTTCCTTTGATTCACATAGTAAAGTTGATAAGGCTTGTCTTGGTTGGTTAGACTCACTTAAGAGTGCACATGTAAGTGCCTAATAATTGTGTTACTAGTTGAATAGAGGAGGTTGGGTATTCTTAGAGAATAGAGATGTTACAAAGCTCATGACTCGTAGGGCTGTCTCATTTAAATAGAAAAAAAGTAAATTTAGGTCTCTTTGGCCAGGGGCTTTTAGGGCTAGCTTTGCCAAGCCCATTTAAATTTAGGCCTCTTTGGCTTGGAATGTTAAGCCTGAAAGACCTAAATGGACTAGGACCAGCCCGCATGCCTGTTTATTATTTTATAATTTAATTTTTATATCATTATATGATAATTATACTACTAGTTTGTTTTATTGTTGTATATATTTTAGATGAACATGAGTTGGAAAATAACTTTATTTTTTTCAAAAAGATAAAATATTGAGTATTAAAGATTTGTTATGTCTTCATGAATCTTTGATTTTTCATATTTGGTTGATGTCATTGGATTCAATTAACAATTTGTGAGTTATATTATTATATATCATTTAAATTCGATCATGTTATCTTCTACTCTCTATGTCCCACATAAATTTGTACACTTGCTATAATGAGACGTCCCATATTAGTTTGCACACTCCAAAAAAAGAAACACCCTCAAAATATACCCATATTCCATTACATTTTTCACACCTAATCTACCTTTTTATTTACTTTATTCATAAAAGTTTACAAAACTACCCCTCAAAACATTATTCATTACACCTTTATCTTACACTTTTCTTCTCATTACACCCTCAAAATGCGTTATTTGAGTATTATACTTAAAAAATTTATTGTTTTCGTGTAGCCTGATAGTAAAACGTGTAGTTCGAAGGCTGTTAGTTAGGGTTAGAGTTGTGGATTGTTGGAAACCTTCCCTTCCCTTTTCTCATTCATGAAAAAAAGGTAGCATCATAGTATCATATTTGTGTTAGAAGTGTGTGATTGAGATTTAAAGGAGTATATCAATCAAAATGTGCTGAAAAGACTAGTGTAGTGGGGGTGTTTGTTGCTATAATAAAATTAATGTCCTGAGGGGACCAAAATGCTTGTCTGAGAGAGGGTGATTATGTCCTCTAAACTTTAGCATGCTACGACATTATGCTCTTGTTTTTACCCAATGCTTGTTTTGTGATTATTTCCTCAACTTATAATAGCATGCAAGGACATTATGCTCTTGTTTTTGTCCAATGGTGTTTTAATTTTGCAGAAGACTAAGACTAAGTGGTCCTGTGGAGTTAATGATGATAAGGTTGAACAATGATTTCAACTTTATGGGGTCATAAGGCAGCTCATTAACCAGTCAATTTGTGGTATTTCATTAACTTACTAGTCAATGTCTATACACCCCAACCTAAGTACTTCAACTTCTTTGCCCCCCTCCCCTCTCTAGATTATTATTATTATTACTCCTTTTGTTTTGGTGAAAACTATCCATAAGCTTTGGAGAGATAGATTAAGAAATATGATATAATAAACAGGTGTATTAGAGGTAATGTGATTGAGAGTGAAGAATATAATGAAATGTAAAGGAGTAGTTTGTCAAAAAAGAAAAGTTGAATACTTTTCATTGGGGGTAGAGGAAGTATTACTCTAGAAAGAAAGGATTAAAATATTTCCCCCTGTTCTGTTATTTTCACTTTCATATACTCTTTTCATCCTATAATAAGTTTCATACGTAATTGGACACAAATATTAAGAAAGTGTAATAACAAGTAGATCTTTTAGGGGTAATTTTATAAACATTTATGTATAAAGTAAAAAAAAAAAAAGAGTTTTGTGTGTATATATAAGTTCAAAAGTAATATTGTCTAAAATTGTAGACATTGTGAGGTTGTAATTTATACAAGATTTTTCATTTTAAGAGTGTGAAAATTATTATAAGAAGGGAATAGGATTGTTTTTGTACTTTTAAAATATGAATTATTAGCTTTTTGTATTTTTACGTTACCCATTTTTTAACTTTTGATGAAAAAAATATTTGAAGCAAAGGATAAAAAAAAATCAGTAGGTGTCTTGATTAAGGAATATAATATTTTTTTTGTAATTTGAACGTTCCAGAGGAAGTCTAGGGGATGTTTCTTTTTTGTTTTAAAAACCAGGTTTTGGATTTCAAGATCCAAAACCCGTTTTACTTCGGGATTTAAAAACCGGTTTTCAAAATCCACTCAAAACCACCCTTATCAAACATATTGATTTGACATAAAGTTATATCTATATAATATTACTCCAATCATTATATTCTTTTTCAACAATAATATAATAATACTATAATAATATAATAATACAATAATATAATACATTTAATCAACTAATCATTATAATCTCACCAAACAATAATATAATAATACAAATTCATTCAATCTTACAACTTGATTTGACATAAAGTTAAATCCTTCACTATTCCAAAATCCAAAAGAAACACCCATATTACTATTTATCGGGATTTCAAAAACCAGGATTTCAAAAATCTGGTTTTTAAAACCACCCAAAGCCCAAAAGAAACATCCCCTAGGTGTCTTGATTTTTTTTCCTGGCTTAAGAGTTCAATTTGTGTGACTATGTATACTTTTCCAAGTCGAACGAGGCTTTTAGAGGTTTTTCTTTTGTCATTGAAATTTCAATTTTTTAAGGGGTGAAAATTATATTTTTTTACTTTATTAAATTATTTATGTGAGTAATTTGTTTATTTGATTAAGAAGTTGGCTTGATTATGAATATGAACAAAGGACATGTTTAAGAATGTAGGATAGAAAAGAAACATTTGAGAAATTGACAAATTTGTAGAGAAAAGAAAAAAAAAACTAGGTGGCCTAGGTGCTAGGCTGGTGAAACTCGTCTTATTTCCAATTTTCGACTTTTGGATCCTTAAGTATAAAAGTGACGTGATTGAAAGAGATAAAATAATACGGAGTAGATGAATATAAAATGAAGTATGATAAAATAAATAAACAATAAATATAATGTAAGTGATGTGATGTGATTGAGAGTGATAAAGTAATATAACTAAATTATAATGAAAAATTTATTGTGAAACGTCAATAAAAAGAATGTGAGAAAGTTATAGTGTAACAAAGGAAATATATATATATATATATATATATATATATTAATATTAATATGAGTAACACTTTTGTACGTTCAATTGCATGATGCAATTAGTGCAATTGTGATTTAAACTTTACAGATTTTAAAAATATAATCTACCCTTAATCTTACCTATCAAGCACCTTATAAGAGTTGAAATGGAGTTTCCTACCTATCAAACAACTTATAAGAGTTGAAATGAAGTTAATCTATCATTAATCGTAGCTATCAAACAAGGTCGATAAATGTAAACTTATATATTTCCCCCGTTTCACAATAACTTTCATACCTTTAAAATGAAAAACACTTTATAAATTTTATCCTCATAATATTCTCAATTTTTACACAAAATATTATTCCCTCCGTCTCACAAAGATAGTTATATATTCCTTTTTTGGGGCTTAACAGATTTTGGAGAATTTGATTTTAAGGGTAAAATTGGCACATTAGCTAAATTTGACTACATTTATTAATTTTTCTTAATTTGTGTGTAAAGTTAAATGTAGCTATCTTTGTGGAACGGAGAGTAACTTTTTACTCATACATACACAAGTCAATTTTTTTCTTTACGTTATATATAAAAGTTTATATAATTATTCTTTAAAAGGCTACTCATTATTATACATTTTAAAATACGTGTTTATCATCTACGTGTAAAAGTTATTTATGATAGGATGAAAATGTAAGTATGAGGACATAATGGTGGTCAAACATTGGTGTGTTGTGATGGGGACTATACTTATACTTGAAACCTAAAATGTAGTTAGATACCATCATTGTATCTATCCTACATTGACTCACCATGCTTTTCACACGTGTGAATCAATTAAATAAAATAATAAAATAACCTCTGCCTTGCCTTTTTATCTGATTATTTTTGGGACTATTAATAAATATATTTCTGCAGTAGCAGTTGCAGAAAACATGCAGAGGAGTTCAGTTCAGTACAAATAAATCACACCAACGAAAGTGATGTGTGCTCAATTTCAAATATTCAACCACATTCACCATTTATTACTATTTTTTTTTTTATTCATAGGATATACTCTCCCCGTCTTTTATTTAAAGGACTCTTAATTCTTTTACACAAATTTTAATATATGAATTATTTATTTGTATTATCAATTATGGACTCATTATTTATTAGTATTATAGAAGATAAAAGTGAGGGTAGTAATAATTTTTAAACTTTATAAGTAGTGAAGTTGTTTTTTAGTGTGAATATAATGACGTTTAATATAATATGGTGATGTTTTGAGGGTATAGATAAAATACATTTTTGCTATTTTAAGTATGAGTCTTTAAGTAAGGGACGTCAGAAATGTCAAAATGAGTTATTAAGTAGGGGACAGATGGAGTAAATTACTCCTTACCTTACAATAACTATTATAGGTTGGAGAGTAAGGGTGTGCACGGGTCCAGAACCGGATCGGACCGGGACCGGAATTTTAAAATTTTACGGATCGGAGACCGGACCGTAATTAATCCGGTCCGGGTTTGGACCGAATTTTTTTAAATTTTTTTTTTTTAAGTTTATGGAAGCAAGAACAAAATTGATGAATTTGTGTATGAAAATTAAAGTGTTTGCTCTTCATTACGCCAATGTGAATTTTATTTACATTATTATTAATGATCTTTTGACTTTAAAATAAATTAAATATGTTTGTTAAATTATATATTTGCAAAAAATGTAATAGATCTCAACACATTTTCACCAATTACTTGGTTTTGAAAAATAATTGAGAGTGCATTAGTAAAAAAATTTTAAAAAAAAAATTCCGGTCCAAACCAGTCCGGAAGACCGGAATCCAAAATTTTCCGGACCGGAGACCGGACCGGAATCTAACCGGTCGGTCCGGTTCCGGTCCGGTCTGGTTCCGGTCATTTTTTCGGTCTGATTTTTTTTGAACACTCCTATTGGAGAGCACACGTATTAAGAAAGTGTAATGACGAGTAGAGTTTGGAAAGGTAATTTTATAAACTTTTATGTATAAAGTACAGTAAATAAATGAGTTGACATGTGTGTATTTGAAGTACAAAATAATTACATTTTGTGTAAATTTTTTAATATTGTGATCGTGTAGTTTATAAAAAAATTATATTTTTAAAAGTGTGAAAGTTATTATAGGACGAATGGAGTATTTAGTACTTCTTCTGTTCCATAATAAGTTTCATAAGTAGATAGATTCACATATTAAGCAAGTGTTATAATGAGTAGGATTTTGAGGGGTAATTTTATAAACTTTTATTTATGAAGTAAAAGATATGAATTGACTTGTGTGTATGTGTAGATCCAAAAGTAATGATATTTTGTGTAAATTGGAGAATATTGTAAGAGTAGTTTATAAATGATTTTTTATTTTAAAAATGTGTAAATTACTGTGGAACGTTTCAAAAAGAAAAATGTAAAATTTATTGTGAAACGGAATGGGTAGTAATAATTAGATACCAAAATCAATGTAAATTGAATAATTTAGCTACCTATACAAATTTTGAGGTAGATTTATTAGTTGAGGTATAATTCAACTTATGAAAATAACTATGTGATGTTTACTTTTGTACTTTGAGTAGTTTTGAAAATTCGTTTTTGAAACTCTGATAAATAGTGATATGTGTGTTTCTTTTGAGTTTTAGAATAGTAAAAGATTTTAACTCACTACAAAATATTGATTAAAAGGCAACGACTTTTAGTAAAGGCAGTGTACCGTTGCCAATTGGCAACGGATTTGGCAACGAACAGAAAAAAGGCGACGGGGGTGGGTGCTCTTGCCTTTTGGCAACGGATAAGGCAACGTGAGTGGGCCCCGTTGCAAAAAGGCGACGGATTTTAACGCCTTTGCCTTTTGGCAACCGCAAAGGCAAGGGCGTGTTCTGCACTCACCAAAAGGCGACGTGAGTGGGCCCGTTGCGAAATGGCAACGGGACCCCACTCGCTAAAAGGCAACGACAGTGGGCCCCGTTGCCTTAACCGTCGCCCTAATTGTATTAAAACTCGCTCAACCCCTTTCTTCCAGAATACAGAAGCGGCGCACCCCTCCTCTCCATTAACACGAATTTTGCACCTCCAAACTCAACATCCACATTCGTTTGCAAATTGAACCCGATTTTTGGC
Source organism: Galeopsis tetrahit (assembly GCA_963675135.1). Lineage (NCBI taxonomy): Eukaryota > Viridiplantae > Streptophyta > Magnoliopsida > Lamiales > Lamiaceae > Galeopsis > Galeopsis tetrahit. The sequence goes on from OY776134.1 coordinate 343,369, forward strand.
CATTTGTGTTCTACACTTCGACGGGAGCATTTCTACGGTAATTTTTTTCGTTTTCATTAGTTAATTTTGAAGTTATATTTATATATATAGTTTTAGTATATATATGCATATATGTTGTATGTATATATAAAATTGTTGAAAATATATATATATATAATTTTATTTTTAGAATTGTTTGAAATTAAATGTTAATTTTTATGCATGCATGTGTTAATTGTTAGAATTTAATTGTTAATTATGTTGTGTTATGTATTTATATGTATGTTTTAATTAAGTTATATGAATTTATTTGTTAATTAGGGTGTTAGAATTATATTGTGTTATGTATATATTTGTATGGTTTAATTAAGTTATATGAATTTATTTGTTAATTAGGGTGTTAGAATAATTATTAGAATATATTTAGAATTATATTAATTAATTTTATAAATAGAGTTGGAGGAATAAGACGTTGGTTGTTTGTGTGTTGTAGACGTCGATTGACATGAATTATCCAAGTCGTAGTTGGATGTATAGTCCAAGATTAGTGAATGAGATTATGAACCCCGGATTTGATAGTGGAGTAAATGGATTTATTGAAGCTGCCACTAGTAATCCGAATTCGATTTGGGAAGGAAAAACTAGGTGTTCTTGTTCGAAAGCTAGATGTCGAAATCAAACTTATAGAGATCCTAATGAAGTGAAATCTCATTTATATCGAAATGGTTTTACACTGAATTATTATAATTGGATTTATCACGGGGAAGAGAGTTGGGGTCCACGTCCATTTCAAAATACTAATGAATTTGCGTCAACTTCAAACGACGTTGACCCAGCGGGACCTAGTTCGTATCACACTATAGTAGAAGAGTTAATGGGTGGCCCAAACATTGGTTTTGGAATAGACGTGGAAGAGGAGGCACTTAATGAAGAACCCCCTAACGAGAATGTGGCACAGTTTTACGACATGCTTCGTGTAGCGGACCAAGACTTGTATCCTGGTTGTGAATCTCATTCGCAGTTGTCATTCAATTCCAAATTGTTGAACATTAAAACGGAAAACAGGTTGTCTGAAAGGGGATACAATCAGGTCGTTGAGTTGATTCGTGAGATTTGTCCTCCCGAAAATAAGGTTCCCAAGAAATTTAACGACACCAAACATTTGATGAGTGGGATGGGTCTTCCGGTAGAAAGGATTGATTGTTGTGCACAGAATTGCATGTTATTCTGGGGTGTAGACAGCGAACTAGATTTTTGTAAGATTTGTGGTCGATCACGGTATAAGCCGAGTAGGGTTGATGCAGATGGTCGGTTGAAAAAGAAACGCCCGGTTAAGGAGATGTTCTACTTTCCGATAATTCCTCATTTGCAAAGATTGTACATGTCCAAGGCCACTGCGAAGGATATGACATGGCATGCCTCGTGCGCTTCTGATGACTCTGGTGTTATGCGTCACTCGGCAGACTCGTTGACTTGGAAGCATTTGGACCGTTCGTATCCTGATTTTGCATCTGAAATTAGGAATGTTAGGTTGGGCTTGAGCACAGACGGTTTTGCACCGTTTGGAATGACGGGAAAACAATATTCGTCATGGCCAGTTATACTTACTCCGTACAATCTACCCCCGTGGTTATGCATGAAGGATCAATTCATGTTTCTTTCGATTCTCGTGCCCAGGCCTAAATGTCCGAAGGACAAACTTGATGTGTTTTTGCAACCACTGATAGCAGATTTGAGATTTTTTTGGGAAAATGGGGTGCAAACTTATGATGTTACTAGAAAGCAAAACCTTTTTATGCGAGCTGCACTTATCTGGGCCATTAGTGACTTCCCAGCATACTCAATATTGTCTGGTTGGAGTATAGCAGGAAGGCTTGCTTGTCCATATTGTGGAGAGTACACCGATGCATTCTATTTGAAGCTCAGTCGAAAGCAGTCGTGGTTCGACAACCACCGAAAGTTCTTACCACTGAATCACACGTGGTGAACGAATAAAACTGCATTCATGGCCGGAGTAGTAGTCGCAGATGATCCACTGCCTATTCGAACGGGTGCAAGTCTCCTACACGAAATTAATCATTTGGGATATAGAAAGGTTACAGAGGAGGGTGCTGAGGCCCACAACAAAAAACTTTCTGGAGGGTGGAAGTGGAAAAGCATTTTCTGGGAGTTGTCGTATTGGAGTACCTTGTTGATACGACACAATTTAGACGTGATGCATATTGAGAAAAATGTGTTTGATAATGTATTCAACACGGTGATGAATGTGGAGGGGAAAACAAAGGACATGTCTAAATCAAGAGATGAGCTGAATGATTATTGTCGTCGTCCCTCTCTCAAGAAATGTCCACATACATCAAAGTATCCTAAGGCTTCTTTTTCGCTTGATAAGAAGCAAAAGGATGTCATTTGTAAGTGGATAAGTGAGTTGAAGTTTCCAGATGGATATGTGTCTAACATGTCCCGTTTCATTAACTGGTCGAAATTAAAATTGTATGGGATGAAGAGTCATGATTGTCACGTGTTTATGCATAGACTACTACCAATTGTTTTTTACAAAATTCTGTCGCCCAATGTGTGGAAAGCAATCACTGAGCTTAGTCTATTTTTTAAGGAGTTGACTTCTACAACCATCACAGTTGACAACATGACTCGACTGGAAACAGATATCCTAGTCATCTTGTGCAAGTTGGAACGTATCTTTCCACCCAACTTCTTCAACTCTATGGAACATCTACCTTTGCACCTTGCATATGAAGCAAAAGTATGTGGTAGAGCTGGTCAGGGTCATGGGCATGGTCGTAGACATGGTTCTTCTGGACAGGGTTCTTCTAGACAGGGGCGAGGTAGAGCTAGAGGTAGAGGAGAGTCGGTGGATGAGACACCGACTGTGCCCATACCACAATGTTTTTATATGCCCGATATGACCCAGATACTACAGTTGCCCCAGATGCCCGGAATGAACCCCAATTCCTATTACACTCAGGTGCCTCATATGGTTCCACATGCACAGGAACCATCCCCTCCACCGACATATTCGCCAGTTGAACCTCCGTTTGTCGGGACACAGGCCAGCATGTCGACTGATGCACCCGAGAGTCGCATTTTACTTTGGATCTAACTTGATACGTAAGTATATTATATTTAATTTTCATTATACATATGTATAACATGTTTATTAATAATTTTTTTATTATTATAAAATACGTATAACAGGTTGATGCCTTCAAATTTAATTTCGAGGACGATCATATCGATTACGTACAAGAATATGGAGGTTGGTGCACACGCCTTTGCCAAGGTATCACCCGGCACGATACAACGGTGGTGGGAGACATTCCAGATATAAAATCACTTTACATTAACATTTTGTTATTTTGTTATATTAATTCATTAATTATTATTTTTTTGCAGACCGAGGTCAGGTGGGACCCTGAAGTCACATCTTCTGAAGAGGTGTACAGGCTCTTTCTTCAAAGAGCAGCAAGTAGGTACACTTGCATGTTATCAAGAGTTAAGAAAGCGTGGGTGAAGGATAAGAAGAGGCCGAGGTGGGATGTCAATGTTTGGAACGACTTAGTTCGTCACTAGAACGATCCTGACACAATTAAGAAGAGCGATCAGTGTCGTAAGAACCGCTTATCCGAGCCTGGAGGTCCGGGTACTGGCTATGGTACTCATAAAGGCGGAGCTCGTGGAGCAGCAGAGGTCGCACGGCTCATTGTAAGTATTTGTGGTCAATTATAATTAATTTGAGTTAATTATTTATTTTATTTATACGTATATGTCTTCAATTCAAAATACAGGAGGAGAAGATGGGATGCCCTGCCCACGACTGGGAGATAGTTGAATATTACCACCGTTACGAAAACGACACATACAGTTATGGTTATATGGATGATATACTTGTAAGTGTGTACATATATATATACATTGCATTATATAACAAATATATATTTAATTGTACTTGAAAATGTATTAACCCACTTTTAAATATGCACGTATAGGACCAGATACAGGAGGAGTTGACCAATCAATCAGGAGAACCGTTAGATGAACCTACTTCAGAGGATGGTTCTCAGGCCCCACCTATACCCGACATGTCTGAATTGTACTTGAAGAAGGTCGGCAGGTCTTATGGACGTGTTAGGGGCCTTGGACAAGTAGGCAAGAACAGACGGGTCTCCTCCGGTCCTGGCGAGACGTCAGCCGGTACGGCTTATGGACGATTCACCCAGGCCGACATTGACCATGATATTGTTGAAGAACGGAGAGTCAATGAGGAGAGAGAGCAGTGCTTACTCCTACAAATGCAGCGGACGGAGGAGCGCTTACTCAAGCATTTTGAGGATCAGATGCAAGTGATGATGGGTCGGATGGGTGGGATGGGTCAGGTGGGTCAGATGGGTGGGGCGTCGAGGCCGTCGGGGGCGTCGAACAACGTTCATGATCGTAACTAGGTTGAGGATCAGGGTGATGCTGAGGATGATGGTGGTGATGAGGAGTGATACATTTTATATTACTTTGTTATGTGTGATGTTATTATATTACATTGACGTTGATGATTAATGTTTATTTTAATGTTGTGTGTGATGTTATTTTAATTGACGTGAACATGCTAATGATTATAATTAATGTTGTTTGTGATGTTATTTTAATTGAAAATGAACTTGAGAATAATTTTATAATAGATGAAAATATTTTTAATTAAATGGATAAGTGAATTGATATTTTTAAATGGATAAGTGAAAATAATTATATTTAATGTTGTATGTCATTATATTGTTGTGAATTGAAAATTAGAATGAATTTAAATGATGTGATTAGAACAAATTTAAATGTATAAGTGAAAATAATTATACTCAATGTTGTATGTAATTATATTGTTGTGAATTGAAAATTAGAATGAATTTAAATGTTGTAAATTGAAGATTAGAATAAATTTAAATAGTGTGAATTGATACCGTAATTAAATTATTTAATTTGAAACACATAATTTAGTTAATTCTCATTTAGAAATAAATATGATATGCTTTGACAATTTAATAAGCAACAATTAAAGTTAGGATGGATTGAATTAAAGAATTAAAAACTAAAATTAAATTGTATATATATTAATTGCATTCACAACATGTCGACTAAAGCTCCTAGCCTAAATGGCACACAGGGGGCGCCCAAAAGCCTTCGAGACCGAGAGGTCTCGTGTTCAAACCACGCCTGAAGCAAAAATCGCGAATATCCCGAAAATTGGGGTGGCCCAGCGGTGGGGTGGGGTGTTGGTTGCCTTCGATACCTGGGTTCGAAACCCAGGTTCGCATTTTTAAAAAATTGATAAAAAGGCGACGACAGTGGACCCGTTTAATAGGGGTGGTTTTAAGTGAATTTTGAAAATCGATTTTTAAATCCCAAAGTAAAACGGATGTAGAATCTTAAAATTCAAAACCTGGTTCTTAAAACTAAAAGTAAACATCACCCTAGAAATTTTCTACTCCTAACTTGTAAATTAAAAAAACAATAAGTAGGGGTGTGAAAAAATTGGCTAAATCGAAAATTTTGATAGAATCGAATCGAAATATAAAATTCAGTTCAATTATTTTATTATGGTTTGATTTTTTATTATGTTAAAAAATTCAGTTTTTATTTCAATTTTATTAAGTCGGTCGATTTGATTAACTAAACCTATTGTTATACGCCCCTATATTGTCACATAAAATTGCAAGTTAAGACGAATAAGATCATATTATAAAAGATAAAAGAAAAGGTAAAGAGATAGAAAAGACTCAAAAGTGATCTGAAAAAAAGCTTGAAAGTGATTCCAAACAACTTTCAATTCTTGTAGGATGTAAAACTAATACTAGATGAACATAAATATATGTAACTCCATCACTCATTTAATACAACAATTATTTGCATGAGTTTTAATGTAATAAATGTTTAATAATATTAAAGTAACGAAATTACATTTTGAGAGGGTATTAAGTTTTTTTTTTTTTTTTTTACTTTATTTGTGAGAGAAATAGAGAAAATGTGTTGATTTTGTGTGAAAAAAGTAAGAACATTTTGCATAGGGGTTAAATATTTTTTTAGTTCAATAAGTTGGATTGATTTTGAATTTGATTCAAACGTATTACACATTTTGATTTCAGTCTAATAAATATGCTCAAATTTTAAAAATTATCATTTTTCCTGTAATAGTAGGTCATCAAACTGATCAACACACGTTATGAACAAATTTTACGAGGTAATTATATATTTTTCCTAAGTAATTTATTTTGAATGTTACGATTAATTAGGTTACCCACGACCAGCTGGCGCGCCCCTCACCCACAAAATTCCCCGATACACCTCCTCATCAAACCTCCCCCCGATACACCCACAAAATTTCCCGATACACCCCCCATCAAAACTATCCCCAGTCCTACAATCGACCCCACGTCCGACCCTAGCCCCACACACGATGTAAACTTACCCAACACCTCTTCCATAAAACCTATATACAAACCCCGTAAAAATCCTCCCAAGAAGAAAGTTAACAAATAGGAGATCAGGTAGATGGAGGCCAAGAAATGGATTGAATTCTCCAAAGGTTTCGAAACAGAAAAGGACAAGATAGCAGACCAAAACAAACATCCAAAAAAGGGGAGAGGAAAACGACGAGCACCTACCCTGTTGTTGCACGATGTGGAAAACGAAGCCTTAATAACATGGAGTTTGGGAAAAAGCCTAGGTATCGAGACAAAAATCTCTGATGCCCAGGAAATTAGCAAACCCGTTGAGATTGAAAAACAAGCTTGGTCAACAGAAGTAGAGGAGGAAGAAGTGAGTTATCTATGAAGATACTCTCTATGAATATTAGAGGCTTGGGGAATCGGATCAAAAAAGAAGAATTACGGAGTATCATAAAGGACCAGAGGGTGGACTTGTGCTGCATTCAAGAGTTAAAAATGGAAAGCGTGGATGAAGTAACATGCCGTGCAATATGAGGAGAAGGTAATATGGAATGGTACTCAAGAGAAGCTATGGGGAGATCAGGGGGAATCATTTCCATATGGAATCTAGATGTATTCAGATGCTCCAGCTACTGGCATATGTCTGGAGGGGTATTCTTAAATGGGGTCTGGGGTCAGGAAAGTATACAATGCTGCATTGTCAACATCTACGGGCCTTGTAATCTGCCTGAAAAGATCGAGTTATGGGATCGCTTAAGCACAACCGTGAGCCAAAACCCTGCAGCATGTATTTGTATCATTGGGGATTTCAATGCAATTCGGTGTGGGTCGGAAAGGGACGGACGAGGGCAACAACAAAACCACAGAGACACACAGGAGTTTAACGGCTTCATTAAAGCGGCAAATCTGATAGATCTACCACTTCACGGAAGGAAATACACTTGGTACAAGGCTGACAGATCCTGTAAGAGCAAGCTTGATAGAGCCCTGGTAAACCATCACTGGCTCAACTAATGGCCAAACACACACTTGAGAGGCCTAAGACGCTCAATATCTGATCACTGTCCTATCCTCTTGGGAATCAAGGTAAAGGATTGGGGGCCAAACCCGTTCCGAAGTCTCAATGCCTGGTTAACACACCCAAATTTCAAGAATTTTGTCAAGGAAAAATGGGGCAGCTACCAAATTCAGGGTTGGGGTAGCTATGTCATCAAGGAAAAATTGAAGTTGCTCAAAGCAGACCTGAAAGAGTGGAACATCAATAAGTTCGGTATCATCGATCGCAATATAGAAGACCAAAGGGCCGAAATCCAGAAGCTTGACACCATCGATGAAGTTTTTGGGCTTGACGACACGGAGATCATAAGCAGGAACAAAGCCGCTGCACTACTGATACGAGAGTTAAAAAAAAGTATGCACAACTACCAAAAATCAAGATGTAGATGGGTGAAGGAAGGAGACTGCAACACTCTCTTTTTCCATAGTTACATAAACAGGAGAAGGGAAAGAAATGAAATCCTTGGTCTCATGGTGAATGGTGAGTGGAGTGAAGAAGTCTCAGCCGTAAAACAGGGGGGTTTTGAACATTTCCAGAGTCATTTTAAGAACCAAGGGATTACTAGACCAATTCCTGCAGCAGGCTTCGCAAAGAATCAGATATCGACCACAGAAAATGACATGCTCATAGCCCCGTTTTCAAAGGAAGAAATCAGAGAAGCCATCAATGCATGTGATAATACGAAAAGCCCTGGACCAGACGGATTCAACTTTAGGTTCTTAAAGGATTGCTAGCATTTTCTAGAACCTGACTTTATCAGACTTATGGAGGAGTTCCATACCCATGGACGATTGGTAAAAGGCTTTAACCCGACCTTCATTGTGCTCATCCCTAAAAAGGAGGTTAGTACGGATCTGAATGAATTCAGACCAATTTCCCTAGTGGGGGGAATGTATAAGATCATTGCAAAAATCCTGGCAAAAAGGCTCGGCTCTGTTCTACCATCCATCATCTCAGCCGCACAAACCGCTTTCGTTGGGGGGAGGAACATACTGGATAGCGTGGTGGTCCTAAACGAAGCAAAGCGGGAAAGAACAAAACGAGCCTTCTTAAAAATTGACTTCGCAAAAGCCTATGACTCGGTTGACTGGGGATACCTAGAACTCATGATGGAGAGATTCAACTTCCACCCCAAATGGAGAAAGTGGGTAATGGAGTGTGTGACGACAACAACAGCATCGGTACTAGTCAACGGTAGCCCGTCTGGAGAATTTAAAATGGAAAGGGGGCTAAGGTAGGGGGATCCGCTATCCCCTTTCCTATTTCTGATAGCTGCAGAGGGTTTGAACATACTCATGGAAAAAGCAACTAAAGAAGGAATATACAAAGCGACAGAAATTGGATGGGAAAAAATAAAAGTCTCACACCTACAGTTTGCGGATGACACAATTCTCATGGGGGACGCCAGCCTAGAGAACGCCTGGGTTACGAGACGAGTACTGAGGAACATGGAACTGATGTCGGGTCTGAAAATCAATTTCGATAAATGCTCGATCATTGGTGTAAATGTGGAAGGAGATATGATCAATCGCATGGCGGAAATCCTAGGGTGCAGAGTCGATACCATCCCTTTCACATACCTGGGTATGAGAGTTGGATCAAACCACAGGAAAGCGGCGGAGTGGGCCTCGATAGTGGATAAAATAAAAAATAGGCTAGCAAGATGGGATGACAAGAAGATTTCGATGGGGGGCAGGATCACGTTGCTAAACTCGGTTATCTCTTCTCTTCCGACATACTATTTGTCTTTCTATTGCATTCTAAAAAAGACCATGAGTGAGATTGCGTGTCTTCAATGTAATTTTTTTTGGGGGGGGTGGGAGTAATAGGAAGAAAGTGGCATGGATTGATTGAAAAAGAGTCTGTAATATGAAACACCTAGAAGGGTTAGGGGTAAGAGACATCGGATTTTTCAACAAAACTCTACTGGGTAAATAGGGATGGAGATTTCTACATGAAAAAAAAGCTTGTGGGTGAGAGTGTTAAGGTCTAGGTATAGGTCAAATTGGGGAGATGGTTTCGGCCTATTCCCAACAAGGAGGGAGGGAAGGGTCTCATTATGGTGGAAGGATGTTCTAAAGGTGATAGGTGAGGGAAATGAGGGTTGGTTCTATGATAGTTTGACTAAGGTATTAGGGGATGGGAAGAAGTCTTTCTTTTGAGAGGAAAACTGGACGGGGGAAGGTGCTCTTAAGGATAGGTTTAAGAGATTATACCTAATTAGTGTAGACAGAGGCAAAACAGTGGGGGACTTGGGTGTATGGGAGGGGGGGATTAGAGATGGACATGGAGATGGAGAAGAGCACTCTTTGACAGGGAAAAAATGCTTCTTAACGATCTTATATCTGTGATGGACAGGTTTCAACCCAAAGAAGGAATCGAGGACTCGTGGAAATGGATCGCATAAAAAACAAGAAGTTTCTCCACAAAAGAAACGTACACGACCTTGTTCAACCAGAGCTAAGAAACTCAATTGGACGACATGCTAATCTCAGGTTTCAAAAGCATATGGAAGAAGTACGCACCCTTAAAAGTCAAGGCTCATGCATGGAGGCTCCAATGGGATAGACTACCTACACGGTCCAATTTAAGAAGAAGAAACATTCTCAACCAGAGCGACAATCTAAGGTGCGTTCTGTGCGGAGAAAGTGAAGAAACAGAGAAACACACCTTCCTGTAATGCACCCACTCTTACGGATGGAATATCTAACTTGGCTTAAGATACCATCTGCACTTCCGTCAACAATACTTGATAATTTTCTTGGGTTCGGAGGTCTCATCAAAGGAAGAAGCGGGAAGAAGATTGCTACAGCCTACATGTATGGTGTGGCTTATATGGAAATGGAGAAACGCAGTCCTTTACGAGAACGAGACTTTCTCGATCACAAAAGTCATGGAGGAGCTCAAAGCAAGACTCTGAAGTTGGTTTACTATCAAATACCCCACTCGAAATACCTCATCCTTCAAGACCTGAGTTACAGATCCACTCAAGTGCATGGTCTGAGACTCGTGAATCACAAGAATCATTGTTTTTCTTTTTCTAATGTCATGAATGTACACTAATATTTGCGGATATTCCTTGTACCCAATATTAATAAAAATCCCTTTACTGATTAAAAAAAAAAGTTAGGTTACTTTATTGACTTAAAAGTTAAAACTTAACGATCCATATGGACATAATTATAATAAGTTGATCTCTAAATAAAAATGTTGGCTCCATCACTGATTACACGCTTTCAATGTTGCAGTTTTATAGACAATAAAAAAAGCACTTTGAATTTGTGGCCTTCACTTAGAAAAAAAAGGATTGATTATGAAATTATTTTGTACCAACTTGTGAATAATTAAAATGGATAAAATCGATTTCACCAGGAATTAAACAATAAGACGTGTGTTTGAGATTTTGATACCATGAAATATTTTTTTTATCTAAAAATTTGAGTTTATAGAGGGGTAGCTAGATAATTAATTAATTTATTAACATTTTCTAATAGATTATATATATATATATATATAGTACCCCTCCAACATGAATTTACAAACTACGAAACTGATCTTTATAAGTTAAAGCACATGTCATGTTGGAGGGCATTATTTATTTATTTTTCGTTTGCAAAGGATTGAAATTAGGGTTTAAAATGGTTCAAGATCGAGTACAAGACATTGAGGAGTGGGGGCTCGATCACTTTATTTTAATTTGTTGAATGGACCAATTTTAAATTAAATTTATATATGTTGGTTTTTTTTTTTTTTATGAAAGTTAAATACCCATCCCTTTTCCCTTCTCATAACTGGAACCCAGGACCTAAAGCCTAGGTAGTGGTGCTCTAACCACTTGAGCTATCCCATTTTGTCAAATTTATATATGTTGGTGATAATCGCAATTCATACCGTATGAACGGGTTTACTTAGTAGATTTAGAGGGTATGTTGGGTGTGTAAATTCACCATAATCCATTATAATTAATCATGGATTAATTGTGGCAGATTTTACACATGTAACTTACTAAGTAAACGAGCACTATCACCCTAGTTTTGATTCGTCTGAATTGCTACTACGTTTCTAGTTCGACACTTGATTTTAATTATGTAATGAGTCAGATAGTTAAAAGATATTTTTAAAATAAAATGATGTTGTGTTGATATTAATTTTATATGTTGTTTTCATATCGTGTACAAATAATGTTGAGACTAACCAAAAGAAAAGTTAAAGATAATGCATGTCAAAATAATTAAAGAAGTGCTAATTTACCAAGAAGTTGTCTAGTCCAAACACGTGTACGTGTTCTTAAAGTCGTAATTTAACCTCGTACTAATGAGCTACCACTTAAATTAACGTTATTAATTAATTAGTCGATCTGACATTTATTATTTTTTGACTGATTTTAAAATTGAAGTTATTTATAATTATTTAAAAGAATAAAATTATTTTTTTGTGGGGATTAAATGACTAATTGAAGTGAATAAGATAAAAAATACTCCATCCGTTCCAAAGTTGAAGCCACAAACCAAATTGGCACGGATTTTAATAAATGAGTTGTTTATTAGTATTGTGTAAGATAAAGTGGGGGTAATAAAGACTTTCCAACTTTATAAATAGTGGAGTAACAAAGTTACTTTTTAGTGTAATAAAGTAGTGACATTTGTTGTAATATTGTGATGTTTTAAGGGGAGTGTTTAAAAGTGTTTTTACTATTTTAGGTAATGTGGCTTCAAGTATGGGACGCCCAAAATGGTAAAATGTGGTTTCAAGTATGGGACGGAGGGAGTATAATATATTTTTATGTAGAAAAGTAATGACTGTACTGTAATATTAATATGTTTGAGAAGATAATTAAAATAAAATGAGTTTTTTTTTTTATTTCCATTTTAAGATAATTATACTTGTATAGTTTAAGTAAAGTGATATTGAGAAACACAGAGAGGGTGTTGTAATATAATTATACGGAGGTTGAGGTACCCCCAGTACTCGTAAGTAATACAATTTTTTACCGTTCAAAAAATTAATACTCCGTACTATTTAATTAACTTAATGAATTTTAACCTTTATTTTTTTCGTTAAAGATATTTTAGACATTTTAAATAAAAATCGATTTTAGGTGTAAAATGAATGGCCCCACACGTTTAGGTACGTGTAACCTCAACCATCAACTATCAACTACCCTTAATTCACTTTTGATTACTATGCATGCATTATTGCCGACCTTTATGACTAATTGACTACTCGTATATATATATTATGTTATTTTTTTTATTATTCAACTATATTATAATTAAATTTACATTATGATAATATCTCACATATGTATTTCGTGTGACTTAGAAAAAATATTGATCACCCACACTTTATTTATGCTTAATATTAAAGGAGTTTGTTTATTGTGAGATCATTTAATATTAGACAATCGATATTTCCAAGTGAATTTTTTTTTTTTTTTTTTTTGAAGTGAATTTAAGTTATATATTTTGATTTAATAGCTGAGCTTAAAGTTATACGCCCTCCATTTTTTAATAAATGATTGTTTTAACATTTTTCTCTTGTACACAATTAAGTGATGTTTTAAAAAAATTTACATTGTTTGTTTCAATTATGCTCTCCCTTTTAACTTTAGAAAATCTCATAATTTCTAATTTACGTTTTTCTATACAAACTTGTCATATACAGTATATATGAAGATATTTACTTTTTTTTTATTATTTAAAGGTATACTTGTCAATACATATTACAGAGTATTTCTTAATTTTAACAAATTTCACGAAAATATCATTTATTAAAAAATGGAGAGAGTATCGTACAAAACGCATTTTGTAAGACACTTTGTACAAAAATTTGCCAAAAAATATACTCTAGTAAATACAATATACCATCCATCTTTTTGTTGTGAGTTATTCACATAATTTTTTATTTTTTTTAATATACTTCACCTCTCATTTACTTTATTTCATTTTTTTTTATAAATAAAAAATATTTTTAAAATTTGAACAAAAATATAAATAGAAAGTTACACTTTACTTTACGTGAACGAATGGAGAGCTCGTTCTTAATTTATTTTATTTTTTCCATCACACTTAATAATTAATTTGGTGCGGTCTTTCTTATCCAAGGTTTATAATTCCCTATCAATCAATTAAATGGAGACAGAAGCAGTAGGGGTCCGGGGCGGGTGTAATTTGACCTCTAAAAAAAAAAAAATCCGATGAAAGCTACCTATAAATTTTGAACATAAAAATTAAAAAATATGATAAAATAAGTAGATGTGTTAGAAATCGATGATGTGATTGAAAGAAACGAAAATATAATGAAATGAGAGAGGTAGTGACTTGTTAAAAAGAGAATGAATAGTTTTTTTTGGAGCGAACGAAAACGAAAAAATTGAGTAACTTTCATTTATACGGATGGAGTATTAATTATTACGGTACCTCAATTTCAAATTAAATGTCTTTTTATACTCTAAATTTTATTTATAGTTATTTGACATTTTAATTATTTTTTCATAATTTATTTCCAAATACCCACCTAAACCTCTTAATATTTTCTAACTTATAGTATTTTTTTAATTTAATATCATACTTAAAATTTGTCAAATATATATCTTTAATTCTATCATAAATTGTACATTGATTGAGGGTAAAAGTGTCTCACTTTTAAGTTTTATTTTTTTTTAAATCTCTAAAAAAAGACATTTAATTCGAAACAGAAGTAACATATTATATTATATTATATATATAATTTAATTCATGTAATTAATAATGGTATACGTGTATCTATATGTGTGTATGTATATTGGGCATCAATTTTAGACCAGTCGTTAGATTGTTTGGATTTGAGTTGTATCAACATTTTGCAACATTAATAATCGGAAATGACTTCACTAACTTTTGTATGCTATTAAAAGGAATAATATGATAATACATATAAACAAGAGATGGCCGAATTGATGTGATATCATCGAGAGAAAAAGGATTGGTTCCACTTCAAAATTGTATTTAAAATTTTACCTAGATTATATGAAAGACAACCCATCTAAATTTGGATTAAGTCATCTAAAATAATCCCAATCTGAGTTAAAAGATTATAGCGGTTGAGGTCAAGTAAACTGATAGTCAAATTAGCTGAGAGAAGTTCAAGTCATCCGATTTGTTGTAACTTATGAAAACTAACTCGAGGGTTGTTAAAAACGATTTTTTCCGTTGTATGGCAATTATAAATTAGTTGTTAGCAGTTTAGGGTTGAATCAATCAATCATAGAGTTCAAGTTATAATATGCAAACTATGGTTTCTTATCCAAAGCTGGTGAGAACTTGGAGAGTTTGAGTGATTGTAATCTGTAAACTTGTTTCGATTTTTAGTGAAAAGTGTCTTTATCCTCCATGGACGTAGATCTTACGATCGAACCACGTAAATTCTTGTGTTGTATTTGTTCATTTTATCATTTAATTGTTCTTGTGTGATATTTTGAGGTATTGTGAGTCGTTAAATTTAAATGAATCAAATTCAATAGTTGAAATTTTGCACATAATGATGCAGTACAACACTTGGCCTATTCGTGTTACGTATGAGTGACTTGTTTTGAAAACAACCATGTAGAAGTAAACCCTACCCGCACAATGTTTGAGTGATTGCAATCTGTAAAATTGATTCGATTCTTAATGAAGAGTGCATCTATCCCCCGTGGACGTAAATTTTACTATCGAACCACGTAAATTCTTGTGTTTATTCATATATTCATTTGTTCATTTTATCATTTAATTTTAATAGTTGAAATTTTACACAGAACGATACAGTACAACACTTGATCTATTCGTGACTTGTTTTGAAAACAACCATGTAGATCCCCACCACCATAACTTGTCCACAACAAACCTCTCTAAGTCACACACATTTTAAATTAATTTATGTTATTTATCTTTAGAAGTGAAATAATTTTACTAAAAATATCTAATAATGCACAAACACAATCTTATGGATTGCATAAAACAAAGAAAATGCCCATCCCAAAACAGTTCAAGTAGGGCTCAAAATAATGAAGGGAAACACTAAATTATTGCTTGTGTTTGAAGGATAAAGAAAGAGATAAAAAGATATTGTTTCCTTGCATGTGCAGAGTCATGAGATTTAATGTGACACAAATTAAAGTGTGTTTTGGTTGAACTTTTAAGAAAAATAATATACATTATTTAATTACATTTATTTCAATAAAATAAAAAAACAAAGTTTTCAATTGTGATTGCGACTAAGTTCGTGTGTGGACCCATAATTAACCCGGAATTAAGAGACAAAATACTTTTTTCCAATTGTTTCAAACTAAGCTTATGTAGTTTGGTCTCATAAAGCATACACACTCTTTACATTTTATTTTTATTTTTTATTACTATCTAGATATATATACTCCTTTCATTCCGTTGAAAGCTACCCATGAATTTTTGGTTCCAGAAATTAAAAAATATGATATAATAAGTATATGTATTAAAAATGATGTGATTGATAATGTGAGAGAAAATAGTTTGTTGAAAAGAAATGAATAACTTTTATTTTGACGGACGAAAAATGAAAGATGGATATCTGGAGCGAAGAGAGTATAAAAGAGATGATGTGATTGAAAAAAAGATGAAAATATTGTAATGTGAGAGAAAATAGTTTGTTGAAAATGAATGAATAACTTTCATTTTGACGGACGAAAAATGAAAGATAGATACCTGAACACTACAAAAAAAGTCTGATTTTGATACCAAGATTTGAAATAAAAAATAAATGAAAATTTGTCTCTAATCGTACTAATAGAGAAATATTGGAAACCCGTTTCTAAATTAATGATATCAAAATCAGATTTTTTTGTAGTGTGAGCAAAGAGAGCATAAAAGAGATGTGTGTTAAATTTTATAAATACTCACTCCGTTCCTCTCTAAAGTTTGTACATTTTATACTAGTTTCTTTTTTCTCTATAAAAAATAAAAGTAAATCTTTGAACGGATGAGAGGGTGTATTATTTATTTGAGCAAGTGTGGTAACATTTGTTTTGGAGTAAGATGGTGAAATATTGAAGAGTGTTTTGATTTCAATCAATTAAAAAAGAAAAAAACTATTTACTCATATATTTAAAGTTCGATTATATATTATATTTTTAATCTATTATGGGTTGGAAATTAGTTTGAAATATGGGTGTTGATCTAAGTTTGATCAATTTTTATATGATGATTCATTTGTTAGAATTGGATAGAAATGGTAAATTAGTAATCTACACTTTGAGTAGATGAATTTGGTGTATTTACTTGTGGTAGAAAAATGGAAGAGTTTCTTATATGTCAACTTATTTCTTATAAATTAAAATTGACCAATGGGTATAGTCTACGTGGTGGTGTGCTAAGGTTAACCTTTGGGCTATAATCCAAAAGACTATTGAACCACACCCGCATGGGCACGCGCACGTTGCATTGGGTGCTTTAGCTAGAGACGCGCGTGTATAAAAAATGCGTAGTTTTATGACAGTTAAAAAAATGGGATTAAAGTTTTTTTAGTCCTTTAAGTTGGACTAATTTTGAATTTGGTCCCGATGGAATACACATTTTGATTTTGGTCCCATAAGTTGTATAAATTTTGAATTCAGTCCAATTACCCGTCATTGCAGATAAATAAACAAGTAAAATCCTTAGCTCGTGTGCAATTCAAATCAATCGTGAATAACCGTGAATTTCCTCATTTGCAGAAAAATGCACGAGCTAAGGATTTGACCGATTCATTTACATGCAACGGTAGGTAATTGGACTGAATTCAAAATTTTGGCCAACTTATGGGACCAAAATCAAAATATGCATTCCATCAGGACCAAATTCAAAATTAGTCCAACTTACTTTAATCCCTAAAAAAAATTATCACAATTTGGGATGAAAATGTTTAAACGGACAAAGTCAACTGAATTTGTGACAAAATGTATATTGCGACAGTTTTTTTTTTGTTTTTTTACAATTGAAATTCAATTATATTAGTCTTAAATTTACTATGTTTATTTATTTATATTTTTGCGACGGGTTCTACGATAGTTTATTTTTAAAAATAAAAAATTGCCACGGAAATATATTTTGGCTCAATTTTTTATAATATTTATATATAATTAATATTGTAAATTAAAAAAATTAAAAGTCTTTTAGCCCAATTGGTAAAAGACAACATAAAATAGGTATCATACTCATTGACAGCGGATTAATTCACTAAATTTGTTTGGGCTTGAGCTTGGACATTTTTTTTTTAAAAATAAATAATTTGTAACAGTAAATTTGTTCGCAAATTTTAAAAATTAAATAATAAAAGAATACATATTAGCGATGGATTTTTTTTTTTACTAGCCAAATTTTGTCGTAAATGTCGTCGCAAGACAGTCTTTTTTGTAGTGGGTAGAAAAAATAAATTTATCATTAAATTCCACAAACACAATATTTATATATTTTTACACTAAATGACATAATTTTAGGCTCACACATACACTAAATTCAAATACTCTAGCTAGCCATTTGTTTCATCTGTTTTTGTGTTCCACCTGATGTTTCATCCTAGTAGATTTAACACGTATCATTTAATATTTTTTTTTAATACTTCCTCCATCCGGGATTACTTACACGGTTTGACCGGCATAATTTTTAAGAAAAAAAGATTTAATGATCGATGATATAAGATAAATGAGGGGTATTTTAGGTGGTTTGACGAGGTGTAAAGTAAAATGTATGTAAAAAATAAGTGACAATTTTAAAAATAAAATGATGTTGGAAGGGTATTAATTTTATGGGAGTATTTCACTATTAAGAGTGTGCAAATAATTTTGGAACGTCTCAATAAAGAAAATTTGCAAATAATAATGAGATGGAGGGAGTATAATTATTTTTTAATAACACATGTCAACTATCCATATAGAGTACTCCGTATTTTTTTATTGTGTGTGTTTTATTATATTTAATGCTCCATCCATCTACAATAACTTTCATAGCACACATATATATTAAGAAAAATGTAATGATGAATACGATTTTAATGAGTAATTTTATAAATTTTTATATATTAGGAGTATAAAGTAAATAAATGAATTGACTTGGGTAGGGTGTAGTTTATAGAATTTTCAATTTTAATTATTGTAAAAAAAATTGTGGAATGTAAGTAAGTAATAAAAATTAATCATCGTTAATTTTAACCTTTAATACTCATGGGCTAGCCTGGATAGCTCAATAGTCAATACAAACATCTCATCAATGTCTATATACCTTATCCTCGTATTTAATTAGTAAAGGATCTACTAATTCAAGAAATTAATTAATTTTCTCGTCTATTGAGGGAAGCATCATTTAAAATCGGAGTTAAATTTTATATGAACTGATCCCATAAAAATTATATAGAACTATGAAGTTTCGAACCTAAAATCTAAAATGAATCATTCTTCAAAGTGTCCATTTCAATTGCAACACACAACTCTATCTTCAAACTTTCATTTATAGTACACACAAGTATTTGCATTCATTTATATACGCTCATAGGCCATTTTCAACTCAAAATTAAAAAAAGAAAAAAAAAAAGAAAACATATCTCTATATATTCTATTTCAAAAAATAAATCTCGAACACTATATTCTGTTTATTATTTTATTCGTTCTCAATAAATGTCAAGTCATTTAACATACTACACATTTTAAAATAATTTATTAAATTAATTTATATAATTAGATTATTAAATTAAATTACTTAATTGTATACTTTTAATTAAAATCATAAAATGTAAACAATTTTTTTCTTAATTTTTTTGATTTAATTAAACATAAAATTACGAGACATTCACCGACTTTAAAATTAATATTAATAATAAAAATCAAAGAAAAATAAAAATAAAATCTAAATTACAAAACAAATAATTTATACAACAAAAGAATTGTAAATATTTTAAGAAATGAGTTGTAATCATGATAGTTTTAAAAAATATTTACCTATTATAAAGGTGTATTTTATGGATAATTTTTTATTTTAGAAATATGAAGTTTATTACATGAGACAAAGAAAAAGAAAAGTGTAAATTTTATTTTAAGATGGAGGAAGTAATCCATTAAAGTAAGTGATTTGAACAATAAACCTAAATACCTAATATACAAAAAGTACCTTGTTCAAAACTTAATTTTCATATTTTAAAATGGAGCACCCATTAGGGTTGCTCTTATATTTAGCTCTATTTAAAAAAAATGATAATTTTGTGTATGCAATTGATGTATACGATATAATTGGAGTTTAAAAGTGATTTTGATATATATGAAATAAAAATTAAATTAAAGGGATTAATTCAATTTAAAATTAGTTCAATTTATAGAACTAAAATTAAAATGTGTATTCCATCCAGACTAAATGTAAAATTAGCTCAACTGGACTAAAAAAAACTTTAATCTCCAAATTAAAATTATTATTCAATTATACCGATATTATATGAATTTTAAAAAATGAGGTTCAAATTTCAATAAGACTTTTTATGGGTATAGGTTGGACACTGTTTTTTGCTTGAAGCAAAAGATTGTACCCTACATCAAAATTCCCCCAAAAAATAATTAATATATAAGGTACTCATCACAAAGGAATATATTTAGGGAAGACTTCCATCAATTTAATTATAATATATATTATGATCACCTTTAATTACTTAATGTGGGAATATGGGGCGTTTGTATTTTACTCTAAATATTCAAATGAAAATGCTATAATCGATAATACAAAACTTACGTGGCTTTTTTGGGTAAATTATTGTAGTAACTATTTTTTTTCTTCCGGTGAATTCTAAATAAATACATTATTTTTATTATCAGTATCAATTTAATCATAAAATTTATAATTATTATATAAAAAAAAATACATTTCATTGTGTTGTAATTCAATACACCTTTTTTTTTTCATTGGACAATCGATAATGTGACTTACCCTAACAGATTACACATTTTTTTCTTTTTATAATTTGTATCTTGGTAAGTTTAAGGTAGATAAATTTCAGATAGCTTTCTACAATTCTTCAAATTTAGTTATAATTCAAATACGATTACACAATTTGTTTTTGGATAATACTCCATCAAAGATTCAAAATATTGTTTGCTCTTTCATATACTTTCTCTATTTCAAAAAAGTTTGTCTTTTTAGTTTTAAATTTTATTTTAAAAAATTTGTTCTTTTTACTATTTTTACCACGAATCTTTCTAGACTATTCCTATTTAATTTCTACAATATTTCGTTTTTATTAAAAATATATTAACACATCCTCTTTTTTCTCTCTTGATATAGTAAGTTGTCATTCTACTCTTTCTATAATAATTTTTGTCTTAATAAAATAAATAAATTAATGAGGGTAATATATATATAAAAAAATATGTTTCTTAATTCAATATAAAATAACAAAAAACGGAGGGTAGCTAGCTAGACAATGATATGTTATTAATAAAAGAACAATTCTTTTTAAATTTTATGACACCATAGGCTAAAAGATTGACTAATTGAACGTAAAAAATGGGTATAATAATTTAAAAAAAAAAAAAACTATAAAATGTAGAAAATCTGGAAATATGGTCTACTCACCTTATTTCAAACATTTTGTCTACTAATCTTTTTTGGATTTTTTCCCAAACATATAATTAATACTTTTCATTTTTGACACGCTTTCTGTTTCATTTTATACATCATTTAATACTGTTTCTTATAAAGAAGAAAGTTTTTTTGGAAGGAAAAAAATAAAAAAGACAGACAAATCAAGAAAGTATTTAATATACATATAAAAGTGCCCCAATACCAATTTTCTTAAAGATTTAAAAATGGTACCTAATAAAAATGAAAAGTTGAAAAAAAAAAAACTAATGCTTGGGAGGATCGTTACTCATTTTACATTCATTTAAATATTACGCTAAATTAGTTTATTGGGCAAATTATTTTTTCAAATACTATTTATTAATTGGTGTGTAAACAAAAAATGAATTGCCGTATAAGTTAATTTGTTCTCAAAAAAAAAAAAACACTATACATTTGAGACAGAAAGAGCACTAAAGCTGGGAGGGGTGTATAATCATGCCTTTTTTTCGTTCACGGTTCGATATTCTGGTGTCCTAGACGTAAAGGAACCACATCAATCTATCTCGAACTTGGTGGTTAAATTCTACTGACGATATTGTAGAGGTCTTGCGAAAAAATAGCTCGCTAATTTATATTCATTTGGAACACCTCATCACAATTTTATTATTATAAGTTTTTTTTAATGAAATTATAACCTAATTTAATTTTTTTCTTAAAATAGAACCAATATAGGACAACAATATTAATAATAAAGTGAAAATGATTGTTCATAATCACTGTATCACAGTTGGTGGAATGAATATACACAACAATTAACAACCATAAATTTAAACTTCTACATTGTTTACAGTTGTATGATAGATAAGCATAACAACTAATGATTATAAATTTAAATTTTGAATCTACAATTTTAAGTCTTGTATAAGATCGTATCATACCAAGCATGATACTTCATGTTTTCATTCTCATGTATGAAAAATACTCATAATGAATGGATAAACACAACAATAAACTATCAGAAAATTTAAACCTTATACCTATAAACACAATAATTAACGATTATGGATTTAATCTTCGTATCTACAATTTTATTGATCGAACTTAGTGCATTGGACAATAATAAAGTCTTGCATAAGGTCGTAGTATCATACGAAGCGTGATACTCATTAATTAATTAATGATCACAAATTTAAACCTCACAGGTACGTACAATCATGAATTTACGTACGATCATGAAAGATACTCACAATGCATTAATAAACACAACAATTTACGTACGATCATGAATTTAAATATTGTACCTAGATTTTCTTGGTTGAGTTTAGTGCATTGAACAACAATAGGTTCTTGTATAATATAGCATCGTATCATATGAAAAATGATACTACGTACTCTTTTAGGTTGAGTTCGTGTACACGAACATTCTGTGCAATAAAATTGTATACTGAACTCAAATACACACAAAATCACACATTTTTACTGCATATAATGCTCTTGTACATGACTGATTTTGATTCTCTCCATTTCTTTTGATAAATTTCTTATAAATTACGGAGAGAGGAACATACACATGATAAAATAGCAAGTAAAAATATAAAAGTGTATGACCTACTCAATGCGACTTATCTCCCTTCGAAATTTACAAAAACTTACCAAAAGAAATGGAGGGGATCTATGTATAATAAATATAACATCGTATCATATGAAAACGTGATACTCTTTTAGGTTGAGTTTGGTGAACCATTAATGCACATATTTGGTTCGGGTACGTACTGTACACGAACATTCTATGTAATAAAATTGTATATTGAACTCAAATACACACAAAATCGCACATTTTTACTGAGAAAATACAAAAGTGTGAAACCTACTCGATGTCGGTACATGACAGAATTCAAAAACAACACAGCACATTCCCAGCTATTTACATGACCATTTTAACCACCACAATAATTACATTAGTAACACTAGAATTACAAATATACATACATACGTACAAATATCAAATTTCATTTCTGAAAACTGCAGTACACTATTCATAGTCTTTTATTTAATTAATTAATTTATATATATATTTATATCTGCCATCTTCCCACCACCCTTCTTGTTTACAAATTCAACACATTTTCTTTCTCTAAACAAATCTCTCTCCATTTTTCTATACGAATCCTCAGTTTCAGAGCTCCCTCTCTCCCAATTCCTCGATTCTCTACACAAAAAGTACACAAAACCCGAAGTTTGCTTCGTCGCATCGCTTTCTGCTGCAGAAACCGTGAAATTTGATTGCCTGTAGCGCATTTGCTACTGTTGCTAGATGCGGAGCACTGTTTGAGCGGTTTGTGTTGACGCACGCGCGATGCGGGTGAAGGAGATGCACCCGCTCTGCTGCATAACGTTGGAGAGTTCGGGGATCGGAGACGGTTCGCCGGAGCCGACGCTGCTGAGAACTGGCTCCGCCGTGAATTTCTCCGCCGCCGGATCTGACGCCAATGCTGGAGGATCTGACGTCAGCACCAGCACTAGCGTGGCGGGGATACTCTACAAGTGGACTAACTACGGGAAGGGATGGCGATCCCGGTGGTTCACGCTGAGGAACAACGGCGTACTGTCGTATTCGAAGACGCGCCGACCGGAGTCCGCGCCGGGGAGCGACGTCGTTTTGATTGGGTCGTACAGCGGGAGCCGACGGAGCGGCGGCGGCGGCAGAAAAAGCAGCAAAACCGTCGGCATTGTGCATTTAAAGGTCGGTTAAATAAAGTGCTAGTGTTTTGATTTATTGTTGAAACAGAATTTGTTGGTTTGGAAACGGGTTGGGGGCGTTTGGTGAAAGTGAGGGCTTGTCTTTTATTGAGAAAGGATTTTTCCACAATAGGGAAAGAATTGCGCTGGGGAAATTTCCCGGATTGGTTTATTTATCATTAAATTTTAATCCATACATTCGAAAAAATAGCTTTGATATTTGGGCCATTTTACGAAATTTAACTCTCTATTTTGTATTAACCATAGGTCTGAGATGATGTTTTTCCTTTTCACCATTGTAACTGGGTGTGGATCTAAAGTGGGTCACATCAGCAGGTGAGATTTATGAGAGGCGTGGGGGTGGGGTTGGGGTTGGGGTTGGGTGGGTGGGTGTATTAGTGGTGCTAATTCATGCTTCTTTTCTTAACGTCTGGTCACATCAACATTCTGGGTTTACCCTTTTCAAGTTTTTTTTTTTTGTTTTGGTTTGCTGCTTTTGCTCTTCAACATTTTCTTTATTGCTTCTTTTTTTTAATAAAATAAAAAAACTACATTACTGTTATTCTGGAGAAAACAATGCGCATCTAATATTTTATGTTTCCAGTAGAAGTTGGAAAAGGTAAGTTTATCCATAAAATATAGATCTATGCTTGGTAGCTAAGAAGAAGCCCTATGTTACTATAACAGAAGTTGCAAGAATGTAAGTTTGGATGTATTTGAAGGAAAAAAAAGGAAAAGAAAATGGAAAGGTATAATAAAGAATTTGTGGGAAAGGATATTCTTGGGGAGTCCGAATAAACAATAATATACATACTGTAAGATTACTATTAACAATTCTACCTTTCGTTTTCACAATCTTACTAATGTGTGATATTTGTAAAATAGTCCTCAATTATGTGTTTTTTCTGTATATAAAGGTACCGAAACTTATCTGCGTTTTAAGCTAAAATACATGATTCTGTGATTTGCTTTAATATATATATATATATGCGACTTTAGAATCTTGTATTTTCTGTGGTGGGAGGAATTTTGAATTTTGAAATTGGTTTGCAGATCTCATCCTTTCGAGAGAGTAAATCTGACGATAAGAGATTTTACATATTTACGGCTACAAAAACTCTTCATTTAAGAACTAATTCCAAGAAAGAAAGAGAGGCTTGGATACAGGCTTTGATTTCAACAAGAAGCCTCTTTTCATTGAGCCCTCAAAACGACAACGCTCCCCTTTTAACTCGAGAGTTATCAGTATCAACTGATAGGCTAAAGAGGCGTCTACTTGAGGAGGGCATTGGTGAGGGGGTTGTTGAGGACTGTGAGCAGATCATGCTCTCTGAATTCTCTGGTGTACAAGGACAATTTCAACTTCTTTGTGAAGATCGTTCCAATTTGCTCGATACTTTGAGACAATTAGAGGTAACATACATGCTTTTTCGAATTTGGTTGGTTTGAACTATGTTTAATTATCACACTAATATAGGTTGAATGTAGGAACAATGTGCCAAAATTTGTTGTAAGTTAAAAAATTGTAATGTGGATATGGTTGGTTTGAACGATGTTTAATCATCACACTAATATTGGTTGAATGTTTAAACAAAGTGCCGTAATTTGTTGTAAGTTAAATAATTGTAGTTTTGAGAATGCGAATTTAATGTGAACTGTAATTTGGTTCAAATTGTGCTCTACTTTTTTGTACCATAATGAGGAGCCAATCAAGAATCTCATTGAAAATTTGCAATCAATAATATGATGCCATCTTACATCTTTATGCGATTACCCGTTGATGGAAGGTATGATAGTTAAAGGTGGTCTATATAAAGTGACTTTTTTCACTTTTTGGGGAATGGTCATCATCAAGTCAGCAAGATTCCTCATGAATAATCATGTCTCCACGTGTAGTATAATTTCGTTAAATACAATCTGTCATCATGCGCATATTATGCGGAGGAAAATGTTTGTCGTCTTGCCCATATTATGCGGAAGGAAAATGTTTGTCGTCTTGCCCATATTACGCGGAAGGAGAATCTCTGTAGTCAACAGCAGGGGGGATGCCCCTAAATTTTCTTAATTCCATGTGTATATACATGTACATGTACTTATATTAATATGCGTATTTATTCTTCTTGTTTAGATTTATGTGCGTGTGTATAATTATATCAATATGTTTAGACTTAAAACACGTGTTTCATTGTATCCCCCTCCACCCCCCAATTGTATATCCGCAACTGTCTGTAGTCATGTGCATGCTTGTGGAAGGAGAATCTCTTTCTTTCAAAGAGAAAACTTGTTTCCCTTGCCATGTTTACCTCTAAAATAACCATCACTCATTTTAATAACTCCCATGGTTGTTATCACTTTGCAATGATACATTTGTTCCACTTTTAATTTGTTAAGGCAAACAAATTGCTAATTTGGTATTATATGCTAGAAGGATTTCTTAATCAGGCTTATGGATCTCAAAGCTAGCTTTTAACTCAATTTTGACAATTTCAAGAGGAAGCTTGTTATCATGAGCTTATTGATCTATCTTTTCTAGGCTGCAAACATTGGAGCTGAAGCCTCTGGTATTAATGATGGTGAATATCAACTTTTGAAGCATGAATACAGAAATCTAGACCGGCAAAAATACAGTGGTACGTACTGATATCTCATTGCATTTTCCCCACCCTTGAGTAGAAAAAAAAATAAAATTGACGCATTGTCTTCCTATTTCAGTTATACTACTTCTGGAACTTTTTTGTCTTCATTGAGTTTGACAGTCCTAATGATAATAAATTACACTTATATTGTGTATGGAGCATATTGCTTAGCATGCTAATAGGACCACCTGATTCATTGCAGTTTGTAGTTTGCTTCACAATTATTTCCTCTCCTCCTGAAATAGGAGTTCAATAAATTGTACTAGTATTCAATATCAATATAAAATTTGGAAAGTATTGAGCAGAAGTCCTATTTAACTTATCACTATAGAGTGTAAATGCTTTCAAACAAACTTTGGTGTCTTGTATTTTAAGGTGATGCAAATGCTGAATAATTTTAATTTATCTATCCGTATGTAACTTTAATAAAAAAAAATCAGGAGTTCTATGCTCATATTTCGTGATTAGAGAATTTCTATAACTATTTTCTTCAATAGGAGATATATAAACACGGAGAACACTCCTCATTCTGGTTGGAACCTTTTATTTAATGTGGAAAAGCTTTTTTATTTGATTAAATAAACTATAATTATGAGTCAAACTAACTCTTTAATACGGTGTTCACTTTCATTGATATATATTTACATTTATAAATCCTATCTGAAGGTATGAGATAATAGGATTCCATGTGCTAAACAAGTTATGTATATGATTTTCTTGATTGTCTCATCTGTATATTCCTACTGTTAAATTACCTATATACATATTTCAATTTCTTTATGCAAACTTAAAAAAAAAAAAAAATTATGTAAGGACTATTGGAAGCTGTTTTAGCATATTCAGTTTAAAGATGTATTTTGTCCTCAAATGTTTCTCCACATGCCTAATCATACAATGATGTTTCTATTTTAATATCCACAAGAAATATCGATGTAGAATGGTGAATGCTTAAAGCACATGTTGTTGTATTTACCAAATGGCAGTTAGTTTCAGAACTCTGGGATTCATTCTTGTATCTTCAGAAATTTGTTCTATTAATGATTTCATGGTAACCTTGAAGAAATAAATATTGACCTCTTTCCTTTAGTTTACCACACCTGTAATTTATACTATGGCCTGTTTTCTAGTAATAGACAATTATACAAATACGATTATTTGAGTTTAGTTTTGATAGTTTGAACTTTGTCCTTAAATTCTCCATGTTCTTGCAGAATGGAGCACTACAGAATCCTCGGATGATGTTGAAAAGCAAGAGCTTGAGGAAGCATCAGATGAGGAGGAACTTCACTTCTTTGACACACATGAGCATTTTAATGTGCCTATTCTAGGTTCTGAATCAATAGATATAGATCAGATGGACGATTGCATGAGATTGGAAAAGCAAACTAATAATGTGTGCAAATTCGATTCTAAATTTCCACATTTTGAGAGAAGGAACAAGTTGCCGGATCCTATTGAGAAGGAGAAAGGTGTCAGTTTGTGGTCTATGATCAAGGACAACATTGGTAAGGATTTGACACGGGTTTGTCTACCTGTGTATTTCAACGAACCTATATCGTCTCTGCAAAAATGTTTTGAAGATCTAGAGTATTCTCATCTTTTGGATCAAGCATATGAGCATGGAAAAGCGGTATGATTTGTTTTGTGTATATCTTTCTGTTCTATAAATCTTGTTATGCTAAACTTTTATTGATGATTGCACATCTTACAAACTTGAACTTCTTGGTTGTATGATTCTCTAAATTTGATGAACTCGATCGTTTGGCATGAAAAGTGTAGCTATTTTCTCTTAAGTTTGAAAGTAAATGTTGGATAAGGCTCGATATATTGACATAGTTATTCCAGGGGAACAGTCTTATGAGGATTTTGAATGTTGCTGCTTTTGCTGTTTCTGGATACGCTTCATCCGAAGGACGCCACTGTAAACCCTTCAATCCCTTACTAGGTGAAACATATGAAGCTGATTATCCCGAAAAAGGAATACGCTTCTTCTCTGAAAAGGTGATTTTACAATTTGCTTCACTTTTATTTTAGGGATAATATCATTTTGGTTCCTAAAGTTTTATCTTTTTTCCAGTTCTGGTCCTTCTCCTTCTCTCACTATCAAATTTGAACTTGAAAGTAAATATTAATAAAAATATTACTAATAGTTAATTTATTTAAAACATTTTTTTAACTTAAAAAAAACCTTTTTAAGTATTTAGCATCCCAAATACTTGATTCCGTCAACTAACGGTGGGACCAAATTCGACTGTGAGTGAAAGAAGGGCACCGAAATCGGAAAAGGGTAAATTTTAAAAATGATAGTATTAAGTTATTAACCCTTTATTAAAAGGCATCCAGCTTAAACTTGAAAGGAAGGGGTGTGTTTGGATACTCTGTTTAGAAAGACTTTGATGTGGAACTAATTTTTTCCCGGAATAGGTCAGTCACCACCCTACAGTCATTGCTTGTCATTGTGAGGGTAAAGGCTGGAAATTTTGGTGTGACACAAATATTAAATCGAAATTTTGGGGGAGATCAATTCAGCTTGATCCTGTTGGAACTCTTAATTTGGAGTTTGATGATGGAGAAACTTTCCAATGGAGCAAGGTGCATACAACACTTTCTTATTCTTTAGTACCATCATTATCATCTATGGAACATCACCTGAAATATTGTTGTGTACTCAGGTCACAACCAGCATCTACAATCTGATCCTTGGTAATATATATTGTGACCACCATGGAACGATGCACATACGTGGTAATCGCAATTACTCATGCAAACTCAAGTTCAAAGAGCAGTCTATGCTTGATCGCAATCCTCGCCAGGTAAATCATTTCATCTAAAATTTGTTGTTAAGCTGATAAATAAATATTTGAAGGGAGCATCACTTGAGATTTAATTGTCTCTGTTTTTTTATTTTATTTTACTAGTAATTCTCTCGTACAATACCCGGTTTAAATATTAATAAATTTTAGTGTAAAATTGTGTAGTGTGAGACAGATTTGATAGGAATTTAAGTTAAATTTATTTTGTCTACTTATCGATTGATCTTTATTAATTTCTTTTACTAATATTTTTTTTATTAATGTATGAATTTTGTGAGATAGTACTATACATATAATTATATATATATATGCATACATACATATGCAATTATTTAATTAATTATGTAGTTTTAAATATGCACTAAATTCACCACAAACACTAAAATATATAAAATGATATTAAAATAAAATAAAATTGTATAATCAAAATAAAAAATTTAAATTCAGCTCATATAATTAAAACCAATAAAAAGAAACTTTAAAAATAATAAAACTAATATTTTAGATCTAAATATGTTTTTTATAAGAAACATGGATGTCAAATTAAAAACTGTAAAAACACAACTAATTTGATATATAGTGTGTTTATAATAGTTTTAAAATGAAAAACTAGTTGAACTTTGAAAGTGTGTGAAAGTAAGTAAAAAATAATCCTGATTGGCTGTCTTTGTAGTTTGTAAGACCAAATCACTCTCCATTTGCTCAAATAGAAATTAACCAATCACTCTCACTACTTGTGCTGTTATATAGATATAGATTTTTATTTTGGGCCAGATGTTTTAGAAGATTCATTGTAACTTGACAGGTTCATGGGTTTGTTGAAGATGCCATGGGGAAAAAAGTTTCTCAATTATTTGGAAAATGGGATGATAGCATTTACTTTGTAAATGGAGAAGGAAGTGGGAATGCAAAAGATAGGTCGGAGGCATCATTATTGTGGAAAAGGAATACGATACCTCCGAACCTCACTCGCTATAACCTAACTTCTTTCGCTATTACACTAAACGAATTGACACCGGGACTGAAGGTATAGATGATGTATTGGATTGATTGTTTTTCGTTGTGCGTTTTTCTCTTATGTATGTTTAATTGTCTCTTATTAGCTCTATCTGATTCCAAGTGTTTGATGACGGGTGAAGGAGAAGCTCCCACCTACAGATTCGAGACTGAGACCGGACCAACGGCATCTGGAGAATGGGGAATTCGACAAGGCTAATGCAGAGAAGCTTCGTTTGGAAACGCGCCAGAGAATGGTATGTAGGCTCCTTTTGTCTATATGCATTTCAATTAAACATTTTGGTGATGTTTAATCTGGGATTTGGAAATCCAAAGATGGTTCTACTTCGGGATTTTGAAATTAAATTTTAAAAAACCATCACTACAATACTTATAAACCTACTATCTAGTTTTTCAATACAATCAATTCTCTCTCCTTAGTTCTTACACTTTAATTTATTTAAATCATAATTCACATCATCCTAACAAATGATCACTTCATGCACCTGTTAAGTTAACTCTGATTTTTCCCGTTGAATAAACTTTCCAAACCATGTTCCAACAAACTACTGTTGTATTCATGACAGTCGAGGAAACTTCAAGAACGTGGTTGGGAACCCAGATGGTTCCAAAGAGAGGGTGAAGGACCATTCTGCTACACAGGTAAATACTGGGAATCCCGCGAGCAAGGGAAGTGGGACGGATGCCCAGATATTTTTGGTGAGATAAGCCAAGAGCTCATTAATTCCTTCGATGGTTCCTGACACTCAGTACAGGTATATTTCTCATATATACACTCTTATGTGAACGGTGTGGCATTACATGATATGAATCTTTTTTTGGTCCCAAAAGATTACTTTTTTCCAGTTTTGTTTCCCTTCTTAGTTGACTGTCCGTTGAGACGAAATCAACTATTTGAGGAATTCGATAGTGTGTGAAAGACGGGGACCAAAACTGGAAAAAAAAAAAAAAAAAAGTTTAGTGATCCGAGTATTCCTTCTTTCCTTTTATGATAACATGAGCTTCAACTTGAAAATGGGACCTTGAGTATTCTGATTTCTGATATAACTTCATTTGCTGCTAAATAAACACAGGACACAGATATAAGAGCATTCTGGCAACGGTATTATGTAGATCATCCATGTATTAAAAGTCGTTCATTTCATCGGGCGAGGCATTGCATACTTAAAGCTCAGAGGAGGTTCAGAAATCAATCCTTCTCATTTTGAAAGTTAGGGGAAAAGTAAAGGCTATGCATTGTAAGAGATATTGGGCTTCTCTAGATTTTGTTTCGTTTATGTCTCCCGTTTTATTCCAGTTCCTAGATTCAACTCACCGTTTAGTCGTAGGCAACTTTTTTTCTTTTTTGCTTTCGTTCGAAATAAAACGTTTACATTTTGTTGTGATGTATTATTAATATACAGGGCATAAATAATGTCTTAGCTCCTCATTAATTGATAAAAAAAAAAAAAAACCTTTTACGCAATGAAGCAGTTGAATCCTTGTAGTTGTGCAAAATATCGATGGGGAGATTGTAATTGTTGATTTGTTGGCCTAAAAAAAGTCTCAAAATTCACATCTTATACTTTTGAAAAGCACTTTTGTCTATGAAGTGCTTTAATATGCTAGGTTTATAATGACACCTGGAAAATGAAAGAAATTGGACAAGAACGTTACACTTGAAATGAAAGATTATACGGAGTATTATATTATCTTCGTTCCTTCGAAAGTTGTTCATTTGCTTTTGACACATGTAGTAACAAATATAGTGTTGAATGTATAGTGGGTTGTTGACATAGAGACTAGAGAGGGATAGGAAAAGGAAATGGTAAAGAGTAAGGAAAGAGAAAAAATATAGAGAGAGAAGTAATTTTCGGTGGGACGCACCAAATTGTAAATGGGTAACTTTCGAAGGGACGGAGAGAGTACTTTATAAACTGCACACTTCTTACTTTCCACCTCCGTAATTGGATTTTCGAGCAAAGCTATGCACAAGATCCGAGTGAAGCAATTCGAGTCAAGATTATACTTTTTCCCATAAATCAGACATGTCTTACACACGTGAATTTTTCAAAAACTTTCAATAGGATTTTCAGGTACTTTCAACACATGCAAGCAACATCAAAATGTATATATATTTTTTTCACTAATTCAACATTTAAAAACACAATCTAAACATCTATTAGATAAGTCTCAAGATTGTGCAAAATAACATTCGAGATAGGCATACGATTGTAGATAATCCTCGTTACGAATTTATACACTTCTGTCGATTTAAAACTATTTGCAACCAAAGAGACTTTATATTTGTATATCGACCCGTTTTCTCTATTGGGATATGAATTTATACGTTTTTATTAGATATCAAAATTGACTAAGTGTTGATAGATAAGTAATTTTTGAAATAATTTTAATAGCCACATTCCTGCTATATATATATTTTTTGAGCACCTCAGTCCTGCTAAATTAAAAGGTGAATATTTAATTTTTTCCAAATACAAATTTTGAAGTTGAACTTTAATCCTGATAATTTTTTGAGCCGTGTGTATTTGTTTGTAATCAAAGACATGTGCATATATATGTTTATATATATATATATATATATACATTCAATACTCATATAATTAATTTGATTAATTAATAAATAAATAATTTGTAATATGATATATATATCTATAACTAAATATAGAAATGATAAAATTTTGAAAATAATATTTCTCATTATTATTGGGCTCAGGCCCATTAAAAGTGAATATGTGCTGCGGCAGTGGACTCTTTCACAAGGCGAAATAATATTAATTTCTACTACTATTATGAAGTATAATTTCAAATTTTATCATATAATTAAAAGGGGTACTATACCCGACCAAGGGACTAACAACTATCCTTACCATCACATAAAATTACACTAATTGTTACTCACACTAAAAACTTTATCTAAAATATTACTTCTTCCGTCCGGAATAAGTTTCATATGTAGGTGGACACGTAAATTAAGAAAGTGTAATAATTAGTGGAGTTTTGAGGGGTAATTTTGTAAAACTTTATGTATAAAGTAAATAAATGAGTTGACTTTTGTGTATGTGTGAAGAAAAAGTAATGGAATTTGTGTAAAATTAAGCATATTGTGAGGGTGGAGTTTATGAAGAGATTTCCATTTAAAGGGTGTGAAAGTTATTGTGGGACGGAGGGAGAAGTATAATTCTTAAACTTTGTGTTATCTTTCGAATGTAAAGTTTATGGAGGATGAAAGTAATAAATTTATTCCATCTCATGTCATATACTAAGTTTTTATGACGGGTCAATAGCACCTACCTACAGATGGCAACGGGGTGGATACGGGTTTGTCTTGTCCCAAGATCCATCTCGTCAGAAAATTTTCATATTCGGAATTCGTCCCGCTTGAGGACTCGTCGAGTCTATCCACCCTATATAATTTTTTAATTATTTTTAATATATACAATATCTTTATTTTGATATTACATAATTAAAATTAAATATATAATCGTTTAAAATAATATTTCATATTCATTTTATACTTAAAAAAAACTATATATATACATCAATATGCATATAAATTTAAATAAATAGAAATGTATATATTAAATATTACTATAGTGGGTCCGAATACAAATTAACGAAGCATATTTAATAAAAATCATAATTCATTTCATACCAGTTTAATTGAATCGATGCCTAATCTATGCTGGACGAGTTTAATGCGGATTCGAATTTAAACATATCTATCCTGTTACCTACCCTTTTACCTTTACACCTACACGTAATAATAAAATTTTAAGAATATGATTTGAAAAACAAAAGGGTCTGATACACAGTAATACACACTTTTTCTTTGTAAGAAATTCATTTTAATGGGATGGACATAGGAGGCATGTAGTTGTACGGAGTGCGTAATCCCTTGGAATTGTCGTTTTTTGGGCTATAAAATTTACCTTTACGCTAAAAAAAAATTCATATTTGGTCTCTATCAACTTTTTTCAAGAAATTTATGCAAACCTATTGATACCGTCTTTACTAAATATATACAGAGTCAAACAATGATATATTTTTAAATGTGAAAATTGCAAAATTTGTTTGTCATGCTATAGGTCGTCAGTCATTATTTTTTTTTAATTTATATTTATTTTTTTATAAATGTAAAATTCATCACTTTTTGCTGCCGCCATTTTCCTCCAAATTGAGTTTGAAGAGACGAACAATTTAATATATATATTGTCCTTCAATTCACTGATAAATCAGTGAAATATACGATTAAATTAGACATATTTTGTAAAAAAATGGTGCATGACGAGCTACCTCTAATTTGATGGACATGTTTTGAAAAATATCATTATTTACCTCCAAAATTATTTTTTCATACTTGAAAAAGTATCATTTTTTTTACTTTGTAAGATTATCTCACTGGAAAGTTAAAGACATTTTGTCATATATATCCAGCATTCGTGGTTAATTATCAATATTAGAATGAAAACTTTGAGGTAAATTTCAAACTAAAATTCGTTAGTGATCAAATGTTGAAGAATATTGAAAGTAAATAAAAATATTTGCATCAATTGACATTCAAATCAGGAAAACCTTGTACTATATCTTTTCAAACAGTATTAGTAATTTTACATAATACTCCATATAATTAATTGTTTTTACTGAATAGTATTAATAATTTAAGGTTAATTCTAAATAAATACACCACCTTTAGTTTTAGTATCAATTTAATCACTACCTTTACGATTATTATAAAAAAATTCCAAACTTTCATCGTATTGCAATTAGATACACTTTTTTTTTCTCCGATCAACAATTAATGACGTGGCTTGTCAGAGCTCGCCACGTCAGATTACACATATTTTTTTTTTCACATAAGATTACACTTTATATAAAAATAAAAATAAAATTTTATAAAATGTAATCTGATGTGGAAAAAAAAAGTGTAATCTGACGTGGCGAGCTCCGGCAAGCCACGTCATCAATTGTTGACCGAAGAAAAAAATGTGTATCTAATTGCAACACGATAAAGAGTTGGAGTTTTTTATAATAATTGTAAAGATCGTGATTAAATTAATACTGAGATTAAAAGTGGTGTATTTATTTAGAATTAACGCATAATTTTATTGAACAATATATGCAACAGTTATTAGGGTTGGGTAAAAATACCGTTGTATAACGAGCTTTTCGTATATCGGAAAAATGTACAAATTATTAAAATTTTCGGTAGGATAACAATATGAAAATGATCATACTGCGATATTTCAGTATATACAAAAAAAATCTGACATTCGTTATGAAATGGTATATTGATATATACCGAAACCTTAATAAAATAATAATTTTATAATAAAAGTTATAATTCAGTATTCAGTTTATATATACCGAAACCTTTCAATATTCAGTATAAAACGATGTTTTAATATCTTCTATATGAATCAGTTTATATAAAAAATTCGGTACATTATGATATATCAAATTTTTAGTACGATATACTATAAGCATTTTTTTTATACCAAAATTTGATATATTAAAGGTACGATATACCAATTTTTTTAGTACGATATCTGAATCAAGTTTTCAATACTCTAGTGGACCACTCCTAATTGCTACACATAAATGTATATTTGTTTAGCATATGGTCAATATTAATTACTATAACTTAGAATGTTTAGATTTGAGACGAGGAAATTCGACAAATGAAAATAGATTTGAGAAGTGGAAATTAGATAAATGAAAATAGATTTGAGATGGGGAAATTAGATAAATTGAAAAAGATTTATTAGAAAATTAAAGGTTTGGGATTTGAGAAGAGGAAAATCGTATATATGAGAATTGGGAGACAAATTCCAATGTAAGTGGAAAAGGTATCTTAAAAGGGTCGGAGAAGATTGAGTTTTGCAATAATTCTTTATTTATTTTATTAATTATAAGAATAATATTATTATTATCATGTAATAATTATTTAATACTTATGTAAGACCTCCACTAGTTATTCAATTCCCCAAATACGATCTCAAATTGCCACAACCACATTTGCATACTTCTTCTTGAAAATTCTCTTTATTTATTCTTTACACCCATTCAACATTAATTCCACTCTAGATCCAACTCTTTTTAAAAATAAATAAATATTCTCCTATTCACACATTGTGCAAAACTTTCTCAAAGTCATTTTTCGATCTGGACATTTTCGGGATGCCGTTAATAACCAACGAATGACAAGTATTTTTTCTTATGTGAATTCTATTTCAGTGGAAATTTGATGAGTCTATCCACCTACACGTCTTGCTTTTACTGCTATATCGAAAGTTACTCCATACGCGTAGTGCTTGATGTAAAACAGATAGACTAACTATTTGACACGGATCTTATGTAAGAGGTGTATAATATTTCATCAGTTTTGCAAAAGTTGTTAATTTGTGTTTTACACATTGATTAGATGTATTATACATGAAATGAGTTGTTAATGTAGAAAGATAAGAAAAATAAAAAGGTAGAGAGGTAAAAAAGATAAAAAGTAGAAAGTAACAGTGGATTTTGCAAAAAAAAATGAAATTGATAACTTTCAATGAGATATCCAAAATGATAAATTAAATGAGTAATTGTCGAAGACGGAGTGAATAATATTTAAAGTGATAAAGTAGATAAATATGTGTTTATTTATGATCAGAGAGATTGTCTTTTAATATTTCTATTAAAAAAAATTAATCTTGAAAATTTTATCAAAGTATATTTACTCTCAATTTCATAATGTCAGTCGTATGAGACAGAGTTCCACCTTAATATTTTCACCTTGCATTGCTTCAAAATATAATCTAAGTATAATTATAAACTCACGAATCATAAAATATGCATGTGATTAAACTCGTTCCATACAAGTTTTTGTCCTTTTTAGGTACAGTTATATTGAAGTTTGTGTTGGTATGATAAATCATAATGGAAATGAAATCATGTATTTCAATTTTTTTGTTCCATATTTTATTCTGTTATATGAATAATTGAAATGTGTCATATTAAAAAAAAATATCAACGTCAATACGGGGTGACATGTGTGAAAAATTCAGCATGATAGAATAACAAGTGGAATTCGAAAAGTGAAATAGATATTTGAATCAAACCAAACCATAATGCATCATGCACAGGGGTGCAGAAATATACCAAAATTTCGATATACTGAATTTTTCGTACAAAAAAATATTAAAATTATCGAAATTTTCGGTATGATATCGATATACCGTATCGAACCACCCCTGATCATGGGCACATGTATATGATTCCATTAATTAAAATTGGCTGGCAAATTAGAATTATCGTGGCCTGTATATTCTTGCTTGCTTGAGACACATCATATATATTTTAGGTTAAATAGATGCAAATTCTTGTTATATTTGAGGTAGCAGTGTTCGTGCTTATCTTTAAACATAATGAGCCAGCTGGTTCTTGTAAGATTAATTGATTGGAACATTAAAAATGAAATAATATACTCCCTTCCGCCTCGATGAAAACTACTCATAAATTTTGAATATATAGATTAAAAAATATTATAGAATAAGTAGATGTTCATGAATACGAAATGAGTAGTTCAAATTAAGAATTTTAACTGGACCTAATTACGACATATGTTCCAATTTTAATGTTTCACATCTTAATTATTTCACCTTAGAAATAATTGACATGTGTCATATTAAAAAATAATCGTGAAACATGAGAATGGATGAAACTATATTCGTATCTCTTTTATGATTACAAAATCAATTAACTTGTTTTTGAAATCTTGTTATGATCATGATAACAAAAATGTTCACAAAATATTTTCTTTTAGATCCGTGAAGAAATATATATATATACGTAATCAGAACCCAAATAATAATGTTATGAGTGAATTTACATGTTTAAAAAAAAAAGTGAATTTACATATAATAAACAAATACGGAGTACTAATTTTAGAATTTACATAAAAGACAAATTGACTGTACTTGTTTTGTTAGATTAATTATTAACGACATGATTGGTATGTAGGTATGAATTAGGAATGGAATGATCATTCCTTAATTCATTCCAAATACCATGATTGGTATATTTATTTATTAGGAATTATCATTCCATTTGGAATGGTCATTACCAAAAGTTAAGGAATAATCATTCCTTCCATACCCCATGGTATTGTGTATTCCATGATGTTATAAGGAATGAATTTTATTATTATTACTATTATTATTATATAAAATATTACTCCTATTATTTATTTTCATTTTCACATACTATTATTTTTTTACTTTCAATAATAATAATTTAAAAAATTAAAAAAATAATATTTAATATTATAACTATTAAATAAATAATAATTTATTATTTATAATAAAATTTTGAAAATCAATAATAAAAATAATAAATTTAAAAATTAAATAAAAATTAAATATACATTAATATATAATAATAGTTATAAAAATATTAATAATACATAATATTAAATTAAAAAAATATTTATTATTTGATAATAGTAATTTAAACACTGAACAATAATATTTTTATATATTAATAATAATATATAATATTTAATAATAATAATAATTTTTAAATAATAAATAGTACTCCCTCCGTCCACAAAAAGTAGTCTCGTTTACGTTATATTTTTTGTCCACCAAATGTAGTCCCATACACTTTATGAAAACTATCACCCTTCAAACATCACTTAATTACTCAATTTGCCATCAACTTTATTCACAAACAATCACTTTATTTACAATTGACCCCACAATACCCTATAATACCCTTACTTTATCTACTTTTTTCTTAAAATTTGTGCCCCTCCTACATGAGACTACATTTGGTGGATGGAGGGAGTAATAATAACAAATTATCGCAACAACAAAAATTAACAATAATAATAATTTAGGTAATTTTACACAACACCAATTTTTCATTCCTTGTTCATACCAAT
This sequence comes from Galeopsis tetrahit, assembly GCA_963675135.1. Lineage (NCBI taxonomy): Eukaryota > Viridiplantae > Streptophyta > Magnoliopsida > Lamiales > Lamiaceae > Galeopsis > Galeopsis tetrahit. Next base: position 382,550 of record OY776134.1, read on the forward strand.
CATAACAATTGTCATTCCTATTTTATTCCTTTCCCCCCTTCATTCCATTCATGAGCTCATTTCATTCAGCCATATTTACATTCCATCATACCAATCATGCCGTAAAGGGTTAATGACATAAAAATGACAACCTCTTCACGTAATGTACATTTCGATACACGGGATTTTCAAATTTTGCAATTATATAATGACTATTTTCGACAACTTATGATAACATGGCAGTCAGATTTCTAAAAAAAATTGTGATATAATTGAGCAATTTAAATTAAAGGACATATATATATATATAATTGCAATTTAAAAATATATATATGTTGTAATTTAAAAAAATGTGAAAATGTTGTAATTTATTTTCCAATTAATCCATATGTTTAACAAAAAATAATATATAAAGATCCTAAAGAACAAAGAAAAAAAGTGTATTAATATGAAAACTGAGTTAATTGATAGCACCTTAACAAGTGTGTTACTAATATGGTTTTAAAAAACTGTTATAATTTGCATTTTTTTTAAGTCTTTGTATCGGGTTCAAGGACCGAATTATTAGGGGGACCAATCTCACCGTCAACTAGCGAGAGACCCGTTTAAAGTCATAGTTCTGGATGGACCGACTCAGTTATAATTTGCATTCTTATTTATATATGTTTCGTAGAGTAATAATTTAAACCCGATGATAAATTTATGGAACTCACCATCTGCTTCTATATTAAAATCGATGTTTAATATATCTAACAGGGGCTAGACACCTAGACTTGATCAGCGATGATAGGGATTTACGTGGATATATAGTAAGCTCTGTCACTAAATTAAAATTTATATATGATGACAAATCCCTTCAACTTAATTAAAATTTATTTTACAAACTATATAAATCGTTAATTCAAATATATATATAAAACGGCCTTATCAATTTAATTTTATCAGTTACCTAACTTGGATAATTCAAATACATCCATTTTCCTATAATTTATAAAATTGCATGCCTTGGTCAGCAGTTTATAAGTTATCATATCCATAACACAGCCATGTATTATCTATCAATGGAAAAAGTTATTTGTAATTACCCTATTTATTTAATTAATACTAAAATATTATTATACTTGTGTGAGACATGGGTGCAATGTCACACGAATTATATACGAGACTCATCTAAAGTTATTTTGTATCTTTCTTTGTAGGTTGATTAATTTGACTATGTTGTGTTGCTTTGAATAAATATGATTTCACACATTGTTGTATACACAAGTTGCACCGTGTAATTTTCTAAACAGCATTAGCATTTTTACTGAATAACAATATTAATAGTTTTACTAAATACAAATACGTTTAATTTTGTTGAATTTAACTTAATATTATCAGTTGTTTTCAGGGATGAACTAAAAAACTTCATGTTTTAGTTTGTTTATGTCTCCTTACATCCACTTCTTGGTGAGGCATTTCACGTTTGGTGTGATTCTTTTCTCTCAATGAAACTTGTTTTCGTTTGATGTGAAATCTTTGTCTTTCTTTTTATCTCTTACTTTCTTGGAGTAAAAATACCTTAGTGTTGAGGTGTTGTCTCATATCAAGAATGGAGACCCGATTTTCATTTGTGAGCAAAGTTGCACTTGTCTCCCTAGCTACTTCCTCACGTTTGGGCTAGAGGAGTTTCTGATTTGATTCAACTTGGATTGAAGATCTAACACTTGTCTCCTTAAAACCCCAAAAAATTACTCTCTCCGTCCGCCTATAAGCTTCACGTTACTTTTTGACACATAGATTAAGAAAAGTGATTAAATAATAAATATAGTACAAGTGATGTGATTGAGAGAGGAGATAGATAAGATATAAAGTGAAGTGTAAGAAAAATTAATTACCAAAAAAAGTATGGGAAGTTTATAGGCAGACGAACCAAAATGGTAAAATGGGAAGCTTACAAACGGACGGAGGGAGTAGATGTATTCAGGAAACAATATACATTCGTTTCACTAAACAATATTAGTTGTTTCTATTGAAAACAACATTAGCTACACCAATTTCACACGGTGTAACCAGATGGTGCAACTAGTGCACACAAATGTTATTCATATAAAGTGATTCTAATTAAAGGGCCGCGCTTGCACGCACCAACTACACCATACAATTTCTTTCAAATCGCAATAACACATTACTTATCAAGTAATATCACTACACTTATAAAATAATACTACAAACATTTTACCCATACACATATTAAACAATTAGACTATATGACTTCCTTCTAACCTAATTTTTTAAACACACAAAAAAAGTCCAACATAGCCTAACAATGTGTTATTTTTTCTCTTGAGGTGGATAAGTGATGCCCCCTTCTCTCTCACTTCAATTATAAACATTTGTTTATTATAAAACCAATACAATGGCCAAATTAATCGACATAATCCTCCAAGCAAAGGGGTTTTTTATTTTTATATTTTTAAATTTTTGCCATAATCGATTTGCCACGTCACATGCCAGGGGAGTGCCTTTTGGAGATCCTCAAGGAATAAGGATTTAATATTATTTAAATCCCACTTTGATTCTATGTATGTTAATGTACCAATGATTGTGGATAGAATATTCACAAATAAAAAGGTCACCTCTTAATTAATAATCAAAATTCAACATTTATTAAAATAATATCGTGTGTTGGCTGTGGATACTACTGGAAAGGCAGAATATACCTAATATTTTCTCTCTCCAAAATATTGTTTGTAAAAAATCGAGGTCCAAATTAAGTTCGTCATTAATAAAATAAGATTATATTATTATTACTAAAAAAAAAAAAAACTTTCATACTCTCAACTTTATTTAATGATAGTATAAAACTTTTGCATTAAATTTCGTTCACACCTTACATGATGAATCTAAAATAGAACAAAATGATCTAGTGTTTTTTAGACAAAAACTTCCATATGAATTGGAGTAGTATGTAAATTTTCTCAATTTTATCGACATTTACTTTCTTTCTTTTTTCGCTTTGCCTTCTTTCCATTTTTTCTCTCACGCATCTCGATAGTTCTTTCTTTTCCATGTTTTTAGTTTTTACTTGTGTTTTTTCTATTTATTTTGCACGATTTTTTTGAAAGATCTCTAATCCCTTTAACTGGTCAGAATTCGCATATTTTCTAACTCATTCTTTAAATGTACTAATATTCAACGTGCAATAATCCTCATACCCTCTTCTTATATGTTTTTTTTTTTTTTTTTTGCTCTTTGTACATATTTTAACACATTTTTTAGTACATTAAAATGATTGTTCATAAGGCCGACTTTGAAGTAGTTGAGCACATAATCTTAGTTAACCAAATACATAATTAAGTGAAGATTTAGGGTTAGAGATAAATCTTAATTTTGTTATGATTAAAAATATAAAATGGCCCCTCTGACCTAATTAAGGTCTAAATTTTAATTAGAATGAATAATTAATTATTGAGATGCTGATTCATATGATAAAGTTAGATCATGATTCAGAGTATAAAGTATGTGCTCTAGGGCTACCGACCAACATATCAGTATCACTCCTTTTAATTTTATTTTATTCAAACAAGTCAACACCTAAGGATGTGCAATTCGTGGAAAACCAACCCTTCATTTCAAACACAACTATATGTGGTTTATATCTGCTCCAATATTCTTATATTTGATTGGGGCCTTCTAAAACGATCTACTAAATTCATCGAATTGTTTTGAAGGATTAAAACGGTCGGTTATTAATTGTTACATCTACTTTATTTATCACCCACTAGAAATGAATACTACTTCCTCTGTCCTATAAAAGTTCATGGAAAATTTTGGGCATATAGTTTAAAAAAAAAAATGTAATGATTAAAGTGTTAAGAGATATTTGTGAACTTTTATATATAAAGTAAATAAAGTAGTTGAATTAAGTGTATGTTGGCTCTAAAAGTGATGACATGAGGTAAATATGTTTATATTGCAAATGTAAGGACTATCATGATTATTTCCATTTTCAGGTATGCAAACTTTAATACTTTTATGATACAAACTAAAAAGGAAAATATGAAAAAAATTGCTCCAAAGGGAGAATATATGCTAGCGGCGTGAAACTTTTTGGCGTTGAATCAGGATATTCAGAAACTTGCATGCATGAGTATCTCAATTCAAGTGTTGGTTTGATTAATTACGATACAAACATAAAATCGCGTGTCAATATAATACAACATGCCACAAGAAAAAAAATGAAACACAGTATATAAAATTTATATTATAATATTACACGTTACACGATAACAACGTATGACACAGTCATAAAAGTTTAATATTTTCAATAAAATTATAAAATATCAAGTAATACATATACAAACAATTAATTTTTTTTCGAGTTTAAAAGGTTGATACTAACACGGTATAAAAAAAATTGTATTTTGATCATGTCGACACGATAACTCGACAATTTTTGTATTATTTTCCTATTGTTACAATAATTTTGATACAATAATTTATTTTTGGGGTTTTCAATTGGTACCAAGAAATTGAACATGATATAGTCACTTGTCCGACCGTATATTGTCGATGACTAGTGATTTCCTTCGATTTTTCTTCCAAGTTGTGGACTATAATGTAAATATGTAATATTATATTATTATATGAATGTAAGCTATTTTAATTTATTGGTCCATGGAGGACCATAAATCACAACTTGCTAAGTCACGAGCTATCTAGCTATGTGCATTATTTACAAATAAAACAACGAATGAAACAGACATTTTTTAGCTGCCTAGGCTTCATTACATCACCAATTCCATAAAATTAATACTAGCTTCATTTAATAAATATAAAAATGTATGCCTATTTTTTGTTCCTCGTACAAATGCTTCTATATATATATAACTGTTACATAACATTTAACTGAATTCACTTTGTATAAATGAATTGAATATATAAAATACGAATTGGACTTTTGTATTTAATTATAAAAGGTGAAATATTTAAGACTTTGAGTTAAATATGAGTTACACAAAAGTTAAAAACAATTTTCTCTTTTAAGCGTAATACCACTACCGTCCCAGTTTTTTCCTCCGCCGCCCATCACCATCAATCTTCCTCCCCTTTACTCTCCCTCCTCCGGCCTCTCCCCACCCATTTATAGATAGATCTGCATCTTTATCTCCCCCCTTTCTCGTAATAGTGTAGATCGATTGTTGTCTACTGACACCTGCACTTGCTCGTCGTTGCTCTCACTTTTTCGCAGAAGTCACTGCCAGCCACTTATCGCAACCGTTTTCCCTGCCTTTGGTGCGGTGGTGCTTTAGTTAGGATTAAAAATGGTCCAATCTTCCCTAATGGTGCTACGGTGACCGATCGAGTAAGAGATCCGTTGGATTCCATTTTCTTCTGTTTTTCTGCAGCGCTTGGATGTCCTTGAATCTTGGTGCTTGGTGAATCTTTGCCTTCATTTTTTCTTTTGTTTTACTTGACACGAGATTACCTTAGTGTGAAGTTTGTCTCGTATTAAGAATTGACAGTTGAACATCTTTTTTTGGGCTAAAAGTTCATTCGTTTATTCACTTCTTATGATTGGAGAGGGGAACGATGCCAGATTGTGACATCTCGATTTGATTTGAAGATGTTGTGGTTAAAAATTTACTAATCTATTTGTATTGATTAAAAAAAAACTTTTTTTTTGTGATACTACTTTATCTCTGTCTTTGAAATTTATGGTTATCCAAGCCATCAAGGTTACAATATATCATATGATAGAGAAAAATTATTTGAATTTGAATAAAAAAAATCACTTATATAATTTACTTAATTAAAGAAAAAGTGATGTAAATTAATTTAGGCAGATAAAACATGTGGTGAATATAATACTATACAAACGCACGTTCACATTGTTAGGGAAGGAAGAAACACCTCTGATTTTAAGGAATGCGATTCTTCCTATAAAAACTAGTGATGGATCATCAAATAAACTTTTTGATTTATCAGCTTTATTTATTTAATTTATGAATACAAGAATCTTCACAACTCCAAAAGCAAAAAAGCAACTTTTGTGACTAAACTTTTAGTGCTAGTGACAATCAAAAAGTGATTGTGGGCCAAAAATCACGGTGGCCTTCACTATAATCTACTAAAATTCCATCGGAAAAGATGGTTAATTATTTAGATTTTCGACATTCAAAATGTTGTGAAAGAACTATTTAATTTTCAGTCTCATTTTTTGATGTTTAGATTCTGAACATCACCATTTCAAAATTTTGAGGTATATATCTTAATATTCCTCATGTTGGTCATCTATTTTTTTTTCCTGACCAAGAGAGAAGCAAACTTCTAAGTCTCAAGCCTACATTATTAGACAAACTCCTTGAAGTTGATATGATATACTCCTTCGATTTCACGATATTTAAACGTTTACCGTTTTCACGAATTTTAATGTAAAATTGTATATTAAATTATATGAGAATTAAGTTTATGGGTATATATATGATTGGAAAAAAATCTTTATATATAGAGGAGTATTTTTTTTTTCTTTTTTGCACCAATCAAATAGGTAGGCTCCTGTTTATCTAAATATCTTGATCCTCTCTCTCCTCCACAAAATGAGGACCTACTACTATTTATCCTTATATGAGCATAGATGCTTCCTTGTGCCTAACAAAGAGATTCCCTTGGAAAATTTGTGCACTCTGTTACCCATTTAAATTATCCACTCGATGGGCCTCCTCCCCAAAGGGTAAGAGGTGATAATCCGGCCCACGAGTGCGGGGGAATGTTAGAAATTAATATACAAGAATTAATTCCCCACCTCTCTACAAGTTCGGACTTTTAGATGAGACGGAATTCTTTCATGGTATCAGAGCAAACCGGGCAAACGACCTGGGTTCGATTCCTGTTAAAAGCACTCCACCCATTTAAATTATCCACTCGATGGGCCTCCTCCCCAAAGGGTAAGAGGTGATAATCCGGCCCACGAGTGAGGGGGAATGTTACCCATTTAAATTATCCACTCGATGGGCCTCCTCCCCAAAGGGTAATAGGTGATAATTGAAACTAAAAGGTAAAGCAACTTATATAGTTACATATAATTATTTTAAGGTAATTAAGAGGACATTATTTATTTATTTTGTATGCACAAGTTGCACCCTTTGGGTGTCATTTTTTTATAAATAATTTGCAATACCAAATTATATATATACGTATCAAGTAATATTGTTATACTTAAAGAAAATGAAAAATTTGGTAAAAATTCATGTAAACTAGAGTTTGCGTGATTTTTTTTTTCCTTCAAATTTTACTGTTGTACCTACAAAGTATCAATATTGTGCATATGAAATTATTTAAATGTAAATATTTTTTTAAATATATAATAACACTTTATATATACAATAATGACACTTAAAAATGAGAGCTTATGTGAGGTTCAAAAAAAACCTACCCAAAAAGCTATGTAAAATACTAGTATAGATTAGTGACCATTGAAATAGTCAAATAGTAATACTTTTATCTTTTACCTTTTAAAATTACGCACTAATTGTGCACTTAATTGTATATATTTGACTTAATATAAGTTTTATCAAAAAAAATACCCACCTTTCAAAAATAATTAATCTTTCTACCTCTTTATAAGTTCAGATTTTTAAATGAAATACAGTTATTTCCCCCTCTATAGACACCATTATCTCATCCTCAAAATTCTCGGGTAGGTATAAGATTACTCGGGTCAATTTTAGTGTTTTACTATTTAATTTATTAACACGTATCATGTAAAAAAGTAATAACGTCTCATTATAATGGAGATGACACGCATAGTGTAAAACACGAAAAGTGAAAGAGATAAATTAATCTAACATTTGCAATAATTGAAAGATGTGTAGATTTGTCAACTTAATAATTCATAAATTTACCTCAAACATATACTGTAGTATATTATAATTCAGGTAAGGAACAAATTAATAGACATCAGTAATAATACCAAAAACAAAAATGAAGTGGAGAATTGGAAAACTAAATAAAAATCAAATAATTCACATGATCCAATGAAGTGAGAATTTAAATAATAAATAAAATTAATGAAACATAATATATATATAGAATTAGCAATGACGTGCCTATACACCCCACCCTGGTCTAGCCTCTCCCAAGAATATTTATAAAAAAAATGCCAAAAATACACAACTTCACACCTATATAAGAACACAATAAATGCCCATCATCTACACATCTTATAATCTCACAACATTTCTTTCTCCTCCACTCGATCTAATTTATTCTAAGCTCAAATACAAACCCTAGCTACTTTAATCAATTTTGTAAAGTTATGGCCTCGATACTCCCCCAATCGAACCAAGAAATCGAGGCCCTTCCCGACGCCTGGGACTACAAGGGTCGTCCCTCCCTCAAGTCCACCTCCGGTGGCTGGGGAAGTGCCGCCATGATTCTTGGTATGTTTCACCAGATTTGGATTCAGTGTTGTACAATAGTACCATAACTAACCGTGCGTGTCAGCACAGTTAGTTAGTTAGTTATATATATATATATTGTGAGTTTTTTATTTAATATATACTTCGTTTATGTAGGGGTGGAAGCGGTGGAGAGGCTAACAACGTTAGGAATAGCGGTGAACCTCGTGACGTATTTAACGGGGACGATGCATTTGGGCAATGCGGTGGCGGCGAATAACGTTACAAACTTCCTTGGCACTTGTTTCATGCTTTGTTTGCTCGGAGGTTTTGTTGCCGATACTTTCCTCGGAAGGTAATTTTAATTAAAAGTTTCTATTTTGGGATTAGTTACATTGAATGTGACCTAATTTGTTTTGATATTGTCTTGTATCTCTAGGTACTTGACCATTGGGATCTTCACCACCATCCAAGCTATGGTAATTAACCACCTACCCTACTTTCAACATTCTTGATATTATCACTCTAGGAGAATATACCTACATCTCCAGATCAACTTTTACACTGATTTGAATGATCTGGACACGAAAACAAAAAAAGTGATTTGAAGATAGAAAAAGTTGTGAGAAACTTTTTTATTTAAAGACGTGTAAACTTAAACTCAGACAGACCAAATAGAGTTTAAAACTTTACGTTTTTCGTTTTTAGCAAGTTCTGGTCTCATTTTTATTAACAAATATCTATACTTTTACACAAAATTACTTTTTTTACAAACAACTTTATGAAAAAGCTTAAAGGGACTATAAGTAGCAAATTTGAATTTGGTAAATTTAGTCCAATTTGATCGAATTGCATGTTTTTGACTACCAAATGATATTATATGAAAATCAAATTCCATGTTTGAAATTAATTGAGAAGAGGAAAATCGAGAAAGCTAATTAGAAAAATTAACAATAAAATTTTCCCAATTGACAATTGAAAAACAATAATAATTATAATAATCTTGATCCACATTTTCAGGGGATCACAATCCTAACAATTTCAACAACAATCCCAAGTCTCCGACCACCAAAGTGCGACGCAGACAGCACCACCTGTATTCCGGCCTCCGGAAAACAGTTGACTGTTCTCTACGTCGCACTCTACATGACCGCCCTGGGAACGGGCGGTCTAAAGTCGAGCGTGTCCGGGTTTGGCTCGGACCAGTTCGACGAGTCCGACGGGACGGAGAGGAAACGGATGGTGGCCTTCTTCAATTGGTTTTTCTTCTTCATAAACGTGGGTTCTTTATTCGCGGTGACTGTCCTTGTTTATATTCAAGATAATGTTGGGAGAAAATGGGGGTACGGAATTTGCGCCTGCGCGATTTTGATCGGTTTGGCGGTTTTTCTATCGGGCACGAGACGGTACCGTTTTAAGAAGCTCGTGGGGAGCCCGTTGACGCAAATTGCGACGGTCGTGGTCGCCGCGTGGGGGAAGAGGCACCTCGACGTTCCGTCGGACTCTTCGCTTTTGTATAACGGTACTGGTGGTGGTGAAGATGGTGTGACGACGAGTAAAAAGACGAAGCAACAATTGCCTCATAGCAAGGAGTTTCAGTAAGTTATCGTCACCCTTCCATCATCACTTATTTATTTAAATTTTCATTTTTAACTGTAACTTACAATACTCCACCATATTAATATGATATAGAGTAATAAAAAAAATCATAATTAAAATATTTTTAGAGATTATATATAGTAAATGAAACTGGTTTTATGCTCTCTTATCCAAACCTATGTTATTTTTATTGAGATGATTTAAGTGGTTAAAGTATCATTATTTTGGGAAAAAATTAAAAAAGAACAGGTATGTTTGGTAAAATAACTACTATAAATTATTTTATTTTTTTGGACGGAACTAATTAAATTTATTTGTTTAATTTCTAGAATTGACTAATGAATAGATGAAGACAAATCAATAGTATATATAAATAATTGTGGGAATCATTGGGGGACCATGGAAGCTGTACGTGGATTTTTTTGTTGTTTTTAGAGTTAATATTTAATTTAAAAAATTCACTGAAAATGAATATGATCGATTTTATAAAGTCTAATTAAACGAAATAAAATTTAACTTTAACTAGTGATCTTTTTTTTGGGCCAAAATAATAAAACACTTGTATTATTTTTTTTTTTTGCTACCATCTTACAATAGAATGTGTAAGAACCTCATATAAAACACAACATGTGCATTATATGTGCATATCTAGAATTAGTTTATTATATATATATATATATAAATTCAATATCTCAGACCACACCAATAATTATTTCACAATAATTTGTAGCAATAAATGAATAGTTGTTGACGCATGCAAAAAGTCATGTGTTTTAGGTATTTAGAGTTGAATTATTTAATTTGGAAAAGGAGATTTTATATAAATGACAAAAACTCATGAAGTTAATTGCACACAATTATAAAGTTGGAATTTTTTTTTTTTTTTTTTAGAAATATAAAGTTGGAAATTAACTTGTCAACAAGTGTGGTCCATCTCCATGTCCATCCAAACTTAATTGATAGATATTATTTTACCCAAATTATCAATCAATCAAAATTAAATTAGATGCATATGATCAAGTGGTATTATTTATTTATATATATAGTTTTATTTATTTTTGAAAGGTATTGGTTCTTGGATCTTGATCACAAGGATACATTATTACATACATAATTGAGCAAGATCAATTTTTCATTAATAATAGAATAGATATTTATCATTCATGTCGATTGGTTTATATAATTTTAGGCATTTATTTTATTCATCTATATATATATTATTATTATTAAAATGCATGCATCAATTAGCTAGGTGATTAGTACGTGTGTGTCGTGTGCACGTCATGCATGGATAAGTGTTTTTAATAACCCTATTTTAAAGATCTAGACAAAATTCATCTTATAGTATAATTAGACGTCACCAATTTAACTTCATTCTTTTCCAAATTTAAAATCTATCTTTATTTTGTGTCTTATCTACTCATCAGTCATCACCATGCTGAATTTTTAACACGTGTCGCTTTCAATATTATATGACGTTGATTGTTTTTTAACATAACACATGTCAATCATCCATGTAGTGGAATAAGATGTAGAACACCAAAATTGAAATATGTGATCTCATTCATATTTTTTATATAAAAAAAACAAGGAAATTTGCATATTTTTTGCACGGAATTACACCATTTTTGCTTTTGGTCTTATTAACTTTCTCGCTTTGATTTTAATGCTATAAGTTACACTTTTTTGAATTTTTCATCTGAAAAGGTCGAAAATTTTAAAAAATTCTAACTTACAGGACCAAAATCAAGGTGCTGACCAAAAATAAAAAAATATAACTTATCGTGCAAAAAAAGGAAATTTTCTCTAGAAAAAACAATTTTCAATTAGTAAAACTCAATCAGATTCCTCTATTTCACTTTTCATATTTCACTATATCTGAATCTTTAACACGCGTCTGATCAAATTCGTTTAATTTGTTGATGTAGTTTCCTAGACAAGGCAGCCGTGAAGGATCCTCAAGCCACCACAACACACAAATGGAACCTATGCACCTTAACGGATGTAGAAGAGGTGAAATTAGTAGTTAGAATGCTCCCTACTTGGGGCACCACCATAATGTTCTGGACCGTCTACGCGCAAATGACGACCTTCTCCGTCTCCCAAGCCACCACCCTCGATCGCCACATCGGCTCTTTCGAAATCCCCGCCGCCTCCCTAACCGTCTTCTTTGTTGGCAGCATCCTCCTCACTGTCCCAATCTACGACCGCATCATCACCCCTATTTGCCGCCGCTTTCTCAAGAACCCCCACGGCCTCACGCCTCTACAGCGCATCGCCGTAGGACTAGTTTTGTCCATATTGGCTATGGCGGCCGCCGCCCTAACCGAGATCAAGCGCCTCCACGTGGCTAAGGTATATAATTATTACTCTCTTCGTCATAATTTTGTATTTTCATTTTTGCATGTCCTTATAATTATAGTACTTATATTTTTTCCAAATCTATATATATATATATATAATTATTACTCCCTTCGTCCTAATTTTGTATTTTCATTTCCATCTTTACCCTTATACTAAATTTTTCCAAATCAATATATATATATTACTCCCTTCGAACCCAATTATTAATTTTCCATTTCCATCTTTACCTTTATACTAAATTTTTCCAAATCAATATATATATATAATTATCACTCCCTTCGTCCTAATTTTGTATTTTCATTTTTCTTGTCCGTATAATTATATATATAATTATTACTCCCTTCGTACCCAATTATTAATTTTTCATTTCCATCTTTACCCTTGTACTAAATATTTCCAAATCATTGATCTAGATGCACGGGGACACCCACGGGCGGGTGGCGACGACGGTGCCGATGAGCGTCTTCTGGTTGATTCCGCAGTTTCTACTAGTGGGGTCCGGAGAAGCGTTCACATACATAGGTCAACTCGATTTCTTTCTACGAGAGTGCCCTAAAGGGATGAAGACAATGAGTACGGGGCTATTTTTAAGCACGCTTTCGCTCGGGTTTTTCTTCAGCTCGGTATTGGTGACGGTCGTACACAACATCACCGGAAATAGGCCGTGGCTAGCGGATAATCTCAACGAAGGGCGGCTCTATGACTTCTATTGGTTGTTGATGGTTTTGAGTTTGTTCAATTTGGCAATCTTTTTGTTTTGCTCTGCAAGGTATGTGTACAAGGAGAAGAGGCTTGCGGAAATGGGAATTGAATTGGAAGAGGGTGAAGATCTTGTTTGCCATTAATTAAATTACACTAAAAAACCTATGCAACTTTTTTTAATTTAATTTTCTTGTTTACAATAATTTTTTTTTTCAAGATCATGATATATATAGTTTGGAGATATGATCAATCAGGAGTCAGAGCAAGTGACTTTTGTGTTTAATTTGTTTTGTTGTAACATAGGGAGCTAGATAATAAGGAAAGTTGTTTGGCTATAATTATACAAAGTGTGATTGTACAGTCTATATATTGAGAATATATATGCTTTGATTTCCAAGCTACTTTTTTACTTTTCTATTAGCTTCACTACACATCTATCTTTGTAATGTCATCGAGGATCCTCGTAGACATAATTAAATTAAAACTTCAGTTTTGAAAGCTCATTAAAAAAATTGTAAAAACATGTAAACTATAATTATATAAAAATTTCACTAAGTATATAATTGTTCATATGCCAACTAAACATGAAGAAAGGCCTTCAACAAAATTTCAAAATGAAGAAAACAGGGGATTGAAAGCCCGTAGCTAATATTGCACAAAAAGGCTTAATTACATACATTATATCATTAAAAATAGGTTAATTGTAATAACATTTGACTCAAACTTAATCAGCCAAACCAAGAAAACCTACTGCACTAAAACTTCATTTGATTTATATTATTTAAATTATTTAAAAAAAAATCAGATTGATATATTATATTAAGGATACTAATGCGAATAAAGTGCAACTGATACAAAATAGTGAAGAAAAATTGTTCTTGACCCTGCTAGTGGAATGAGCCATAAAAAATCTGTATATGGGCTTAGCTACCTAGCTTGTAAGTATTAAAAAAAATAAAAATTGTATAGTAAAACCTCTATAAATTAATAACTTGTAAGTATTAAAAAAAATAATTATATAGTAAAACCTATATAAATTAATAACCTTGGACCATGAATTTTTATTAATTTAGAAAGATATTAAACAAATTTAGTACATAGTATATATTAAAAATATATGAGTTCATATATGTTTCATTGATTATATTCATGTATCAATCAATTCTTTCTTTGTAATTAATTGAATATATTCATGTATAATATCAATTCATGGTATACAATTAATTATTATATTCATAGATGCATGTATCAATTCATTGGAATTACTTAAATATACATGTTTACATTAATTTGTTGCACTTAAATAACTATTATAGTCAATTACCTAATATTTATAAAGGGATTTTTCAAAAAATTTATTATATTATTATCTTATCGAATTTCATGATTTTTTACAAAGGTCCAAATCGGGACCTGATGCAGTTGCTTTTAGCAGGAATCGAACCCAGGACAGGTGGGCATAAGCCTTATGACTCTGATACCATAAAAAAAATTTGTTTCAACTAAAAGTTTGAACTTCTACAGAGGTTGAAAATTAATTCTTGTATATTAATTCCTATTAGTGTATTGTTATACATTTATCTCTAAATATATTATTTTATCTCTAAAAAGGTAAAAGTTAGAAAAAATGAGAAAGTGAAAATAGAAAACAAAACAAAGAAAAAACAACTGAATTTGTAAAGAAAAAGAAGGCTAAAAAAAAAAGACAATAAAACAATAAAAAATAAAAAAAAGTTAGAAAAAAATGCAGAGTTGAAGCGATTGTTATTTTGCTATAAGAGCACCCCAAATTTAAATTTAAGGCCACAATATGGACATCATTTTTCCATCAATCTAGTGTTCCTTCGGGAGAGAAGATTAGCATGACTCCTATGTAAGAATGACACGTCTAAATCGAGAAATGGTCCATCAATCTGATTATTGAATGCATCTTTAAACCGACCTTCGTTGCGGATGCTCTAATAGACAATTTGGACCACATACAATACAAGTCATTTTGCTAGAATAGAATAGGGAAGACCACACCATTTGGTATTTGGACCACATATGCACTACATGTATTTAATACTCCTATATTGTCTTAGATCCATTCAATAACAATCACCATAAAATGGTCCCTTTGGGGACATCCAATAAAATCGGAACAATCACCATAAAACGACAGAATCAGATAAGACAGAGCTCAACAAACACTCATAATTCTCAACACTATTGCAAGAATAAGTACTAACAGAAATATTCTGCTTCTCATGTACACTGCAAATGTTAGGATATCACTATTTCGTATTTGTATTTGTACTTAAACATATACGAGACAACATATACACAAAACTCGTCAATAATATGTGCTGGCTCAACCTACAGGTTGTCTTAATTTACACGCGCTTGACACGGACAATATTACCTTTGCATTGTCATGTAGGTTATCATCGTTATCGCACAAGGGATTCAACTACATCAATCCTATGATAGGCTGATGTTTTCCTTGCGCCCAAACAGAATATGCCAAAAAATGTAGAGAAGAGTCTTCACTATCCAATCTTCGACTGAATCAGACACCAATTTCTTTACCATCTTTATCACTAGCATCATTGCGATCATTGTCAAACTCCTGTACACCAAAAACTCAATCCAGGTTTATAAAAGCAGAAGGCAGCCAGTCTAAGTAGAAAGACAAGCAAATTCTCTGTTTGAGAATTTCAGTTGATTACTATCAAGAAAGAGAAATCGAGAAATTTCCATGTATTGATTCTACCTCTGAGGAGTATATAGCAGCCTAGATTGTGGCAACTAATGCTACATCAGTAATTCTAAGGCAACATATTTATGGTTTCCAATAAGTTACCTTCTATATTACCCAACAAATTTGGAAAATGTTTTTTCAATCCTACTAAGATTGACCATTTTTTCTTTCACGGAGCTTTAGTTTTCCCAATTGAATTTTGTCCTATTAACTTTCAAAATTCAGCTTTTTAATCTTTTGACAGGCTATCACAGGTTAGTAACTGGTTTGAAAGTTAACAAGGTAGAAAATTTATTTTTGAAAGTTAACAAGTTAACTTGTTTAATCAAGATAACTGATTGCTAACCCTGTGTACCCGATCAAAGGACTAAAAAGTTGGGTAGAAAATTTATTTTTGGCCTGATTAGGCATTCTATCACAAGCCTAGTTAACCACATATCTTGGGCTAATCTACCCTACCAAATTGGACCAAAATAAACAAAGATTAAAGCCAGAGTGCAATACCAGATCCATGATATTGTCCGTTTCATGAGATACATAGAGACTATAACCATTAATCCACTGATGATACTCCTCAGAATTAGTTCGCCCTTGTTTTCTTGTCCAGAGATGTAAACTACTTTCAGTTCACAATCTTCAATATAAGAATGTTCTTTATCAAACTGTCAAAAAAAGAAAACAAGAAATATAAATAACGAAAAATTTCACAGTGTATGTTACTCCATCCATAGGATAAACTGAAGATATTTCATTAAAAATTCTCTCTCCTTGCTTTCGACCCTGAGATTTTTTGTGGAAGTTTTATAAATGCAAGGGTTAATTGCATAAAAATCACGATATTTTCACGTTTTTTCAATTACAACACATGTTTATAAAATTTTCAATTTGTTACACGTACTTTCCAAATTTTGCAATTATATCACATGACTATTTTCCGGCAACTTAAGCTGACGTGGCAGCCGGAAAAGCTTTGAAGAATTGCAAATATTCCCGACCTTTTGTTATTGTTTCAATTCAATCACAACTTTTTTTGCAATTTCTTACTCTGTCACATCAACAAGACTTTCTGAGAAAATAGTAGTGTTAGGATTGCAAAATTTTCAAAAGTCGTGTATCCCATTGCAAATTTTGAAAACATATGTTGTAGTTGAAAAAACATGAAAAGGTCATGATTTATTCTGAAATTAGAAAAGAACACATGGTGTTGGAAATAATATTACCAAATCCATGCTTGTGCTTTCTGTAGTTGCAGCAGCAGGTGCAACTACACTCTGAATCAGAAGCTTATCTTCATTTTGGATGTCCATACTCCCTACTTGCTTTCTTGCTACATAGATATAAATTGATCACATAAAGCGTCAAAAAACAGTTGTATTTGTGAAGTGACAAAAATTCTCAGAAAACCTAATGCTGGAGTGTAAAACCTTGATTCTGTTAAGGTTCTGTATAAACTAGGATAATACTCCAGAAGATACAACACTACGGATGTCGGATAAATTACGAGTTCCCTTTTATCAACTGACGTTCAGAATATAAAAAAACATACTAATTTATATTGAAAGTACAAGTTAGAAGTGATCGTGTATCTACCAGTGATATCACATTTTGATTGAGGTGTAAGAATTCCAACATCTGGTTGGATTAAATACTTCGAGCTGGCAGTCTTGACCTAAAAATGATTATGGAAAAAAGATCCATGTGAAATTGTTAATGAACACATGCATATACTGAGAATTCATTAAAATAAAGAAGTGAAACAACTTATGTAAACTAAATGTTTTCTATTAAAATTAAAAACTTACCCTGAAAGCTACATGGTGATCGGTTAGATTGGACAATTGAATAGAGCATGACACCTCCTTGTTTAGACTTACTGTTAAATTCAAGTTGTAACACAATGAGCAAAAAGAATTTTAAAACAATAGATAATATAACTAGACATTGCAATCCACTTACAAGGTAATTGGAGTTCTGGAGGTTGGACATCAAGAAGCTTTCTTGTGCTCATCTATTTGTTTCAGTTGCAAAACAAATAAAATAGATGAAATCAGCATAGAATGATACATGAATAAGTGAACTCAACAGAAAACACTATCTCCATCTAACATATTTGTACATTGTATTTACATAGGAAATGTTTACATTTGTTTTTATGAAATATGTTTCGAGGAAGTTCTTCCAGAAAATATAATGGAGAATGTGTTGTATGTTTAGTATTAGACCACAGACCAAAAGCTTCTGTTATAGAATGTTCAATGTTGAAAGTCGAATTGTTAATATTAATTTTGTCCGCAGTAAGGAGTAATTATTCATATACTAGATAAAACATTTTCAGCAATGATTTTTTAAACATAATTCAAACTTACATCAGACCTAGATTTTGGAACCATTGCAAATCGTTCTGAAACCGGATACTGATACACTCTACTAATGATATAAGCAATTCTTTCATCACAAGTTTAACTAGAACAATTACCATGGTCAAAACATGAGAAACTAAAAATAATATTTTTTTGGGTGTGGCTATTGATACCCCGGTATTTGCTCAATACAGCCACTTTACAGCTGTATGCGATGTTATATACAGATTACAGAGTGCTAAAAATTGTTGTACATATGGGTGTGAATAGATGTGCCCCAAAATTTTTTCCTTCCTAAGATGCTAGCTTGGTATGTGTGATTGTGGTTCAACATGGTGGCAGAAGGCCCAGAGTAAATAAAATAAAACTAATGATTTATATTATGAATAAGTGAAATGGCCATCTGAAAGCTGGATTTTTACCTGTAAATCGTTTCCATGAGTTTCAACAACAGATTCAGTTGCCTGCATTAAACAACAAAAGAGTGCAATTACTATTCTGGATATCCCTAATATGCCCATGGAATGCGGAAAAGGAATCTATAAATTTTAATAAGCTAACCTCATGAACATGAGAATCTGGATTTTCTATTTCAGATGTTGAAAGTGAAGATTCTGTTGGCATGCTGTACATAACTCGTAGTTTCCACTCGTGAAAGGTGTGTCCTGCCTCCCTATTAAACTACACAATGCACATCGAGTAACAAAGTTACCAAACCATGAATCAAAATCTAGACCAGTTCAGCTATATCTAAAATCCACTTGAAATCAGCTCAGTACCATATAGACACACCTCATTTATGTTCTCTGTAGCAATAGCCTATATTATCATGATGCTAAGAAGAATCTTGAAAAGGAATTTCTGGAGTTTTTTTTATGCAAAAAGGCCTCACTAAGTTATACTCCGTACTATAAATTATTTTAGATCTTCGAAAAATGGTAAATTTGTACCACATACATAAATTTGCAAAACTGGACACCATTTATAAGTTTAAGCATGTTCAGGAAGAACAAAGCTGAGTGCTACCACAGTAAATAGAAGGTTTAATTGCCGCAAAAATAATAATAATAATAATAATCACACCCTTTGACGTGATTGCACTTTTAACCAACAATTGAAAAAAAAGAGAGAGAGAGAGAGAGAGACTTTAATATCTCAATTGCAATTGAGACATCGCCCATCAGGCAGTTAGGGCCCTGCTTGATATACAAATTACATCGTTAAATTCGTGACTTTTGTTCTAATTATCCAAAAGTTTTGATAAAAAAAAACAATTACATCATAAATCACGATTTCTTTTGTGCAAAGCAAGTCAAAACAACGTCATTTGTACATCGGGAAGGGCCAAACAGCCCGGTGTCTCAATGGCAATTGAGATGTTAAAGTTGTGATTTTTTTTTTTTTTGCAATTATCCAAACATTTGGTTAAAATGCAATTAAGTCAAAAGTCATGATTTTTAAGGCAATTACTCCCTAATACAATAAGCATTCAAAAATTCCAATACAATTTCAATCAAGATATTTGGGAACTACATTCGGAAGCAGGCAAAAATGCAGTTGTGAACATTAAATAAACCAAAGTGAGATTACTCAACGGACTAAGGGCTACCATTCTTGGAGCATCTTCGAGGGTTGAACTGGGAGTTGCAACTACACTTCGTATCATAAACTTGTCTTTGCACCTCATATTCAGGGGAGCATCCCTCAGGACTCGTGTTGTAGTCACTACAAAATAATAGAATTTTCGAGTTCTCATTCTAAATAAAATTAATAACCAGCTAATAGCTCCTTGGTTACAAAAGGAGGTAAAATTAAGAACCTGAGATTTCACAAGTTGATTGAGGCAACATAATCCCAATTCTCGGTCGAACCACATAATTTCTGGGATTAGTAGACAAGAGCTGAAAGCACAACCATATAAACACTAAATACAAACAAATTTTATCCAATTGAAAGATGAATCGCAATAGAAACGAATAAACTGACCTTAAAAGCAACATAATCATCGGTCTTATTTAACAATCGGATGGATGTTGATAGCTGCTTGTTCGACTCAACTGAACAAACGCAATTATCATCGATACAAACAAGGAAATAAACCCTAGAAAAAAGGAAAAAATGAAAAGCAATCTTACATGGAAAACTGAGCTCCGAAGGTTCAAAGCTGAGCAACTGCTCTGCTGCGTCCATTTTGTAACCCTAGATTAATCAAAACGAAATT
This sequence comes from Galeopsis tetrahit, assembly GCA_963675135.1. Classification (NCBI taxonomy): domain Eukaryota; kingdom Viridiplantae; phylum Streptophyta; class Magnoliopsida; order Lamiales; family Lamiaceae; genus Galeopsis; species Galeopsis tetrahit. The sequence continues at coordinate 402,899 of OY776134.1, forward strand.
AAAAATACGTTTGATTTGGGGATAATCGAAATTTGGGGCAGAAGCAAACACCACACCACAGTGATGCATTGACGACGACTATGAAATTGAAGCTACAGCGATTTTTTCAAGAGTTGACAAAATCGATTTAATAATTCAAAAATTGAAAGTTGAACGAATCTTGTTTGAAATTGTCAAATTTCAATATCTTCTTCTATAAAATTTATTAAAATATCATTTTCCCGGCAAAATGTAGAGAGTCCCTCACTTGATAGTGCACAAACGGTTAAAATCGCAGTCGATTACAGTTTTCGAAAAAGTGTAACTGGAACCGAACTATAATCAAGCCGGTTACTAGGGGTGTGCAAAGTATGGTTCAGACCGACCAAATCGACCGAACCAAACCAGACCATTAAATATGGTTCGGTTTTTGGTTTACAGTTCGATTTACGATTTTTAGAATTGGTTTTTTTTAATATGGTTTGATTTACGGTTTTCACTAATGAAAAACTGCAAAAAAATCGAACTTATTTTATATATATAAAAAATATATATATTATATAATATTATCTAAATAAATATTATAAATATTATAGATTTATAGTCTCTATATTATATAACCCCCTAAAGTTAAACTAGTAAACTCAAGACATTTTTTAAGCCGACAAGTCCAATTGCTCAAAGCTAGAAACCCTACTCATTCTCTTCTATTTAGTATTTATCGCCTCTACGTACATGGCGCTCTTAGCCTCTCACAATCTCACTCAATCTGATCAATTTGAAATCTCGAATAAGACAAAAGTTTGTTGTTCCTTTTTATTGGTTATTTAGTTATTTTTTAACAACTAGTTTGTGAACGTTGTAATAGCATTTCGTCTATTCGAATTATATTTTGGATTATTGGGATTTTATTTTGTCTATTCTATTGAGATTGTGTTTTACATTTTTATTAATTATTGTGTATAGGAAAAAAATGAGCAAAACTACGGTTAGGTCAAAACCGACCGAACCGTCCGAAATATTATGGTTTCAAACCGAACGGTTTTTATAAATACGGTTTGGTTTACGGTTTTGAAAAAAAGAACGGTTTATAATTTACGCGCGGTTTGGTGAACCAAACCGAACCATGCACACCCCTACCGGTTACGGTTTGATTTAAAAAAAAAAATTAGCTCTATTTTAACTCTTTTTTTTAATAGAAAATACATTACTACAATTTAATATAAATTATAGGGTATTGTGGGGTTGATTGTGAATAAATTAATTGTTTGAGAATAAAGTTGATGACAAATTGAGTAACTAAGTAGTGGTTGAAGGGTGAATAATTTGCATAAAGTGTATGAGACTACATCTGATGAACAGAAAATATAAGGTAAAAGACTATATTTCATGGACGGAGGGAGTACAACTTAAACTCATATTTAGAAAAAAAATAGAAGAATTGTGTATTAAAAAATTAAAATAATAAAAAAAATGGGGTATTAAAAAAAATTAAACCTAAAAAATCGACGATTTAACCGAAACCGCTAGTTTCCAAAATTAAGAACCGAAATTGAACCGTTATTTTAAGGCTTCGGTTTGACTTTCAAACCTAAGTCCGCGCGAGATGTGAAAAAAATAATTATTTATTAAAATTTAATATAAAACAAGGTTAAATGTAGATGTATGTATATTTTATTGAAGAAGAAAAAAAAAAAAAAGAAATTAAAATAAAAAATTCAAAATTGATATAAAGTATCAGTGATTTAATATTTTTTATTGGGATTAAAGTTTTTCTAGTCCTTAAGTTGAACTAATTTTAAATTTGGTCCCGATAGAATACACATTTTAATTTTGGTCCCATAAGTTGTTTAAATTTTGAATTCAGTCCAATTACCTGTCATTGCAGGTAAATGAACCGGTCAAATTCTTAGCTCGTGTGCAATTCAAATCAAAACCGTGAATAACCGCGAATTTGCTCATGTGCAGAAAAATGCACGAGCTAAGGATTTGACCAATTCATTTACCTGCAATGATAGTAATTAGACTGAATTTAAAATTTGGACCAACTTATGGAACCAAAATCAAAATGTGTAATTCATCATGACCAAATTTAAAATTAGTCCAACTTAATTTAAATTTAAAGGACAAAAAAAACTTTAATCCCAATTGATTTACATAAACTACATATTAAAAAATAATTTAAAAATGAAAAAGAAGAAAAAAGTGTTGCACAAGGGAGCCCGTTCCGGCCCGGCCCATTATAACAAACACGGATAAATGCCACCCTTTTAATTATGTCTTCACCCCTCAGTTGAGTTCACACTCCAATTTTTAGTTCACTCACCTCTCTTTTTCCAACATTACCCTCTCCTCATAAACCCCTAATTTTTCTATTTCTCTTCTTTCATTCAGCCTCCATTCCCTCTCCCCCCCCCCCCAAACGACCGCCGCACGTCGCCGCCGCCCTCAGCACAGCCCCACGTCGTTGTTTCCGGCCAGCCCACCGCACCTCGGCGTCGCCCGCAGGCCAGCTGCCCTCAGCCCAGCTCCACGGCGTCTTCGCCTCCCAGCCCGTCGCCCCCAACCCAGCGGCACAACCGCCCGTTGCCGTCACCGTCGCGGTTCGTATTTTTATATTTATTTTGTTTTAGTTTGTACTCATTTGAATTTTGTTCATCTTCTGCTCATAATATTGTTCATCTGGGATTTTTTTTTATTTTCGTATTTTGTTTGGTGAAGAATGATAATAGTGATGAAAAATGAGTCAGATTTTGGTGTTTTTTTTAGCCTGGCCTTTAATTTAAGCTTCGGCTCATGATAAAAATCTTGCTTCTCTTCATTTCTAAAAAATTAGAATTCATATTCCCCCATTTCCAACAGTAATGGCAGCCATGAAAGTGACTGGTGGTTCGAGATTGCGATCACTACTTCATTCCCAGATTTTCCGTACAGCTTGCGCCTCCACGAAATCGCGCGGCGGAGATAAGAAGTCGGCTCGACTTGCTGAGGTTCAGCGGCCTCTCTATCAAGCCGAGGAGCGTTACAAAGCTGGAAGCGGTGTTGAGCCTATCCCCAGGATAACCCTAGGTAAAGCTTTATCTGTTTATTTTAGGTGTTTTGGAATCGATCAATGAATTTTCGATTTTAAGTTATGTTGAGAGTTGTGAAAATGTGAATATTGTTTAGAGCTGAACGGTTCATTGTGAGTTTATTCGTCGATGATTCAGATTCTGTAGTGAAGTATTGCACTAAACGTTTTATGGTGAGTTTATGCATCGAAAATGTGAATATTTGTTATATTAGGTGTTTTGGAACCAGCCAATCAATGAATTTTCGATTTAAAGTTATGTTGAGAGTTGTGAAAATGTGAATATCGTTTAGAGCTGAACGGTTGATGGTGAGTTTATGCGTCGATTACTGGTATGCTCCAATTGCTGCCAGACTGAAGTTTAGATTTGTAATTGTACATATTGTATGCTCAAAGTTAAATGGAATTCATGATTACATTTTGTGAATAGAGTGGTCTTATTTGGTATTGCTAGTATTTGGGCTATGGTGAGAACTTCAGGATGCAAGTTAACCCCAAAATGTAAAATAAGCTCGTTGTATACATTTTCAGGATCTGTATGCACTATCTATCTCTTGGTTTTATGGGTAATATTTGGCTTCGTATATATTTACTGGCCCACAATGCAATAGTCTGAAGAAGTTTTCTATGATACAATGCTGATCTGTGTGAAAGAAGATTCAGCGTTTCTATTTTTTTCTTTCTATAGTACTATCTCATTTATAACTGGGAATTGTATGCTGTAGTTTGGGAATATATATGTATTTCTACTGTTGATAATATATTAAAGTGCAATTGAAGTCTTTGCAACTCATTATCCTATGTAATACTATTTGGAATTCACGATTCTCTATCTTTTTATTGTATTCAAGTGCAGGAGATTTTGTTTATGCTTCTTAGAGCATGTTTGATAGCAAAGACGGGTTATTTAAGATTAGGATGATATCTAAACTTTATAAATTTTAAAGCACAATCTACCCTTAATCTAAGTTATCAAACAACCAATAAAAAGGATATATAGTTAATTTAGGTTTAATCTAACCTATCAAACATGTCCTTATTCTGTTTTACATCTGTTGCTGATGGTGTAGACTGTAAAGATTGGGGTGTCTGGAGAATATATTATAGTTCTGCTCCTCATTGAGTGGATGCTGTTTGTCGTTTGCTCTTATCGTTTCTGATTTATTAAACTTTTGTGATTAGGTGAGAATTTTGTTACTTTTTCCTCGTAGAGATGAACATGTGAAAAATCTTCAACTTGTGTTTTGTCATGCAGACCATGTTGGCATAAGCTATGCAAATACTGGTGGGATAGGAGGGCAAAATTTCAAAAAAGGTTTGATGCCTCATTTTCTATCTTTTAACTTATGCATTTACTGGGCTAATTACATTTTCATTTTCAGCCTTGAACACCAAGGTTGACATGCGGACGGTCTACCCACCCTTAAGTGGTATTACCAGTATGTTCACAAGTGGTTTTCTACCCCGATCTAGTAAAAAATGGGTATCTAAGACCCAATCAACAGGTATCCAACGGCATAAAAGCAGTCTAGTAGGAACCTCAGAGGCTCCACACGCAACAACTTATCCTAAATCCTTCTGTGAGTGGCTAGCTGGAATTATCGATGGTGATGGAAGTATTCAAGTTAGTAAACAAGGATATACTTCTATTGAAATTACTATGCAGCTTGAAGATCTACGTCTACTACGATATATCCAACATATGCTTGGTGGAAGTATTAAAATGCGAGCAGGTGCTAAATCTTATCGCTATCGGCTGCATAGTCACCTTGGTATGATTAAACTAATGAATTGTATAAATGGTCATATTCGACATTCAGCCCGACTACTTCAACTACATCGTGTCTGTCAAGTAATGGAAATCCCCGTAATTCTACCTATTCCACTAGATGCTCAATCAAATTGGTTTGCAGGGTTCTTTGATGCTGATGGTACTATTACTATAGATATGAAGCATGGACTACCTCAACTAAGTATTCAAGTAACTAATAAACTTCTACAAGATGTCGAGGCTTACAAGGTAGTATTTGGAGGAAGTCTATGCTTTGATAGTAGTCGAAATGGTTACTATCAATGGTCTGTACAAAGTCGAGAAGATGTTATCATGATGCTAGAGTACTTCAAATCGAATACTTTCCGAAGTCATAAATCACGACGATTCTTCCTTATTGAGGAATATTACAGTCTTTACGATCTCGAAGCATTTAAACCTGACAGTATTCACCATAAAGCATGGGCAGCTTTCCTAGACAAATGGAATAAGAAGATTTGAGAACACCCTGAAGTTTACATCCTCATTCTGCCAGGATCCAGTATCACAAGTCATATCGTTTCCACTTTTTCGGGAATGCCAGTTTTCGGGTATCTAGGGATGGTTTATGCTATGATCAGTATAGACGTCCTTGACTCTCTTGGTTGGGCTCATTATATGTTTACTGTGAGGGAGAAATAATCCGTATTACTTTTCATGATTTTGTCGGTTTGGCACAATTATGGAGTGTTATTAGAGGAAATCAGAATTAACACCTTGAGAAGGAAGAAATGGCTCTGTAATAAGAATACACTTTTTTGAAATTATGCAACATTCATAGCCATAACTCACACATCTTTGTTCACACAAAGCATTGCCTGGCCCCTTCACCTATCAGACTCGGATTGAATGAGTCAAAGAGATTAGAGGTGAGTTTGACGAAGGAGGAGAAAATCGTGGAGGACGTGGAAGATCGGAGAAGGGGTCAGTGAGGAGGCTTGTGAGTTTTCTTGGAGAAAAGGTATGGAGTGTGTGGTTAAATTAATTGGAGTATTTGAAATTTAAAGAAAGGTTTGTTTTTTGCTTACACATTTCATTTTTGCTTTGCAGCAATCATATCTGTTCTGGTATGTTCAAGTGTATAACAGCCCTTCTGTAACCTTAAATCCTTCTATTAGCTACATGCCATCATGCCCTGTGTAGACAAAGCTTGAGAAATGTGAGTTATGGGGTAGGAGAAATGGCTATGAATGAGGCCTGTCAAAAAAGCAATCACGCAGCACGAGGCTTTCGGCAACAGACGCGTCTTCAAAGCGAGCCTCTTCCACATCAGCACAATAGGCACGCCCTTAGCGTGCACATTATATACTTTCAGCTCAATATATATCTTTTGCAATTTTTTGACAATAGGCACGGCCAATTTTGAGATGGAAATTGTGTATTTATTGTATCTATGTCTCAATTATTTCTAAACCTCTTGATCATATCCCGCCACTATATTTATTTGTGTTTTGTCTGAATGCTAATGGCCTATTGCAGTTGCTTACGCCTATGCTTTGTTTTAGGAGTAAAGTTGAAGATGCTTTGGCAAAACTTCAGGTATTTGCTTACCAGAAAAAGAAATTACAGGTACATTGGATCCCAAGGCAAAACTTAACATTTTCTTTCTATATATACAAACATAGGATCTATCATAATTCATATGGTATTAAATGATGCATTTTATGAGTAAAGTTATATTATTGTGAGCAGCTTTAGTCCGTGTTTGCATAGCTTTCAGAATCACTTTTTTAAAAAGTTGTTAGAAATAGTCTTTTTTTTTTAAAATAATTATACTCACTCTATAGAGTTTGCATACACCTCTAATAGCTTTCAGAATCGAACTTTTGAAAAAAAGTGATTCTCTATAGAGTTTGCACCAATTCTTCGTTATCTCTTTTGGAGCTTAATTACTCGTTGAAAATAATTTCTTTCTATTTTTCGATTTCTCTTGTTGTTGGGTTGCGACTTGAGTGTGTACTTGTTTTTACAATCCTCGAAAACTATATGATTTGAGAAGAAAAGAAAAGGTACTAAAGGAATATTTCTTTTAGGGATCATAATTACATTCATCAATCACAAGTCAAACGATACACTAGATTAAACAAAATATAAGCATTATCTACGTACTTTAAAATTTTCACAAAATCTATGTAAGAATTAACTAAACAAAACAATATTTAATCTAATGCAAACAATCACTCATTTCCGAATAAAAAATTCTTCACCTGAATCCTTATCAAAACCTTTGATCCACCTACTCTTGTCCTTCACTTCGCCACCGGTGGCCCCAACATGAGCGATATTCACCCCCTCTCCCACCGGCAAAAAAACCGAACGAACGATCCTGAACCTCTCGTCGAGCACACTTTGCCACCTGAAAGTCGAGTCGACTCGCGAGCTAGAATTCTTGCATACCAAAACTGCCCCCCTATGCCCTAATTTGGCCATCCTTATAATCCTTGAAAAGTCATATTTGCCCCTACAATCTACAACTAGAAAATCAATCCCTTCCAATCCTTCCATGGCTTCCTCTGCCTCCCCTACCATCATCTCAGGGGCACTTTGGTCATATTGCTTCATAATTGCTTCTAAGTACTTTTCTTTTGATTCTTCATCAGGGACTACACAAATGTGTCTCCCCCCTGTGTGATGTGTTGCAATGGCTAGCCCGACGCTCGTTGCGATGGGCCCACCGAGCGACCATGTCTCGACTACTATTTTTGCGTTCCATCCCGCTGCCATGGCTGAAATAAGCTCTGCCACACTTGAATCTTTAAAAACCTCACACTATTTGTATATAGAAAAATTATATAAGAAACTATATAAAAAGAAATATTAATGAATAAATAACGGATTTAGATCTTCTGTCGTGCTGTAAAGTTTTTTACAACACAAATTGCTCGATTTTTGTGTCGTAATATATTTTACAGCAACGATAGATGATCCAAATCGACAGTAAATTTATCATACTCACCGATTTAACGGTTTCCATGTAAGCTTTGGAGGCAGTTTCCGGGGACCAAACTAGCTTCATTATACGAGTCTTGATATGAAATTCTTCGTAAATTCTTATCCTTTTCTTGTTCCTCAAGATATGGCTTGTGTAAAAGTTGGTGAATGATGCAAAAATGTTCAAGAATTGGGATTATATATGCAAATGGGAAAAATCAATCAATTAATAATATATGCAACTTGGAAATGTCAATGTCAAAACCGTTGAAAATTAATCCAGGTAAATCCAACGTGTGGATTAGTATTGAACTGGTTTCCATGTATTATTATTTTTTATATAATAATTAACCAACCAAAATATTGGATAAATTAGGACCAAATATACGAGTTTCTTGTGCCTCAATTAATTACATGATTGTTATTAATTAATTACTTGTATTTTTCGAATTTCATTATGTCAATATCAGACAATTATATACATTTATTTGTAAAATGAGATTACAAATAAAGTTGGTGTTATAATGTCGGAAATGACTAGTAGAGCGGTTTTGGACTGCCTAGTCATTACCTAGACGATTGTCTAGGCAGTTCAATTTTTTAATACTTAAAAATTATAGTAATTTCATAATAAAAATATAAAATCAGTCACGGCTGATTCCACTTAAAAAAGGGTACTCGATTGCTAGAAACGAACTTCGACGTTTTTTTAAAAAAAAAAAAAAAAAAAAGTCTAATAGGCAGGCGATTGACTGGCTACTAACAGGGACTTTTACAACCGAGGTTATAACTTATAAGTAAACTAAAGAAAATTAATTTGAATTTTAGGCAAATTAAGTAGATTAATTAGCCCACAGCAATTAAATCAGCAGGTGGAAATGGTCATTGCTTCGTCGGGGGTGACAGCCTGTTCCCATCAATCTATCAACACCAACAATAAAGTTACAAATTTTGAATTTTAGAAAGAAAAAAAAAAAGACAATTCAACTAGATCTAACGATCACATTCACTTTTACCAAAAAAAAAAAAAAAAAAGACATGTCACCTACTTGACAATTAATTGATGAGTTGCAATCTTATGTACCAGTTACATTTAAATGTAACTTGTTTCTATTTAATATTTGAACTAATACTATGAAATATGTGAATTAATATTATACTATATTTGAACTATCGTACCAATTATATACATGTAACTGATACATACAAGTATTTACCTTAATTGATCGTATTACTATTTTTAGCTTGATTCAAATGACAACGAATAATTAATCGTCACTGTCGAATGTTAGTGAATCTGCCCAAGTTGTTTGAATTGCACTTTGTAAAAAGGGTGTGATTTAATTTGCAAATAAGACTTTATTTATTAACTAGTTTGATTTATTTATTAATTGACGAATTTTGATTCATGTCATGTAATAGGGTTGATAAAATCAAATATTTTTTAAGTTATTAAATTTTAAAAAAAAAAAAGGATGAAAAAGGCAAATTTAGTGAGTGATCTATATATATAATAGTATTGACTTCAAATATAATAACAAGTGGATGGATGTTTAATTATGTGTAATTTGATTACTATGTCGTACATATACGTTTGTCAACAGCTATGTATTGTATATGCAAAAAAACCATAAGTCAATAGCTCATATCCAAAACAAATTGAACCATGTAAATGTGTGTATCAATAAGAGTAACTAAAACATGCTACTTAACAATCAAAACTTTACGTATGAGTATACAATTTAAATAGATGGAGTTGCTTTCAGCAGAAATTGAACCCATAACGTATGGATGTGAACCTTGAAGCTTTAATACTATAAAAGAATCTAGTCTTATGTAACTACTTACAAGAACATCAACACAATATAACACGGTCTAGCTTAGTCTAAATAACTTTAGGTCATATGTTTGAATTTTAATTATTTATTCCCTCCCAATAAAGAGTCAAATTCAAACAATTACTCTATTGACCCAAAAAATAATAATAATAAAATAAAAACTTACATCCCTACCACTGTTTTTTAATTCTTAGAAAAACAAGTTCTATAGGTGTTGTTTGCAATAACTTCACTTCATGGATTCCACCATACCAAGATTTTCATAGTTAATTTGTTTTGTTTTTTTATCGACTTAATTGCAAAATCCAATAAGCAAAATTTCATTGCAAAAGTGATCATTTTTAAAACTATTATGGGATCAACTTTTTGCAATTATACACAAAAGACCATTCTCGTGCAAAAACATGATCTTCCGGTTGCACACTTTCCTCACTCCTTACATTCTCCGGTCCCTTTTGTTCAATTCATCTACCATCGGGTCCCCTTTGTCCGATTCATCTAACATCGAGTCCCTTTTGTGATTCTCCTTACTACTTTATCACGTTTTATACCAACAGCTAACAATGATAAGTTGTGCTCCAAAAAAGAGTTTTTTTAGAGTTTTGTTGCAATGAATATCACATGCAAGTGAGGGTCTGTCTAAAGATGTGAGCATAAACAGAAAAAACAACTAGAGCCAGTCAGTCAGCCATATAATCCATGACAAGAGAAAAAACATCAAGTAGCTAGATAGATGCAATTTCAAAGACCATCCTCTGCTTGGGCTAAGGACATTTTATGCATCTCAACCGTCACTTTGTCCTCGGGGGTAGCAGCATCCGCAAACACCAATTCCAACTCTTTTACGACTCCCTCGACTACTTCTTCTGCACAAGACACATTTTCAAGTCCTGTTAACCAAAAATTGAACCTGAGGTCATCGACTAATTCTATCTCTGTAGGAAAGTAGGCGCTGATGTAATCCAGATACACACAATGATTCATCTCAACATATGCATGCCACGGCATAAACAACCGCATCGTTATGTTAATCATCAGTGCGTCCACAAACACGTCAAACGAAGGCCCAAACTTGTCATTCAACTTTGCTCTCAGCAAGCCCGTGAGACGGGGAGGCATTTTAGCCATAGCCACATTTATCATGTCCGACTCCAAATCGGACATTACCTTCAATTCCCCAGCCAAATACCCACCATCATCTTCCGTATGATGAAGTGGACTACTCAACACCTCCATTGCAAGATTAACTTGATGAATTATCCTCTTGGTCCTATCTGCGTACAACGTCCAACGTTCTTCTTCTTGTTTATCACCATTGCTGCAAGCTTCTCGAATATTCACCTCCGCAAGACTCAACAAACTCCTAGTTTCCTTCTGCTTCAGAGTCAAAACACGCTCCCCACCGCATCTGCTCAAAAGTGTCGAATTTGTTATGCTTCTCCTCATCCCCACAGTCTTCAAATGCTCTTTAATTTTTAAATATTTTTTCCAAGCCCTACGTTTTAAAAATTGCTTAATAAACTCCTCTGACCCCACCTTCTCCACATACTCCATCATAAGCGAAACCATCCTCTGTTGTTTCTCCTCACGCTCCACCTTCTCCGCATCATCATCAACACTTGCTCTGACAAGATCATAGATATATTGTTTATTTAATCAACTAATACAGTGAAATTACTAGCTAAATTTTTGAATTCCAAACAACAAATTGAATAATAAAACAACTATATATGGAGTAGTATTATTTTTAAAAAACAGTAACGAGATATCCATGTGTGTATAATTGCATCCGATTTGAAGCCGCATACTTATATTTATCTAAAACTATGAAACCTGAATCCAACTCCAAACACAACTAAACATGAATCAAGCCAAACACATACACAAATACATCGGAAACTGCACATCAGAAGACGATTGATGAGATTTAATTTAAAGCCGAAATTAAGGGCACCAACACCACAACGATATCAGATAAAAAAAAATTGCATCTAATTCGAAGCTGCTGCATACAATGAAAATTGAATCCTACTCCAAACACAACTACTACAGTACGCGAATCAAGCGGCCAAACAGATACACAAATATATTTCGAAAATTGCACATCAGAAGCAGATTGATGAGATTTAATTTAAAGCCGAATTGAAAAGGTATCAACGCCTAAAATAAAAATAAAAATAAAAATTGCATCTAAAAATATGAAAATCGAATCGATCGATCTCCAAACACACCTTTGAATCAAATCCGCACACACACACATATAGTATATATGATATATCGAAAACTACAGATCAGAAAATTGATGGAGATTCAAAGCGGAAACACGTAAACGATGCCTAATTAAACAGATAACTCACCCCATACTCGTAGAATCCATTCTAAAATTCTTCACACAAAATCTGCTTAGAGCGTCCGACTTATACTATGATCGTTGTAGAATGTAGAAATCTGTGAGAAATTGCGTCAAAGAAATAAGGATTTTTGGTGGGCTTTTGTGTTTGCATGCGCATAGGCCCTTCTTTGAGGTTTTTATTTTTTTTAACCTCCTTTGGACTTTTTACCCTTTAAAAATAAACCCCAAATTTATGTTTCATAGTAACTTTTACAATTACTTAGTAATTTTAAATTGAACAATTTAAAAAGTTATGAAATTTGAATTTAGTGGACCATAATTTCTGTTCACTACTTTCCTATATTAAATATTCTCAAATCTCATTGATTTGGCCTTTAATTTGTCCAAGATTTCTGGTAAACAATACTCCCTCCACTTTTTAATAAGTGTCGTTTTAACTTTTTTCAACAAATTAAGATTATAAATCATGGTCTATATTACCCTTCATTAATTATACTAATTTTAATATATAAATTTTGTTTGATAAAGAATGTGGTCAAGAATGTAGCTAGTATTAATAAATCAAATTATTTTTGGTATAAACAATTTTTGTGGAATTTAATTATGAAAAATATTTATGGTAAATGAATAAGGGTAAAATAGTCAAAATTAAAGAAAAAACTCTACAATGACACTTATTTTAAAATTAATTAAAAAGTCAAAGTAACACTTAATAAAAAACGGAGGAAGTACAAGATATTCTTTTCTTATTCTGTGGTGTACACCTCAAAGATTCATTATGCAGCATCAATTTTTCCTTTTACAGAATTTATTTTACTTTTTAAATTAAAAAATGGAACGTTTTGCAAAAAAAAAAAATCTGTAACTCGTACCCATAACATAAGCAACCAGGATAATTAAAATGATTGAGAAATCTTACAATGCATTGTATACCTTTGTAGTGTTACCTATTTCGCAAAATATCTCATTTTAGTTTAAAAAATCAATTTACATCAGTATAACTTCTTTAATTGTTCAATTTACGTTCAATTTACGTCAGAGAGACCAAAACAACATCATTTCTATCACTTGAACAGTAAATTTGAGGTATTTAGGGGAATTTGTGTAGCTACGACGAAAATTGAACATAAATTATTGAACGTAAATTGAACTTTTAACTATTTTTCACATTTTTTAAAATGTGAAAGATAGGAGACGCGAAAAATTTCAATCTTAGACTTCGTTAGTTTTAAAAAAGAAAAAAAGAAGACCTTTATTAAATTTTAAAAATCTGTAATGGTACCACTTAGAAGACGTAAGGAAAAATGGGCATTCATTGAAACAACTTGAATTTGATTATAATCATAGTATAACAAACACGAGAAAGGGATCCTCTTTGCATGTTTTTTTTACAGTAACTAAAATATTTAGAAAATCTGTTGTTTGCACCAGTTCATGAGCACACAATTTTTTTTAAAAAAAAAGTGTAATAACTAAAATATTTAGAAAATTTGAATGCTCAAGAATAGCTAATGAAACCAAATAGGATGCTGCTTTATTCATTAAAATGGCAGATTAAAAAAGATGCATCATTTGCTTATTGTTATTTTTTTTTTTTAAGTCTCGGTCGCGGGGGGATCCCGTTTAAAGCGGGAGCTCTGTATGGAGCTGACCCCATAGAAATTGTTTGCACCTTAGAGGGTTCGAACCTGAAACCTAGAGAGGAGTATACTCCTAAGTCCCAAGCCTATACCACTAGGCCAACTCCTTAGGGTTGCATATTGTTAATTGATCATGCCCCTAGCCTTTCTTACACATTAGGGAGTGGCCATATTTTCCCAAACAATTCTTCAACCCGCTTTGATTGGCTCGCTCGCGTACCCCTCCATTCGAGCGTTCCTAAGTTCCGCAGCTGCCGGCCCCAAGCCCAACGCACGCGAAACTGTGCTTGTCTCACTTCACAAGTTGAAAATATCCAAAAACGGATTAAACTGAGATAAGGATGATATTTAAACTTTATAAATTTTAAAGCATAATCTATATATATTTGTATTTTTTTTTATTATTATTTATATAAATAATCATGATATCTCATCTATCTAAATTTACTTTTTGACCCTTCAATTTTTTCCCTGGCCGAGACTTTGGAAAATATCATCCGAATAAAATTTGGGCCTGACTGTTTAGCTTAGAGCCTGAGCCTAGACCACAAGTTTTTTTACTAAACTTTTCGTTCCATAAAAGAAGAGAAGGCGATTTGAATTCGTGTATAAAAAATAGGTATGGATATACTTATCACGTGATTTTTTTAAATAAAAAAAAAATTGAGCAAAGGGTAGAAGTATAAAAGACATTTCATACATTATTAATTTATATAAAAAAAAATTTTACCAGTGAGTGGCTTAACTAATTCCGTGAGTGCATATTACCGTGGCCGTGGGCTGGTGGTTTTGCACAAAGATTTGGGTCTGATTTACATCTTTTTTTAGGCCTGGGTTATATACCCCGAGTTTTTGTTAAAAATAAAATAAAATCCAAGTTCTTGTTAAAAAAATTGAGATATTTTTTCCCGATTATTTGTCAATAACTCAGCAAATTTTTTTGAGAGATTTCTGTGGAAGATTTTTTTGAAAACACTCAGAAATTTCTGTTGAGAAATTGTGAAAATTCTCGGTGAATCAGAGCCGAGTTTTAAGTTTTACGAAGTTCTTTTTAAAAAAAAATAAATAACACTTACATATACATATGTGTACCGAAAATTTCGTTTGTCAATCATTGAAATTCAAAATAAATCTCTCCACGTTTTCAAATTATTATTTTTTTGGATCGAAATTTTAGAAAGAAGAAGGAAATACATAAAGTTTTTATTTTTGTGTTTTTTTGGGTGAGGACCTGAGGGGTGAACTCAGTAACAGAGGTAGTACATTCATTTTACTCAAAATTAAAATGTGGTGAAGATATAATTAAAGGGGGCATTTAACTGTCCCCTATGGATTTTATGAAAATGTTGCTTGAGTGACAATTAATTCTTGCATAAAATAATTTAACATCAAACGGATCTAAATTAAGCATACTAGTATAATTTACTCACTAATGTCATTTGAATTTGTTCTTACTAACTAACTAATTAAATAAAATAAAAAATCCAAAAAAACGTCTCTTTGCCACCAACTCAATTGTTAAATATATACAAACTTTATCAACTTTTGATGTATATACTATTTGTGCACTTTTTGTGTCACGACTCACGGGCATGTACATTCGTGATTGCAACCTCACTTGAATTTTCTTGTTTTAATCAAAATTTGTGTATTTTATTTTTTGTCTTTTTTCTTTTGTTATTTTCCATTTATCCTTTTTCCTTCTTTTTTTTTTTTTTAATTAATTAGCCTACTCTGCAAGTAATGTGGCTTGTAAATTGATATCCCATCTTTTATGATGATCATGTGAATAAAAAGATAAAGTTGGGTTGTGAACCAATCATGTCCTCGTGAACTAAACTCATCATGTATCTTTATTACCACTTGGACTATGTTTCTTTATGATTATTATGTCATAACTTCTTGAAACATATCTTTGTTTTTTTCTTTTTTAATTTTAGTTACATTATGAAGAAAAGAAAAAAAAAAGTACCTTAGTTCTAGTTTGATAGTGTAGATTAATTCAAAATAGAGGTTGATGGTAGATGCATTATTAAGTGTAAAATTAAAAAAATTACTTGTTGAAAATTGCGGGTTTTGACAGTCATGTTTGAAAAAAACAATTTAATGGGTTAAACATTAACTTCAAACTCATCTGTCAGATTCGTCGAACTTGGACGTTTCTTGGGCTTCAAGTTGTTGACTGCCCACGAAAAGCGTCCACTAAGTTTGTAGATTTACCCATGTTTTCTCAACTTTCCCAAGTGAGGGCTTGCCTATATATATCCGATCTCCTCTTTTGTCAGATACATAAATTTTCCCAGTCTTTCTTCCTTCCTCGCTTTTTGAACCCTAATTGTTCAACTCTTACGCTTCTGGTTAATTCGTTGTTACTCTATTACAATGGTGCTACTGTACCAGGGTGTGGAAATCGGTTTACCATTGGGAACATTATGTATATCCCGTGAGCACCAGTTAGGACGTACT
Organism: Galeopsis tetrahit; assembly: GCA_963675135.1. Taxonomy (NCBI): domain Eukaryota; kingdom Viridiplantae; phylum Streptophyta; class Magnoliopsida; order Lamiales; family Lamiaceae; genus Galeopsis; species Galeopsis tetrahit. The sequence continues at coordinate 418,986 of OY776134.1, forward strand.
TGTCTTGCGAAAAAAAAAAAAGGAATTTTCTTGATTCGATTTCACATATATATTGATTAAGAACACTGATCTCGTTTACATTGCAGTTTACCCCTTATTGGATATAACACTACAAACAAGTAATTAAAAACACACTTGATTGTATGCATATCAAATGACAAAAATACACACTATTTGTCATTCAATTTGGACCAGATGAGATATTCGAGTTTAACTATATATTGACTAATTAGATATTGCTTTTTGGTTAGTTAATCAATTTGTCTTTCACAAATGTTTCACTAATGATTATTTACATAAAATTATATGATTAATATACATTTTTTTCAAGTTAATTAACGAGTGAATAACAAATTAAAGGAAATTAATATACATTTGTTAATTCAAGAAAAAATGAGGTTAAGGGTCCCAATCGATACATGGCTGGAAGGTTGTAGCATAACATCTAGAACGATAATTTTGTCCATGGATTAGAATAAAAGCTATTAATTTTGATGGATTGTAGCTGCTCTCCAAACTAATTTCCAATTATCTTTCATTAACAACTTTAATTATCTTGCTAATCCGGCCAACAAAAACTTTACCCCTTATACCTAATTATTCAATTAATCACTTTTCACATGTTATAATATATATGTTTTTATAGCTACATAAGTGCCAAAACATCTCAATTATGAAAACAAATTATGTGTGCACATTTCGTGTAAATGCAAGTTTTGTGTACGGTTCATAAGTGAACATTTCATTTATTAAGTAAATGATTATACATAAGTATTTTAATAGGATAAATATAAATGATAGTTCTAAATAGTAATTAGATTTTTTTACAAATTATATTAAATGCTAATTATCCTCTCACCCCCTTTTGGTGTCATTGGCTACCGGCCAATTAATATTATTATTGTGTTAAATATGTAGCTTACAAATAAAAGTGATGAAAATCAGGTGCATATATGTAAGGAGAATGCATTATGTACACAAAATCTAATGCAAAACAATTAATTTCTGCCCTTATAACTTTCACAATTACATGGATTTATTGTTTGTGGTGCATTGCATATATATATAGATGGAGACATGAAGCTAACAATGTTATGGTCCATCCATGTGATGTGATTTTTGGTTGATAAAATTAATTTATATAATAATATTTAAGTAATAGAAAGGACGAAGACAAATTTAATGTAGCTAGGAACAACTTTGGTCCATACCTTAATATCACATAATTTGAAACAAACATTAATTCAATAAAAAAGGAGCAAGAAAAAAAAATTCACATGTAGAACAAAATTTAATAATGTATATAGTGAAATTTTAGGAAAGGAAATGTTTTTATCTCGACTTGGTTTTGTAATCCTTATAGTTGTCTTATCGATTAATTATAGGTTACTTATCTATAACTTATTCGTTAATTAATTCTTAAATACTCATTTTTTAGTATATTAAAATTTTGAAACTATTTTACGTGAAATGATCCCACAACAAAATGTGTGAATAAAATATTATGACTTTGTACTAATGTCAACATCAACTACATGAATGCATGAACTTAAAAGATGAATTAAAGTTGATGTATATATGCACACATACTAGGCAAATTCTTTGAGTTCGTCCAATATATGACCGTGTTTTGTAAGATGATTTACCGATGTAACACGAGTAACACTGCAATTTTTTAAAAAATAAAAGCACCCGAAGAACTTGAGTTGAAATTTGAAATTTTGAGGGTTGGAATCCGATTTTTGCAATCTAGCACACTTTTTCAATTAAATTAAACTTTGGTTGTGGAAAGGGACTGTATACCAACAACTAGGGGCATAGTTCACGTGGGCTTCTTTATCAAACTCTCACACACATACCTACTAAGTATATATGAATGATGCTCTTTTAAGCCAAGAAATCCTACAATATTGCAACCCAATACCTTTATTTTTTATAAAAATAGAAAGAAAATAAACCGGGTTTTTCTTTTGAGAAAAATAAACAATTTATAGATCTGTTGAATTGAAAATATTGGTGCAATGGCACTTCTAATAAATTTAAAGTGGTGTGAAAAAACAATGTTGAAAGACACAAATTAAATTAAAGTCTATAGATGTGTATAAATAATTTTGTAATTGTTGATGTTATTATATCATACTACTAGTTTATTAATTTGGCAAAATTAGATAATGGAAATAATATCAAATCTGGAAAAGATGTATACACATATTAAGGTTTAGGTTGGAGTACAAGTTAAGGCTAGAAGTAAAGAAGTAATAAAAAATAGTGGAATATTCTATAACCAACAATTTAGAATTGAATTAATATTCAAAATATATTTACTAAATTTCAAATAGAATGTATTCTTTTATATATATTGTTAATATAGTCATTTATATCTTGTCTTACAAGCAACTTTAAATTGCATTGTGAGAAAAAATGAGATAATTTATGTGTGAATTTTCTTGTGAAGAATACAAAGTCTTCTCCTAAATTGAAGGAGATTTGAAACGCAATTTTTATTGTATATAAAATTGATCAAATGAGTTGAGTGCTGAAAATAAATATTAGTTGGATAATATGTCCATATTAGATATATCCCAAAAAAAAAAAACTTGTAGGAGTATCATATTTGTTGATGAACAATTTGAAATATGACATTTAAATCTTCTAAATGAGTGATAAGTGATAAAAAGATGGTTACAACTTAGTAGGTAGACAGTTTGAAGGGGAACTCTTGAAGCGAATAACAGAAAATTATCGAAAATTGGACTCTTGATTATTTCTAAGAGTTAAATTTGATACCATCCAAAATCTCAACTGTCTCGTTGAACAACAAATCATTCATAATCTTCCAAATTCTCCCGATAATATATTGTCAAATTAGACCAAAAAAACCTTCTCACCACTGAATTCCTCTCAAAACTCACAAATTCTAGAAAATGCTCCAAGTGGAGTATGCATGAGGTCATTGAACCATTAAGATTCAAAATTGATTGAGGGTGCATGTGAATCATGTGATCATCAATATTGTTATTCAAACATTTAAATATTGCTTCCTCCTATTTTTAATAAGGTTACGTTTTGACACTTTATTTTATTGACAAATTAGATAGCGTTTGACACATTTTAAAATAAATTCATTACAATTGTTCGGTTGTTCCACATAATTTACCTTTAAAATCATTACAATTCTTAAATAAATGTGTTTTTTAAACGAGAAAAAATATATGTATTTTTTAAATATACGTACATTAATCTAAAATGAGAGATTTATTGTATGAATTATTTATATTCATAAAACAAAACATTAAATTAGAACATGATAAGAATAGATATTAATCCATATGGATATTATAATTGAGTAAATAATAATGTATATTATTATAAAGGTATGGTAGATAAGAAATTAAATGTGTCCCATCATTAATTAAATAAAGCACCAAGCACACATTCTCGTGTATCAAATGAAATGCAATAATATGACATGCTTTCAATTTTTTTAATTGCATCACACCTGTATACAGATTCTATTGTCTTGATGAATAAATGGATTGTATACTATAATATATTTCTGGGTTGAATGTCTTGAAAAATAAATTCAATCGACAATAACATTTATTGTTTACTTTAATAATTAAAACATAAACATATTTCTGGTCTCGGGATATAATTTTCACTAAATTTATTCACATACATTTTATAAAATTATTCTTATTTTCCATTTTTTTTTATTGTCCAATTTTATTATGTTCATTTATTTTTTTGAAATAATATTGTTTATCGTACTTTATATTTTTTGGAACCCAATTTTATTATTGACTTTGGTAGTGTTTGCAACAACAAGTTGTAGCTTATAATCACTTAAACACTTTAAAACAGATTTTACGAAACATTCATTCACCAGCTTCTGCCTGCTTCAAAGTAATCACACTTTCGGTACACACGGTCATTTTTGTAAAATTAATAAAAAGTGGTATTTAAAAAAAAAAAAAAGCATCATCAACTAATTCTAACAAATTGCTTAAAATCATTTTGTTTTAAAACGCCATCCACTTTTCATCTTCCTACAAATATCAATTTTAATCACTTCTAATAAAAACACAATATATATATTGCAAACACTATTTTTATTCATAAACAATCATTTTATTTATAAGTGAATCGACAATATTTCATCCTACCCTCAATTTATCTATTTTATATATAAGCTTTATTAATATTTTATCTATTTTATTTCCATCTTTCATTGCTTTCAATCATCACTTAATTACTCAAAATTTTCATTTAATCTTAATTATAAGTAATCATTTTATTTATAATTAATGGATTCCACGATAGTTTTACTTTATCTAAATTTTTTTAAGACGCGTGTTAAATTCAATAAGAACCAACATTTTTGGACGACATGAGTTCGTTTTTTTGCATGAAATTGGCAAGTGGACCATACACTGAAACCAGGTTCTAACATTAATCATACGGTCAAATAAACTTTATTATTAAAATTTACTTTAATTTATAATTGTGTAATCTTGATTACCTTTATATATTGTGAAGCAGTGTCACAATTCACTTATCAGCAATTACACTAAGGCTCATTATAGATTAGTTTAAAATAGATATTGTAAGTAATTAAGTTCAAAATAAATATTTAATTAGATATATAATAAATTATTTAAAATATATCGGATCTAATCATAAATATCTTTTAATACATTCTCTAAATCATGATTTTCTTTATGAGACGTTATTATGGGTCAAAGCCTTAATTTATGATTTGTTGGTTGATGGCTTATTTCAATATCTATATTATAACTTTTATCTGACTTAAATTTATCATTATATCATTCATGTAAATTTTAGTGTAATAAAAATATAAGAAAAAAAAAATAATAGTATGATACAAATTCACCTAATATGAAACAAAGACGGAGTATTAACCTTCATGTAAACCTAATCGTAAGAAAGACAAAATCTTATGTGAATCCATATTTACGTGAATTTTGTTTTTCAAGTATTGTTATTATGCAAAGTCCTTATGCATATAAAATATTAATAGTAATATATAAAATTTTACTATTTAAAATAAAAAAATACAACATGTTTTTAAACAGGGTTTTTTTTTTAATCTCATATTGAAACGATCAATTTGACCAACTTAAATGGGAAGTGGTCAAAGTTATTTATATTCATAAATCTAGTACACAAAATCCCAAGACACCCGATAAAAACTCGTCAAGACCATTAAGATAGTTAGAAAAAATATCACTCTTTTTTTAATTTAAAAAAATATTATCAAAACTTATTTAATCTTGGAAAATGGCAGTCATGATTGCGTAACGGCACTCCAAGACATTATAATTAAAATAATAGTAATATATGGGAGGATGACATTTTTCAACCTTTTATTATGATAAAATAATATTGTATACATTTTCACTTACATAAATAATACTATCCTGTTATTCTCATTTTACAAAATATGGTTTTATTTTCATTCTCCAACCCCTTAATTATTCAAATTGTCATGATTCATAATATTCCACAATAACATTTTTTTTTATCTATTTTTCCCTAAAACTTACGCCTCTTTATTATTTCAATATTTGTAAATTGATTTAACATTTCATTATTTGAAAAAGTCAACTTCTTACTCTTTTAAAAAAAAATCATCTTACAGTTAAGTGTCACTTTAGCTTTTGAATTAATTTTAAAATAAGTGTCATTCTATGATTTTTTCTTTAATTTTGACTATTTTATCCTTATTCATTTACCATAAATATTTTCATTAATAAATTCCACAAAAATTGTTTATACCAAAATTAATTTGGTTTATGATACATTATTTATCAAACAAAATTTCTAAAAGATGGAGGGAGTAATATTTATACAACATGTTATTACTTTATATCTATTGACAAGAAAATTTATATCCAATAAATTGAATTACCCATTTCATTCCTCTAAAAAGTCAACTGATCACCTTCAATAATAATAAATAATTATTGCATTAAAGAAACTTGTGTAAATAGTAAATATTGGAAGATATGTTTGAAAAGGGTAATTTTGACCATTGGTATCAAAATGTCAGTGAATGCTGAGGTGTCTGCTGCAAGCAAAGCCCAAAGAATTTGTGTAGGCGTACAAAGCTTCATCACCAATTCACTTTTTTTCTGAAAAATAAAAACTCACCAAACAAACAAATAAATAAATAAATAAAAATTGTACTGTAATATCTTCTCACTCGTCTCTTTCATTCAGAGGCATACAATTACGTATAACAGATACATATATATAGAGAGAGAAACAGATCATACAGAATTTTAATGGCGTTAAGGCCGTAGGCCAAATAAACAGCATATCTGTTAATCTGCTTTTGCCATTTCCATTCATAATTCTCTCAATTCGATTCAGCATTCAGTCAACTCAGTTGTGAGCATTTGGAATTCCCGCCGCATTGAGGTTATTTGAGTCAATTGGCGTTTCCGGCTAAAATCGCCGGAGCTCCGGTGAGTAAACAGTGTTGAAAGTAATGTGTACGTTAGGGTAAAACAGTAAATATGTTCAAGCCGGCGCGATGGTGGAGTGATAAGAACAGAGTGAAAGTTGTTTTCAAGCTGCAATTCAATGCATCTCAGGTATTCGATTTATTTATTAATTATTGGTGCATTTCCCCTGTTTCATGAAGTCGTGGATTTATTTTGGATTTTAGAGCGCAATGATTTTGGTATTTGGATTAGGTATTATGAGGCATTGTGAATGATTAAACACAATTTCAATCATGGTAGTTTCTACCTAATTTCTATTTTAAATTGGTTGAAATTTAGGTGGCGGAGGTTGGAGGGAATGGATTGATTATATCTGTTGTTCCCTCTGATATCGGAAAGGCAACTGTGAAATCGGGCAAGGCAACGGTTCTAGATGGGAGCTGTGTGTGGGAGAATCCTGTGTATGAAACTGTAAAGTTTAATCAAGATCCAAAATCAGGGAAGATTCATGAAAGGATTTACTACTTTGTTGTAGGCACGGTGTGTAATGTGATAAGAAAAGGAAGAAGATGAAATTAATATGCATTGTTTTGTTACTATAAGGAAATTATTTAGTTCTTATAGACCTTTGTTGTTGTGTTATAGGGGCCATCTAAATCTGGAGTTGTTGGAGAAGCTTCAATTGATTTTTCGAATTATGTTGAAGCAACTAAGGCCTCGTCGGTTTCTCTTCCCCTCAAGAATTCGAAAAGTGAAGGTGTTCTCCATGTGAGTACCGTTGGAATTTCATATAGATGCCTTTTCTGTTTGATTTGGTTGAGGGTGATGAAGATTATAAAGATATATATGAAGATCTGTTTTGATTTATTGTGTTTAATCTGTTACCTTTTATTTCTTTTAGGATTCTTTATTAGTTTGTACTGTTATAAATAGTTGTGTTTAGCATTGTTTCAAGGAGTTGAATTTGATTAATGAAAAACGAGAGTTTTATCTCAATATATCTTTTATTGTATTCTTTATGAATCAATGTAGACTTTTCTGGGTATTCTTGGAATCAACGTAATTAGTGTTTGTTCTTGTGATCTACATTTATATTTATCTTTGTTATACGCTTTGCATCAAAGGGATACCAGGTTATGATCTGATTCGATAAAATGTCTTGACAGGTATCGATCCAGAGGGTACTTGAATCCATGGATCAAAGGTGCTGATTAACACTCTCATAATTGTGTTAACAATTACCTGCATGTATTGTTGTAGTGATTTTTTTTTGTATTTAATTTATAATAGGGAGATTGGAGAAATTGAGAATGCAAATATGTATCCAGAGCTGGACAACCATGATACAGATGGAACCATCAGAATCAGCTCTGTTGAAGTAATCTCAGAACCCTTGGCTTTGAAATCGGCTTAATTTGCTGATAAAATCACCACTTTTCGCAAAATTGTAATATAATCTAAACTTTTGAGTTTTGACAAATAAGACCTCAATTTTAAAAAAACTGCAATTCAAACTTCCGGGCAGATTGACTCTTGCCCGTTTGGATATTTTTTATGCATAACGACGTCACTTGGGATTGCCAAGTAGGGTGACATGTCAAAAACGTGCGAGAGGTGACCAGCCCAAAAGTTCGAAATACATGTAATTTGCGAAAAGATGGTGATTTTAGCAGTATTCAAGCCAACCTTTTTGTCATATTTCACAATTGATTTTTAACAATAATCTCTGGATTTCATGTTTTCAACAGGATGTGCCATCTAATAAGACTGTTTCTCAATCTGAATTTAAGTTAAAGCGCAGGGGGTCTAGTGGGTCCGATGTTACATTGTCAAGTTCTGTCAGCAGCTCTGGAGTTGAAGCACCGTGGGAACTAAAGAATGACAGTACAGATGACTCTTCAAGCACCGTGAGAGAAGCCTTTCTAAACGAGCACTCTGAGGCTTCGGATCTTGTGATCGAGAGGCTGAAAACTGATGTTGCTGCTTTGTCCAGACAGGTCGAGATGTCTGAGTTAGAACTGCAGGCTTTGCGTAAGCAGATTGTTAAAGAGAACAAAAGGGGGCAGGATCTTTGTGGGGAAGTTGTTTGTTTGAAAGAAGAAAGGGATTCTTTGAAAGAGCAACTCAAGAGTTGTACAGATGAAACGAGATTTAAGAGCAATTTGCTCTTTGATGGAATGGATTCTGGGGCGATTGTTGAGGAGCTAAAGCAAGAATTGAATCATGCGAAAGAGATGAATAGGAATCTACGAATTCAGCTTGACAAGACTCAAGAATCAAACTCTGAACTGATTCTTGCTGTGCAAGATCTTGAAGAAATGTTGAATCAGAAGAAAGGCATAGATGATCATAAAGATGATGATGATGATGATGATGAAGAACAGAAGGCATTAGAGGATTTGGTGAAAGAACACAATGATGGAAAGGGGTCGTTTGTTTTAGAACGACAAATTATGGACTTACGTAGTGAATTAGAGACCTACAAACGAGATAAGGATGATTTAGAGATGCAAATGGAGCAGCTAGCACTTGATTACGAAATCTTGAAGCAGGCTAATCATGATATGTCGAATAAGCTGGAGCAGAGCCAAATTGAGGAACAGCTTGAATTGCAGTATGAATTTTCGTCTCCTGATGAACTTGAAACCCGTGTGGAAAACATGGAGAACGAACTGAAAACACGAGCAAAAGAATATGAAGAACTTCAAGCCCATGCAAAAAGTCTGGAGGAAGAAGTTGAAAAACAGGCACAAGGATTTGAAGCTGATCTGGAGTCCCTTACAGTCGCTAAAATCGAGCAGGAAAAGAGAGCAATAAGAGCAGAAGAAATGTTGAAAAAAATGCGGTGGAGAAATGCTAATACAGCAGAGCGTCTTCAGGAGGAATTCAAAAAGCTTTCTGTCCAGCTGGCATCTACGTTTGAAACGAATGAGAAACTTGCTACGAATGCTCTGGCTGAAGCAAATGAGCTTCGTTTGCAGAAAAGTCACCTAGAGGAAACGCTCCAGAAAATTTATGAAGAACACCAATTAGTTAAAAAGCATGCTGAAGATACTCATAAGTTTCTCACAAATGAAATTTGTGTGCTGAAAGATGAGATCGAAACACACATTGCTAAAAACAGGATTCTATCGGAGGATATGAGGAGTAAAAAAACTGAACTAGATAAGATGAGAATATCAATCAAGGAAATGGAATGGCTCGTTGAGCAAAAGAATGATGAAAAAACTGAATTAGAAAGCAGGGTTTTACTTATGAAGGCTGAGGCTGAAGATTTGCATAAGGAATTAACTAAGATGAAATCTGTTGTGAAAGAAAAGGAATCGTTAGCTGGGAATCTGCAGTCAGAGGTAGACTCTCTCCAGTCTCAGTGTACGAAATTGAGGCATTCGCTGTTAGAGGATGAGGTGGAAAAAGAGAAATTAAGGAACCAAGTTCTGCAATTAAAAAGTGATTTGAAGAAGAAGGAAGATAGCATTGAGAAGAAAGCGAAGGATGGCCGTGGGCGAGCAACAGCCGTTGATGCAACCAGAGCTACTTTGAAAACAAGCAAGCCCCACGCTCGTGAATCCAAAGAGGTGGCAAATCTCAAGGAGAGAATAAAGTCACTTGAGGTAAATCTACACTAAATTGCCTTATCAGATAATTATAGACATGAATAATTCATACTAAGCGAAGATTCATTTTTTCTTACCTTTTCATTTCTTATTTCATATTTGGGGCTGGAGATTGCTATTATGGAATAAGGGTGTGTGTAGAAAAATCACCTATACCATTTTGGTGTTTCATCTTGTATTTCATTATCTTAAATACATGACACGCATCATTAATGATGAGTTGTGATATCATTTATTACATGTGTCATGTAAACACGAGATGAAACACCAAAGTGGAATAAGAGATCTTTGCTAATGTATTTTGATATCAATTTCGTTACTACGTTCAACAGAGTCAGATCAAGTTAAAAGAAACTGCTCTCGAAACATCAGCAAATTCATTCCTAGAGAAGGAAAAGGAACTTACCACCAAAATTGAGGAGTTAGATGGAAAGCTGGAAAACATTGCTCATTGTTGTGAAAATGAAGTTGAAAAGGTAACTAGCAAGTTGTAGTTCATTTGTTTCTCCAGGTTATGTACAATTTTTGGACTTTTTTGAGGAATACATAAAACAATATCAATGATGTCCAAACTTGTGTCTCAGTGAAGTAATTAAACTTATGGTTATGCTTGTTACTGATGATGATTAGGCTGAAAAAGAGACGAAACAATGGCATACATACTCTTAATTCTGCTTATTACTCATTCCCTTTCCAACCACTGTTTTATAGAGAGTAGACTGATTAGCTTGAAGAGAATATTTTTACGGTCAAATCTAAGCAGTGTTTTCGTAAGTAGGCTCTGTAAGTATTTAGTATACTTAATAAGTTAATGGAGAAAATGGGTCTTCTGCATTGATTTGATCAATAATACTAAAAAACAAGAGATCTTAATTAGCAACAAAAAAAAAAAGGTTGTTCAATCAATCTTGACTATCTCCTTATTATCTCTGGTATTTTTCCTTTGTAATCATTTAAAAAAAAAAATCCAACAATGGTTCTCTTGGAATTCAGGCGGCGGCTGCAGTTGTGGATGATCAAGTTCCAAATGGTATAATGATTAAAGAAGCAGGAAACAACGACGAAGACTTAGCAAAGAGGTATATTTTTCACTCCAATTCATTGCTAATAGACTAAGTGTAGGTCTCATGTGAACTAGGTTCACTTGAACTCTCTTCTTCAAAGTAATATTGTTTAGCATATGAAATAGTACTATTTAGAAAAAGAAGTATCACGTTTTAAAAATATTTGATTTTATGTGTTATTTTTCTCAAAATCATTAAACTGTGATGCTTTGTATACTAAGCAATATGTATTATTGAGTTCACCATAAAACTTCCGTGAATTTGTCAAAGACTAATAAGTGTTCCTTCAATGCATTTTCCATTGCAGCAATGATTTAACGGAATTAAAACACGAAATGTTTTTACTCGAGGAGAGGAACAAATCAATGGAAAGAGACCTCAAGGAAATGCAGGAGAGATATTTGGACATAAGCCTCAAGTTTGCAGAGGTAGAGGGTGAAAGGCAACAACTTGTAATGAAATTACGCAACGCAAATAAGAGCTCGTAGCATCCGCAAATCGACAAAGATTTTGTAAGAGTTTCCAAAATAAACATTTTATTGATTCCTTCATTTGATTGGATGTAATATAGTTTTTTTACCCTGGAGAAGGAGATGTGCTTTGACATTGTATTCTTTTATTCTTTTTCTCTTCTGTAATGTAATAATGTTGTTTGTGGTTATGAAATACGAATAGAGTGTTTAAGGATAAAACATGGGTATATAATAGTAATTTGCAATTTTTTTTTATTAATAGAAAAGAGGTTCGTTCTTAATTTCTTGACCAGCTTACCCTCAATTTTTTTCCAACCCAAGTTAAAAATTAAAATCACTTTTATTTGCTGACACTTTTCATTTTTCTGTATAAATGGATGCAAGAACGATAAATAAATTTACAAATAAGAACACAAGAAATTATGTGGTTCACTAGTAATGCGTTGCTACGTTAATTAATATGTACCTTTATTTTTTTGTAATTTATAAAATGTCGTCATTTTTATAAGAGAAAGTCTCAAATACACACTAAATCAAATCATTTTGGTGCACACCTTTTTTAAACTGCTTTCTTCTCTCCTCCTTCTCCTTTCTTTAATGACGGTACTCATTTTGTTATTATTAATTCAAAATCGATTCAGAAATTAACTACAATCAAGGACCACACTAAAATTCCACATGATTTATAGTTTCCTCATGTGGCCATCGATTTCGTTCCCTGCCTGAATAATTCCCTTCACCTTCACCGCCGCCGCGTCCGAGGGTGAACCGTCGCTGTTATTTTCCAAGAAAACTGAAGCATCCAACATGGCGTGCAATTTGGTCACTGGTACTTTGTTGAAGATTTTGTTATGACATATATATATGTGTTGACCGATCTCCATATGTGAAATAGTGTGCACGATGCACACTATGCGCAGATGACCAACTGTTTTTGTAATTTGTTGTTAAAATTATGTTTCCGTGTTAGTAGTTACATTTCTTTTGGTGCATGTGAAGTGCACACACAAAATGTAGTTTTTCCTTAGTATACAAACCAATAAAATATTTTAGACATATAAAGTTTATCTTTTAATTCTTGTTAGGTCCCTATTTAATGTTAATAATTAATATTGATAATAGTTCCCCGTCAAAATAAATAAATTAATATTGATAATCAATTTCAACAATTATTAAATAAGAGTATTTTAGATAATAAAAAAATGTCGAAATATAAGAAAAGTAAACTATAAATTAAGACAAAAACTAAATAAATAGTGACATATTTTTTTTTAAGACTGATGAAAGTATTTGAAATTAACAACATATTATTTATAAACAAAAATCAACTCACAACTTTAAATAATAATAGTATGGGCTATGTGGCAGTTATAGAGAAGATCAGCACATTCAGTTAAAACACACACACACACGCCAAATTAAGGGTGCTATAAATAAGAGTTGTTAACCAACATATTCCAAATTTCAATATTCAAAGTGTATGCAGTTAGCTGTTTTTCGTTCTTGTTGAAATTTAGGCTACGTGTAGGACTATAATTTTTTAATTGCTGGTTTAATTTATATGATTTGTTCTTGGTTTTACAGATCAAACAAGAATTACAAGAGTATTTAGAGGTATTTTGTTTAATTCTGTGGTTTGTTTTAATGTATTGCTTGTGCAATAATTGTGAATTATAGATCGAATAGGACGGATCATGAATTCCTAATAGATCGTATATCTAATTATATTGATCTTGTAAACTTTAAAAAAAAATGACTAATATTACGGATCATCAAGAGAATAAGAACTAATCTAGAAAAAGATCAAACTTTAATTTATGTTTTCATTGTTTGGTGTCAGACAATCCATTGAGGCAAACCGATGTGGCAGACTCTGAGGTGAGATCAATTTTTTTTTTTTTTTTAAATGTTATAAGGTTGTATTTATAAAATTTTAATATATTTTTGGCAGATGTTTTTTTTGCATTCCCGGCGCCTATCAGGTCAATGACGTGGACGGGAAAGCCGACGAGCAAGGCGGTGTGGACGGGAAAGCCGGTGGCGTGGGCAAGCAAGGCGGCAGTAAGGGTAATATTAGGAATTATTATACAAGAATTAATTTCTTACATCTCTACAAGTTTAAAAGTTCACACTTTTAGATGAGACAATTTTTTTTTTCATTGAATCGGAGCCTCCAGGAAATGACCTGGGTTCGATTCCTACTGAAAGCAACTCCACCAATTTAAATTGTCCACTCGATAGGCCTCCTCCCGAAAGAGTAGGAGGTGATAATCAGGCCCATGAGTGAGGGAGAGTATTAAGAATTATTATACAAGAATTAATTTTCTACCTCTCTACAAGTTCGGATTTTTTATGAGACGAAATTCTTTCAGGTAACAGCAGCACGGGCGGCCAAGGAAGGGGAGGCATTAAGGGCGCGGGCGGGCAAGGAGGAGGCGGCAGTAAGGGCGTAGGAGGGAAAGGAGGAGGTGGCAGTAAAGGCGTGGGAGGGCAAGGAGTAGGCAGCGGAAAAGGCGGTGCAGGAGGGCCAGGAGGAGGTGGCAGTAAGGGCGTGGGAGGGCAAGGAGGAGGCAGCGGAAAAGGCGGTGCAGGAGGGCAAGGAGGAGGCGGTGGAGCAGGCTGGAAAGGTGGTGTGGGCGGGCAAGGAGGAGGAGGCGGCGACGTGGATGTGAGAGATGGCACTGGGCGGGCAAGGCGACAATGGAACAACATTTCCACAAGGAAAAATTGTCATTTTTCCCTCAACTGCGGGGTGGGAAGCAGCAACGTTGTTTCCTTTAACAACGTTGTCATGGTCAACAGTGTCGTTAGCAACACTGTTGTCACCGTCAACCAATCGAGAAATGATGTTTTTGTCGCCGTCAACCAATCGAGGAATAGTGTTGTCATCGCCGTCAACCATTCTAGCAACACATAGTTAATTTTAATCCTATTCATATAACAAAACTATTTATTTTACATCAGTTTTATATTATTACTATTATTTAATTTTATCATATAAAAAGGTGTTATACATTGAGGACTAAATGTATGGACTTCTCTTCAATCTCATTATAGGTGGTATTTTTTGAAATCTTAATTCAAGAATGATTCAATTATATTAAGAATCTCATAATATTTGATGACTTCTATTTTTTTTGTTTTTTATCTAAAGATTTGGGAAATTCTAATAAGGCAATTATGTGAAATGAAAATGAAAATGTGAAATGAAAATGTAAAATTCTGCAAAATTGGAGTTTATTCATATATTGGCTCCTATGTTCCCCAAAAAAATTAAAAAAAATTATTGCATACTAATTATATATTAATTACAATTTGTTGTTAATCATAGCATAGGCTATCACTAAAGCCATAACTAATGATTGATCTATTTGTGGTTCCACTGTAAGTGACAACACATCATCTCCCAAACAAATTCCACCCATTGTCTGCTTTTGCATCACCTGCAACACATTAATTAATTAAAAAAATTATAACTAAGAATGACAAAAATTTGTGTGAAATAGTTTCATCATGAGATTAAGTAAGACCATTATCACTTTTTAATGTAACCTTAAAATGACACATTTTACATATACTTTTTAAAAAACGGTACTCTCTCCGTCTAAGGGAATTTGCACCCTTGAGGTTGCACACTTTTTAAGTGCAGGTAAGAAAAATGTGTAATGAATAGAATGTTATGAAAATGTAGGACGAAGAAAGTACTATTTTTCTGAAAAGTGATAACATTCAATTATAAAGTGATACCGAACTCACACAAGGCTTGCTCATTAAGGATTAGTTATATACAATTTTGATATGAAACCAGTCGAGTTTCTTATGATAACAACCACTTGCACAAAATGCTTGTACATTTAAAGTGTACAAATATTTTATGTAGATGGTGAGTTACATAAGAAATCCAACATCGAATTTCATATCATTACTCTAATTATACATATATACCTCTGCCAAAACTGCCCCTTGGCAATCCAAAATCTTGAGGGTGGATTTTCTCTTCACTCCTAAAATCTTGTAGTTTGTTGTAATACTTTTATTACAACATCCTAGTACAACATTACAAGCAATCATCCTTGTCCCAAAAAAATTGAATTCTCTTCTCACTTTAAACCATTCTCCCTCCCTTGAATCCATCCATTTATGCCCTTCACACCTTCTGAAAACCATAAATTTCTTCTGCAGATAAACATACGTTAACTTTCAAAATTCAACTTTTTAGTAATTTAATGTACTATAATTGATTAGAAATCGTTTTTTAAAAAAATTATAAAAAAATTGAAGAAAAATGTCACGTCGGTTCAAAACAGGCAGGTAACTAACCTATTGTAGACATCAAATGACTTAAAAACTGATTTTTTTTAAAATTACTGAAATGTCGTGACAACAGAAATTGACAAACTTACCGATATAATTTAATTATAGACAAATTCTCTTGTGTGACAGGCTCAATGGAAATAAGTATATAAAATCACACAATTTACAAGATTATTATTGATAGTACGTCCTCAAATTAAAATTTCTGAATCTGTCACTCTATATATATATTCGTACCTTTGATGTTAAGGTGAAGAGAATTTGGCCGTGGAAGTTCATGAGCAGGACTTCTCTGCTGCATCTTGTCTGGTAATTATCGACTCGAAGGACAAGTTGGCCTCGCGAATCGAAGACGCTGCAACCGATGCCGTTGAGGACGAGGGATTTCATCCATAGAGTGAAGGTTTCTCTTTTTGAAGATGTAAATTGTGAATAAGTATTGATCATCAATGATTTAGGGTGCACTTTTGCCATGACATAGAATTGAATCAAGAATAATTGTGCAAGAGAGGTACACAATAATATTGAAAGAATGCAGTTGAATTTGTGTTAATTAGATATAATATCTGCACGTTGTATGTACTATCTTATTTATAATGCCAGTTGTCGACATTGGAACCCTACGGACAAAGATATAATTATTTTTAGTTTGGTGTATACATCCTCCTTCCCCGTGAAAGCTATGGACACAGAGGTTAAGAAATATGATAGAATAAGTAGCACTACAAGAAAATTGATTTTTAGTGACAATATTCTCTCATTAGTGCTTCTCTAGCTAAAAGTCTTTAGTGACAGAAATTTGAGAATTACTAACAGGGTCTCTCACTAAAAGTCAATTACCGTCACTAAAGACTTTTAGCTAGAGAAGCTAATAGCTATAATGACAGAATTTCTGTTATTAATAGTCAATTTTCTTCTGGTGTAGATGTATTAGAAAATGTAATGTGAGAGAGTAGTTTAAAAAAAAAAGAATGAATGACTATTATTTAAATAGAGAAAAAAGAAAAATTGAATATCTTTCACTGAAACTGGAAATTTGTATTATTTATTTAGGCAAGGTGGTTGTTGAAAAGTACTTGTTAGGCATTCATCTGGAATGGAAATTCTGAAGTGTATGTTTGTCTGCTGTCTGTTTATATATTACATCAACATTAAACTAATGTCTAAAGTTACAAAAGTATCTATATAATAGTATTAATTTCATTTATAATATTATTTTTTCTTGCATTCATGACTCGTGAGTCGAAGAGAAAATTCAATGAATTGGTAATTTAATATGAGTGGTTTTTTTTCATAGTCAAATTATTATTTTTACCATTTAAAAAGGAGGTTCATCGAACGAACAATTTAATATAAGTAAAGTTGTTTTCGGTAAAATTTGAATCAAAGCGTGGACGGGTCTAACTTTTAATGTCATAAAAGAATTGCATCACATCTAAAAGTAAGAATTTGTAGAAGTGTGAAATCAATTCATTTATATTAATTTCCAGTTCCATGTATAGATTTAAGACATTTCGATTTTTCTGTGTCATTTTTTTGCATTTAATTTTGTGTTCCACCTTCACGAACATTAACACGTGTCAATGTGGTATGTATATAGTTTGTTGATAATTTTTTCTCTATAAAATATAAAGTAAAACAATGAAAGTGTCACGGATGATGAAACTTAAAAAAAAATTATGTTACATAAAGAATTTAATTTATTATTAAAGAAAAAAAATTGACCCTCTAATTAAAAACTAGTAAAAATCCGTTTGACAAACTTAAGCTACTTTTGGAAGACCAATAATTCAATATTAAATTAAATCATATAGTACATGATTGTCTATATTATTAATATTGTTTCTTAAATATAATTATATTTATGCACTCCACGTTATATCTACGCTTTTGTAATATAAAAACATATCATTCCCATTTAGTTTATTAATTTGTTGTGTGGAAGACTCCGACCATTCTTCTTTACACTTTTATTTTGTATTCACTTTTTCACCCTAATTCCCTAAAAAATGTAACATGTTTTTCGAATCTTACAAATTAGGCATAAGTTGCTAATTAAAAAAATGGCCTCGTTCGGAGGATTGGTACATTATAAAAACATTGAAACTAGATTTGTTCTCGTTTATCTTTTTTGGAATCACTAGGACAAAAAGTTTTTAGTTTTTATCTCTAAGTTATGTACTGTCATGTGATGAATTAATACGAAGCCTGAATAAAATAGGTAAAAAAAAAAAAATTATATCCAATTTAATTTTATGAACTTTTTGACATACTGTATATAAAAAAAAAACTCAATTCTACCACATGGACACTTTAAATGAATACTATATAATCTTGGTTGAAAATGACTTTTATACATATACTATCTTCCTCTTTTTGAAAAATATATTATATTTTCTTTTATGAATTGTCTACCTAACGTATATTTCTTACCTTTTTTTAAAAAAATATACCTCACTATATTTATTTTATTCCATTTTAATTTTATTCTCTATTTTATCTACCTTATTCATAAACCAGCAATATTTTTTTTAATAATCGATTAAAAAAAGAAACCAATGTAAGTAGAGGCCACCCATCACCTGAAAACCCTAATTATAATTGCATATGTAATTAGTTAATTAGATGCTTAATTGACAGTTTTGACTAATTAATTTATTAATTAATTGCGCTTATGTAAGTGCACTAGCTGGGGTTGACACAATTAGGAAAGTTATTTATAATAAAGAAGATTTGACCCAAAGGTCTTAACATGTTTCTTTTAATTTAATATATTAGATAGAACTCCCACGTATACACGAACTATTCGTAAAAGTCAATATTCATAAAGTCAATTTTCAATAATATTTTTTGTCGAAAGTGTATATTTTTTATTCTAATTTGTCGAAAAAAATCATTTTTTTAATTCAACAATAGTTGATAAAAAATATACACTCGTAAGGTGTATAATTTCGATCCTGATTTATCAAAATTTAAAATAAAAATAAAATAAAAAATACATACCTGCCTAACTACGTGCTGCTTGGGCGGGCGAGGGTGCGCTGCGGTAGGGAAGGAGTTTTTTTTTTTCCTTCTATTGTGCAGGTACCGACGGGAGGGAGGCACAGGTACCAGCATCAGCGGTAACTGTTGTGGTAAGGTGTGAGGAAAAAGAAGAAAAGTGAGAAAGAAGAAATGAAGAAGTTTGATAAAATTAGGGTATGAGGTGGAGTGCATCTAACGGGGTGTGATTTACTGGGATGCATCTAGTATAATCAAATTTAATGGGGGAGTGTATAAATTGGGGAAGTACCCTTTACAAAGACCGAGGTGCAAATTGCCGTACCCTTAATTGACCCCTACTCGCTGAATCTATATATATATAATAACAGCGTAGTGGCTTCTCTAGCAAGTTTCCGCCAAAATGTTGCAATAGTAAAATATTGGAGTATTTATTTTGGGGCCCATCAATAAAATACCATTTTTAAAATTTATTTTTCTCTCTCTTCCTTTATTTTCATTTTCTCTCTCCATTTTCTATGGTCACTTTTTTTTTTATAGATTTCTTCATTATTCATTATTAGGAATGTAATATTATAATTATCAATCTTTCTTTTAGTATATTTGATCAAATCTTCATGTCTATTTTATAGATATACTTTTGTTTATCTATAAATAAATATAACTATGGTAAAACATTACAATATTACTTATCAAATATTATATAAAGCTCAATTAATTATTTTTGACAAATTTTAATTTTATCTAATATTATTATGACGTTTATTTTTCAAATAAAATATTAAAATTAATGGCCCTATAAAAAATTCTTATACTATTGTATGTATAAAAAATTATTTATTAACATCACACTGTTTATATAAATTTATTAATTTATAAATCGTGCATCGCACGGGAGAAATACTAGTTTAATAACAATGTGCAACAAATGGGCCTGAATAATAATGCGTGACCAGCCTACAGCCTCACCAATGGGCCACAATAATAATGCAATATATTTAGGGTGGGACTATTTACACCTCCATTTCGGTTTAGAACACTCCCCCTCAGAGTTTAATAATAAAATAATAGTGTAAAAAACCAAAAATACTCTTTAACTTATATTACACTACTAAATGCACCCCTATTACTAAGTGCACCCTCCTCCACCTTTAAACACTAATTATAAGTTTGATTCCCTGCCGCCGCCGCCGCCGCCACCACCAAAAAAACAAAAAACAAACAACAAACTTTCTCCCCAAACAAAAAAAATCAAGAACTTAAAAAGTATCAATTTTTTTTAAAAATTTCTCCCCAAATTTTTTTTAAAAAAATCAAGAACTTTTTTTTAAAAAGTTTAAATTTTTTTTTGTCGAAACGAATAATACAAAAAAAACATAAAAAGTTCGACCTTCCTAAGTCGACCATATAAACTCTCGTCGACACCTGGGTGATTCCTCGCTTGCGAGCGTAGAGCTTGATTAAAGGGCTGAATTGAATGAAGCCATCTTTTGTGCAGCTTCTTGCTATGTTGAATCTCAGCAGTAAGGAAGATGCTTCGGTTTCTGATCGTCGTGCGTACGATGATGTGAAGCCACAAGTGAGCGAGTACATGATCTTTTTCCATAGCCGACGAGGGTGGTCTTTCTCGGGTATATTATGGGCAGCTAAAGCAAGAATGTGGACGGGTATCGGGGCAGGTGCAAACCACCCACTCGCTAGAACCATTCGGGCCGCCAAATGACCCGGCCCATCTGCATGGTCGAATATGGAAAAGCAAACCTCGAGAAGCTGTAAAAGGAAAGTGTTTCGTCTTAATGAGTGATTTGACAAAAAATACTTAAAAAAAATCCTTTTTTTTTTTTTATAAATTTCGATCAACCAGTGTCGACCATATACACTTCCGTCTTTGACAACGATTTGTCGACGAAAGTGTATATGGTCGACACTGGTTGGTCGAAAAAAAAATCGACCATTTAATGTCGACCAAATACACTCTCGTCAACAACACTTTGTCGACCCTAATGAGGGTGTATATTTTCGACTCTGGTTTGATGAAAAAAACAAAAATACCTGTAAATATTTTGTCGCTTCATGAGAGAGAGGCTTGGTGGGGTGGGGGCGAGGGGGAGCAAAAATATAGAAAAAAAAAAGGGAGAGGGAGGGGCTGCGGCAGCTGGGGCGAGGGAGGGGAGTGGCCGCAACGGGGAGAGGGAGGGAGAAAATCACAGAAAAAAAAAGAAAATGGGGGAAGAGGGAGGGGCTGCGGAGGAGGAGGCGGGGGCGGTGGAGGCCGGCGGCAGCTGGTGTGAGGTGGGGGGAGAAAATGAGAAAATGAATGAAGATGAAAGGAGGAATTAAGGTTTTGATGTGAAAATTAGTTTGGGGTGTGTGTGGGTAGTAATAGAAATTTATAGAGAAAATGACATTTATGACAATTAAAGGAGGTGTGCCCAAATTTAAGGAAAGTATATAAATCGGGAGAGTGCATCTCTACGAAATGGAGGTGTAAATAGTCAAACCCATATTTGTGCGGTACGATTAGCTTGTGGTTTGAACAATGAGCTTCATTAATTTGTAATTAAACTTTCACGATTTCCTTTTATGTTCCACAATTGTTTTCACACCTTTCAACTTAAAAACTCTTTATATACTCCACCCTCACAATATTTTTAAATTTATACAAATGACATTACTTTTTTTTAATGCATACACACAAGTCAACCAATTTATTTATTTTATACATAAAGATTTACAAAATTACTCTTCAAAATCCTCTCACTTTTCTTATTTCGCGCGTCATTTCACATGTAAAAATAATCATGGAACTGTGGGAGTATATTATATTTTCAATTTTTCTTTTTTAATTTATATTATCAACACACATGCGCGCATATATATATATATGATATATTTTATTTTATACAAAAATAATCAAAATAATAAATTACCAATAATGTTTAATTTATTTATATAATACCAATTTTTTTTTTTCTCTCAGTTTAATATTATTTTCGACATTGAGATGAAACAATAGTAATTAAAATCATTTTAAAATACATAAAAGTTAAATAAAATAAAAAACTATAATAACATTGAAAATTAAGTTTGATCCACTCAATATTTATAACAAATTAACATTGAAACAATTAATATTAAAATAAATTTAGAGTACTTTTTTTTAATTACGTACGTGGTTGATATTTTAAGAGGTATTGTCCTCAATATTATGACGCATGTCATGTCAATCATTTATACGGTAGAATAAAAGGTGAAAAACCAAAATTAAAATTTGATTGGAAAAAAAAAGTTAGTTTGTCCCAATATCCATGCACGAGTGTGTATATATATATGTGCTCAAGGCCTGAATTTGCATATTCTTATATTCTACAAAGTACAAACCGTTTAGTTTCTCTTTCAATGGCGCCTCCGAAAAAAACCACCATCAAAGCTCACTACGTCAAAGAAGAAGCCATCGAGCATCTCTACGAAGTCGAAATCCTCGAAAAAACAATCTTAACCACCGTCACCGAGGACCCCGCCGCCGTCACCGAGTGGATCAAAGACCTCAACGCCGACGGCAATGTCACCACCCCTAGCTACATCGGCGTCGCTGCCGAGTTATACTCCGACTCCTCCTCCTCTTCCTCATCCTCCGACGAAGACGAAAACAACAACAACAACAACAATTCCCGTATCGGGACGTTCCAATTTTGCGACGGGAAACGGTGCCTCGTCTACCAGCTCGTAAACGTCGAGAAGGGGGACTGCCCCCCGGCGCTCCAGAGTTTCCTCGCCAACGAGTCGTACGCGTTCGTTGGCGTGGAAATTTTGGCGAGGATAAGGAAGTTGGCGGAGCACTTTTCGTTTGTGCCACCGGTGATGGTGACGATGGATTTGTGTGACGTGGCGATGACGAGGTTTGTTATGTTGGATTTGATGAATGCGCCGCAGATGGAGCTGGCTAAGCTTACTTTGGGGGTGACGGTGGAGATGCCGGAGGTGGACGACGGCGGGTGGGGGTACCCGGGGAAGCTCTCGGATGAGCAAGTGCACTATGCTTGTGTTGAAGCTTTTCTCAATCTTGAAATTGGGAGGTGGCTTAATCACCCTTCTTGATTGTTTTCTTTGAATCTTGTTCAAGTATATGCATGTAGCTAGCTAGACATGTTGGAATTGAAGAAAGAATTTCGATCAGGTTTTGTTTGATAGTTAAGACTGATATCGATCTAGCTAATTTTTTCTTTGAATCTTGTATATGAAGATGCAATCTTGAGTTTTGATTGTTATTAGGGTTTTCAAAGGTGGTGGTTGAGGGGGTTTCATTCCTATCATGTTTCAATTTTCGTGTTTCATCCTGATTAATTTCGGATGAGCAAGTGCACTTTGTATTGATGCTTTTCTCAATCTTGAAATTAGAAGGTGGCCTAATAACCCTTCTTTTGTTTTGATTGTTTACTTTTCTTGATTTTATCTTGCATGTTTTCTTTAAATCTTGTTGAAGTATATATATGCATGTAGATGCACTTGAGTTTTGATTGTAATTCGGTTATATCTTGATTGCAAGTTCCGCTCGAGGGACTCGTTTCCTTGGACTTGACATGTTGGAAGAAATAATTTCGGGTGTTGTTTGATAGTTAAGACTGATATCTAGCTATTTTTTTTTTTTTGAATCTTATATGAAGATGCAATCTAGCTTGAGTTTTGATTGTTGTTAGGGTTTTCAAAGGTGATAGTTGAGGGGGTTCCATTCCTATCATGTTTCAATTTTTGTGTTCCATTCTATGATATGGATGAGCAAGTGCACTATATGCTTGTATTGATGCCTAGCTTTCTCAATCTTGAATTTGGGAGGTGGCTTAATAACCCTTCTTGATTGTTTACTTTTCTTGATTTCCTCTGGCCTACATTTTTTCTTTGAATTCTTGTTGAAGTATATATATGCATGTGGACGCAATTGAGTTTTCTTGATTGCAAGTTAATTATGGACTCGTTTTCTTAATTGGGCTTGACATGTTGGAATTATATAATTTCAGGTTTTGTTTGATGGGTAAGACTGATTAGGCTAGATTGAGATGATATATATCTAGCTAAACTTTTCTTTTGAATATATCTTTTATATAGATGCAATCTTGAGTTTTGATTGTTATTAGGGTTTTCAAAGGTGATAGGGATTGAGGGTGATTCCATTTGTATATATGTTCCAATTTTTGTGTTTCATCCTGCTGAATTAATTATTAACATTCTTTGTTTAGTTTTCTTGTATATATATGTTTTCTTTGAATCTTGTTGAAGTATATGCATGTAGATGCACTGGAGTTTTGATTGTATAATCCGGTTTTCTTGATTGCAAGTTCGGGTTGAGGGACTTGTGATTAGGTTTAAATTAGGATGATATCTTAACTTTTATTTGAATCTTGTGTGTGTATATATAGATATAGATGCAAATCTTGAGTTTTGATGGTTATTAGGTTTTTCAAAGGTGATATATTGGATATCTTTTTCGGGTTGGGGGTATTAATTTATTCTTACGTTCTAATTTTCAATACATTCAATTAAAAAAAAAAAAAAATCCACACTCCACATACTATTTATTTATACTATGGAACACAAAGTGGAACATCAAATATAAAATGATATATTTCATTCGGGTTGATGCAATAGTCGTCTATTTTTTTTTTTTAAAAAAGTCGTCCCATATATATATATATAACTTTTACCGTTTTAACAAATGGTTTCATAATATTACTTTAGTACAACAATTATTTATATTGAAATTAATTTTGGTTTTAAAATCGCCAATATTTTCAAAATAACAAATGACGACTACTAATTTCTTTGGGCTTGACATATTGGAAGAAAGAATATGGAGAACAAACTTGATTTCCTCAACATTTTAATATCTTCGATATCAAATTCTTTTTTTCGGTCGACATTAATTAATAGTACCTTGAATCTTGGCAAAATTTCAAAGTAGAAAGAAAATAAATCGGCCAAAAAATGAGAAAGTTTTAAAAATGGTAGAAAATGTAACACTTCATCCGTAAGTTCGGTAACTGATGTCGTTACTTTGTCATGTTGGACGGAAAAACTGTTGAGAATAAGTTTTTTATGGTTCGATTCTTCTGTAATTCATTTTTCGTATTTTATTGTGTTCCGTATAAATCTTCTCCATAGTGAAATGATAATTAATGAAATGTGTTTTGCTTTTTATGAAGGCAAGGATTCTGGCCTATTGCAGGTGTTAGAATGAGAAATGTTAACAACTACGGAGTATAACTTTCACTTTTAATATAATCAATCAGTTTTTCTTAATATTTGTGTTCAACTCAAATATGAATTATAAAAATCTGACTAAGTGAGTATATAGTATATACACATATGTACAAGTTTCTTTGATTCGACTTTATAATTGCAACTTTTTTTAAATCAGTTAGGATTATACATTTAAATTGGCTAATTACACTTGAAATGAGAAGTGTATATGCATGTTATATTATTTTTTTAGGTAAATTGAGAATTTTTGGTGTAAAATACATTTTAATTATTTTATAGTCAATTGAGGAGTGATACGGGAATACAGTCGAAACAAAAAAAAAGGTTGAATATTTCAAAATTATTTAGGCTTCAAAGTTAATTTGCGCACCCCAATTAATTGGGTCTGACTATATGCACCTCCATTTCGGTTTGATGCACTCCCTCTTTCAGTTTTATTAATAAAATAATAGGTAAAAAATCTAAAATACCCTTCATTAAATATACACCATACTAGATGCACCCCACCTCATTTCTTTCACCTTCCCCTAACACACAACTTCCGGTCGCCGGCGACACCATTTCCGGCGACCATCAACTCAAAAAAAAAAAACAGAAATGTTCGACCATATACTCCAAAAAATCACAATTTTTTTTCAACTTTCGACCAACCAGTGTCGACCATATACACTCTCGTCGACAAATCGTTGTCGACGGGAATGTATATGGTCGAAACGGTTGGTCGAAAATTAAAAAAAAACATTTTTTTTTTAAATTCGATTATGTAAGGTCGATCAAATACACTCTCGTCGACAACAATTTGTCGACAAAGGAGTATGTAATCGACCTTATACGGTCGAAAATTGAAAAAAAAAAAAAAAAAAAAAAACTAGGGTTTTCTGCAAAAATGCAGAAAACCCTAACATTGGGAAAGGGGGAAAACCTGGTGGGGGTGGGGTGTGGCGGCGTCGGAGGGAGGAGGGGGCGGCCGCGATCTACTCATTTTTTTTTTTTACAGTTGGGGGTACGGGGCGACGGGCTCGACGAGGGAGAGAGGAGGAGGGGACGCGCGGCCAAGATCTGTTCTTTTTTTTTTTTTTTTTAACAGGCGGTGGGGGAAGGCGACGGGCTTGGCAGCGAGGGAGGGAGGGGGGGGGGCGACGGGCTTGGCGAGGGAGGGAGGGGACGGCCGCGCGCGGCCAAGATCTCTTTTTTTTTTTTTTTTTTTTTTACAGGCGGTGGGGGTTGGGGGGCGACGGGCTTGGCGAGGGGGGGGGGGGGACGGGCTCGGCGAGGGAGGGAGGGGCTGGCGTCGCCGACGACGGGTGGTGGAGGGGCAGGTCGCCGGCGGTGGTGGTGAGGGATGGGGGAGAAGATGAAAGAAGAAATAGAGGAGGAAGAAAGATGGAGGATTTGGGGGGTGTGGGTAGTAAAAGGATTTTAATGAAGGAGGGGTATTTATGACATTTGAGGGGAGGTGTGACCTAAAATTCGGGGAGTGTATAAATCGGGGGAGTGATGGGGGAGTGCATCAAACTGAAATGGAGGTGCATATAGTCAGAC
The DNA here is from genome assembly GCA_963675135.1 of Galeopsis tetrahit. Lineage (NCBI taxonomy): Eukaryota > Viridiplantae > Streptophyta > Magnoliopsida > Lamiales > Lamiaceae > Galeopsis > Galeopsis tetrahit. The sequence goes on from OY776134.1 coordinate 445,721, forward strand.
CCCAATTAATTAATTGGGGGCTCTTTTAATTAAATGGAAGGTCCAATAAAAATTAAGCCCATCACCAATTTGTGCAATACACTTGTTAACGAGGAATTGGATTAGAATAAATGGGGCAGAATTCTTTTTTTTTTTTTTTATTACTCGGATAAGAACAAGTTTATTCATCTTCACAATCTTAAATGTTTAATTAGATATATTCTTAGTGTTGATCTTATTAAACACCAATCAATTAATTAATCGGAAGGATTAAATTTTAATTAATTCTCACATAATAAAGAACACCCGAACTCTTCTTTTCACTATTTGATTTTTCATCACCACTCTACTTGCTTCTTTGTTTAGTATTTACTTTATTGAATTTTGCATTTATTTTTAATTACACAATTTATATTTTTTCACTATAATTATGTGATGAAGTATAACACAAATGTTACACTTGCAAAATAGTCATGTATTAAGATTTGAATTGAACACTTGTCATTATGATGAGGAATTTAGCGCTTTAAAGATGAATGTTGAAAAATACGTGGTGGAGGGATAATAGGAGTACAATATACATATACGTACAAGTTTCTTTGCTTTAACTTTATAGTTTATAATAGCAACGTTTTCTTTCAGTCAGTTATGATTATATAAAATTGGCTAATTAATTATTCATAGTTTTGTTGTTTATTTATTTTTCTATCCACCCCATTAATTAATTGATACTATATAAAATTGTAAAATTACATGGTTTTTGTGTTTGAATTTTCATTTTTGTAATCTGCAATTGGCCCACAACTTTAAAAAATATGTTTTTTCTTTACTTTTTAGAGTAAAAGAGCAACGGGGAGATTTATCTAATGATTATCATTTAGGTTTGGAATATTGTCTACTGTTTTTCAGTAAGCGGATTTTTGAATACTCCCTCTGTCCAATTTTATTATGCCCACTTCTTCGAACACGGATTTTAATAAATATTGATTAGTTTATTCATAAAGTAGATAAGTTGAGGGTATGATAAGGTATTGTGGAGTCCATTTGTAAATAAATGATTGTTTATAAATAAAGTGAATGACAAAGCGGGTAAATAAGTGATGGTAGAAGGGTGGAGATAAAGTAGTATGAATAGTATTGTTTCCAAAAAGGGTATGAGCACAATAAAATTGGACAACCAAAAAAGGAAAGTGGTAATAATGAAATTGGACGGAGGGAGTAATATTTATCATTTATGTTCAAAAAAAAAAAAATTAGTTTTGGAAATTTAATTTGATCATATTTTGTAATTATTATAATGAACTGGATTTGCCCTTTGAAAGTTAACTCTGTGGTTTTTTTCATTTTAAATAAATATTGAATGGTTTTCTTTACGTAAATAAAGAGTTCTTAATTTATTGTTTTTAACCTATGATTATTTTTTGTATATATGTTTTGAAGAGGTTATAAGGTCGATACATATTTTCAATTCAAGTAGAATTAAATCAGAAATGATACTCTTTCAAATCGTCAAAAAGTGAGAAAATAAGTGCAATTAAAAACTAGTGATCAAACGGGTGTCAATTAAAGTATTGAACAGATGAAATTAAATATTTGAATCTGACTATGAATATCTCGACATATATATTAAACGGGTGTCAATTGAAATTCGATTTGACAAGCCTAAGCTACCTTTGGAAGACCAATAATTGAATATTAAATCATATAGTACATGATTTTCTATATTATAAATATTGTTTCTTAAATATAATTTTATATATGCACTCTTTTCTTTTGTAACATAGGCCCATACCGTCCCATTTGGTTTATTAATTTGTTGTGTGGACGACTCCACCATCCTTCTTTACACTTTTATTTTGTACACACTTTTTTTCCCCATTCCCTAAAAAAATTTAACATGTTTTTCGAATTTCACAAATTAGGCATAATTTTTAGGGTATTTTTTTTGGTTTAAATTGTAACGTTTTCAATATGGACTTATTAATTGAGGCATTGATAGTTTGATTAACTTCATTTTAGTTTTTATAGATTATTTATTAATTTAATTAGATTAAAGGTAAATTGTGCTTTTTTGAAATCTGTAAAATTTGGATATTATTATAATTTTAATTTAATTAATTAGTCTTTGCTATTAAACATGATCTGATCCTATAAGCATATAGGATCATCGTTAAATCGTGGGCCGAAGCCTATAAGCATATAGGATCATCGTTAAATCGTGGGCCGAAGCCGAATTATCACTGATTACCCTTTGAGGGACTGGACTCTTCCAGTTTTGAGTTTCTCCAAAAGACCTCATACCAATGGGAATACTAGTCCACCCTTTATAGACCATGATCCGTCAATGTCTTTTCGATGTAGGACATTGTTTGATCCTCAACCGTAGATAAAGTAAGAATATTGTGGAGTTCATTGTGAATAAAATGATTGTTTGTAAATAAAGTTGATGACAATTTGAGTAATTAAAAAAAATAGTTGAAGGGTGATGATGATAAAGAGTGATGGTTGAAATAAAGTGTATGAGACTACATTTTGTACATGAAAGAATATAAGACAAATGAGACTACATTTTGTGAATGAAGGGAGTACAAGATGAACACAGTGTCTTACGTACACTGAAACAAAGATAAGAATTGCCAAGTCGTGTCGATATTAATGCATTTTGTAAAATAATATCACGAGCTATCAACCGTGACATGAGATTATATCCAATTTTATGGTTATCTTCTTGACTACAATATAAAAAAGTTATGTACACTCTAAATCATGAATATTATATATGAATCTAATCCAATGCAGATGTGGTCGAAAATGACTTATATACATATATATACTCCTATTAATTAATTAATTAATTGTGTTGATGCCACCCATCACCAATGTAATAGTCAAAATTTTGGATCGAATCGGACCGGAATCATAATCAATCCTGATGGGTAGATCGGAGATCGAACTTAAATCAATTCGGTCTAAACTGAATCGGATCGGTAAATTTTGGTTCGAATTTGAACCATTTCATTTTTATTTTTTTGTATTTCTTAATTTATCTGTACATAAATTTATGTATTTCTAGAATAAATGGAAAGTGAAGTCACATTTGTAGAAGCATCTAGATAATTCATCATATTTTCTTTTGTTAAGAATGTTTTTACTATGTCCTAGAGAACAACTTGTAAATATTGGATCAAGTTGATCACTATTTATATCAAAAAAAAAAAAAAATGATCACTATTGTGCAAAGATTTAAATTTTGTCAGGATACTAATAAAAAAATATTTTTTTAAAAAATTGAAATTTGGTTAGGGATAGATTATGAGAGAATGTCCATTTTTTTTTTACACACTCCTATTTATGATGACCTATATATAGGTTTGACTAAAAACCAAATATTTATAATTGTGTGTTGAATATTTTGTATGAAAGCTTGAGAGATTTTAAGAGAAAAAAAATTGTAGTTGAAATTCAAACTAATATTAATTTGGTCAAATTACTTTTTCATAATATATGCAGGCATTAGCATGGGCTACCAGCCAGTAATACATTATTCGTGTCATTAGAGAATGACACATATACACTTATTCATGGCTCTTGCCTCTTAAAACTTATGACTAAGTATTATTTGTTCAATTGGCAAGTTGACTTTTCTTATCCTCTTTACCCTCATAATATACTAGTTTAGTGGATTGTGAGAGCAATCTTTAAGTTGTCGATAGATTTTATTGTCTTCGTGTCATTTGATTTGTATAGTAGCACGAGTTCATGGATTTAACTAAAAATGAGCTATAACAATTATCTATCCCAAAATCCCTAACATAAGTAATTAATTAATTGATATATGTCGGCCATAACCCATAGTCATGATCAAAGGGGTCGGCTTAACCCATAGTCATTGGGAGCCAATAAGCGATTAATATTGCTAATATTATGTCATAAAAAATTAGTATTAATCTCTCATCAAGTTTGACTAATTTTAGTCGAAGATTTGACCCAATAAGAATGAGATATTTAAAACGGTTTCACCCATTTTTCTATTAATTTACACCTCGCAATGAATATATATATATATATACATCAAAATTTACTATAGCTTGTTAATAATCAATCCATAAACTATTACAAGAGCCATGACAAGTGATTGGTCTGCATCTGCTTCCACCCTTAGTGTCAATACATCATCTCCCAATGAAACTCCTTCTGATGACACTTTTTGTGTAGTCTGAAATAAAATATCATAAAATATTATTAGCTAGTATTATAAATATATATAGTAATGATATAGAACGCCACAGTGATTTTCTTATACATAATACCTTATACAGAATAGTATGTACAAGTGAATTCTATAAAAAAAACTCATCATTTGATTCCATATATGATATGAATTCTATAAAATTAAACTAGTTGCTTTTATAAAACACTTGTACATCCTATTGTTTACAAGTAGGATTACGAAACCCATTTTCTGATTTCGTATCAAAATCATATGGCTCAGTAACTAACCTCAGCTAAAATCTGGCCTGAAGAATCTGTAATCTCAGAGGTTGACTTTCCTTCAAATCCTATGATCTTGTAGTAACTTTTATCACATCCCAAAGTAACATGGCAGCATATATCTTTGCTCAAAAAATTGTGATTTTTTCTCACTTTAAACCATGGTTTCTCCATTTTAACACTAGAATCACTCCATTTAAATCCCTCCCAACATCCAAGAACTCCTAATTTCTGCAAAAAGTCAACAAACACACATTAATCATATTGCACAAAAACCCGTCTCATGAGACAGTCTCACACAAAAATGATCCCAAAACCCGTTTCATGAGACCATCCCACACAAAACTGATCGTGAGACAGTCCCACACAAAACTGATCCTGGAATTCGTTTCGTGAGACGGTCTCACACAAAATTAACGAGAGACAAGCTTAATTACCTGTCTATGTAAAGAGAAGAGAATGTGGCCAATGGAGTCCATGAGGAGGACTTTCCTGCAGCACTTTTTCTGGTAATTATCAACTCTATATGCAACGACGCCGTTTGAGTTAAAGATTGTGCAGCCATTTCCATTGAAAACAAGAGACTTCATCCATAGAGTGAAGGTATTTTTTTCTGATGAACAAGTATTATTGATCAGTGGATTTGGGTGTATTTTCGCCATATTTTAATTTGCAGAATTTAGAATAATTGTAATTCACATTATCACATACAACAATGGGTGTCTATATATATAGTATATACAAATACGTACAAGTTTGTTTGCTTTGACTTAATAATTGCAACGTTTTATAAAATTGGATAATTAATTATTCATAGTTTGTTTATTTATTTGGCTATCCACCCCATTAATTAAATGATAATCCCTCTTTCCATGAAAAACATGGACAGAAAAAATTTGAAAATAATCTCGATATATTCAATTTTCGTGGTCATCGATATCGGTATTGGGAAGAATCGATATTTTCACCGATATCGATATTTTTAATCTTTGTCATGAGTTGTTGTTGAGAAAATATATATATTTTTTTAAAATGAAATGAGCACACTATTAATACCACACAAGCAAAAAAATCCAACACTAGCTATAACCAAAGGGAGTGCTATGTAAAAGTGTAAAATTAAAAGGTTTTTGTGTTTGATTTTTTATTTTTGTAATCTGCAATTGGGCCGACAACTTGAAAAAAACAATGTTGTGTTTTTACTTTTTAGAGGAAGAGAGCAACGTGGGAGATTTATCCAAGGATGTTTGTTTTGGAATTATGTAGGATGGGGAAAATTTTAGATGGAGAAATTTTGGATGGGAAAATCCTGATTAATAGTAATTGTGTGTGTTTATTTTGAGATTTTGAGTAGGATGAGATGTAGCTTTATGTCAAATCAAATTGTGTAAGAGTGGTTTGATGTGATGTAATAGTAGGATGTATAGGTATTTTTAGGGATGAGTGTAATTGAATGAGGAAATTCGGATGTGAAATCCCAAAGTAGAACAAGGACGTTCGGACGGGTGAGTTCCAAAACAAACATGCACTAATGATTATCATTTAGGTTTGGGTATTTAATTTCATCATTTTTGTAATTTTATGTTATAACAAAATGCATTTGCCCATTGAAAGCTATGTGGTTTTTATCCATTTAATTAAATATTGGATGGTTTTCTTACGTAAATTAAGAGTTCTTGATTTATTTTTTTAACCTGATTATTTTTTTTATTGATTTCTTTTATAGGAAAGTTACAACAACAATACAACAAAATCAATAGACATTATTACGTTAAATTTTCAACCTAGTCGGATCAAATCGAAAATGTTACCCCTTTCGGTCGTGAGAAAATTGAGAAAATGTTGGATTTTTAATTTTTAAACTTAAAGAACGTAAATCGAACTATTTGATCGGAATCTCAAATTTTCGGCAAAAAATATGTAAATTGGATATTCTAGATGTATATTAAAATAGTTAAAACTTAAATGATATAAATTGAATTAAACCTAAGTTACTAGACGTGAACTGAAATTTTTCTCGAGATCATCAGATCAATCTATCAATTGACCACCGAGACAACGAGGCTTTTTGAGAGATCGAACGTGTTGACTCGAAATTACCACACCTACGAAGAAGTTGTGATTACGGTAGCAATCAAGGACGGAGCCACACTGGGCCCAGAGGGGCCCAGTGGCCCCCCACCAATTTTTATTATATATATATATATATATATGTTTTTTTAATAGTTATATATATATAATATAATTAATGGAAATATAAATATTGTTTTTATTTTGAGACATAGTTATTAAATTTAGTCGAACATGTTGTACATTTATAATTAACATTATTATTCCATCCGTTTCTGAAAAGTTTGCAATTGATGGAACGAAGTTTAAGGAAAAAGTGTAATAATTAGAGTTTTGAAGATAATTTTATAAAGAATATTGAGTGTATGATGGACCCCAAAAAATATTGTATAAAGGATAAATACGTGTATATCGTGAGAGTGACTATGCAAACTTTTTAAGGACGGAGGTAGTATATTGTATGAATTATAGAATATTGAAACACATTAATGTATTATTTTAATAAAGACATTTATTGTTCAAGTAAAGTAGTGTGAATAGTAAAATTTTCAAATAAGGAATGAAAATAATAAAATTGAACAGTCCGAAAAGAAAAATAGAAATTATAAAATTGGACAGAGTGAGTAATATTTTATCTTTAAAATAATGTAAATCGGCCCCTCTACCGAAGTTTTCTGGCTCCGTCACTGGTAGCAATGGCGGCAGCAGAAGGTGGGATGACGGTACGGCGACGACAAATTTAGATAGGGGAGAAATATTTTTAATTCTAATATTAGTATATAAAATATTTATATACAGGTTACAACACATGTAACACAAGTTTCAACTTTGTTATTTTGCAATATATTTGTGTTCAATATTATGTCCCACACAAATAAATAAATGAATAGTCAAATAATACTGATCGAATAATGTCGCATATAAAAACATTTCAGTGTAGATATCTATTATGATAGCACAGTGAAATAAACGTGGCATATCATGTAATAAACAATTTCATTAAATTTTGTTTTTAAAAGTAATACTAATTAAATGCAACCATCAATAAATAAATTAAAGTAGAATCGTCTCTACTTTGTAGAAGCCGCAGTTCCTAATTCTGATCCCCCGTGAGTCTGTGACTGCACAAACCACCGCACCGATTCATATTTTCTATTAATATTGTGAGATTGAAATTTATGATAATTTTTTTTATTTTTTAAGAATGTTATGTGTAAACATTAATTGTGAAACGATTGTAATATAAGTTTATAATTTAAAAAAAAAGTGTAAATAATTGTAAACGGGAGGGAATATAATTTTTGAAAAATTAATGAATGCAAGAGGCTATGAGATAGATAAAAAAGAAAGGGTTAATTACAAAATAAATCACGAACTTTATTGTTTTTATCAATTACGACACATTCTTTTTTTCTTTACAATTTGATACACAACCCTTTTAAATTTTACAATTTAATACACCGATAGATTTTCTAGCCAATTTTAATATGATGTGGCGCCGGAAATATAAAATTTGTCACGTTGTTGCCACGTAGACTGCCAATTATTTTATTTTAAATTGATTTTTAAAAAACATTTTTGAACTTATTTTTAGTTTCTCCATAGCTCTCTCGCTCAAACTTCCGATTAGAAAAATAACTAGTTTAGTCCAATAATGTAGGAGTACTCCGTATTATTTACCGAAAGGATCGCATTCGCATACACACATTCTTCTATAATCATTAATCACACAACATTAGCTAGCACACAATGCTCTATTTTTCTGATAGTTTTATTTTTTTCTAATTGCACACAAAATATATTTATTAAACTAATCGCATTCACACCTTCTTCTATAATCACATAACAATATAGCGCAAACCATATTTATAATTAAACTCTATAAGAGTCATTAAACTAAACCATAAACAATACAAAATTCACAATAAGAGAAAATTGTATTTGCTTTTAAATTATTGGACTGTACAATTTATTAAGTAACGATTATAGGGATAATCATGTGTAAAGATGCGTGCGAGTTCTATGTGAAAAGAATTTCCGTCTCCTTGTGCGCAATTGAGGACCACTTGTGAGTTTAAGTTTTTTGTGCAATTAAGGTCGGTTTAATTTTATAATGATTAGAATTTTGATTTTTTTAATAATAAATACTTAATTAGTTGGATGTTTATGTGGCGACAACGTGGCAAATTTTGTATTTTCGATGCCACATCATACTAAAATTTGCTGAAAAATCTACCGGTGTATTAAATTGTAAAACTTAAAAAGATGGTGTATTGAATTGCAAAGAAAAAAAAATATGTTGTAATTGATAAAAACAATAAAATTTGTGATTTATTTTACAAATAACCCAAAAAAAAATGTTCTATAGTTTTGTCAGTGAGGAATGTCTCTATTAAGATTGTTCGTGACTAAACTTGTCTAACAGTAGACCTTCTAAATATAGGTAGCATATTTAAAGAGTTAAACTTGATGACATGTTACATTTTGTAATGAGTTTCGTACTTATTCATCTACTCTGTACTATTTATAGTAAGGTGTGGTGTGGTACATTCTTACTTTTATAATTAATTAAAATATGTATAATTTTAAAATTACATTTTTATCATAATAAAATATTATATTATATTTATTTAATTTAAAAATTAATGATCAAAATAATATAAATAAAATTACATATTTTCCAACCTAAAATTATTAATTCAAATTTTATGTTTCACAACACAAGTAACTTTTCTTGAAGGTTTTTTTTTTTTTTTTTCTTCCAGGGTTCTTTTCTATATTCAAGAATCGGTACTCTGCACCGTAGAACTCGTTTGGAAGCCGCCACCCGACCTCTGCAACACACCGACGAGCACGGGCGCAGCCACCTCCAGTCTCCGACCACTCACGGTAAGTTTAAAAATTTGGGTATTTTATGAGTCAATTTTGGTACTTGTTAGTTTTAATTCTATTGATACCTGATATGTTGTTTATTGATGTTATTTGGGTAGTTTATGAGACAATTTAGGTATTTGGTGATGTTATTTGAGTATTAAAAAGAAATATCCTAAAATCTGAAAAATGAAATGTATCATGATTTTTGTTGTTGTTGTGCAGGACAAATTGATTTTACATATAGATTTTTGAGTTGTTGAGATATGAATCCAATTTTAGTGGTAATTAATTTGTGTTTAGTTTGGTTCCATTTATATAATCAGTAAGCTTCTTATCAATACTTTATACTCCATATAAACACATACTCCTAGTTTATACTAATAGTCTTTTGGTTGTGAAAACTTCATACAGGTAAAGTAAAGTTGAATCATGGCCTTATTAAGACTTAGTTACTACGTGTTGCATTGAAATATGTTTTGGCCTAGTGCATTTTATAGATTGAAACCAAGAAAAAGTAATAATGGATATCGTATGCACAAATGAGGCTAATGGCCGAATTGAAAATAGTCTTATAATCTTGTTGATGGTTGTAGGAAATGAAACATTCGGTTAATGTCCATGTGCCAGATTCTGAAAAGTCAATGTAAAAAAATAAAATGAAACTTACAGGATTATTTTTAATTTGTGAAAGTCGACCAGACTGAAACCGAAATGAAGGTAACTTACAGGAAAAGCTCCCATTTGTTGGTATTTAGCAGTCAAGCATCTTAATTTCTTACTTCTATGGCTTTGACTTCTCCTATTTAAACGATATTACCGAATATTTAGTTATCTATAATTTGTGATATCTATGAACGATGTTTTATGGTTTCGGTAATGAACAATATCTGAAATTTCCTCTGTGTTTCCTATCAAGGGTGTTAATTTAGGGCATTGGATGATTCAATAAGGAATTGAGGTTCACAAAACTATAAATTATCCTCCTTGCAATATTGTAGCCTTCTATTTTCACCCTTTGTATATAAACATCCTTTTGTTTTGCTTTAGGGTGACATGGATGTTGAAGTCGACCATTATGATGTATTGGGACTGCCTTCTGGTGAAGAAAGTTCTAGTCTTTCAGAACAAGAGATTAACAAAGCCTATCGGTCGAAGGCCAGGGAGCTACATCCTGACAAGAGGCCTGATGACCCGAATGCGCATGCTAATTTTCTGAAGCTTCAAACTTCATATTCAGTCCTCAAGGATGAAAAGGCTAGGAAGTTATTTGATGACCTACTTAGAGTGAAACGGGAGAAGATTCATCGTCAGGGGCAGCAAGATTCCAAGCGCCGAAAGATGATGTCAGATCTTGAAGAAAGAGAGCGTTCAGCTTTCGCCGTTGACCCCAGCACGAAAGCTCGACAAGAGGAAGAGAGAATAGCTCGACAATTGAAGGAGGAAATTGCAAGAATTCGTGCTATGCATGCCAACAAAATGTCGGCTGGTGAGAAAGATAAGCCGGCAAGGGCAAAAGAGAGTGGGGATAGTGGATTGGACAAGGAGAAGGTTGTTAAGGTTTCGTGGGAAAAGATTGGTGAAGACTACACAGCTCGGAGACTTGGTGAAATATTTGAAGAATTTGGTGACGTAGAAGACGTTGTCATCAAGAGTTCCAAGAAGAAAGGATCAGCTCTTGTAGTAATGGCTTCTAAGGATGATGCTGTAAGTTTTTGTACAAGTCTTTTTCGATTCATGTGTTTCTTTTGGGTTTCTCACGAAGAGTTATGGTTGGCAGGTTGCTGCTACTGGAAATGTACTCGGTAATCTTTCGAACCCTCTTCTAGTTTTGCCTCTTCAACCTGCCTCATCGTCGACTGCAGAGAAAAACGAGCCTGAGCCTCCAAAACTGAGCAATCTTGTTGGTGCTGGATATCAGGCATTTGAAAATTCAGTGCTGGAGAAAATGAAGAAGGTTGGTAACTGGCTAACTGCACCTTTTTTTTTCAATATCAATTCATTATTTAGTCATTGGATTCGAATTCATGCACATGATTTTTGAGTTCTAATTTACGTATGTCTCATGATGACAGGCTGCAGAGAGACAAAAGTGATTCGAATTCCTGTTTCGTGGCTCTTCTTCAAACTTAACTTCTGTAACATAAGTGAAAATTTGAAATTGTACTGTAGATTCATTAACACAGTGTGGGAAGTGTCTAGTTGGACTCGATTATTGATCAGGATACTATTTAACTTTTCTTTCGAAGAGGGGTCAGTCCATAAAGAGCTTTGTTCTGGCTTTAAGCGGGCCCCTACTAGTAGACGGGTGAGACTTCAACTGCCCACAGCCATATATGTCTTTGACGAAATTGGAGAGATCGAAGGGCTGATTCAGGTGATGAAGTCGACGAACGACGGGTGAGAAAATAATGGCATTATGAAGGGCTGATTGTGTGGAAATAGAGAAGATGAGAAGATCATACACATTTGTCATTAACTGTTGAGTATTTGTGTGTGTAATTTTCAATATATTCGTGTTCTTGGTACATTCTTTATTAACTGAGATATTCATAAACTTATTTTATTACTACATGGTATTGTTGTGAATTGTGATTTCAAATTATGTCATTATTTGAATTTTATTAAATCTCACTTAGTAATTTTATGATATATATATATACAGTTGTGTTTTGTGATTTACTATTTTTAACTCCCTCGTTTTAAAATTATAGTTTCATTTTATTTTTCACTAAGATCAATATATTGTGTATAAAATTCTGAATTATTTAAATGATCTTGAAATTGAAAAATACTTTTTTCTTCCCCATTACAATTATCTAAATTATACACAATTTTAAAAAGAAATGAAACTTATTATAAAATAAACAAAAAAAGATTACGGACCATTATTTTAGTATGGAGGAATAGATGAAAAAGCCACAAACATATTTTTTTTTCATTTTGGACTTTGCAATGATTTTGCAGAAGTGATGAAATGTTGGTGCTTTATGATTTAGGTCTGCTTATGTTAGTACAAAATTAAATCAGGGGCATAATAAATTAAAAAACCTAATTAATGCCCTCCCTATGCTTTAAAATGCACGTTTGGTAGCACCATAATTTACAATAATGTTGGACCCTTATTGGCTCAGGGGACATTCTACTTTTGAATAACACACTATCTAATGTGACACTGCGTACAATTAATAATGTTTACTAAAATCAACAAATAACTTCGAAGAGTTGGCTTGATAGTGTAAGCCTGAGACTTAAATTTCTAAGATGTAAATAATTTTTATGGGATCATATTTATATAAAGTGAAAAATTCTAGCTTTAAACGGAGCTCTATAAGTAAACGATGATATTGATCCCCAAATTAATCGGTTCTTGAATCGAATACCATAACATTGTAAAAAAAAAAACTAAAATCAACAAATACTATGTCTGTCTACATACAATACAATACAATGTGTGTTTTTTTTTTTTTTTTTTTCATTTATTTATAGGTAGAGTCATATAGACTCGACTACAAATGAGAACTCAATGCGAGATTATATACAATATAAGACAATAACTTAATGTCTTAAATAAAGAAAGACAAAAATGTATACTAAAACAATTAAGACCAAAACACCTTGTCAAATCCCTAATATGCCCTATATATTATAATTCGAATTCTTTCATTTTCAACTATTTTCAAAATTACAGGTTCTCTTTCCTTTTTCAAATTTAAATCTAATTTGAATCATTCAATTCAATTAAATTCGCTGATAATCTTTTCGCATTCATTCGATCAATCGATCAATTCAACGATCGAGACTGGGGAAACTCAATAACATCCCACTCGTTAGCAAATTAACAGATTGTTGTCTATTTTTTTTGTTGATCCACCAATCAATCAATCAACCAAATTGCAATGAAAAAAATGAATGCGCTGAGGAAGAAGACATGTGATGTGGCATTCAAGGCCGGGAAGACTCTTGATGAAAAGATTGGGCAAATGGTTCAGATTGAGAGGAAGAACGTTTCCCCCCGATGTCATGAAAAACAGTTTCATAGGTAATCTGATTTTTTCATCTAGATCTGTTTTTTTTTTTGGGGTTAGATCGTTTATCGCGTGAAGCGGGAAATTTGATGGATAAGCGAAGTTTATTATATATCCGTGTGTGCCATAGAAAGCGAAAGCAAAGAAAAACGCTCTCGCCCTACATATCGTGTTTTCACTCAGATTTCCTTGCTCGAAGGCATTCTTTGACATCTGAGATTTTTCCTTTCTCCTTTTAATTACTGCATTTTAGTGTTCAAAGTTCTTGAATTTTGTTGTATCGGAGCAATTTTGGGGTTCTTGAAATATATGTTTAAGTGGGGTTTCTGATTCTTTTTCCCCTTTATTTTGTTTTTACGTGGGTTTCTTGAATTTTGATTTTTGGGAATTTAGCCTAATTTTTTATTGGACTTGGGGATGTGTTTGTGAGTTGTTCAATTTTAGAGTTTATACTTTGACTGCTATTATTCCGATCCAAAACGTTAATGTGTGTGAATTGTGTATGATCCTTACTTAAAAAATACCTTAATTTTCTTTATGTCAATTGGGGAATCTGTGGAATTCACCTTTTGAAAAACTGCATAATTGAAAAATTCACTCTTTATGTGTAATTGTACGAAATCTTGTGTGCAAGGTCATGGCACAGGTTCTTGATTCAAGAACCAGTTTATTTTAGGGTATTTTGTATTTCAACTTAAAAACATTCATCCAGTTTTCTTCATAGTTTGTAGGTTTGCCTCATTTTTACTATAAATGAAAAATAATTATATATTTTTCATGGTAATTTTGTTAATAATTTTTTCCATGAGAATTTTCATTCTTGATTTCTGCTATAATTTTACTTCTGTTGTAACAATATAAAGTGAAGTATCTCCGCCTTTTATTCATCCTGTTTTTGCTGAATGTGTGCTGTCAAGTTAGGCGAATGGAAAATTATTGTTGGACTTGTTTCTATCCATCCATTTTTTTTTGGGTTTGATCTGTTGTTTTTTTTTTTTTTTTTTGTTAGATCATAAACTAAAATTATATTTTTGTTGCAGGAAGCTGATGTTATGAGAAGCAGATTCTAGGAACCTAAACAGAGGAAGGTGATTCTTCCTATTGAAATTGGGTATACACTTGAAGTTGGGTTTTGCTGATAACGCAGTTTCTGCAATTTTCGTTGCATATATAAACCCAATTTATTGTATGTTTTTGTATGTATAATGCATATTTCATGTATTTTCGTATAATGTAATTTTTAGATTCAATAGTTTATTTACTTCACGGACTAGAAAAATCATAATTATTATAACATGTATGATAAAGTGTTATATTATTATTATGCAATGCACATATTAGATATATGCATGTCACTAAGAATATGCAACAATTTTTTATATGCAAAGATATTACCCAACATATTTATGACTATATTTGACAATTTTCATAGCTAAAATAACACATGCACATATTAAAGTATACGTAATTATCGATTGCATATATAAAAAAACGTATGCATATTTGAAGGTATATGCACTTATCGGTTGCATATAATAAAATATGCATCCATGGAAATTGATCAAAATTTCATTCGTGAAATTCGCAGAACGGAATACAATATGCAGAGAAAAATTCGAAATTGATGAATGTTGTTTTACTAAAATTGTGACTGCATACTCTAAAAATGCAGTTACTAACAGAGTTCCAACAAAAATCGGAGATTCAATTGAAACAAAAAATGCAGAAACTCAAAGAATTTCGTGAAATTTCATTCGCAGAAAGTTTTTGGTTGTAATTTTAGAAATTCATCCATGGAAATTGATCAAAATTTTGGAAATGATTGACTGCATGAGAGAAGAGACAATTCGATTTGAATTCAATTGAATTCAAAATAGATTGAATTCAAATATGGAAACTTAAGCGAAATCTTTGGATATCCTTGAAGAACTATGACTTTTAGAATTATATGAAAATAAGGGCAGAATGGAGAATTTGAAGGCTGTTTTGTCCTTAGTTGTTTTACCAAAAATTTTTGTCTTTAATCTTAAAGTCTTAGGGTGAATTGTCATATTCTGTTTTTTCCCCACTCAATGCCATGTGTATTTTTTTTTTCTTTTTTTTGTTTTGTTTTGACCGTTTTAAATAATTAAAAAAGCTTTTTTTTTTTTATTGACACTTAATTTTTTTTTCTTAACACAATATTATTAAAAAGTGCAAGTTGGTATAACTATGCAACACAATATTAACAAAAAATGTAAGTCATATATAACTGAAAAATGCAACTCAATATTACTAAAAAAAATGTAAGTCACTATAACTGAAAAGTGTAAGTGTTTATAATTGAAAAGTGCAACATAACTTTTATTAAAAAGTGCAAATGATTATAACTGAAAAATGTAACACAATATTAGTGAAAAATGTAAGTCAATATAACTGCAACACAATATTTAATGAAAAGTATAAGTCATTATAACTGAAAAGTGTAAGTCAATATTACTGAAAAGTGTAACACCATTTTTAATAAAAAGTGTAAGTCACTATAATTGAAATGTGCAACTCAATTTTAAGAAAAAGTGTAAGACACTCCAACTGAAAAGTGTAAAACGTGGTCAACTCAAGTTCTTATATAATGAAAAGTCACACTGGAAATATTATTCTTATAATTTATATATTAATATTTGTCTCTTTTTCTTGGAGAAATATAATATTCGTTCCGGCGGACAGAAAATTATGTGTGGCCCATGAATATGAGTATTTAATTAGCTGCCTTTATCGTAGGATGAAAATAGGCTATATTTTTTATTTGACGGGGGAAATAGTCGGCAATTATATGTTGAAAATGTTAAATTAAATATTATGGCGAAACTATTTTTGTGACTTCAAAATAGTTTAAATGAGATTAGTATGACTTATTTAGTTTGGTTTGGTTTCTAGATTATGGTGGTTTGATTGTTTTATCTAATTTAATTTATAGTTTGGTTTATATGTTTATGTTCACAAAAAATGATGGCCCGACATTATTTTTTCATATTCATGTGGTTTGTCATGGGAGGAGAGTTAGATTATTGATCTCTTAATTAATTCCAATTCAATTCATCGATCAATCAAAACATAAATTTTAAATAAACTTTTCAAATTATGAACAAAGATTTTTTAATAGAATATTAGTATTTTAAAAATAATTTAATACAATATATGTGTTGGGAGGGCGACGTAATAAAATAAATTGGAGCATCGTTGCTAACGGCGCCCTTTCTCCAAACAGTCTGAGAAGTCAGGGGAGAGGGAAGTGGTGCTATTATTAATGGCGCCCTTAGACGACAAACTTTTGCAGAATGCAGGTTTTTTACAGAGTGTCAGATGTAGAGAAGAGTGTTCATATAAAAACCTATGAACAGTGTAGTCCTACTAAATTCTATCATAATATATTGACACGTGTTTTTTACCAACACGTTCCCCTCAAGTATAAGAAGATTGTATGTAATAAAAGCAAGGCCCAGTTAAATTATAGATCCGCGAGACTAGTATGTTAAAGTAGCCTTAGTGCTATATATTGTTCTTTGAATATAATGAAAAGTCATGTTTTGTGCAAGAAAATGTAAATGAAATTCTCAATTAACAACTATGATAAGAAATAACTAAAGAGACAATGATGAAAATCAAGTGATGAGAGGTAGTGTTCGGGTGTTCGTCCTTGTGTGGAATCGATGTTAATAGTCGACTTCTATGTGTAATTCATTGGATGTAATTTGGTAGAAGCAATCACTAAGGCTGTGTTTGGTTTGGGATTGGCCCATCCGGATTTGGATGGGTCATCCCCCATCCCATCCGTCTCCAATTCTCCATCCAAATACACATTTATTCTTATAATACACCTACAAACCTATTTTTATACAATCACATCACCATTTTTTTATTTTAATCATTTATTCTCTCTCCTACTTTTCTTCCACACATTTATTCTCTCTCCTACTTTCTTACACACATTTATTCTTTCTCCTACTTGATTTGACATAAAGTTCTCCATCCATATCTATTTTTCAATCTATATCCAAACACAACTATTATTCATTTACTATTCATGGATTACCCTCATCCATATTTTTCAAATCTCCATCCCATCTACCACAATCCCTAACCAAACAGCACCTAAGGCATATATCACGTGAAGAACCTAGGATCGAGAGGATGAATAGAGGTTTTCTTACCCGGGTAATCACATAACTAGGGGGTTCGACTCTACCTAAATTATACTAAACTAATCTCTAATTATGCTTTTCCACTTGAATACTAACAACCAAGCTCCTATGGCCTTCTCACCAATCACTCAAATGTTAGTTCAAGCAATTAATGTAGATAAATGGGGTTCTAATGAAATTTACCCAACTCTCGTTGCGATAAACCAATATTAACTCATTCACTCGATTCCCAACCCTCGATTATACTATCTACCCCAATTAACCAACTCTCGTTGCATTAATTGAGCTTATAATACAACCTATTAATTGAGTTCTAGCAAATGATCTATCGAAACCCATAAACCTAACCAATGAACCTACCAATGAATTCCACAATCAAAATCAAGCTAAAACATTAATTCCATCACAATTCAACAACACTCAAACACCAATATGCTTAGCCCATGGCTAATTTAATGGAAATAAGGAAAGAAATAGAGATAATCAATAAACTCATGCTTAATAAAACTAAATTACTTGAATAAAAGTAAGGTATCACCTCTTGTCTTGCAAATATGAAATAAACCTTAAAATCTTCAATCAAATCTTCAAACTCTTGCTTGGAAATGAAATTACAACCTCAAAGATAAACTAGCTATGGAAATCTACTAAGCTATATGGCTAAAACTAAGTAAAATGAGCAAATGATGGTGAAATATGATGAAATTTGGATGTTAGGGAGCTTGTGTGGCCTCCAATGGCTTCTTCCCCTTTCAAAAACGAACTTGTGCCCTTTTATAACCTTCCAATTAAGCTTGGCACGTGTCCCTAGGTCAAAAGTTGGAGGGGGCAAAAATTGCGCAGTGACTCGGCCGAGTCATGCCACTCGGCCGAGTGGAGTAATTAAAAAGCGTGTAACGCTTTTATCCACAGGTGACTCGGCCGAGTGGTCACTAAATTCCAGTGGATTCGACTTTGGACTCGACTTGGCCGAGTCGGCTCACTCGGCCGAGTGCTCAGTTTTTGCAAAAGTCTCTGTCTCGGTCGAGTCTGAGCACTCGGTCGAGTGGCCTCCTCCCCTTCTTGTTTCATGCATAACTCTCACTCCCGATGCCCGATCGACTCGATTCTTGTCTTGTTACGATCCTCTCTTCGATGTCTTTCATGTGGTTGAATCTTTGGATTGATCCAACAGATGAATTCTTCGTGGTTTGCTTCGAAACTTCTCGTATTACCTAGAAATCTTCGTGTATCAAAATTTCGAGAATTAACCCACAATCACACGATTCTTGCAAGAATAACTTGATATTAAAACACAATTCATACACAAATTCGAGCAATCTCACGACAAATCATATATATATATATATATCATGTCTAGCGAACTAAACGAGACCTAGATTCAAATTCAAATGAAAGATTTTATATATGTTCGAAAAAAATGGTATAAATGAATGGAACGGTCAATTTTGATGTAGTACACAAAAGAGATTAACTTTGAAGTTGAACTACTTCTCCCGTTCTAGAAATGTTTTCACTAAAAAATGGACATATAAATTAAGAAAAATGTAACATGAGTGGAGTGTTGAGTGGTAATTTGATAAATTTTTATGAATTATGAATAAAATAAAGTAAATAATTAGATTGAGTGCAAAAGTAAATACATTTTGTGTAAATGTGTGAATATTATAAGGGTATAATTTATGAAGATGTTTTTTTTTAGAATGTACAAACAATTGTTAAATGGACGAATAAAAAAAATGTACAAACAATCGTAAAAGGTAGACGGAGAAAGTATTTACAACAACCACGAGTTTATTGGCAATGTGTTGGGGAGTGTCTGGGACAAGCCCGGTCACCTCATTATGAGAAGTGAAAGAAAATGCAAATTGTGATAAACAAGAAACAAAAACATTAATTGTGACATTTCTTCATTGATTTAGTTGATTGATACTCCATCGGTCCCTTATTTAACAGTTCATAACTTTTAGATACAAATTTTAATATATGAATTACTTATTATTATTATAAAAGATAAAAGTTAGATAGTAAAGACTTATCAACTTTATTAATAGTAAATATATATTTTTAGAATAAAGTGATGATATTTCATATAGTATTAAAATATTTTAAAAAAATAGTTACTATGTTACTATTTTACTATTAAATAAGAAATTAATATTCAAAATGACAATTTTGACGGAGATAGTAGTTAGTATTTTTGTTGAATTGCATTGAATACAATAACTTCACTACTCGTGAGAAACAAATGTGGATCTTATCACATACATTTTTTTTTTAAAAGATGAATCATATGTGATTGTTTAAACTGATTGAAATGTAAACTATAATTTTTCATATATAAAACAAAGGGTAAATTGAAAAAAAAAAAAATCGTTACCACTAATTACACTTTGAGAATCAAAATTTTGACTTTTACTAAATAGATGCTGAACTTTCAAATTGTTGCAAAAAAAGGATCTCGGTCAAATTCGAAAACAAGTACCCTTGTTTTGTCTATGAATTTATCTGAGACAAAAGGACAAAAAAAAAAAAAAAAAAACTTATTGTTACCACTAATTGCACTTTGAGAATCGAACTTTTAACTTTTGTTAGATATATAGATACTGAACTTTCAAATTGTTGAAAAAAAAAGATCCTGTTCAAATTTACAAGTAAATACCCATTGTTTTGGATGTGAATTTGTATAGACAAAAGATAAATTACAAAAATAAAAAAGGTTTATCGTTACCACTAATTGCACTTTGAGAATTAAACTAGTTAGGTACAGAACTTTAAAATTGTTGTAAAAAAAAAAAAAAAGTCAAATTCGCAAGCAAATTAAACATCTTTTGTTTCATCTGTGATTCTTTCTTTTTTTTCTTTTTTAACAATTTAATTAAGTGATAAAAATAATAAGTGTTTGTCTTATCAATTTGTCTTAAAACAATATCACATGACTATGAGCAAAAAATGGGGGGTATATATTGGTCTTTCATTATCATAACATGAAAGACACAAGGATAAAGTTAATTTAATTAATGCAATAATAATAATAATAAGGGTTGGTCTGTTATGGACTCGAGTGCATGTTGTGCACCCTAGTTCATGTTACACTTTTCAGTTACTGACTTACACTTTTTGGTAAATGGTGTTGCACTTTTCAATTATTAATCTGTATAAGTAATAATTGAAAAATGCAACACCATTTACCAAAAAGTGTAAGTCAGTAAACTGAAAAAATGCACATGAACTAGGGTGCACAACATGCACTCGAGTGCATACTAGACTTTACCTAATAATAATAATAATAATAATGATGCTTGTTGAAGAAAATTGATACACCAAATTGATGCTTAAGTATGTGGTTAACAGCTGTGTGAAGACTAATGACTGCAACTTTCTTCTTTATTACTACTACTCAATCATTATCATTCATTGTTTAGTAAAATCTCACTTTCATTTTTTACATCACTCAAATATCACAATCTTTAATAAAATAATAGTGGGGTATGAGATTATTTGTGTTATTTTTAGTGTTTCACACTATATTTTACTGATTTATTTATTTGTGTCATATTAAAAAATAATTTACATCTTATAATAGTGAGAACAACATGTGTTAAAGATCTAGTACCGTAGAATATAATTTTGTTGTTTTGAATATATGAGAGAAACTGAATATTTGAATATCGTGAGCCGATAACTTCAATTATTTGACGGTGGTGTTTCTAATGTGCGCTGAGAATGAGGCACATGCTTCGTGGCGCATGATTAGGATTTTTTTTTATTTATAATCAATCATCTTCTTCATTTTACAGACTTTCCCAGAATAAATGTCATTTAGAAATTCAGAAAAATTGTTCCAGAAAAATAAAATAATAATTTTCATCAATTTTGATTTTAGTCATATAACAATTTTTATCAACTTTAATAGGACAGTAAAAGAATATTTTTTTAAAAGAATCCCTATATAAATATTTTTTGTAACAATTAAAACCAAATTTTCACATTGACAATTTATTATACTCGTGCGTAGGAATCGATATTTGGTCGAAACCACCCGCACATACATAATCTCCAACATCGAAATCCACTTAATGACGACGTGCATCTGTAGCTGCTTTGTATCGTTCATTCGCCTTTAGGAGGCGTCCACGAGTCGAGGTGTGGAGGTACTACAACTCGACGCCTCGTAGTAGCAGGACATATACAATCTGAAAAGGACTCCGACCCGAGTTGTGATTGATGATAGAGTTGTGGGCGAATTTCGCTTGGCTAAGTTTGGTGTCCCTTGATTTCAAATTCGAACCAATTACGCACCAAGCTTAGAGATGATAAAATGACTTGTCCCGTCCTGCCCCAAGAGATTTGGACTCGTCTTGCCTTATCCCATTTAAAAAACGGGGCAAGTCAAAGTACCCACACAAGACCGAACTTAAAATGTTGTCTCGTAATACGTATATGCGCGGGACATATTTGAATATTAAGACAACCCTATTTCTCTACCCCATTAGGGTGTGTTTGCAAATTATAGTGATCGCTTCAAAGTGATTAAAATTGATTTTTACAATAAAATAGAAAGTTGATAGTGTTTTAAAATTAAGCACTTTAAATCAATTGTGTATATGTTGTGGTGTTTACAAAATAAACCACTTTTTTTTTATAAATTTACAAAAAACACCCTTATTACATTTAGATAGATAATGTGTAAAAATAAAATATTATTTAAATTGTGAGGGCAAAATTATAAAATTGATTATTATAATGATGAGAAGCACATAGAAGCTATTAGAAGTAGGTGGAGGGGTGCTTCACCAAAATCACTTTTAATAAATTAACTTAATCACTTGGTTGTGTTTCCAAACACTCCAAAAGTGATTATATTTGAAAAACAAGTGCTTTTAAGCAACTTCTAGTGTTTCCAAACACCCACTTAGTAGACAATTAAGTCCACTATCACTTTTAAATTTAATTATAGTAAATTTACAAGAAATTATGAACTTCTTCCTTAGGAAATGAGCATCAAATACGATATCGTATTGTAACTTGTAAGTTATCACATTAAGTCATTTTCCATTTTTGCATATGTTATTAATTATAAAATTAATTAACTTAATTAATTAAAATAGCATATTTACGCCACTAAACCACTCCTCCCCATTTTTTCTCCTTCAACTTTCAAATCTTGCCATTTTCTCTCACGAAACAAAAACATTCCACACTACACTTTCTGAATGCAAGCTAGTATCTTGTAAAGAATTAATGGCATTCTCTTTTTGTATTCTTTTATCCATTCCCTTTTTCTCTCTCCAAACTTCTCTTTGAATCAAAGTCTCCTCTTGTTCCAATTGTTTTCACTGATTGTGATTCAAGATTAGTTGTTAAAATTGCTTCTTTAGTTTCTTTTGAAAACGCGTTTAAAGAATCTTGATTTTTTGTCAAGGGGTTTTCTTTTATTTCTTTATACTCTGCTTTGACAAGCAGCTAAACACTTTGTTCTTGTTTCCGATGAGTTCTTGATTGCGTTCTGGCGAATAAAAATGGGATCTTTAACTTCATTTCAACTTCTTTTACTCTCTATTGGACTCTTGTTGGCAGATTGTGCGGCATTTCCCAAAAATGAAGGCAAGTTGATTACACAGATCTTGATTCTTGAAAAACTAGTTTAACTGCTCTTTATAGTGATTGACTGTAACTTATTCAATTATTTGCAATGTTGGGATTTTTCTTGATTTTGTCATGTGGGGTTATCTGTATTTGTTTTTAGATAATGGGAAGTGATTGTAAGAATGTGGCTTTTGGGTGTAGTTATCTTACTGAATGTTGGGTTTTTTCTTGATTTTATCATGTTGGGTTATCTGTATTTGTTTTTGGATTATGAGGAGTATTGTAAGAATGTGGCTTTTGGGTATAGTTTATCTTACTGAATGTTGGGATTTTTCTTGATTTTATCATGTTGGGTTGGTAATGAGTATTTGTTTTAAGATAATGAGAAGTTATTGTAAGAATTTATGTGGCTTTTGGGCATAGTTTATCTTACTGATTGTTGGGATTTTTCTTGATTTTATCATGTTTTGCTTTTAGATAATGAGAAGTGATTGTAAGAATGTGGCTTTTGGGCATAGTTTATCTTACTGAATGTTGAATTTTTTCTTGATTTTATCATGTTTTGCTTTTAGATAATGAGAAGTGATTGTAATAATGTGGCTTTTGGGTGTAGTTTATCTTACTGAATGTTTGGAATTTTTCTTGATTTTATCATGTTGGTTATATTTGATTTTAGATAATGAGAAGTGATTGTAAGAATGTGGCTTTTGGGTATAGTTTATCTTACAGAACAATTGTGGATTTTGTACAGTTGAAGCTTTAGCTTCTTTCAAGAGAGCTATTACAGACGACCCCTCGATGATTTTCTCGAATTGGAATCCTCTGGACTCTAATCCTTGTAATTGGTCTAGCATTTCTTGTTCAATTGCTGGAGATCATGTCTTAAAGCTGTAAGATTTCTTCCATTTTTTTTAGTAAGATTAAAAAGGTTTCACACAATTTTGATATACAGCATTATATTTTGCAGTAACATATCCGGGCGATCTTTAAAGGGATTCATTGCACCTGAACTGATGCAGATTTCGAATTTGCAAGAGCTGTAAGCTTAGTTTCTGAATTTACGAAATTGCATCTAGTT
The DNA here is from genome assembly GCA_963675135.1 of Galeopsis tetrahit. NCBI lineage: Eukaryota > Viridiplantae > Streptophyta > Magnoliopsida > Lamiales > Lamiaceae > Galeopsis > Galeopsis tetrahit. Next base: position 470,008 of record OY776134.1, read on the forward strand.
ATGGTGGTTCACTAGTTTAGGCTAATTGCATTTATATTCGAATGAGCAGAATTTTGCATGGGAATTCGTTGAGTGGCACGATTCCAAAGGAGATTGGCATGCTGAAAAATCTCAAGGTGTTGGACTTGGGTTCAAATTTTCTATCAGGAGCGATTCCACCAGAGATTGGAAACTTAAGCAGCATTATGAAAATGTTAGTGAAAACTATCAGAGTATTAGTACACTTTCGTCTGTCTACTGCTTATCTTTCGTCTCACTAGTGGTTATCTTCTGTTTCTACAGAAATCTTGAATCGAATGGATTGACGGGTAAATTGCCGTCTGAATTTGGTAACTTAAAATTCCTCGAGGAACTTCGGTTAGATAGGAACAAGTTCCGTGGCTCTTTACCTGCTAGTAATGGCTCAGATTATCCTTCCGATACTCGTTCAACGTAAGTAGAATTTTTTAAAGAGTTTTTGTTTCTGATGAGTCCCTTATTTGGGGGGAGGGGTTAAGGGTAACATTTGTACTTTTATCGTCTGCTTATTGACAGATCAAAACTGAAAATACCAACATCAATGGTGTCCATAGTCATGTCTTCTATTCGTTCTATCTTTAATAGCTTATTCCAGTTTTTATCTTTGTGTCCACCTTATTTATCTGCCAATGATCGTCTATTGCCTATCATGTTTAGAGTTACCTATCTTATATTATGTGTTGATACGATCATATTCAGGGATGCGAAAAGTTCCCCTACAGGTTTATGTCGATCCTCCCAACTAAAAGTAGCTGACTTTTCATTCAATTTTTTGGTTGGAAGCTTACCCAAGTGCTTAGAGTATCTTCCTAGGTATTTTGCAACTTTTTTCTCTTTCTCTTCGTCGGTTTTTTATTTTTAAAAAAATTGTTTACTTTCAGTCAAGATACTTAATATTCTTTATTCTGGATATAGCTCAAGTTTCCAGGGCAATTGCCTTCAAGTCAAAGATATCAGACAGCGTTCTACTGAACAATGTGGTACGGTGACTCTTGCCAAAATGAGTAACAATTTTTAAATATAGACAATAACTCGTATGCATCAGATGTACCGTGCATTTTAGAATAGTATTAGTTGTTTTACTAAGAGGTGTTGTATTAGTTTGTTAGTATTAGTTGTGTACAATTACGGTAATGACGAAACTTGTGTAGCAGGTGGTGCTCCAACCACAAAAGTTAACACTAAGCAGACGCCTACTTTAAACGGATCGAAGATTCGGGCTAATTCAGATAAACCTGTGTGGCTCTTGGCTATTGAAATCACAACTGGATCTATAGTGGGCGTGCTCTTTCTCCTTGCTCTTTTTACTGCTACTAAGAAGTGGAAGACAAAATCTTCCATCATTATCCCGTGGAAGAAGTACTCAAATGCGAAGGACTACACGTCAATTTACATAAGTTAGTTTATGCATGTCTCAATTATATTTTTTACGTAAATAACTATTACTGTGAAATTTGCCTAAAAAGTATGCTTCTACAGATTCTGATGTACTGAAGGATGTTGTTAGATACACAAGACAAGAACTTGAAGTAGCCTGTGAAGATTTTAGCAATATAATCGGGTCGTCTCCAGATAGCCTGGTATACAAGGGCACGATGAAAGGGGGGCGGCCAGAAATCGCCGTGATATCCCTTTGCATCAAAGAAGAGCACTTGAGTGACTACCTCGAGCTTTGTTTTCAGAAAGAGGTCTTGTTTTTTCTTCGTCATTTTTCTTGCTCGTTTGCTACCTTGCGTGTGATAAGATGAGATAATGTTAAAAGAGATTATTTAACACGTGATAGACTTATTCAACCGTTTGGTGTTGTGCATTGACACGTGATAGACGTATAAATTCATCCTCGTTCAAATTAAAGTAGAAATTAGGGGTATTGTAGTAAATTTATCCCTCATTCAGCAATATGTTGCGTGATTCAGGTGGCTGATTTGGCAAGATTCGATCATGAGAATGTGGGGAAGTTTCTTGGCTATTGTAGAGAAAGCAACCCTTTTACAAGAATGCTCGTTTTTGAATATGCATCGAATGGGACACTCTACGAGCATCTTCATTGTACGTTAAATATGTTTTCCTCTCTTTTCATTTTTCTTTAGGAACTTCCAACAAACTAAATGCAGAAATCTTTGTGATTAACTAACTGCAGCAGATGGAGAAGCATGCCAATTCTCTTGGACACGTCGAATGAAAATCATTGTTGGAATCGCTCGAGGTTTAATGTATCTTCACACTGAACTCAACCCATCATTTACCATATCTGAACTGAACTCTAGTTCAGTTTATCTTACCGATGAATTTTCTCCCAAGGTAAGGTAAAACCACAATACGAGCTTTACGTCATTAAGTTTCACATCCCCCAATTAGAAAGAAAAGTTATAATGGAACCTTGTAAACTTTGTTGGTAAAGATGTATTCTGTGTTTATGGTGAACTCATATACTGTTTAGCGATTTTGAGAGAATTACGCATAAAAAAACATTTTTTAAATAGTGATACTTCCGATGCTAAAAAGTATTACTTTGAAGAAGAGAGTTCACGTGAACCTGGTTCACTGAAGACCTACTTAGAAATAAAAGTGTCGACATCTCCCATTCTGCGAAATTCTAAGTTAGATGCTCTCAACTTCTTTTGCAGCTGGTTGATTTCGATTGCTGGAAGACTGTTCTCTCCAGATCAGAGAAAAACTCAGGCACAATAAGCAACGAAGGGGCGGTCTGTATCCTTCCAAATAATATGGAAGAACGTAATCTTGATATCCAGGGAAACATATACGCGTTTGGGATTCTTTTACTTGAAATCGTCAGTGGAAGACCTCCTTATTGCAGAGATAAAGGGCACCTCGTTGATTGGGTACAATTATGAACTTTTCTAACTCGTTTCTTGAAATTTATCTCAACTATCTTCAGATATCAGTTCTAATGAAACTATTTGGAATAATATTAGTTTTTGTTCCTAAAGTTTACTTTTTTCAGTTTTGGTCCCCCTCTTACGCTCACTATCAATCTTTTTTATCGAACTTAAGCCTTTTGTTGCTGAGTACATTGATCGTATTGCAGGCTAAGGAGTTTCTTGATTTGCCTGAAGTGATGGCTTATGTGGTGGATCCTGAAATAAAACATTTCAGATACGAGGATCTGAAAGTGATATGGGACGTTGTGAACCTATGCATTCATCCCACTACGAGCACAAGGACGTCCATGAGGAACTTGTGCTCGATGTTGGAAAGTGGAATTGACACATCTATCCCTGCCGAGATCAAGGCGTCTAATCTGGCTTGGGCTGAACTCGCACTTTCTTCGTAGTGAGTACGGCCAACACTGTAAATTTGAAACATATGATAGGTATACAGAATACTTTTTTTTTTTTACATTATTCTGATTTAATGGTAATCTCCTTGAGGCATCTGAGTTGATGCAAAACATCTTATCTTTGCATTCATCAATGAGGCAGCCCTCTGTTGCAAATGGCGTCGTATTGTCCTCGTATCGTTGTAGCTCCTCGGTTTCGTCTACTCAATCTTGAAACAATGTACACTTCATCTTAGAAGCCTTTGCTTGGTCTTGATGTTTATAGCCATCTTTATGAGTCTTGGATTTGTGAATATAGGTTATTCAAAATTGGGGATTCTTATAGGCAGAAATTGAGGGTTTTGAAAATTTGTCCTTATCCTCGTCCCTTTTGGGTCCCGTTAGGGGTGAGCATTTGTTCGGTTCGATTCTAGATCTTTCTCAACCGAATTGAAATAATCAAAATTTTATAAAATGAAATAGAATCTGAACTGATTTGTGTTAAAACTAAATTGAACTTATCAAATTTAAAAGTTTGATTGATTCGGTTTAAACCTTGCATAAATATGGAGTATTTTTCAGGGAAACATTTTTCAAGCATTGTACACTAAAAATCAAATTCAAACCATAAGTTCATAAATTCACAATCAAAACGAACAAGTTCATCAATGTTTTAAATAAAAAAAACCATACAAATCTCACACAAAGAAATCTTATTGCAAATTCTTAAATATTACATAAATGCTTGTAAAAAATAAACAAAAACTGAAATTTGTGAAAAATTTCAACTGAAATGATGTGTTCAACCGAATTAATTGAAAATTGTCGATTCGATTCCCTCGATTTTGTGCCCACCCCTAGTTCCTGCAAAATAAGTAGATTTTTTTTTCTCAACCTCAGCCCTTTATGGATCCCCGTCTCACACAGATTGTGGTTATGAGTGTTTTCACTTGTAGAGTTAAAGATATATTAATTTGAGTACAAGAGGTACTCAAATCCCATCGTATCAAAAATATTACATCAGATCAGTTATAGTTTACTGGGAAAACAGACTACATGATTCGATTCCCAATCATGAAAAGAGTGACAAAAAATACCCGAAAAATGAGTTTTCAACCATTTTCAAGAATTAAATTTGATACCATCCGAGACCTCCTCCGTAGAAATCGTAGTATCGTTGAAAATCAACTTGTTTCGTGTCTTCCATAGTTTCCATATCGTGCATTGTCAAATCAATCCAAAAAAAAATTCTATCCGAGCAATTCTTGCCATAACAAGAGAATTCCATGTAGTGGTCATCTAGAGTTGTTGAGTATAGCAGAGGAGCTCTCAATCAAGCAAGCACTTATGTCATTCCACACCATTAAAGTTAGAGGGCAGGAGATGAGTATATGAGAGATCTTTTTTGGGGCAGAATTGCATCGAGAGCTGCATCTTGTAATTTTCCAGAATCACATACGAGACGACTAGCTATATATACGCGTGGTGTGTCAAATTAAACGCAAAATTGTTGAAGAAACCCATGTATAATATAAAAAAAAAAAAAAAAAACTTGTTGTTAAACAACACATAATGGCGTTCACACCCAAAATATGCTACACAACATTCCTTTTCTTCCTTGATATAATTTGCTTATCAACTTTCACTGCAGCAACAATATCTTTAGCCGCTGAAACAGAGGCTCTGGTCATATGGAAGAACAGCTTATCATCGCTGCCATCACCTTCTCTCGACTCATGGTCCCTCAAGAACATCTCGAACCTCAGTACGTGGACATGCATACGCTGCAACAACGGGGGCTTCGTCTCGCATGTCGATTTGTCTAATCAAAATCTTGATGGCACTTTGGAAAACTTTCTTTTCAACTCATTACCAAATCTTACAAGCTTCAAACTCAGTCAAACTGGTCTCTGAAGTGGGAAATCCTCATTTTTCTTAAAACATTTTCTTATGATATTACTTGAACGATCGAATTTAATTTTTGTCACATTTTTAAGAAAATGTTGTAAGAAAAACGGGGATTTCCTGCCTCCTTTGAGTTCTATGAATGATGAGAGTTATTTAAAATCCGAACGTGAAAATGGGAGGCTAAGGATGTTTTGTTCACAAAAAAAAGATTGAGGATGAAAAGGTTGAAGAAGATCATACTGGAGAAAATTAAACTTGATCGGACCGGATGTAAGAACGTTTGATGATTCAGTACGGAATGTGCACGAAATGTGCATGTACGGATCGTGCACGAAATGTGCACGTTCAAAAACATACACAAAATGTACGTCAATATAACTGAAAATATTATTTTGAAAAATGTAAGTCACTACAATTGAAAAGTGTAAACAAAAAAAAAAAACAAAATTTACCAAAAAAAATTATATTACTAAAAAAAAAAAAACCAAGTCAACGATCAATTTTCTTTCATAGGAGACCTACCCAATTTGTAAATTTGACATGTATATTCTAGTTTAGTATGTTTTTGTACGTGCACATTTCGTGCAATTTTCGTGCATGACTAGTTTGACTTAATTAATTATCTCCCCAAACATATCACTTTCAATTGATGTATTGAGAATAAATTGACACAAATATACGTACATTGCATTTATTGTTACCACAAAAGATAAAAGTTTTCATATTTGGGTTGAGCCATCAAATTTTATGAATATCCTTCTCGATTGAGTTGATAACAACATAATGAGGTCTCTGACTACTACAAATTTGTACTACTAAAATCAATGGATTCTGAATGAAGCAATCTCAAAAGAAAGAATTACAGTGAGGTAGGGTAGGGACTCAAGAAAGGTCTGTTTTGAGTGATATTTTGGATGATTTAACTTCTTCCAAACTGGCCCATTTAACATTTGTTTAGGTCCGATTTGATGGAGTAGATGATGAGTATTCAGACACAAATGTGTAGTAGTTAGAGGATACATGTCTAATCAGACTTAAAATTTTGATGCATGAAAAAAAATGTGTTTGTTTTTAAATTTTGGTAATATCTAAATAGTGTGTACGAGTGATTTATCATCCTTTCTTAGATAACTGAAATAGTAGAAAAACGAAGAATTGAAGTTCGTGTTAAACTCTATACTCTTGATGCTAGTGAATAATAAACGAAGAATCGAAGTTCGTATTAATCTCTATATCCTTGGTGCTAGTGAATAATAAGACGTTACTCTATAAACAACTCAAAAAATGAAACAACTGCTAATTTACTGTTCTAATAGAAGTTGAAGCATAATCATTCTAATACTTTATAAGCTGCTCATGAGTTCATACTTATATACCTATTTCCTTCTTTGACATTTTTCAATGGGGGGCAAAAGCTCTAAATTTTTTTCTTATTAAATTTTGGTTATAACAAATTTGAAAATTCATTTTTCATTCATCCAACTATAAAATATGTGAATAAGATATCTAATCGAAACTCTCTTTTAACACGCATTTTTTCAACACCATTGTACTATTACTCTGTTGATTTATAAACAATTTAGTTAAAACTATATACTCCCTTCGTTCCACTATAAGTTTCTCACTTTTCTTTTTTTGATGTCCCACAATAAGTTTCTCATTCCATTTTTGACAAATAATTTCATCTCTCTCAATCACATCACTTATATTTTATCTATTATTTTATCATACTTCATTTCATACTAATATATTATTTTCTCTCTCACGATCACATCATTTGTACTACATCTATTATTTTATCATATTCCTTAATCTAAACACCCCAAAGAAGTGAAAAACTTATTCAGAAACGGAGGGAGTATTATTTATGTGTGTTCATTTGTACCGTGTAATTAGTGCACATCGTGGTTTGTTCCACTCCTACATAAGATAAAGAGTGAAATAGCCTTGCAATAGTGAAGAACACAATACTATACTCTTGTGGAGTAGTAGTACAAAAGAAGAAAGATGGGCAATGTGCATCATAGCATAGTATAAAACAAAGGTGTGTAATAGCTTTAACTGAAAGTCAGAGTGATGGCCAAGTATCACCTAATAATCTGATCAATGCACTCTACCTCTTCTATTTTTTCTAATTATTTTGTTTTATGTAGGAAGGAATTGAAACATGCCATAAAATTCAGAGATTTTTTTTTTCCTTACCTTTACTACTCTCATTCGTTCAATTTTTTTTAATTATTTATGTAAAAAATAAAGTTGGAAAGTGGACATAAAATAGCGCGTGCAAGTAATATTTACTTTTAAAGAAAATAAAAATTATAAATTTGATAAATAAATAAAAAAAAGTAAGAATTATAAAAATAGACGGAAGGAGTACATTTTAATTTTTGTTATGTTGACTTTTAAAATTATACAACTTTTAATTTTCCGACTTTTGGTCATACTGGACCTGACTATAAACTATAGTAGATCACACACCCGATTGACTAACTAGTCTTCTCACATTTTCAAATTAAAATTTTTCACTTGTCATTTTTATTGGCTAGGTTACCTTGTGCAAACAAATTGTATGACACACTAACTCAAAATTGTGTAAGCTACAAAAAGATTATTTTCAAAATTTGAAAAGGGAATTGAATTATCTTTACACTCTTTTACTAAGTTAATATTTTTAGATGGGATTGAATTCTTTCAGACATCCGAACCTTAAACTCGTGTTCATACATTCTGTGTTCAATTTTTAACGAAAACAAATTTCACTCATATTAGATTTTTACCTAGTTCACCTCCTCCTCATAGTGTACCGGCAATAATCATTTCTCCAAAAAAATTGAACGTGTGCATGTCAGATCTTCATGAGCAATTAACGTGGTTAAGGCTGCTATGGAATGAATGGATGCTTTTTCTTTCTTTTTTCTTTTGGAATAAATACTTGCCCCCCAACACACATTCACACTGCTGTGTTGTCCACCAACACCACCAGTACAATACTAGTATTTCATTACAAAAAAAAATTAATACTACCCCAAATAATTCTTTATGAATATTTTTATAATTTTAAAAAATATTAATTATTTATGTGTAAAGTATTATATGAAATTCAAGTAAATACAATATGAGTATTATACGAAGATATGTGCAATAAGTGGTGAATTATGGGTGTGAATGAAGTATTAAAGTAAAATAGTACATGATTAAATAACTGAACATAATGAATTTAAATGGATATAATATTATTTGATGGGAATTTTTTAAAAAAGGATTGCCAATCACAATCACCATTCACAAACCAAGGATTGCCCATCCCAAAAAAAGCCACAAACTTTTTCAAAAAAGAACTCCATTCATCAAACGACACGTACCCAATCCCAAACCAATAGTGTCACACCTGATTACAACCCAAATTCAAAAAAATTGCACTTGCCGGCCTTTCCCTCTCCCATATATTTCTTCCTTTCCTTTTCTTCTTCATTTCGAATTTTCTACACACTCTCTCTCTACTCGAAGCACGAAACCAGTTTCTCTCTCTAAAAAAAAATGCGAGAAATTCTCCACATCCAGGGCGGCCAGTGCGGCAACCAGATCGGAGCAAAGTTCTGGGAAGTTGTTTGCACCGAACATGGTATCGACTCCACCGGCCGGTACCAGGGGGATTCCGATCTGCAGCTCGAGCGTGTTAATGTCTACTACAACGAGGCCAGTTGCGGCCGCTTCGTTCCTCGAGCTGTTCTCATGGACCTTGAACCTGGAACCATGGACAGCGTCCGCTCCGGGCCTTTCGGCCAGATTTTCCGGCCGGATAACTTCGTCTTCGGCCAATCCGGCGCAGGGAACAATTGGGCGAAAGGGCACTATACTGAGGGAGCTGAACTTATTGATTCTGTGCTTGATGTCGTTAGGAAGGAAGCTGAGAACTGTGATTGCCTTCAGGGTAACTATTTTTTTTTTCTTTTGGTTCTCTCGTTTATACTCACGTTTGTGCGAGTTTTTTTTATGTGAAATTGAAAGTTCGTTGTATTTATTTGAAATTATAAGTAAATGGAGTAAAATAATATTTTTATTTTTTGTTTGTGTGCAGTAGTTTTAGTAATATTGTTTGCTGAAAATCTATGTGTATGCTGCATTACCTTTATGGTAGAGTTGATACATGCTTTGCTTTTGCTTGAATGTGGACTGGTTGAGATCTCTGTTATTCCATACAAACACTAAATGATTTTAATAGGAATTAATATACAAGAATTAAGATGAGTAGACGGAATTCTTTCAGATTTGCTTTAATTTTTTTTTTTTTTTTTTTGGTGAGGTTATGCACATTTGTCACGCTCGTCTATGTAAGTGTTTTTCATTTTTGTGAAGGTCTTACAAAAAAACATGTTGATAAATAAATAACTTGATCTTCAATCGCTACATAGTATCATGTTCTCTTTTGTTGTGTGTTGATTCCTTATTTTTCAAAGTTTGTTTTGCCTTTTGCACCATGTTGGGAACTGATTTCTTCATTTCTGCTTTTATCTCCTAGTATTCTAAAATTTATTTGCTTGGATTGCCCTGTACTTCTTGTTTGTAACTTAGTTTAACTGGTGAAATTTTAATCTCCAGGATTTCAAGTGTGCCACTCTTTGGGAGGTGGTACAGGGTCAGGGATGGGAACACTTCTGATATCCAAGATAAGAGAGGAATACCCTGATCGAATGATGCTGACGTTCTCCGTTTTCCCATCTCCAAAGGTGTCTGACACAGTGGTAGAGCCCTATAATGCAACACTCTCTGTGCACCAACTTGTTGAGAATGCAGATGAGTGCATGGTCCTTGATAATGAGGCACTTTACGATATTTGTTTCCGAACCCTCAAGCTGACAACTCCCAGCTGTAAGTTTCATATTTGCCTATTATTTTGTTGGTCTGTGTGCCCGATTGCAAATTCTTCTAACAACTTCCAGTTTTTTTTTTTTTTTTAATGCTGTAAGGACTTACCTTTGAAAAAAGAGATTCTACCCCATTTTGTAGAGTTTCCAAATCGACTTTTAAGTAAATCAACATGCCCTTGGAAATTTGATTATTGGAGATTCTTGTGTGCTTTGCTCATTAAAACCGTGTTAGAGTTTGTGCTTGTAGCAGAATATGTAAACCGTGTCCATATATTATATCTTGCTATCTCTGTGCTAAGGGTAGGATACGAATGAATCTATTTATCATTCTGATCTCTTGTAATAATTTTCATTTTTGTTTTCTGTAGTTGGAGACTTGAACCATTTGATATCTGCTACAATGAGTGGTGTCACTTGCTGCCTTCGTTTCCCTGGGCAGCTCAACTCTGATCTCCGAAAGTTAGCCGTCAATCTTATCCCATTCCCTCGTCTCCACTTCTTCATGGTCGGTTTCGCCCCACTCACATCTCGTGGGTCCCAGCAATATCGCGCTCTAACAGTCCCCGAACTCACCCAACAAATGTGGGATTCCAAAAACATGATGTGTGCTGCTGACCCACGTCACGGTAGGTACCTTACTGCATCAGCTGTTTTCCGGGGCAAGATGAGCACGAAAGAGGTAGACGAGCAAATGATCAATGTCCAAAACAAGAACTCCTCGTACTTCGTTGAGTGGATACCCAACAATGTGAAGTCGACTGTCTGTGATATCCCACCCACTGGTCTGAAAATGGCATCCACATTTATCGGTAACTCAACGTCGATACAAGAGATGTTTAGAAGAGTGAGTGAGCAGTTTACTGCTATGTTTAGGAGGAAGGCTTTTCTTCATTGGTACACAGGAGAAGGAATGGATGAAATGGAATTTACAGAAGCTGAGAGTAATATGAATGATTTAGTTGCAGAGTATCAGCAGTATCAGGATGCAACTGCTGAAGAGGAATATGAAGAGGAAGACGAGTATCTAGAAGAGGAGGCTTAAGCGAACACAAAGTTGCACTTTATCGTGGCGTTGAATATCGAATATCATAGTCGTTTAGGTGTATGTTTGGTGATGTTTCTACTTTGGGTTTGTTCATTGCTTACTGAACGTTGATCTGTATGTTAAAACTAGTGACTGCTGTAGTATGTGTTGAAATTTCTCATTTCTGATTGTATTCAAGACTTTTACTACTTATATGTAGTGGTTTGATTCAGATTTTCGGCCATAAATAGAGTTCAGTCTTGGTTTGTTTACTAAAAAACAACTGAGCAGAGCCAAGCTTAAGCAAACCGAGCAGTAGGCCCCGTTGGGTAGTCTGGTCTGTTTGTATACTAATGTATAAAGAGCGTTCCTAAACAATTTTGCAAGAGTCGAATCATTCAACGAACATTGAACGAGGTGTATGGCAGAACAATTAGCTTAGTATTTGTACACTCGTGTTGACCTTAATACACTTTCCAATCTTTCTTATAGGTTATAACAGACATTTGCAACGAACCAACTTGGTAAAAAACCACATCACAACTTACCCGTTTTTTCTCCACATCGCGTTTACATCTTAGAGCGCACTGCAGTTTTGCTCATGGATTTCGTCTCACCAGCTATTCCCTCCGATTTCAGCCTCTTCAATTTCTCTTTAGCTTTGAAAAGAATTGAGTGTACTTCATCAAAATGAGGCAAGGTTGCATTCTTTGTGTCTTCAATCCACTTCAAAACTCTTTGGTGGGGACCTAATATTCGTTCTCGATCCTTTTCATCCACAACCTGTAAGAAAAATAATCGAGCAGGAAATCATCATCTCAGATAATTCTTGAAATTGAAAGAAATGTTTGTTAATAAACAATCATTATGATGTAAGATGACTGCACTATTGTTGATAAAGAACTCTGGTCGCAGGGAGGGGGTAGAAATTATCCTAATAAGAAGTATTAGTTCATAACGAAACAAAAACAAAACCAAAGAATTGGGGTAAGCTACATGAAGTATTAGTGAAATTATCCTAATAAGAAGTATTAGTTCATAACGAAACAAAAACAAAACCAAAGAATTGGGGTAAGCTACATGAAGTATTAGTAGTTCATATTAAGAAAAATATTAGTTCATACAAGTTTGCAGACTGAACAATATTGGTACAGAGTAATACTTTTCATTACATGAATTGTCCATTTCTTTCTATGATTCACAAAAATGAAAACAGCTTAGTTGATTTGTTTTTAGTCAAAATTGCTCTAGTTGCACAGTGCAACTGGTGCTAAGAAGTTTTACAACTATAAAAGCACCTATAAAATGGCAGACATATGAAAGAGGACACCTAACCCTGATGTAATTTAAGTTTTGCAAAATCTTCATTCCGTGCCAATTTTTAGGTTCTAAGCTCATATCATGGTTTTCAAAGAAACAAACAAGTGTGGCAACATCTACCACTGAAGCAGAATATATGGCCGCAGGAAGTTGTTGTAGTCAGCTTCTTTGGCTAATGCAACAACTTAGAGACTACAATATTGTGGAATCTAATGTACCTATATTCTGTGACAGCAATAGTGCAATTGTCATCACTCAAAATCCCGTTTTACATACTAGGTGCAAGCATGTAGATGTTAGGCAGGCATAGATCTTTACCTCAAGCTGCATGATCTCACACACTAAACTAAGATCTGCAATCGAAGGTTGGGAGCTTCCTACCAAGAAACGTCCGCTTCCTTTAAGCCATACAGATTCAATCGTTGAAAGAGATGCTGAAAGAAGTTTCTCGCTTTCAGCTGCTGCCTTTGGATTCAAAGGTAGCCCAAGTGCTGGCCCAAGAGTTGAATGGAGGACATACGAAGCTGGAAATGGGAAAAGAAGCATTTAAAGGAATAAGAAGATGAATATTCTCTTTTTTTGTGTTAAGATAATCTGATTAGTATCAGACTTAAGAGCCACTGAATCTAGATTTCAAAGGGTTCTTACAACATTAGTAAGCCCAAAAACGACAAAACACAAAGAGTACGTTTGATTTGGGTGATGCCAATCAGAATCCCAAATTAAACATAAACGTGGTTGAAATATAAAACAGAAATACAATCGAGATCAACATAACACCTGCACCAGCACGCAAATTTGAGTGATGCCAATCCAGCACTGAATGAAGTTTGGCTCTTTTGGAGAGGTCAGCGGGATACCTACAAGGATTAAAGACTAAGTTGCAGAATATAAATGTATACAACATGTCCTGAGAGACAAGCCCCGAATCAAATGAAAAGCACTCTACTGAGGAACAAACGTGTCAGCGATTCATTCCCTCCCCAAAAAACTAGGAATTGAAATGGAGACTGATACAAAAAACAGAACTTACCAATGATCAGCAACCTTAGGAAACACGCAAGCCAAGTAGATCAGAATCGCATGACTGCAAAAATTCCACAAAAGGTAAAAATCTAGAATACATAATGTTTTAACATATGGAGTACCTTTTGATTTATAAGCATGATCTAGTTAAAGTTGTTAAACTGATTCTACATAGCAAACAGAAAAAACCATTATATTTCTCCTGGCTGCACAGAATCAAAATGTTCTGAGCAAAATAAGGCAAACCAAAAACCCAATGTTCATAAGTCATAACAAAGAACTAAACACTTGCAGTTCATTAAATTCTACTTCAATCATACTAATCAACTACAGTACTTATCTAAATCTCAAGCAATTAGGCAATCCCAGAAAATTTTAAAATTTCAGTACCTCTCAAAGAGCTTAAACCTTCCATCCACTATTGCAGGCACCTTCTTCAAGGGGTTTATTTCTGTCAACAGAAATTGAAATGGGAAATCAAATAACAGACTGTTTATTTTCATGATTTAAATATTACTGCAGGAAATTGAATTGTACCACGAAATTCGGGAGTTAATTGCTGGCGTTTGGATAGATCGATTCTCACCTCTTCAAAGTCAATTCCATTTATTCTAAACAAAAACCACATCAAATTATCAGTTCTTTTCACCTCTAGTACAGTCTGGAAAAACTTAACGATAAGAAAATCAATATGAGTGAAGTAGTGCGAGAAATTACTTGCAGAAAATAATAATTGCGCGAGAAGGTTGCGACATGCGATCTGCATACACTTTCAGCGCCATTTTCTTCGCTCTGTTTTTCCTTTCTACACGAAACGAACAGCAATGGCGGAAGAAAGACCAGCAATATCCGCTTATTGTGATATTTTTAGGTCGGTAAAACTAGAGCAATTAATTCAAGTTTATTAAAAATTATTGTTTTGAGTTTATTCGAGTCAAATTTTCAATTGTATCGAAGATAAATATATATTTTTAACTTGTTTGATATCAATGTGAAATGAATCCAAACTATTTTTTTATCAAAGAATTTGAAATTGAGTATCAAATAACTTGATTTGGAGTTTGATGCGTCGAAAAAGAACGTCTTCGGATATCAATTGTTCTTTTGCGAGCACTATTAATCACGAGTTTGAATCGTCCGTTTATCCTTGGCAATCTTCTCGTAAATCTCCTCAAGAATCCAAAAATGACCTGCAAAAGTACGCCGGAGAGGGGCTCCGGCGTAGAAGCTCCGACGCTCAAGTCAGAATCGGTTGTAGGAGAAATCAAAGAGGAATTCCCCTGTATTCTAGGGAAATTCCGGCGAATACAGTGGTGTTTCTTCTCAATTCAGTGTATGTTTAGTAAAAATGTATGTATCATGTAAAAACGTAAATAAGAATGTAAAAATAACCTGTTTATATACCTGGTCCCTCTTCCTTGGATAGAGGAAGACTCTTTCTTCCTATATTTGCTCACATTTCCCTACAAATCCGGGCCAACTCCCTAAAGACTCGGCTCCACTCTCTCTGGACTGACTTCTTCTCTTGACTTAGTTAAGAAGGAATAATCCATACTACGCATTCCCCTTTGGGCCAAATCCTTGGGCCCAAAGGCTAGCAATTCTCGAATGTGGGCTAAAGGCCAACTACTCTTATTTTCCTTCTTAGGCCCAGGAGTATATTAATCTAACCTTGAAGCCCATTAACCTAATTAAGACCACTATAATTTATCTTGTTTCCACGTGTCGACTTTTCCAGAAGTGACATATTTATCTACATCAACCACTCCCCCCTACTCTCGTAAAATACCTCAAATTTATGAGAGTAGGAAAAAACAAGATGAATTAACCTGAACACCTCTTCGTACAGATCATCGCCACCTTTCCTTCAATACTCTCTTCCATTCCTGGATACACCCAAGTTCAAGTTTGAGAGAGTGTATCATGTCGCCCTGGGAAATTATATCCCTCTCTGAAACCCTCGAGCCCTAGGGAGCTCAAAACTCTTTGAAATTTCTCCACTTCAGGGATATTAGGTGTTATGGCTCGTACTCTGAACCTTAAGGACTCTTAAGTGGTTAACACTTATTACTCAGAAATTCTCAGCCATATCCTGGCTCAATATGGTTTAGATCTCAAACCTCTCGAACTCTTTAAATGATTTACACTTCTCAAAATCTCCAGCCATACCTTGGCTAGTCCAATCAAGGTGGTTCATACACTGAACCTCAAAATCTCATAAGTGTTTCTCATTTACAATCTCATGAGTCTAGTCGCGCGATCTTAAATCGAAACAGTTCATCTCTTTGAATCTCAGAATTGTGAGGGGCTCTCTAATTCCCCTCGGCCTCACTCTCCGATCGTAAGAAACTTTAATCCTGCTTTTATACCTCTGAGTTTTTCTTTGGACGACTAGGGTCCTATATCCCTAGTTTTGAAAACCTCTTATAACTCTGGATGTCACCTATTTCCCTCAAGCCTCGAGAGATATAATGGGTAGAGCTTCTTCTTTAATCATTTTGAGAACGGGACACCTGTT
Source organism: Galeopsis tetrahit (assembly GCA_963675135.1). NCBI lineage: Eukaryota > Viridiplantae > Streptophyta > Magnoliopsida > Lamiales > Lamiaceae > Galeopsis > Galeopsis tetrahit. The sequence continues at coordinate 485,970 of OY776134.1, forward strand.
GGGTCATAGAATTACAAACACCATTTCTTGTTTCATATCAAGGACTCTCGCAAATATATCAGGAGTTGGGTTCATATCAAGAACCCACGCAAATATCCCTCGTCTTGAATGTTTTTCGACTTTCCGTGTTTTATCTCATCTCTTCTTACAGCTTACAATACCTGCATATTATCTCCTTGCATGCATGTATATATATATATATATATATATATATTTCTCTTTCTTCATAAGCATGTCATATATTATATCTTTAGATATTAGACATATGATGCGTTGTCTATTCAGCTTTTCTTAGCTGTGCTTCATTGCATGTTTCTAGTATTTTCTTGACACGTAAAGGCTCTAAAGCTCCTAGAAGAACCTTAATAAGAAGATAGGGTTTATATCCCTGTACTTACTTGGTGATTTAATAATGCTTCTAGTCTGTTTCTTAATATTAGAGTTCTTAGGGATCATATTCTCTTTTAGGTTAGAATTCGTAAGGATTATCCTCTCCCCCTAAGTTGTTTATATTCGTAGGAGCTGTTTATACTCGTGAGAGTTTGTTTATACTCGTAAGAATTGTTTATACTCGTGAGAGTTGTTTATACTCGTGAGAGTTGTTTATACTCGTGAGAGTTGTTTATACTCGTAAGAGTTCTTAGGGAGTATACTCTCCCTGAAGTTGGAATGTTTAGGGATTATACTCTCCCAAAAGTTAGAATGTTTAGGGATTATACTCTCCCAAAAGTTGTTTATACTCGTAAGAGTTGTTTATACTCGTAAGAGTTTGTTTATACTCGTAAGAGTTGTTTATACTCGTAAGAGTTTGTTTATACTCGTAAGAGTTTGTTTATACTCGTAAGAGTTTGTTTATACTCGTGAGAGTTGTTTATACTCGTGAGAGTTGTTTATACTCGTAAGAGTTCTTAGGGATTATACTCTCCCTGAAGTTGGAATGTTTAGGGATTATACTCTCCCAAAAGTTAGAATGTTTAGGGATTATACTCTCCCAAAAGTTGTTTATACTCGTAAGAGTTGTTTATACTCGTGAGAGTTTGTTTATACTCGTAAGAGTTTGTTTATACTCGTAAGAGTTTGTTTATACTCGTAAGAGTTGTTTATACTCGTAAGAGTTGTTTATACTCGTAAGAGTTTGTTTATACTCGTAAGAGTTTGTTTATACTCGTAAGAGTTTCGAGAGTTGCTAGGGATAGGGTTTATTGGCGAGTTAATTATATCTTCTGCTACTGTACCCCTACTCCCCCTAGCTTTAGAGGCTGTCGTGGATAGAAACTTTAGGAATTCTTCCTAGGTATCTTCTATCCGAATCTTTATGAGTTGGTTCAAATCTCTCTATCTTGCAATATCTCTATCATGTTATGTTTTAGTTTCCAAAACACATTCATTATTTCAGCACTCATTATGCGGACCCCTAACAGTTATCTCATGCAAAGAATCTCAGGAATATCTCAAAACATCATATCTTATTAAATTCACAAACAATAAATGCAAGTCATACCTGACTCATGCCAACCGCCCTACCCCCTCTACCGAGAGGGTAAAATTACCCATCGAATTTCTCATGGACTCGGCGTCCCTCAACTGTTCACACGTGTACTCTTATCTCTGATATACCTCAAGGTCTTGGATACTCAACTCAAGTTTAGGGAGCTCCTAAAGGGAAACTCCTTCATTATGTTCTGGTTCAGCTTAAGAGTGACATGTAAATCTCCAGGCTTACTCGTATATCAGTCTCAAATCAATCCTGTAAAAATACACCAAAAAGGGCTTCCTACATAGGCTCTCTAGTGCTCGGATAAGCGTCATATGCATCAATTATATAGTTCAAACATGAAATAAACAAATAATGTAAATAAAGTCTCCTTTGATCTCAAACCTGAGACCTGGACCCCTTCTAGGACCTCCTATCATGGCAAGACGATTAATTTCTCTAATCTCCAATCTCAGAAGGGGATCAACTTGTTAACCTCTTATTTGTGGAACTCTAGGTGATCCTTGTATAACTGACCTTCCAGGGTGCAGCATTTCAGCCTTAAGGCTCGGGCCTCTCGGGACAGTGGAGCCCCTGGGTCTTTGTTCAGCTCTGTGAGGATTTCTCTCCAGTCTCCTCCAATCATCTCCATCCTTCCATCAACTCTAGTTTTCAGACTTATTATTTCGGTTACTTAGGGCTATTGGCCCTTAAGTACTTCAAAATGCTCAAATCATGTTTCATCACTTTAAAAGGATCATATCATGCAATATTAAAAATTCATTATCTTTTCAAAAATAAAACTTCATAGCATCGAACAAACAAATCAAATCAACTTCCACTCTAAAAATCATAAATAAAGTGGATCATGCTCACTCAAATAACCTCTTCAAATGAAAATTACAATGAATATTCAATTCTCCATGTTTCATCATAAATGAGTATTTCCAGTACATGCAAGCTTCAAGGTCCTAAACGAGGTCATAACTCAAGACATATCCTTGTTTAAAGATAAAAAGGTAAGAAGTAACACTTTTCATTTTTTTGATCTCAAGGACCTGAATAAGCTCAATCTATAATTTGAAATCATATCTAAAGTATAGAAACATGTCAATCATACACAATTTGAAAATAGTTATTCTAGCTTTCGTTTCCAGAACCATAGTCATCATCCATTCTCCCATATAAAGTAGTCATAGAACTCAACATATGAATCACCTACTCATGCTTCTAAGATTTCAAGTAATTCTCGATTCCAATATCATTTATACATAAATCAATCGTGTAAGCTTAAGGGGACCCTTCTTAATTCAACGGAAAAGAGTAGCCTCGTATCATATATGTCAATCTCTTAAAGACATGCTCATAATAATATCTACAAGAATTAACACTTGTACTAACCAGTGGTACTAATGTACTCAACATATCTCTGCTAGCCCTCACGGACCTGGGCTCTTAGGTCCTGGCCAATTCATGTTCATATCTCTGGTAGCCCTCACGGACTGGAATACTCCATATCTCTGCCAGCCCTCGGGGACTGGAATACTTCATATCTCTGCCAGCCTTTGGGGACTGGAATACTTCTTATCTCTGCCAGCCCTCGAGGACCAGAATACTCCTCCAGAACCTCTTGTGTTTTCAGCACTCCCAGAGTTCTTAAAAGTTTTTGGGCTAAACCTTCTCAAAGTTTCTCACAACAAAAAGGTTAAATAGCAATTTGTACCAAGATTTGGTACGTGTTTTGTCAATATTCTAGTACTCATTCAATAAAAGGTGTATTCTCAAGCGAATCTTTCCACATATACCATACATCTCATATTTTCGCAACATATTGATTGAAATGATTAACATCCACGCTAAACTAAATAGATTTACATCCTTCTCCACATCATTTATGCAAATCATAGCATATAATAGTTTATCTCGATCCTATCTATCACAAATAAATTATTCTTCTCCCTCAAATTCACGCATATCGACGAGTCTCATTCAAGTATCAGATTAGTATCAATCAATTAGCCAAGACAATGCATGCTACCTCATATATCACATTTTTCACGGCATAATAGCTAAGAGATAAACACTATTGCAAGTCTTAATATATATTCCGCTTACCCTTTCAACACAATAGTCAATAGATGACTGTTGATGCAAATGTTAACATCATCACTTTTTATCAGATTAAACACATGTCCTCATTATAGGTTTATGTTTCTTATACAAGCTGATTTTTCAGAAGTATTTAACACTAACTCATCAATCAAAAATGAATTCTCCAGCAATATTTCAATTTCGGTTCACATAAAACGTGTAGAGATACCTCCCTTAAGTTGCCAAGTATGCATCGGTTGAGTGCATCCATTCCCCCCACTTTTTTGTGAAGCGAAATTCTCCTCCTTTCGCCTAAAACATTGTTGCTCTTCCGCAAGCTTATATAATTAATTCTAAAAAACAAGTCAAAGTAATGGAATGTCTTAGATCCTTGGGTTTGTTAAAAACAGAATGAACATCATATCCAGAAACGTGCATTTGCGATCAATAAACATTCTTAATTCAGCAAGTGCGCAATTTTTCATAATAACTTATCATTTCATATCTTTGTTATCTCCTGTCTAAAAGTGAGAATCAAATCGAGGGCGTAATATGATAGTTGAACTCACCAATCATATCTTATCATATTTAAAACATGTTCTCATGCTAGATTTACATTTTTTACACGAACTAGTTTTTCGGAAGTAATTATGACTAGCTCATCAATCATTAGTGCATTTTCAAGCAATATTTATGTGCATAAGAAGAGTAGAGATGCTTCCCTCGAGTTTTCAAGCATGAACTGTCGGTCCTTTCATCATCTGCAGAGTGAAATTCATCTTTCTATGCATTCCTCTTTAATTGTACAAAAATTCAATAGATATATTCAAGTAATAACATTGGTTCATTAACAACCATCCATGAAAGTATGAAATGAAAGGATAAGTCCACCAAAATCACTCAATAAAACGCATCACTTAGTGATAGATCATCACAAAAGCAGCCAATTTTTTAGCAAGGTTTAGATTAACTCTTCACCCTATATAGATGATCAAATTACTACTCATTGTATCTCATAATAGATTTAAATAGTTTTCTTAAATAAAGAAAAGTAGTTTCTAGCAGTAGTTAGATAGACCACCGAGAAATAATCATAACACAATCAACTATTGGAGATAAGATAATTTTCAATTCAAAAGTCACATACATAATTTTCGTCTGAAAAACTCAAACAAGTACATATAAATATTATAAGCAAAATCAATCACCATTGACAATCAAATTCCACTTCCAATAGAAGTTTGAGCTTTATTATACATACATGTATAAACATATTTAGTGTAATCATATCTAATAACACTATATCTACAAGATTACATGCTACCTTTTCATGAATATGCATGTGAAAGCATTTGTATAGATGTTTCCATCCACATACAGATATTTCAGTTTCACTCGGAAGAAACATTAACCAAACCAGGTGATCCTTCTAATATATCCGAAATAGGAGTTGCAAAAACGACAAATTCGACAATAACATTCGAAAGTGAAATTTCCAATGAATCAATTATAGTATCACTGAATGATTTTTATTTCACATTTCCAACTGATATGATGGACCAGAAAAGCATTTCTCAAACAGGAACCTCCTTTCTTTCTATTCAATAATCTTAGAAATTATCCTAATATCCATAATCATCAAGAAGGGGAAATACCAGGCTTTATGTTTCCATTTCACCATACATTTCACATATAACAGAATTTTAAAGCATGAACTACAGTGTTGGCTTCTAAGTATAACACGTGGACCTATAACAAACTTGTATATATTAATCAATTTCCTATAATATTTCACCATCCTTAGTGGCAGGAGTTAGATAAACAGCAGGTGGGATAGTACCAGTCTCATCTCGATGGAGAGGAAAATGTGAACCACTGCAAAAGAGGTAATCCTTTATTTTTGCCAAAATGGGATTAAGAGGTCTTCTTTAGTAGGTTTTTTATTTGAAATGATTGGTATATTGTTTGCCAATATGACTGGGTTTTATTGAATAATTTGGATGATGAATTTACTGTGACGAGGGAATTAGAATATTGGGTTTCGTATATGAATATTTCTATCCCTATTTGATGCATGATGTCATACTCACCACGTGTTTGATGAAATGCTCAAGAGAGTAGTAGTTTTTCTTTTATTTTACTTTTCTATGAGAAATCCTTTTTGCTTAATTTTCGATGCTGGGACATTAACTTTCTTCAGCTGCTAAGAAATACTTTATTTGCAACCATTAGCTGCATCTAAAAAATAACTTTGAGGGAATCAAATTGAATTCCTGCACTAATTAATTATGTGCAGACGACACCATTCCTGCAATTTGGCACACAGTGTGTTTGATGGCATATTGCATTATATTAGTGAAAAAAAATGATCTTACTACTTTGTTTTCAATTATGTTCTTACTTGACAAAACACATTCCACAATTTCATAAATATATTAAAAAAAATATACTAATCCATCTACATAATAATATAATTAACATTAAAATATTACTCATGTGTTTATGAATTGAAAAATAAAGTATTTACGGTAAAAAGTACAGGCAACCTATATTGGAATTATCAATTACCTATAATTGGGAGTGGGTACTGGGTAATTAATATTGGGCCGGGAAGAAAAAGAAAGGCCCAAGCATCCAAACCAAAGCTATTAAGTCATGCAAATGATATATACACTTTAACACATCGAGTAATATATGAAATTAATTTCGGGATTGAGGGTACAGTTGTACCCCATGTCCCTTGACGGGGTCCGCCTCTGATTCGATGGCCATCTATTCGTCTGCAATCGATTATTCTCCAAAATTAGATTAATTTCGAGTACTTCAATGAATATCATACTCAAATTACATCAATGAATTTGAAGTTTCCATTCACATGCAATTCTGTGAATCAGTTTGTTTTTTCTGCGAATTTTCGAGTTTCTACTCACATGCATTTTCCTGGACATCAATTTATATGCTTGGATTTGTTGATCCTCAATTAATTTCTGATACATCGATCATCGATATGCATTTTTTATGAGGTATTAGGGTTTTTTCGTTGGCAATTTTTTATTTAAGCAAATAATGGAGTTCACGGTCATTTTGAAGATTGGTTTCGAGAGTAAATTGATGCGGGTTACGGAAGCATCATCTTTTCATGATATTGTTGATGAGATTAATAGGAAGTGGCCCGATATATCTTCAGGTATCTTCAAGTAACCATTCAATCCTATACTCTGTTGGTGGCATTAAGAACTGTTGTTTAGATTGTGATTCAGATTTGAATGGATTGTTCGAGTTCTGCAAAATGTCATCAGAAAAATTAGTGAATATAACTATTGATATTGGTTTAGGAGAGAATTAATCCGATCATATGAAATCTTTAACTGTCGATGCCAGGTCTAGTATTGATGATATGAATGCTTGTGAATAACCAAAGTTCCTCTCTAGGTAGCAATTCTTAAAATTTGCCTAATAAAGAGATTATTGTGAGTGATTCACAAAACTCTGTATCTACTGAATTTGTTGGATTGGGTAGTAAACCCCTTTTTAATATCTGCCCACCTGAGAAGAATAAGTCTTATTTGTCGGAACACTGGCGTGATTTAATGAAGGTTGGAGTAATGTTTGCTGTTGGTGCTCCGGAGTTCAGAATTGAGCTAATAAAGTACTCCACTAAACTGAATTTTAAGTTTACATACGTAAAAAACTGCCCAAGGTATGTATATGCAGAATGTAGTGAGAAGGCATCCTACAGTTATGGTTGGTTTATTAAAGCCAAACAATCCCCCATGAAATCTGGATTTATTGTTTATAAAGCTAATCTGGTACACACATGTGTAGGAAACCTATTAGCTGAAGATAAGAGTAGGTTTGGTACTAAGATTATAAAAGAACTTGTTCTAGAAAGTGTGAAGTCTAATCCCAACATTAAAGGGAATAATGTAATGGATGATATTAATGTAGATTATGGATTCGATATTCCTTACTATAAAGTTTGGTGTGGTATAGCGAAATAGTAAAACGCACGAATTCGGGGAGTATAGTTGATTTAGAGAAAGTTAGCATTACTCACCATTTTGAAAGATTTTTTATTTCTTTCTATGCTTGTAAAGAGAGATTTAACGCTGCATTGAAAGAAATAAAAATTCTTTCAAAATGGTGAGTAATGTTATTTTTCTCTAAATCAACTATACTCCTTGGATTCGTGCGTTTTACTACTTCGCTATACCAACGAAGTTGGTCATATGATTCATCGTAACTTCCAAATATGTCATCCCTAGCTGCCTCTATACCACGCCAAACTTTATAGTAAGGAATATTGAATCCATAATCTACATTAATATCATCCATTACATTATTTCCTTTAATGTTGGGATTAGACTTCACACTTTCTACAACAAGTTCTTTTATAATCTTAGTCCCAAACTTACTCTTATTTTCAACTAATAGGTTTCCTACACATGTGTGGACAATAAATATGGGGGATTGTTTGTAGGATGAGCTTTATGAACAATAAATCAAGGGGATTGTTTGGCTTTAATAAACCAACCACAATTGTAGGATGCCTTCTCACTACATTCTGCATATACATACCTTGGGCAGTTTTTTACGTATGTGGACTTAAAATTCAGTTTAGTGGAGTACTTTATTAGCTCAATTTTGAACTCCGGAGCACCACCAGCAAACATTACTCCAACCTTCATTAAATCACGCCAGTGATCCGACAAATATGACTTATTCTTCTCAGGTTGGTAGATATAAAAAAGGGGTATACTACCTAATCCAAATTCAGTAGAAATAGAGTTTTGAGAACCACTCACAATAATCTCTTTATTAGGCATATTTTCACAATAATCTCTTTATTAGGCAAATTTTTAGAATTGCTACCTAGAGAAATTTTGAGAATTATTCAAAAGCATTCATATCATCAATACTAGACCTAGCATCGACACTTAACGATTTCATATGATCAAATGAATTCTCCCCTAGACCAATATCAATAGTTATATTCACTAATTTTTCATATGACATTTTGTAGAATTCGAACAATCCATTCAAATCTGAATCACAATCTAAACAACAGTTCTTAATGCCACCAACAGAGTATAGAGTATTGAATAGTTACCTGAAGATATATCGGGCACTTCATATTAATCTCATCAACAATATCCTGAAAAAATGATGCTTCCGTAACCCGCATCAATTTACTCTTGTCTTCGAAATCAATCTTCAAAATGACCGTGAACTCCATTATTTGCTGAATTAAAAAACCGCCAACGAAAAAAACCATAATACCTAAAAAAAAAAAAGCATATTTGTCACATCCCGATTTTAGGGTTTAGATGAAAACACCATACTTGTACTTTGAATCCTAATGTAAATATAACTTTGCATGACATGGACATCCTCATCCACCGTCCCTCCACCGCAACTCCGTCAATCTGTAAAATGTTAAATAGATTGGGGTGAGCAAAACAACTAGCTTAGTGGGATTAACTTTGTCACAGTTAAATATAACATATGAATAAAATCATTAACTCACAAGAATGCATATTAAAATACTTATTTTTCATTGGCTATATCAATGATGCGCTGATTGAACCAACGATGCACGGTTTCCCGCGAATAAAACATGCGTTAACGAATAACTTGTAAAGTCATGACATGCATTAACGATTAACTTGAAAATCATGTAGCAAGTAACAATATCACTCAAATGAACATTTAAAGGTGACAAAGTCAAATGGTAAAAAAACCTCACCTTATATCTCAATTAATTTGTAGAATGAATTAATGTGAGGGTCTTAAAATCTATATGTAAACTATCACAAAATCTATTATAATTACTGATTAATATAACATTCAAATTATCATACCAATACCTCTAAAATCTATTTTATATATATATATATATATATATATATATATATATATATATATATATAAATACAACAAACGTAAATTAATTGATAAGATAATTTGGCTAAAAGTCATTTTGATCAAATTAAATAGGGCTTGGAGTAAAAGTTTGGCAAATAAAATTGTTGGTTCAATTGCATGATCGAAGATAAGAATTTGTCAATTAGAATTTCTTTAAAAATTTTAAACCCTAAAAATTTTATCGAATAAAATTATTGAAAACTCAATTCGTGATAATACTATAGAATAGAAAATTTGAAATAACAATATGAGATAGTTCGCCAAGGAGAGGAGATCACACGCACCGGTCGGTTTCTTGTCTTCTAAAGAATGGCGTAAATATTAGGTGAGAATGAGATTATATTTTTCTGTATTTTTGATATAAAAGAATCGAATATAATATGTTTGAGAAAAGTAGATTTAGTTGTTAAAATTTATGGGATAGATATGCAGATTTCTCGCTGAAATATCATTCTTTCAATTTAAATTTTAAACAAGAAAATGATGGCCAGTAACGTGGGAAATGCCATATATTATATTTATATCTATATCTATATAAATATTATATATCATTATTAAATCTCTTAAAAATATATAAAAATAATAATTCAAATAAAATATGTATATTTAAATTCAAAATAATACTTATACTCACCACATCTCTTTTAAATAATTATCATATGCATATCTTATAATCAAAGGTGATTAAAAATCTCGGGTGTTACAATATCGATGATCGATGTATTAGAAATTAATTGAAATCAACAAATTCAAGCATACAAATTGTTGTCCAGGGAAATGCATGTGAGTAAAAACTCGAAAATTCGCAGAAAAAACAAACCAATTCACATAATTGCATGTGAATGGAAACTCCAAATTCATTAATGTAATTTTGGTATGATATTCATTGTAGTACTCAAAATTAATCTAATTTTGGAGAGTGATCGATTACATATGAATAGATGACCATCGAATTGAATTTAAAAAGGAAAGAGAAGCTGAAATTTTGGGAAAGGTTGAAATATTTGTTGAAAGACTTTTAAATGGAATTCTTTAAATTAATTCGAATTATATAATATGTAGGCATATTAGAAATTTTGTAACTGATTTGGTCCTATTTTATTTAAAAAATTTGTCCCCTCTATTTTTTGCTCTTAAATTTTGTCTCTAAATGTGAATAAACTCAAGAAGATTTTCAAGTCTTCAAGGAGCAATGGTTGTTGTAGTATTTATTGATGGTTTTAAACTCCTTGGTTGATTGTAAAAAAAAAAAATTTACTTCTATTTTTACACAAATTTATATCGTCGTTTATTTTTCCTTTCTCTATCCATCTTTTTACTTTTCTTCACAATTTTCCTTTGCATTTTTTTTTACTTTTGTTACGTACTTTTCACTAACAATTTTACATAAAACACTATATTTTAAAAACTCGTTGTAAACACAAATTCGTGAATTAAATAATAAAAACGCGAAAATGGTAAACGATGTATTTAATTTCGGATTAAAACCGAGTATTTGCGGGTTACAATCTCTAATTTCTCCTCTGATTCTCTCTTCTTGAACTTTACTTGGACTTCTTGAGCTTTTGGAGCTGGATCCGCAGCCGAATCCTTTCCGATCTTGTATTTGGGGCTTTTATAACGTTAATCCAAAGGCTTAGCACCGTATTTTTGGATTAAACGTTGAATTTAGGACTTTGTAACGTTAATCCAAAGGCTTGACGCCGTATTTTGGATTAAACGTTTGATTTTCGGGACTTTTTGGGACTTATCGGGACTTTTCCGTTGAAGATTCACGAAGAACTTTGAAGAAACGCCGAATCGAAGAGGCTTAGCACCTTGATCTCCACTCGAACACTGCTTCTTGCTGCTTTGCACGAAGAACGTCTTGAAGAAACGCTGAATCGAAGAGGCTTAGCACCTTGATCTCCACTCGAACACTGCTTCTCGTCGCTTTACACGAAGAACGCCTTTGAAGCTCCTCCAATTGCTGAAGAACACTCTAAAATCTCTACAGAGAATTTTAGAGCCTTGAATGCTTCTGATTTCTTGATGATGAAATGAATGGAATGGGGCCTCAATTTATAAGTGTAGGCCTAGAGATTTTTGTGCAAGTGGTTAGGGCTTTTAATTCAAATTTTTGAATTGTTTGATGGGCTAAGAATGCCCTTTGGGCTCAAATTATCAAACTTGGGCCCAATTTAATTGACTGGACTTTAGAAGCCTGTTTGGATTTTCTGGATTTTAGAGATCCGTCTTTACTTATCGAGCTTTAGAGACCCGTATTAATTTACCAGACTTTAGAGACCCGTCTTGAATTTAACTTGATTTATTAGGCTTTGGAGGCCCATCTTGAATTTTAAATTAATTTATTGGGCTTTAGAGGCTCAAATCAATTGGAGGGACCGATAAAATTTAGGTGTCTACAAATGCCCCCTCGCATTTCGTTCACGAGAACGTTTGACTTTGATGTGGACGAATTGCGAATTACTTTCAAATGATTTCCCACATGCGGGCCAGGAGTGACTATTCTTTAACTACTTTTGACAAAGTGTGGATTTAATTATTTAACCACTTAAAACGCCTTTAGTGGAGTAAGTTAACAGTTTAACCACATGTATTTACCTTTGGTGGTCGTCGTACACAGTTTAGACTCATGCGGATCAGGAGTAATAAGCAGTTTAGTCTCGTGCATCATGGAGCAACAAACAGTTTAGGCTCGTGTGTTCTTGGAGCGACAAGCAGTTTAGGCTCGTGCGTTCTTGGAGCGACAAGCAGTTTAGGCTCATGCGTTTATGGAGCGACAAGCAGTTTAGGCTCGTGCGTTTATGGAGCGACAAGCAGTTTAGGCTCATGCGTTTATGGAGCGACAAGCAGTTTAGGCTCATGCGTTTATGGAGCAACAAGCAGTTTAGACTCATGCGTTTATGGAGCGACAAACAGTTTAGACTCATGCGTTTATGGAGCGACAAACAGTTTAGGCTCGTGCGTTTATAGAGCAACAAGCAGTTTAGGCTCATGCGTTTATAGAGCAACAAGCAGTTTAGGCCCATGCGTTTATGGAGCGTACTTGTTTTCTTTACGTGTAGTAGCGTTTCAAAAACATTCCGTTCATGGGACCAATGTATACGCCGTCTTCAGAAATCAATTTGTAGGCGTCATTTGCGTAAACTTCCTTAATTTGATTGTCTTCAACTGTGACGTGATTCACCGTTGTTTCAGTTTCTTCTAGCAAGATCTTCCCTTCTTTGGCTAGCCGCATAATTTTCTCTTTAAGTATAAAACAGTCTTGGGTTGGATATCCTACCAATCGATGGTACTTGCAATATTTAGGGTCGTCCGTTCGCCCAACCTCATCGGGCCGTTTCATTTGTGGTAGTTCAATGAGATCATTCTTGATCAAGTCATCGAAAATTCCGGGGATGTCTGAGTCTAGAAATGGATATTGCTTTCGTTGCAACTCCTTCAAACTAGTTTTCCTTTGCCCCCACTCTTGAGATATCGGCCCTTCAAATCCACTTGTAGACATGCTCAACTCCATGTCATGAGCCTTAGTAGCCAAATCCTCGAATGATTTTGGTCGAATTGCTTGAAGGATATATCGAAGACCCCAATGCATTCCTTGGATGCACATCTCGATAGCTGAAGTTTCAGTCAATCTATCCTTACAATTTAGGCTTAGATTTCTCCATCGATTTATGTAATCGATCACTGGCTCTTCCTTTGATTGACGAGTGTTCGTCAATTCAATCATACTAACCGTTCTTCGAGTGCTGTAAAATCGATTGAGAAATTCATGCTCCATCTGCTCCCAACTGTCAATCGAGCTAACTTCCAAATCGGTATACCAATCGAATGCGTTACCCTTTAAAGAGCGTACAAATTGCTTCACCAAATGATCTCCATACGTACCAGCATTGTTGCAGGTCTCCACGAAGTGAGCAATATGTTGCTTTGGATTACCCTTGCCATCGAACTGCTGCAACTTTGGAGGTTGATAACCAGCTGGCATCTTCAAACCGTCAATCCTCTTCGTGTAAGGCTTGCTGTAGGTAAATGAAGACTTAGGATTTTCCTCCAATTTATCTTTGATTGCCCCAAGTATGATTTCTTTCAGTCGGTAAACGGGCACCAAACCATCGGGAGAAACTTGTAAATCCTTAAGAGTTTGGTCACCTTCCATTGGCTGGCGTTCACTAGACGTCTTAGCATCATGCCCTTCGACTTGCTTTCCTTTATCTGCATTGCTCATCAGCTTAGCAATCTGGGCATCTTGTTCTTGGACATGTTTTGTGAGTCCTTCTATGGCTCGAGTTAAGCTTGTCAGTTGCTCCTCAACAGTCGTAATGCCCGTCGCCATTGCTGAGGCTGTACTTGAATCTGATGAGCTCGATGTGGAACGAGTTGGGGAACAGGCTGAGTTGTTCTCCTCGTTCGCAGTGTTGGGTGGTGGACCCTCTGCAGTAGCCTTCTCTGAAGAAGACGATGACTTCGAGCTTCTTGACATACTCCTCGTGACTACATTCACGTCTCCAAAGTCAAGACCAGCTGATCCGGATGCAACACCTCTCTTGATCTTAATCTTGATTGGTGTCATCGTCTAGACTTGATTTGCTTGAAGAGTAGAGATGAGAGGTAGAGATTGTCCCACTGGGCGTGCCAATTTGTAAACACAAATTCGTGAATTAAATAATAAAAACGCGAAAATGGTAAACGATGTATTTAATTTCGGATTAAAACCGAGTATTTGCGGGTTACAATCTCTAATTTCTCCTCTGATTCTCTCTTCTTGAACTTTACTTGGACTTCTTGAGCTTTTGGAGCTGGATCCGCAACCGAATCCTTTCCGATCTTGTATTTGGGGCTTTTATAACGTTAATCCAAAGGCTTAGCACCGTATTTTTGGATTAAACGTTGAATTTAGGGACTTTGTAACGTTAATCCAAAGGCTTGACGCCGTATTTTGGATTAAACGTTTGATTTTCGGGACTTTTTGGAACTTATCGGGACTTTTCCGTTGAAGATTCACGAAGAACTTTGAAGAAACGCCGAATCGAAGAGGCTTAGCACCTTGATCTCCACTCGAACACTGCTTCTTGCTGCTTTGCACGAAGAACGTCTTGAAGAAACGCTGAATCGAAGAGGCTTAGCACCTTGATCTCCACTCGAACACTGCTTCTCGTCGCTTTACACGAAGAACGCCTTTGAAGCTCCTCCAATTGCTGAAGAACACTCTAAAATCTCTGCAGATAATTTTAGAGCCTTGAATGCTTCTGATTTCTTGATGATGAAATGAATGGAATGGGGCCTCAATTTATAGGTGTAGGCCTGGAGATTTTTGTGCAAGTGGTTAGGGCTTTTAATTCAAATTTTTGAATTGTTTGATGGGCTAAGAATGCCCTTTGGGCTCAAATTATCAAACTTGGGCCCAATTTAATTGACTGGACTTTAGAAGCCTGTTTGGATTTTCTGGATTTTAGAGATCCGTCTTTACTTATCGAGCTTTAGAGACCCGTATTAATTTACCAGACTTTAGAGACCCGTCTTGAATTTAACTTGATTTATTAGGCTTTGGAGGCCCATCTTGAATTTTAAATTAATTTATTGGGCTTTAGAGGCTCAAATCAATTGGAGGGACCGATAAAATTTAGGTGTCTACACTCGTGTAATCCACTAAATGTAAAGTTTAAGGGTGTGTTCGGTTTGTGATGATTGACCCATTCGAATTTGGATAAGTCGTCCTGGCCTCCGTCCAATCTATCTCAACCCCTCTCCATTTAAATACAAATAAAAATACATATTCAACCTTATAATACAATTACATACCTATTTTTATACAGTCGCATCACCATTTTTCATTTCAATCACTCATTATTTCTTTACTTTTTTGCATACATTAAATCTCTAGGTCTCATACTTTTCGTTCTCACACTAATTACTTCACTAACTAACATAAATAAAACAATACAAACATAATTACTATTCGTGCATTACCCTCTTTCATATTTTTCCATCTCCATACCCATCCAATTTACCCTAATCTCTAAACAAACATGTCATAAAGGAGGACAAAGAGATTATAAAATGTAATCTCATGTGACAGGTATACATTTTTTTTTTGAAGGGTTACAAGAAAATAGAACAAGATCAGTACATCATAACCCACAAGATCATCTTCAACCTAGAAGGATCAAAGCGACAGCTGCTCCATTCCAATCGTGAGGAAGTGGAGAGATGAGTGCAACCAATGCCCACAAATACGATCAGATCTCCATTCTCAAACGAAAAAATACCCCACACTAAGGTATATCCGTATCGAGAAATATAGAGAAAAAAGAAAAGACATAGGTCCACTAAAAGTATCAAAGGCAAGACCAATCCAACACAAAAAACCCAGAAAATAAAAAAGGACCCATACAGGGAGGAAAAAACGCACTAGGCGAGGAGAGACCATACGAAGTGGAGGAATCAACAAAAAATAAAAATTAAACTGCTAAAAAACTAGAAAAAACAATAAATTGGGATCAATGTGTGACTCACCCAATCGACCACCGTAGCGCCGTCGGAGAGGAACACCCATTGATCCCACCTAAACCTTAAAGAGACTCCTTGAGCTTGTAGATTTGAGGAGACGAAACTGGTTAACTGACGAACGAACGCGGTGATTCGGGTGGAGTAGCTTAACGACACGGACTTGTGCAGGCAATTATGACCTCTCAACTCTTACACCGTAAACCAGCGACGGTTGAGACGGCGTGCACGACAGCGCAGATGTATGGTGATAGACGGTGCACGACAGCGCAAATATATGGCGATAGGCGTGGCGAATTGATGGCTTATTTTCTAAGCTATTATTCTAGAGAGAGGGGGAGCATTTTTTAGAGAGAGAGATCCATTCTTATCTTCTTAGTTACTCCATGTGACAGTTATACATATTTCTCAAACCGCTTCACAATACTTTTCAATATTTCATCACTAGTAGTAGACTCAACATTATTATTACATACCGATATTTTTTAATCTCTCGTGAGCAATTTTTTTATTGGGACGTTTTAAAATTAATAACCTCACAATATCATTTTATTTTTAAATTTATCACTTTTTTTCCATACATTTCACTGTACACTTTATCAGATTACCTAAAATACCCCTCTTTTATCTTATATCATCAATCATTAAATTCACTTTTTTTAAACAGCGCGACGGTCCCGCGAAGTAGGGAGTAGTATTGTATAAATGTGGTCCTTGCATAGGTGTGAACGCAGCATGTGGTCCACCTAATCGTAGTCCACAGTTCTTCTAGAATCATCAAATTAATTAAGGAACGCTAATTGGACACGCCATTGACACGTGGCAGACGCCCATATTTGCCACGTACAAATCGGCCATTTCACACGCAAAATTTGCAATTAGCAAGCTTGCAATGGCAACTTCGCTATCATCCGATACCCAAATTCGTTTGAAATTCAACCCTCACCAACTATATATACACCCAAATGTCGCATTTCACCACGCGCTTTCTGATAAACAGGAATCTTTTAAAACCCAGATTCTTATCTTCAATTTCCCGTTTCAGTTCATCTGATTATTTGCACTCTGAGCCGATTAGAGCTAGGGTTTCGTGCTGTTTAACTGATTTTAGTTCGAGAAAGACTGTGTTCTTTGGTTTGGGAGCAGGTCGTACTATGGCTACTCAGTCAAATAAGCCTCAATCAGTCCACGAGTTCACTGTGAAGGTATCGGTTTTTCGATTTCTGTTAGATAATTGAATTTTTCTGGTGTTTAATTCTGGGTTATTGTGGATATGAGTAATAATCCTCTTGGGAAACCGTTATGTTGCTTGTGGATGCTGTTTTGTGTGGTGGTGAAATTTTGATTTTTGTTTTTTGGAATAGTTGGTGGTGTTTGATGTGTGAAAATGGTTGAAAAGTTTAAGGTGGTGTTTATTCTGAGTTTTGTGTTGTTTTGAAAATTCTGATGAATAGTAACATGTGTTTCTTTTCTTTTGAGTTTTTGAGTAGGAATGATTTAACTTTACGTCAAATCAATGTGTAAGATTGAACTAGAATAATGCGTTAGTAGGTGTGGTTTTGGGAAACACTTCTGTTGTTTGTAGATGCTGTTTTATGTGGTGATGATTTTTTTTTTTTTTGGAATAGATGATGTTGCTTGATGTGTGAAAGTTGTAAAAAGCTTAGGGTGTTGTTTACTTTGGGTTTTAGTTGTTTCTTAGAATCGGTTTTTGAAATTTTGATGAACGGTAATCTGCGTGTTTCGGATATTTTGAGTGGGGGTATCTAACTTTATGTCAAGATCAATGAGTGAGATTGACGGGTTTGGTTTTTTGAAAATTGTTTTTGGTTTTTAAATCTGAAAGTAAACACTCCCTAAGGCTAATTTGTTTGATCATGTACACATGGTTCTCTTCTTGATTAACTTATATATAAGCAAATGTTACTTAGCATAGCGTTATAGAGCTCCTTTCTGTTGATAGCATATCTGCAGTTTTATTTCTTCGATATATCCTATTTTTGTTCGTTATTACATTCTAGGACTTTGTCGATGCAGGATGCTAAGGGTAACGATGTTGATTTGAGCATCTACAAGGGAAAAGTCCTGCTAATTGTGAATGTTGCATCACAATGGTATGTACTATGAATGGTGTTCTATTGTTTCTCGTTTCTCACTTTCTCGTCTTTGTTAGTAGACTATAAAAGCTTCTGGACTGATCTTGGATTTCATTTCATATACAAATTGGAAGTATACATTAAAAGATTCTTACATATATAATGAAAAAAATTAGAAAATCCAAGGGGGTGGAGCACACCCCTAATTCTATCTCTGTGCTTCTTATACCTTATTTGTGCTTGCTTACCGAGCGCTGCAAAAACATCTCTGTCCTAAGTGTGAAGTTAACAATTTTGCCACACTGAATATAAAGGCATGACTACCTATACTTGATATTATTGCATTCGTATCTTTTTGTTGTTGTTCTGAATATAAATATTGGCGGATGGCTATGTGATGCGACGTGTTTTTTATTCATGGAATGCTAGAATTTTTTTATAGCTTTTACTGTCTTTTGTCCTATGCTTGCTAACTTAATCCAGCAAAGCCCTGCTGTCTATTTTTTATACACTTAGAGTTGATTCGGAAATAAAATTCTTGAATCCAGGCAACATTTATCTTGAACTTGCTGTTATGATATGTGAAATCCTTTCGTAATTTATAGTTTTTTAAGACAACTGATCTGTTGTATGTTGTTGATTGCTACAGTGGCCTGACGAACTCGAACTACACGGATTTGACAAAGCTGTATGAGAAATACAAGGACCAAGGTTTGATTTGCCTTAGTTTATTCTTTGTGTTTGGTAGTGGACTTTCTTTTTGCTGGCCAGATTCACGTTTAACAAAAAATAAAATCAGATTTGTTTAATTTCAAAGTGTTTCTTACAGTGTATCGAACGAGAATCATCAGTTTTCTAATCGTTTTATTGTTTCCGTTTTACTCAGGTTTGGAGATATTGGCGTTTCCTTGCAATCAGTTTGGTTCTCAGGAGCCTGGAACCAATGAAGAAATTCAGGAGTTTGTTTGCACTCGTTTTAAGGCCGAGTATCCCATATTTGACAAGGTACGAGGGATTAAGTTATTTAACTGCTTCTTGTTTTTCAATTTCCGACTATGTTTTCACTGCAATTTTCCAATAGCTTTTGGTCGTTTATAAGAGACTTGTATGTTAATCGTGGTGCAGGTAGATGTGAACGGAGGCAATGCAGCTCCTCTATACAAGTACCTGAAGTCAGTGAAAGGGGGCTTTTTGGGTGATAGTATTAAATGGAATTTCTCCAAATTTCTCGTTGATAAAGAGGGACGCGTTGTGGATCGCTATGCCCCAACTACCTCTCCTCTCAGCATTGAGGTATAAATTAGCAACTCAATTTATGCATCACAAAAACTTCTACAATTTTGATCAAAGTTTGAGTCATTAACATAGAAGACTGAAATACATGATGAGAAATATTAGTTCGCAGGTTGGATGGTATTAACAGTTTTTTAATATACACCCAATACTTTTCATCATATGAACGAACATATTAGTACAAAAATACATTTTGATCGTTTTTTCTATGATTCAAGTAAAAAGTACAAAACACTGTTTTGGTTGAAAACTATTAGTCGAAATTGGGTTAAAATTGCATCGATGTGCAATTGGTGCGTCGAAGTGTTACTCAATTCTTTGTAAAGTATCTTTTCTGTATTAAATGTCATAATTGAGACTATATAGCTTACAATAATTTGTTTACTTGTGCAGAAGGACATAAAGAAGCTACTGGAGAAATGAAGCTGATGGATAATATAAATTATGAGAGAGGAGAATATTTAATAAAATAAGCATATTATCAACTTATTTGCATTCCTCTTGTATACATTCTTAAATTTCTTATTGCTTGCTTGTAACGCTATCCAGTTTATTAAACGGAGGAATAAATCACAGTATATTAGTATTAGTTTTTTTTTTCCAAGTATCACTATTATGAATATGAAATATTGTTGTTTTCGAACATAGTAATACGTGAGTCAACCAAATAAGAGCAATTTCTTTTTTGTTGTTTTTTATTTAATGTTATTTTTTCACCCTGAAAATTGAGTTGATTTGGGTTACAAATTTTATATAGTGTGTTTATTTTAATAGTATTACAGTATTTTTTTAATTTTTTTTTGCTTAGTTTTTAGAAACGCGCCGGCCAAAATTAAATTATGTGTACAATATATACTTATTTATCATAATAGCATAATTTTATGTTACACATATAGTGACATTACATAGTACTGTAATATTTTATAAACAACAAAATGTAAATAATGTCTAGTAACCCATAATTATTTTTATGTTTTTCTTTTAAAGACTTTATATAATTCATAATATTAATAATTTTACATAAAATTACATTACTTAATCAAGCATGTACCACATTGTTTTAAAATTATGATTCATATATTTTTATTTGTTTCAAAATATAGTTTCATTCTCTTTTCAGAGCGTCAATCAATATTTGAATGGAAGATAAAATGTTGAATAAATAAAACATATTTAAAGGTTTATAGCGAATTTTATATTGATTTGTATGAAAAAAGAAACGAAAGGTTAGAGTATAAAATAGAGGAGTATGCATTATTATTGTTTAGCAGTGAAATCGATCAGGTCCAGGAATGGCATCACCTCAATCTGCGTTTGACTTCACCGTCAAGGTCAGCCCACAAACTCCTCTAGACTTAGATTTCAAGAAACGTCTACTTCTGTTGATTTTGCTATGTATGATTCTGTTCTGGCTGATGCCCCTTGTTTGTCCACCAGCTGTTTGTAGAAATTCGCCAAAGAGTTGACTCTCATTTTTGTTAGGTATACTGTATAGTGTTAGCAGAATTGCCTTCTTTTTAGTAAAACCCAACAAGAGGAAATAGGCCTCTAATATATCCTCAATTGCCCATGAGTTCCTACCTGCACTCATAAGACTTTGTTTTGTTTCAGATTTTCAAGAATTTAAATTGGGAACAACACTCTTAACTATGCCTATGTTGATGAATGTAATATAAATGAAAATACATGTTTACTGATTTCAGGATGCTAAAGGAAATGATGTGGATTTAAGCATTTATAGAGGCAAAGTCTTGCTGATTGTCAATGTTGCTTCCAAATGGTGAAATTTACTCAGTTTCTCTACTTTTTGAGTGTTTTTGTTCTCTAATTTGCTCGAAATGCTGCTATTCTGTGATAGATTACTCAGTTTCTCTACTTTTGAGTGTTATTATTCTCTAATTAGCTCGAAATACTACTACTCTGTGATAGATTACTAGTTTCTCTAAAAAGTGTTATTGTTCTCTAAATTATCTCGAAATGCTGCTACTCTGTGATACATTACTCAGTGACATTTGGTTTCTGTGATGAAATACTCTTCTATGGTCTCTATGTTATTTACATAAGGAGTTATACAATGATATTGAAACGTTATGTGTATTTTTTTCCACTAATATATATAAATATGGGCTAAGCAATCATGTTCGTCTGATTTCAAGTCGAGTCTTATTCTTCACTGGAGTTTTAAGCCCAATTTTGTTTATCAACTCATTGTGTTTCTTCTCCACTCCTGAATTGATGACTGCAGTGGGTTGACCAATTCAAATTACACTGAACTAAATCAGCTGTATGACAAGTACAGAGAGCAAGGTATGTTTTTTTTTTTTTCTGATGTAGACACATTTATTTCCAAGCACGGTGCATCAAAGTTAGAAAACAAACCTAGACACCTACACCTAAATGTGGTTTATTTAATTCAAACGTGTTCTTTTGGTGGTCGTGAAGTTGGGGAACGGGGCAAAGGGGAAATATTGATCTCTATGAACTTGGTTTACGGAAGTTTTATGGTGAACTTGATATACTGTTTAGCATGTGAAGTATTACTGCTTAGTTTTTTTAAGAAGAATTACACATCAAATAAAACGTTTTCTTAAAACATGATACTTCATATACTAAAAGGTAGATTACCTTGAAGAAGATGAGACCTACTCGTCTGGAGGAGGATAACTGTGGAAAAGTTACTTGTTTTTTTAGTTGTATCGTAGTAGATTACATAAAATATATTTGCATACTCTATTTCCTTTTGTTTTGTGAATTTCCTTTCGACGATAAGGACTGTTTCTTGTTTTTGTGTTTCATATAGGCTTGGAGATTCTTGCTTTTCCATGCAATCAGTTTGCCGAAGAAGAACCTGGAAGTAATGATCAAATTCTTGACTTTGTCTGCACTCGATTCAAGTCCGAATTTCCCATATTCGATAAGGTCAGTACGCACTACCTCAGCATTTTGACTCAATTTTGACAAAAGTTCGATTCATTCACAAAATATAATGAGAAGTATTAGTTCATACGAAGAAAATATTATTCATACAATAGAGTATAAAAACACACAGCCTTCCTATCGACCATGTAGTAATAGTTTTAAAATGTTTTTTTTTTAGATTCAAGTGAATGGTGATTTTTTTTTTTTTTTTTATGAAGTTAAATACCCATCCCTTTTTTCCCCTCCCCATGACTCGAACTCAGGACCTAAGGTCTAGGTAGTGGTGCTCTAACCACTTGAGCTATCCCACTTTGTCTTTTATAGATCCTATCGACCATGTAGTAATAGTTTTAAAATGTGTTTTTTTTAGATTCAAGTGAATGGTGATGATGCTGCTCCATTCTACAAGTTCTTGAAGTTGGGAAAATGGGGGATCATTGGTGACGACATTCAGTGGAATTTCGCCAAGTTCTTGGTCGACAGGACCGGCCAGCCCGTTGATCGCTATTACCCCACCACGTCTCCTCTTACTATTGAGGTACGACATAAATTACGTATTTGTAGGCTTACTTCCATTACACTTGGTATAAATTCGCCTTTTGATTCGTATTTTTCACTGGTCTTCCTGCAGCGAGATATTAAAAAGCTCTTGGAGCTTCCATAACCGATCACAAATCAATGGAACCTTTGATGATTGCAAATCTGGGGTGTATGTAAAGTGTTTTGGGCAACTCTTGTGATATCACTTAGATGTGTGGTCCGAACAAACTATGCTTCGTTTTGTATAGACTATGTTTACCAACGATTTATAACTTAAAGTTCTCAATTTGAAGTCATTTAAAACTTATTAATCCATCAAGCCAAGCACAACTATGGTATCTTCAATCTCTTTAAATGAGTCGTTCTGCCCCACCACGTCAGGACAGGCCCGGTTTTCGACTGCCAATTTGGCATCCCTAATATTCAGAGATTCAGAGAGGATGTGCCCGTTGATCTTAATAATAAGGAATTACATCGGTAAAGAAATAACAATCATGATTGGTATATACCAATTAATCCCAATGATAAATAACCAGAAACCTAATTTATGTCAATAGTTAACAAATAACAACAGACTGGTATCTGTAGCCCTAAAACATTCCGTCCACAACACGAAACAACCCGTACGAAAAGATCCTACCAAATCACTAAGACGGTTTCTTCCAAAGACAACACATAAACTAATACAACAACACTATGTCCTACTTCCCAGCAGCAATAAATTCTCTAACATTCCTAATATTTTAGGATCCTACGACGGAAATTTGTTACAAGGCTATGTTAGCACGATCCCCCCACCAATTCCAACACGTATATACAAACAAGTGTATATATCATCCACGCGTCAAGTCAATCTCAGGATGGGGATTTTTGACATCAAGTTGTGCCCAAGTACTTGCTCCCGAATTAGGACTAGCTGGGGTCAACGGCTTCTCACCAGATTGGTTTAGCAGATATTTTTCATCTGTTGTTGTTTCCGACTCTGATTTGGTCTTTGCCTTGGTAACACCATATACAAAGCTGCATGCAACGACCTGCGCAAAAATATTATTATTCACGTTACTTGATAATAGTGACAGAATTAAATTTAGGAATTTTGTCGATTCAGGACTTGACAATCTATCTGAACAATTATATTTACCTGCACAAGGCTTGCTGCGATAAGCTTACCACTTATCGCACCCCCAATCATGTGGCCATCAGGACTACAAACGGAAATGCTTATACCACCAGTTCTATTCCGAGGACCGCCAGTTTCAGAGAGCAAGAAAGAACCGGACAAACATAGTATCTCAAAACGGCCCTAAAAAAAAAAGCATGTTGCATTAGTCATATTCTACATGAGGTTTTAAGTCACTCTTCAAGAAAAGATGCCATGCATCATTCAGAGAAAGAACCTAAAAAAACGTGTCAATGCCATTAAACTCGAAAAGTGGCATTCTTTGATTTTCGGTTTTTAAATTTAAATATCTATTTGTTATTATCTAACATGTTCTTATGTTTAATATATGAATAGCGGTAAAACTAATTGAGTACTCTATCAATATTTCTACCAAAAATCTATAATACTATAATACTAATACAATATCACACACACTGTTACACATCGATTTGACATTAAGTTATATCCTACCATACTTAAATCTCAAAACAAACATACACCGTTACTATTTACCAAGATTTTGAAATCCACTAAATCCTAAATCAAACGCCCAAACAAATCAAGTGTAACCTTCAGTTGACAGTCAGTCAGTCAGTCACATATAACCCTGATATGATTAATTGAAATTAGTTTCAATGTACGTGCTCCCATTAAAAAAATGAACAAGTGAAACTAGCTTTAGTAAGCAACTGCATAAAGAATATATAACGAGAAAGTATCTCAACCTCATAAGTTACAGTGGCACCAGAATTCGCAGGTTGGCGTAGCGTCAATGCGGAAACTGATCCACTACCTGACAAGATGCATAAAGCTCTCGGTTTCTGTTGTGCAAATGTCAATATTTTTTCTGCAACATCCTGCAGTAAATATCAATTAATACTCTTGAAATGTACTATTACCAAGAACACACAAAAAAATTATTGCATAGCATGTTAACTAACAAATTATTGAAATGGATCAATATAAACGTCTATCATGAAAAAAGAGAAGAAAGAACATAAAAGGGAATACACACACACGCAGACACCCATCAACCAACGATGCTTTATAACAAATTCAGGTTCAGAAAAATGCTTTCAATCTTACACCAGCGAAGTGGTCTCAATCGAGCACCAAATTCCTTACATGTTACAGTGGTATTCATTATTGTTATTTAAGTGAAAGTAAGTTGAAATTTATCAAAATCCTTTAAGATACGGGTTAAAACGATTAACAATGTAGGATACGCTTAAGTTAACTATAAGAATACAGTAAAGGACATACTTCTCCAGCCCCAATTTGTAGCACATGTGGAGTAAAAGCTAGTCCAGCCGAGCTGTTCATCCATTCACCTGATTGAAGTAAACTTTTTAAGACAACATGTAGCAATAAATAGATGCACCAAATATACATATAGACTCATCAAAATCTACATAGAACCTCAAACAATTAACAAGAAAAGACATGTTTAACAAACATGAAGTGCAATAAAAAATACTGGACACGGAAAACTGAGACACCAAAGTAATGATATGAACACAAGTACAGAGAAATGCACCATTGGCATTACATAGTTCAAAAGACATCACATTTGAATGCAATTATAGGAAAACAAAAGGGTACATACTCTAAATTGGGAACTTATTAATTTTAGAGATGCATACTTTCAGTAACAAAATGATACTGCCTAAGCCATCTTAACTTTTTTTCCTTTCCAATTTTGCAAGGTTTCTGTTAAAAGTCTAAACTTGCTTGGATTCAAATGGGATAACTTTTTCCAATTGAATAAAAATAAACAAACAGCATCTTAGACTACATAACAAAACCCAAAATCATAACTTAACTCCAAGAAAAACTTACCAAGAGGAGCCAGTTTCTGTTTCCACCCCGAACCAGGTGGCCTCCCTCGTCGTTTTTCCGCTCCCGAGGAGTCCCGCTCGGAGGAAGGCTTGGAGGCAGAAACAGGGGACAATGCTAATGACATGTTTGCCCCTTCTTCGGGGGCATATTTCCTAGGCCTACCCCTCTTCTTCTTCCCCATCTCACCGCTACCTTTGGGCACAATGGTCATTCCAGGAGGAAAATTTGGTGAAGGGTTTTCAACATGGAATACAGAACCACCCACCCCACCACCTAACCCTACATGTGGGTGCATTGAAATGTTGGGATTTTGGAGATTCTTGAACCCAGGTGGTGGTGTGTGAGGGGGGGCTGACCCCCCACCACCTCCATGTGAGAGAGAGCTAGACCCACCTACCCCACCTCTATTAAGGTAATAAGAAGATGGCCCTTGTAATGACATCCCTTCTATCCCATCCATTCATTTACTTGCTAAAATTCACCTATAAATTTCAACTTTTCTAGATTATTTTGTCCTAAAGGCAGAGTCTTTTGCCCCTTTCCACCTTCAATTTGCAAATCTGAAACAAGAAAAGCAAAACCCTAATAAGAAAATTAAAGGGTTTAACAGGGGTTTTTGATTAAGTAAATAAAAACAGAAAATTCAATGTTTTAACTTGGAGAAGAAGAACTTACGAGATGCAAAACTTGAAAAAGGTCGATTCTTGGGAGCTTGTTCTGAAAATGTAGAACTCCAGTGGTGAAATTGAAGAGTTGTTGAGCTACAGTTGAAGCACATCAGAGGAAATGAAACCCTAGTTGAGTTTCATAATGTGGGGCAGTGAAAGAGAGGTTCGAGAAAGAGAAAGGGAAAAGACAAAAAGTGCAACCAAATAGAAATTTTTTGGCTTTTGAATTAAAGTCACCTTCTTTTTTTTTTTTTTTTGTATTCCCTCCTTGAAAGTCACGTGCTCTTAACTGGTTCAAATATGAATTTTTCATTTTTTACATTTTAGTATATCGTCTATAAAAAATTTTATTCTTTTTAGTAATTGTTTTTATTTTTACATTCATTTTATATTTTACATTTTCGCTCTATTTTTCTCCTCTTTTCAATCATATCGGACTGAGAAAGTATATGCACAAAAATTAAGAAATACTTTTTCTATCTATAAAAAATATGTTCACTTTTTTTATACATACTTTAAAAATAATTTATATTTTAATTATAGAGTAGATGGGTGGGGTAACTGAGTAAAAAGTATTTTTTGGTAGATAATCAACTTTATTAATTAAGTATAAAAAATATTTAAAAGTTAACTATTTAAACAAAATGAACATATTTTTCGTGGACAAAAAAATAGAACTGGACAACATTTTTGTGAACAGAGAGAATATGATACAATAAGTAGATGTATCAGTGGTCATGTGATTGAAATAAAAATAATATAATGAAATATAAGAGGATAGTTTAACAAACAAAAAAATGAAAAACTTTTAAGAATGAAAAAAAAAAAAAAAGTTGAATAGTTTCCATTGAGATGGAATGGGGTATTTGATTAGATTTGAGAGTAATATTACTTCCCGTTTAAACTTTACATTTAGAGGATAACACGGATTTAAAGGAATATACTCATTCCGTCTCATTTTAAATTCATTATTTGTAAAAAAGTTGACACTTCACATTAGATCCATCATTTATTAATTTAGTAGTAAAACATTTTTTCACTCTAGACTTAAGCTATACCCTTCGAACATCTCCAAAATAACATTACATTTCATTACTTTATTATTTCAATTTATTTTATTACTCGAATTTATTATCAAAAGATTATCATATCCTCCATTTTATCTCATTTATCATTTAATAATAATAAATAACTCTTGAATTAAATGATGAATCTAAAATGAAATAAAATGAGTAATATTTTAGATAAAGTTGTTGATGAAAATCGAAAGAAAAATAAAATAACAATTTAGGTATTAATAGTTGTTGATAAATGTGGAATTACATCTTGCCAAAAAAAATAAAAAAAATGTTACTCCCTCTGTCCTGTAAAATTTTGCTCACTTCTTTTTAAAAAAATCATATTTTAATTATAAAAAATATATGTTGGATTGAAAAAATAATTAAAAGCTAATTATTTAAATAGAATAAACATATATTTTGTGAACCCAAAAATTGGTTTGAGCAAAATTTTACAGGATAGAGGGAGTATAAAAGAGTCTAAAACGAGAAAACTAAAATTTAAAAGAGGATTTTTGGAAGTATTATTTTGGGTAAATTATAGTAATACAACTTCTTCCTTACATTTATCCAATTTTTCATTTATTGATTTTATCCAAATTATGAAGAGCCACAATGGAAAATTTATATTTTCTGCATTCATTAAAAGTAGACTTATTTTTCTTATTATTTATATATTTTTTTATGAAAATAATTACTTTATTTTTACAACAACACACCATATTCTTACTTTATCTATTTTTTTATTAATATTTGTATTCAAATGTAAGAAGATATTTGGGCTAGTCTTCGGTGGGACCGTCTCATAGAATGAGATTCGTGAGACGACTTTTATATATAAAAAGTGATAATGTTTGAGCAAAAAATGATAGTGTTTAAGTAAAAAGTGATAGTCACTTTTGTTAAAAATATTATCACTTTTTACTTAAACATTATCATTTTTTTACAAACCAAAATCTGAAAAAAAAAAAAAAAAAAAAGATGAATTATTCTACTCAAAATTTTAAAATATGGATTAAAATGATCCGTCTTACAGAAAATTATCCGTGAGACGGTTTCACACAAATTTTTGTCGAGATATTTTTATTGGACAAAGGGTGTCCAATAAATCATTTTTTATTTTGACATTGTGTGTATGGTGGGGGATTTGCAGGCGGACTAGGAGACAGATAAGTACCAACTTGTCCTTGGTAAAAATTGTATTCACCCGAGCCACAATCACAATACTTCCAACACCACTTTTAATTTTTTTTTTTTTTTTGAAACGGTATAAATTGTATTCACACGAGTACAGGGGTACTCAACCCGTAATGTTTACACATATAAATTGCAAGGTAAAGCTATCACTTGTGATCTCAGTAGCCACACACTTATAATGACAGAATATGAATGCTCAATCTTTATTCGTGTACAGTATTATTCATTTCTTATCTCCTGCTCCCTATCCTAATTCAATTCCTTCATGCTTGTAAAAGGATATAATGATCAATTTGCCACTCCTTATCTTATTTTCTGACCCCTGTAGCTAATGTGTTTCCTTCAAACTTGTATATGGATCGACACACCATGTTGCAATTGCCGAGTTTGGTTTTAGTAAATCCCGTCCCTCTAGCCATGACCACATTTGAATTTTGATATTCTCCATCGACTTCTTGACCGTCGGTTCTTCGTTGGAAAATATTTTGGCATTCCTGCTTCTCCATATTTCCCAAACAATCCCCACCCAAAGGCCCGCTGCTATCTTTTTGCCCCATTTATCGTTGCCTAGCATCATGCTGTATTGCAAAAGACGTGTTGACACCGTGTTGTGTAGGGCCATACTCACCTTGAACCATTCCTGACATTTCGCCCATAATGTAGCTGCAAAACTGCATTCCAAAAGTAGGTGTTTGTTACTCTCCTCCTCCTCTCCACACATTTTGCAAATTAAATCTTCATCCGGGATCGAGATTCCTCTTCTCTTTAGATTGTCAGTCGTAGCCAACCTGTTTTTCAGGGCTTTCCACCCAATTGTTTGTGCTTTCTTCGATGCAACGCAGCTCCACAAAGTAGAGAAATCTTCCGCATTTTCGGCCGCCCTTTCCACTGTATTCGTTCCCTGTTTCATCATTTTGTACACAACACTAGTTGAATAAATTTCATGTGGGGCCTGCTCCCAATTCCATCTATCATCCCCCTCTTTTTTGAGATTATACCTGTTAATGTAAGCAACAAACTCAACAAAATCATTAGCCTCCTGTTCATTAAAGTTTCTCTTCCATTTCCACTCTCATTCCCACCCATTAATCCCCCAATTTCCCATATCTCCTATATTATCCTCTATATTATTACTACACCTGTATAGCCTTGGAAATTTCTCCATAAGAGATATCCCCTCATCTACCCACCCATCCTCCCAAAAATGGGTATGTTTGCCGTTTCCCACCATCTTTTTTATTCCTTTTTTTTAAGCCTTCACCTGTCTCCCGCCCCCCCCCCCCTAGATTTTTACAAGTTCTTTCCACAAAATTGACTCCCCTACCCCCCCTTACTCTCCTACCACTTCTACACCCTCTCCCTCTCAATTCTCCATATTTCGATTTTAAAACTCTCACCCAAAGACTATCCCCCTCATTTAAAAACCTCCAAATCCACTTTTCTAGTAAAGCTTTATTAAAAGTGTACAAATCCCTGATACCCAGCCCCCCTTTATCTTTCTCCTCACAATTTCTGCCCATTTGACCCAAGGAATTTTCTTTTTATTTTCACACCCCCCCACCCCCAAAGGAATTCTCTCTGTATCTTGGTAATGTTATTCAATACCCCTTTTGGTATCAAGAAAAAGGATAAGTAGTAGGTGCTGGAACACGCCGGCGAAGGCGGTCCGTCACCAGGTTCGTTGTTGGGTACCAAACGTATAAAATGAATTGAAACATAAACAGCATGCATCTAAAGCATAGTTTAGATCTATTACCTTTGAAGATCGAGGCGTTGATTCCAATCTACGGATCTTCTAGTCTGTCTCCCAACCTTGTTTGAACACCGGGTGGACGGCGCGCTATCAAACGTGGAGAAGGTTGCCTTCAGTTCGTCTCCTTGAAACCCTAGCCGTTTTCTCAATTTCGTGTGTGCTAGGGTCTCAAAACTATTTTGAGGCTCCTATTTATAATCTCCATAAGTTCATGGGCCAGACTAGGGATCCATTAGAAGGTATAGGGTTTGGGCTTCTTACATGCCTAAATACTCTTACGTTCAGCCCAGAACATATAATTTGGCCCGAGAACATTAATTCATTCCACTAGAGAATTAATGTTGCACTCCCGTCCTATCCCGAACTGAATCAGGGCTTCTATTAGACTTTATAATTCCCCGTGTTTAAGATATCGCACGTTCATTTATTATTAAAGCTTCTGACTTCTTTAAATAATTAATTTATATAATTCCCTGAGTAGTACCACTCAACCTTGTTGTCGTACGGATTAAATCCACCTGCAGGGTTTAATACGACAATCCTTTATGGGTTTCCTCAAGGGGACATCATCAGCTTAGATGTACAGGACACGGTGCCCTAATGCCAATAAGTAGACATCATGCGAGCGATGCCACTACCCAAAGTACGGAGCATGAAGAATCTACCAAGATTCTCACCTATGGTACATCAAAGTAGTGAACAAGCACCCCACACATCTAAATATCACACTTAGGGTTAAGAATCATAAAAGTCACCAAGACCTCTAGTTCTTCATAACAGTCAGAACAGAAGAACATGTCTTATCTGTGATCCATTCAATACGCCTCAGCGCACTAGTATAAACTAATGGCCAAGACAAACCACTAACAAGTTTACACTACAACTTAAACCAATAGTTTTGTCCATAACTATCTCAGTTGTGAATACATTTTATATCTTACAAGGAACTGACAATGTGATCTTCTGTGTGACTACAAACCCACCACATTGTCTACAATGCAAGATAAGCAGACATACAAGTAATCACAAAGAATGCGATAATGTGAAAAACCATTTATTTCAGATAAAAAGGAAATCGAATATACGTCACAAAAGCCCACTAAAAGTTTACTTTACAGTATACACCAACAATCTCCCACTTATACTCAAGCTTAACTTTTAGTATACACATAAAGACATCAACAATAGGTTGGCACTGCAGTGAGGACCGCTTGAACTAAAGTGATTCTTCCACCCATCGATATATGACGACTCCCCCATTTTTCCAATTTACTTCTAATTCGTTGAATAAGATTATCCCATGAAGTTTTTCTGCGGTGGTTGCTGCCCACTTTTAACCCTAGAAATTCCAGTGGCAGTTTACCCAATTTACACCCCAGATAGGTAGCCATTTCTGCTGTTGTTTCATCTCGCATGTGGATTCCAGTAAGACAACATTTATCAAAATTCACTTTCAGGTCAGACACCAATTCAAAAAGCCAAAGGGTGTGTTTAATCGATATAATATCCTCCCATCTTCCATTGCATAGAAACAGAGTATCATCTGCATATTGTAGGAGGGGTACCTTGATTTTTTTCTGACCGATGCAGGCTGGTTGTAGTGCTCCCGTTTTGACTACTTTCTGTATCATGGCATTAAGACCTTCTGCTGCAATTAGGAAAAGAAATGGTGACAAAGGATCTCCTTGGCGCAGCCCTCTTTCCAGTTTAAATTCTCCTGCCGGGCTTCCATTAACCAGAACTGAGGCACTTGCCGTGGAGATGCATTCCATAATCCAACTTCTCCACTTAGGGGAGAAGTTCATGACCATCATCATCTTAATAAGAAAAGCCCATTCCACTGAGTCATATGCTTTGGCAAAGTCGACCTTAAACATGACCCTCGCTATTTTCCTTTTTTTTGCTTCATCAATTGCCTCATGTGCCACCAGGATTCCATCTAAGATCTGCCTTCCGCCTATGAATGCCGACTGATTTTTTGAGATTACGCTGTCCAGTACTTTTAATATTTGTTTTACAAACCTATCAATTTTTTTATCATAATATTACTCATTTACATATATATGGAGTATATTTTTGAATATTCAAAAAAAGAGATTATATTAACGGACTATTAGATGTACTCAAGTCACTCAACAAGAATTGTAATGATAAAGTGATACCAAAGCATAACCAAGACTACTTCTTACAACACCAATTTTAAAACGAAAGGGAAAATAGACTTTATAAAGCTCGAATCTTCTCGAAAATGTTATCTAAATCTACTTTATCATAAACAAATAATATTCTTTAAAATTTGTGTAAAAATAAAACATCTATATTTTATGTAGACAGCTAGATTAGTGTTTTCATGTTTATGCACAATAAACTATAGTTATTATTGAAAGATTTAACAAAACAAAGTTGAATGTCATTGTCAACGACGTTCTAGTGTGAAATAGTGTCGACGTCGTGTGCCATGAGGTCCTAAATTCACCATTCCTGTTATAGTGTCCTGAATCTTTGGGGAACAACTAGAGTTGTTGAGACTAGGCCAAAATCGCAAAGTCCGTCAATTGGTGGGGCAGGGCGATCCATTTTCTAGACGGGCTATCAGAAAACTCAATCCAACCCACAAAGGGACATGTCGCGGGTTTCGATAGGTCAACCCGGTTTTTTTTTTATAAATGTTTATTAAATTTATTTTCTTCATTTTCAAAATTCAAAGTCTCTTAATATTTGTCCCCTACTGTCCGTTCATTATTAAACCAACTAATCGAAAATTTAACAATGAAACTATAATTGAAAGGTCAACATCTGACGTTGAAACTGAAGCAAATGGCGTGAGTAGCGCTAGTTTGTGATGAGAGGCACTTGTTGCACTTGACTGTATTTTGCTTCTAAATTTTGGTTGAAAATTGCTTGCAAATTATGAGTTGTTGAATAAGTTTCAAAGATGTGGCCAGCTTTTATTAATTTTTTATAATATTAAATTAATTATAATAATAAAATAATAATATTAATTTTTTATTTAAAAAAATGGGGGCTGGCCCGCTCCTCACCCATCAAAACCCGCGGTTCAAACGGGCTATTCTTGTTTAAGGTAACTATATTCAAACTAAAATATTGTTTCAAATTAATTTAAATAAAAATAAATGAAAGGTGTTTAAAAAATGGAAGGTAATATTATGTTACAAGAAGGCTCGAAAGTAAACTTTTTTTTTCTTTTTTTTTTCATATTGAGTCATTATTTAGTAATTTATATCTGTAATTTTAAATGTTAATATTGACATCAATACCTCAAAATATGAATAATAGAAGAAATTTATGAGATGTTGATATAATAAATTGGTAGAAATACAAAACTGAATATTTTATTATTATGACATTTTATTGGTTTCAAGAATTTGCAAATTTATACTTAAATTTTTATATTATATGATCCTCTTTAAATTTTACATTTTATCATTTTAGGTATTTTTTTTGACAAGTTGTGACTTCACATTTATTAACAATTATTCATATTTTTACATAAAATTATAACAATTGTTACTCATTTTTCATTTTTTACTTTTCTTACATTTTTCACCAACAACATTACATAAAATATTACATTTCTTAAAATATGGATCATCTCTCAAATATAAAATTTAAAGGAAAATGGAGGGAGTCTTGCCTGATAACATTGTACTGATTTTTAAGACATTAATATAATCATCTTGATTAAACAAAAATATGTAAAAGTTGGAATTTAGGATTCCGACAATAATCCGTCTGGATCATTTGAGGTGAAACAATCAAAACTTTTACAAAACATCAAGAAAAAGAATTTGTTTTAATTTTCATTGGTGGAATGCGATATTATGAAAATTTTACAATGAAAAGATTTAGTAAGTATAATATTATTTCAACTTTATAATAATGTTAGAAATACAAAATAATCCTATATATACACACTTATTAAGCTACAACTAATTACAATTACATCTTTAGAGTCATGCCTAAACTAGCAATATTAAACTATTTCATGATCATGATTATTTCCCAATTAGAATGGGCTTGTGATTTCATTCTTCATCAATCTTTCTTTAATCGGATTCCCTATTATTCTCATTGTCACATGAAGAATATGGAGTCCAATGAACCAACAAAATGTGTTGTGTGTTTATGCAAAATCGATAAAGAAGATGAAATTAGAGATTTAACATGTGATCATTTGTTTCACAAAGTTTGTTTGGATAGGTGGCTTGGGTATGGGCATGACACGTGTCCATTATGCCGGAGTAATGTGAAGCCACCGCAGTTTACGACGGAGCTCCTCCACGATTTGATAGTCTTCAACTTTTCCGCCACTCGATCAAAGGATGACAGGGAAATGTGGTGGATACGTTGACAGTTGACACTCTCTCTCTCTCTTTACCATATTTTAGTGTAAAGATATATATACAAACAAGTATATTGTATTTATATTAATGAGAAAAGAGATTACATGAGATATTTATGCTAATCACTAGAGTTTCCTCATATAAAAGATGGAAATATATTACTACAAGATATGAAATATAGAATAATATATACAAATATTATAAGCTTATCCAGGGATACGTTGAAAGAATTTCGCCTCATCTAAAAGTCCGAACTTGTAGAGAGGGTGATAATTAATTCTTATATATTAATTCCTAACACAACCCCTCACTCGTGGGCCGGATTAACATCTCTTACCCTTTTTTGGGGAGGAGACCCATCGAGTGGACAATTTAAATGGGTGGAGTGCTTCCAACAAGAATCGAACCCGGCCAGGTCGTTTTGCCCGGTTTGCTCTGATACCATGAAAGAATTTCGTCTCATCTAAAAGTACGAACTTGTAGAGAGGGTGAGAATTAATTATTGTATATTAATTCCTAACATACGTGCCTTTAAAATGAAGCACTACTGATGATTTCAATCTTATTTATAAGAAGTTGAAGACAAGGACGGAAGTTCGATTTCGTGAGAGCATTAGCTAGTTGATAGGCAGACGACACATGAGTTACTATGATGATCGAGAGGAAGGACGCCCAACGAACATAGCAATTATGGTGAGCGATTTTGTGCATATGATGCAAGAGGATTTGCGTCTTATATGCAAAATGAACAATTTTCTTGCTATTCGTGGTGAGCGAAGCAATAGAGAGAAAAAAATGTGACCTCGTTCTTAATGGGCGTACATCGAAAGAAGAACATACTGGTTGTTCTTGGGCGACAATTTCATATAAAAACAAAAATGTTCTTTAACCATACTACTCAATCACAAAAATTTGAAGTCATATACAATTTTTTCCGAGCTTCGATCTTGAATAGAAAGTAGTATGTTACTAAACACTATGAACAAAATATATATATATATATATATATTCATAAACTCTACATTTACAATATTCACACATTTATATAAAATTAAATTACTTTTGAAAATTCATATATACTCTCAATAAAATTACTTTTTTAAGGTGGGCGCGGGTTCATCAAGTGTGGTGCAAATTAAGCGTAACAAATGTAGTATCGTATCTTTATTGTTGTACTTTGAAATAGGAATAACATTTTATTGTTATAAAATTCATTAAAACAAAAGGTATTTTTAATTAAGTGTTGAAAGTTTTGTCTATTTTTACTTTCACACTCAATTAAAAAATTGCACTTTTAAAATTTATTATTTTAATCATTTGATAAGTTACAATTGATTTTGAGTTGACGTTACATTTATTTTTATTTTTATATTTATATATATTTTAAATTTTGCTTTATTAATTTTTTAAACCAATTACTAATTCTGTAGTTGGTCAAATGACTAGACTACAAAATTAAGTTTTGATTACATGACTAATTTTTTCCATAAAAGTAACAACTCTAAAAACAAAAAGGGTAATTGATTATAATCACGTTCAACTGAAAGAATATTGTATTAATTTTAAATTAGTAATTTTTAAAATTTTAAATTGAACCGTAATTAAAAAAAAAAAAAAAAGATTGAACCAAATTTTATATTTCTATCGGTTTAATTGACTTTTTCGATTCAAGCAATTTTATGCACACCCCAATACCCCATAGCATTTTCATCGTTAATATATAATTTTTTCTATTTATATTAATTCGACTCGATTCGATCCATTTGGTTTTTTTAATAGAGAAAACTGAAAATCAAAATTTAACTATTTTATTTTTCAAAAAAGAAAAAACACATTTCATATTTCGATTTAAATTGGTTGATTATTTTTCTTCGATTCAAACAATTTTTATATACAATTATATACCCCTAATAAATAGTGTTTTCCGTTTTCATAATAATTTGTGTATATCTTACTTACTGAAATTCGCGGGATTTGAAATAATTCTAATAAAAAATCCCAATATATATATATATATATGCTATGTTCTAAAAGTATCTTATTAACAAATCAATTTTCAATATTCAAATTTTAATTTTGTAAATTAAAGTATATTATAAATTTATTTCAATTCGCATTTGAAGTAATTTAGGAAGATATATAAGAGTAATTTTAGGAAAAATAAATCAAATCTTATTATTGGAGTAATTTTAGGAAATATGAAGATAGGAAAATAGATAAGAGTAATTTTAGGGGAAAACAATCAAATCTTATTATTGGAGTAATTTTAGGGGAAAAAAAAATCAAATCTTATTATTAGAGTAATTTTAGAAAATATAAAGTTAGAAAAAAAATCAAGATTTATAATCTTTTATATTATTAAATTTATTAATTTTATAGACGAAAATATTAAATTTGTATAAGATTAAATATGTAATTTTTGAGAAAAAAATCAAATCTTATTGTTAAAGTAATTTAGAAAGATAGATAAATGCTACTCATATCATATAATTAAAAACATGATTCTATTAAAAAACATAATCCAACAAAAAGAAAAGAAAAAACGATAACAAAATTTCAAAAAAAAAAAAAAGTTTCAATTAACTTTCTAAAAAAAACTCATTTTCATCCAACTTTCTTTTATATCGAGTAGTAACTTCTACACACTCGATATCTTTGTTGTCATCTATTGACGAAGGAGTGTTACTCTGAAATAAAGTATAATTAAAAAAATTAATTAATTTTTTTATAAAATAGATATATTAAAAAAACTAAAATAAAAAAATGGTAAAGAATATTATTACCTTTCCTTTGGAAATAGGAGTGACCTTTGAAAAACCATGATTGGATTCAATTTTTTTAATGAGTTCTTCATCTGAAAAGGACTTTACAACGGTGTATACCATATAATTATTTCTCAAGT
The DNA here is from genome assembly GCA_963675135.1 of Galeopsis tetrahit. NCBI lineage: Eukaryota > Viridiplantae > Streptophyta > Magnoliopsida > Lamiales > Lamiaceae > Galeopsis > Galeopsis tetrahit. Next base: position 523,761 of record OY776134.1, read on the forward strand.
TGAATAATGAAATATGGATTCGAAAAATGAATTTCTTGCCCAACAACATTTCAAGTTCTGATGGCATTTTATCATCTAGGTGTAATTATTTCTCAAGTTGAATAATGAAATATGAATTCGAAAAATTAATTTCTTGCCCAACAACATTTCAAGTTTTGATGGCATTTTGTCATCTAGATCAAATATACATAAATTACAAAAATCTTCAAAATGTAAGAAGAAATATTCATAAATTAAAAAAATATTCAATCTTCAAAGTCATAATTAGACATGGGCAACGGTTACAAACCAAACCGAAACCGGCGGTTACGGTTTGGGGTTTCGGCGAACCGTAACCGAACCGCGAACCGCCGGTTACGGTTACGGTTTTCAAACCGGCGGTTCGGTTTGAAAACCGCCGGCTTGGCGGTTTAGGGTTTTTTTTTTAAATATTATCTCCGTTTTCGCTCGTTTTCACTCCGTTTTCGTTCATTTTTTATTCGTTTTAACTCATTTAAAAAAAAATACATTACTAGAATTGAATAAAAATTATATGACTTAAATTTATACATTAAAAATAGAAGAATTGTGTATTAAAAAAAATATTATTATTATTTTTTTTTAATAAAAAACCGCCAAACCGCCGGTTAACCGCCAAAACCGGCCAAACCGCCGGGGTTTATCAAAATGCCGAACCGCCATTTTTCGGTTACGGTTCGGTTTGTAAACCGTAACCGGCGGTTTTTGTCAAACCGGCGGTTTGGCCGGTTGGCCGGTTTGACGGTTCGGTTTTGCGTGTGTCTAGTCATAATCTCACAATCTTTACACCATCATTGAGGTTTCTTCACAATCTTCAAAGTCACAATCTCACAATCTTTAAAATTAGGGATTTTGAGAAGAGATGAGGGATTTATATAGGAAATAAGATTAAGAATGTAGAGTCAAGATTAAGTTTTAAAATGAATGGATGAGATTAAAAGAAAATTATAGAATGAATGAGAATTTAGAGAGTTTGAAATAGAGTGATTTGAGAAGGGAGAGATTGAGATAGACCAATGAATTAGTGTAAAAAATGTTTACAAATATATATTACTAGTTCAAGACCCGCGATTCGCGGGATGATAAAATAAATAATATTTAGTAAATAAAATGAAAAAAACTATGTAAAGAAAAATAAAAAATACTTTAAAAATGCATAATTAAAAATTATAATTATTATTAGAAAACTTAAATAGGAAGAAGAAGTGAAAAAGAGAGAGAATGGATAAGAACGAAAAATAATTTTAATAACTATAATTGGAGAAGAGAGAGAAAGATGAGAGAAAGAAACTGTTAAACAAAACAAAATAGAAAAAAAAATAAGAAATTCTATAAAATTAGGAAAACAGAAAAGAAGAATGAGATGACAGGAAATAAAAGATTCAGAATTAGTATATAAGAGTAGATAAAAATTTATAAAAATGTTATTTATTTACAATATTTTATAATTAATTGGCACGATTTTTTTTGAAACAAAAGTATGACTTGATCCTCAAGTTTTTTAATAAAGAGAAAATATTTACGGTTAAGTTACATAGAAAATAGAGATAAATTTAATCATGGGATTCGAATCTGATATAGGTACGATTTTTTGATGAGATTATAAAATCTGTTAAGATTTTATTTCGTTAATTAATCTAAAATAACTCCTAATTTAATTCTTTGTACGTATCTCTTTTTCCATATCAAATTTTGAATAACCCTAGCCTATATATATACATACCACATAATGTACAATTTTTCTTAGCCTTTACTAATTATCAAAAGTTATATTCAATTTTATTTTTTCAAAGATGGATCAAGAACTTCCCTCGGATATGATATACGAGGTTTTGATTAGAACCCCATCGGATACGTTATCCAAAGAATGGAGAGAGATGATCTATGACTCGACTTTTTTCCCTTTCTACTTGAAACGAACGGGTATGTTGTATGGGTTTTTCGTTCAAGGTATGAGTGATGGTAAATATGTATCACAATTCTTCAGCACGGATCAATTAGGAGAACAAGAGATGGCCGTACCAAAACTGGCCGTCGACGACTAGGGCTAAAATTGAAATATTAGCAACTTGTAACCAAGGAAGGAATTATGTGCTATGAGAAACTAAATGATTTCACATACTCTCCTCCTCGATGGTACGTTGGGAAACCTGCAACTTGCCAGTGGAAAGTGATGCCCCAGCCAAAACTCCGTCATGTCACGGTTGGGCTTGCGATTAAAGGCTTCGAATATCATGTCACGGTTGGGCTTGCGATTAAAGTCTTCAATTCGAAGCCCCTGCGCTTCAAAATCACAAAATTATCCGATTAATGAAGAAGAAGAAGAATATTATGAAAGAGTACGTAATTTTTTTTTTTACCTTTGTTGTTTTTTTTGATATATAGATATTGTATGATACTCGCGCAAACATTCAATTTTTTTTTTTTTTTGTAATTTTTAATTTTCATGAGATAGGGAACTTTATTTGAAAATACAAAATATAATTTTGAATGTTACTACTAAATCAGAATGATTTTTAATTATTTTCTTAATTTCAATTTTTTTATTAGGTTTCAATTTTTTTTTAAATAAACATATTGGTTTAGTAGTTCAAAAGAAGTACATATATACACATTTTGATCAAGTAATAATTTCATATATTAAGTTATTTTTATTTTTAAATTTTTTGATGAATTAAGTTATAATTTTCTTAATTCCTATGGCTCTCTGGAAATTAATTTTTTGATCAGTGGGTAATTTAATTTCAAAAAATGTCATTACTTTTATCTCCAATTCAATCATTCACTTTACTTTATTTATAAAAGTTTACAAAATTACCCTTCAACCCTCACTACACATTTTTCTTAGTTTGTGTGCCCCAATTCTGAAACAATTATCAAATTTTCAGTTGCAGATATATAGAATATGGATGCGAAATATTTGATTCAAAAACTTGGAATTGGGAAAGATCAGAAAGTAGTATATATCTCAATTGTATGGATGCGAAATATTTGATTCAAAAACTTGGAATTGGGAAAGATCAGAAAGTAGTATATATCTCAATTGGCAAGAAGAGTCGATAGACGTTCATCAACCCGCCATTACCATTGACGAATTCGTATATTGGAAAATATCACCGTACAATGTATTGGCATTCAATGTTACACAACAATATTTTTACAAATTCTCTTTACCAAAAATCGATATAAATTTTAGACTCGTAGAGTATCAAGGGGGGCTCGGATGTTGTTGTTGCTCGACACGAGATGGAGACCAAAGATATTAATTATGAGTACTGGAGGAGAAAAATGGTTTTGAAGGAGACATTCCCGACCTTATTGGTTTCTGCAATAGTGGTACGTCGTTTATGAAGACATATAATCGAGCTATATTTTTCAACTTTGAAGATGGCACCTTCACCAAAAGGGAATACATGCACAACAGTGTTTTCAATTTTGTTCTGACTTAGAAAGGGTAGATCTTAAATATCTTGATCAATGATGACTGAGAAATTATTTTTGAAACTTTATTCGATCATTTGTATTCATTTTTTTTAGTTTTAATCTAGAATTTTGCTTGATTGCACAAATTTTTTATTTCAAAGTTGCGTGCAAATTTTGTGCACAATCGTATATTAATTTTGTACTTATTTTAAGAAAGAAATTTTGGTATGAAATTAAATGTATACATGCAATTGAATTTTAAATAATTTAAATATATTATTAATTGTTCAATTAAATTTTTGACTCACCATAATTAGAACCAAATAAACATACAAATGGGTGTACATGTGTGACTCATTTTAATAAGTCAATGAATAACTATATATTCACAAATATTTTAACTGGTTGAAGAAAAAGATATTAATTAGTAATTGGATTTAAACTCTTTTTACAAAGACCTTATTTGTTAATAAAATGATACATGGAATAAAGTTTAATGTTAATGAGTTTTTTTCTTAAATAATATAATGGGCCAGTCTTGTGTTTTTTTACCAACAAAAAATCTAGAAAAAAAAAAAGGATTATCCTACTCAAATTTTTAAATATGAGTTAAAAGGAATTTTTCAAACAAGTTTTTGCCTAATTATAATTATAGTAACATATTGGGCACTAGAGAAAACTTTTGATCACATTCTCTTTACTGATGCAACCTTCAATCCAGCTAAATTTTTTTTTGCTATAGGTTGTGTCCTATTAAGGGACTCAAATTGGGTTGGTGTGGCTGGTTTTGTAAAGACTTTGCATCCGGGCTCGGTTCTTGTTGCGGAATTGAAAGCCATCAAAATAGGCCTGGAAAACACAATATTGCCCGGAAAGCCTTAAACTCCTCAAATCCTTACAGAGTGGATTGAGGAAGTGGAGATGTCGACCTTCAAGGAGAATTGGCTGATCTGATTTTGCTTCTTGTTTTTTTCTCCTTGTGCTGTCAAAAAAAAAAAAAAAAAAATTATAGTAACATATTTATTTATATATACAAATATATATGTGAGTCCTGCTTTGTTATTTATATTTATATTATGATCTCTGTTTTCACCAGATTTTTTTTTTAAAATTTGATAAAAGTCCAAACACGCTTCCATACAATTTCTGTCAAATTTAGGAATTGAATAGTACGTTAAATCATACTCTCGTAAGTTCAAACATTAATCTATATATATATTATATATATATATATATATGTGGGTCACTCCCCACCAATTATTTTTTTAGTAATTATTTATATTATGTTTTTATATTTTAAGATTACTTGTACACTTCAAATATAAAAATAATTCACAAAATAGATACATTTACTATATTATTTTATTTTTAAAATTATTATTAATTTTATATCCACATTTTCTCTTATTAATACACCTCATTAATTTTTTTAGACCTCACAAAATCTATTTTATACTTTATTAAATCACCCAAACTGATTCCTACTCTTATTAATACACCTCATTAATTTTTTTAGACCTCACAAAATCTATTTTATACTTTATTAAATCACCCAAACTGATTCTTACTTATTTGATCTCACACTCCGGGGGATGTATTCAATTGAAATTCTGTTGGATTTTTTTGGACTTTAAAAAGTTAGTGGATTTAGAAAATCCATAGACTCTATGCAGAGTTTGACCGACTTTTTTATTGATTTATATGGATTTTCATAGATTTGACAAGATTATGAAATACATATTTTTTTATTGATTTACATGGATTTCCATAAACTACGCCCCTAAAACTATTAATGCAAACGTATATCCAACACACTTGTATATAAAAAAAAAATTATCTAAATTATTTAGAAAAAATACCAAAAATATATTAGTTGAAAAAAAAAATATACTTATTCATCATTATTATTCTCATCTTCATTTTCACGGTTATACAGCCAATACTAACTCTGCTTGGAGGTGAGTTTTGAAAATTGTGGCGATTTGAAAATACCAAAAATTCTCTCAATCACATTTCTTAATGATGCATGACGAAGATTGAATAAATGTTCTTGAGATCTTAAAGTTGGCATTAATGCTATAAATTACTCCATAAATTATAAATTAGGTGGCGATCGAGAATATATTATTGCTAACCTAATGGTGTCAAATTGTGCCGATATATTATAATTTTTAAAGAGATAACATAATTTTAAAATACAATATTTTCCACGATAATAATGATGGTGAAGAATTTGTGATGCTTATCGAAGAACAAGAATGTTTGTTTTCTATTTTGAGAGAATCTATTGAAATCTCTTGGTTTTAGAAGAGATTTTGAATAGTGAAATTTATTTATATTTTTGAAGGAGAATCCAACGAAATTCATAGAGTATTAAAATCCATAAATTGTTGAATACCTAAAGATTTCTAAAGACTTTTTAAAATTCGTATTGAATACCTCAAAATTGGGTTGGTCTGTTATGAACTCGAGTGCATGCTGTGCACCCTAGTCTATGTGCACTTTTCAGTTTACTGACTTACACTTTTTGGTAAATGAGTAATAATTGAAAAGTGCAACACCATTACCAAAAAGTGTAAGTCAGTAAACTGAAAAGTGCACATTGACTAGGGTGCACAGCATGCACTCGAGTGCATACTAGACTTTACCCTCAAAATTTTAAAAGACTTTTCAAAATCCGGATTGAATACCCCCAGATTTTAAAAGTCCAAAAAAATCCAACAGAATCTCAATTGAATACACCCCCTAAATGTACATTTCTTAAAAAGTGAGTCAATCAAAATATAAATATCACTATGGACAGGAGAGTATATTTTAAGTTTTACATTTGACTAATAGTGGCTAAAGTCTCAACAACGATTGGAGTTGTATATTTTTTCACAAGCTAGAACAATCAAAATTACTTTCTTTCAAAACATAACAAAAATAGTTAAATTTAAATTAATGAAATGAGATGTAATGTATTGAAAAATTTATAATAATTATTTTATATATATAAATATTTTGTATTAATGTAAATTAGGCCCCCGATCTGTAATTTCTGGGTCCGTCACTGTATATGTATTCAAATGTTATTAGCCCCTCTTATTCAATCCGTGCACATATTAAGAGAATTAATAATTTTCTATTTTATCTTAATTTTATTAATTACTTTGTAATTCTACCCTATACATGAAAACTATTACTATTTAAATAAATTTAATGAATTTGATGGTAATTTGAAAAATAAATGTAATTAATTAAAATTGAAAAATGAAAAACGACATTTAAATTATAAATAAACAAGGTCTTTTTGTTCCATTTGTTCCGTTTATACATTTCAAAGTAATATACTCTCAGTATTCCATTTTTATTTGAAAAATTACTGTTTACAAGAGTTTTAATATAAAAATTATTTATTGACATTATAGGTTATAAAATAATTTTTTAAAGGGATAATATAAGTATTTTTACTTGATAAAGTGAGATAGCTCAAGTGGTTAGAGCACCTCTACCTAGACCTTAGCCCTTAGGTCCTGGTTCGAGTCATGGGGAGGGAAAAAAATGATGGGTATTTAACTTCCATAAAAAAAAAAAAGTATTTTTACTTTAACATAATGCTCTCTCCAGTATAGCTGATATGCACGCGAAAGTAATATATCGCATCCGGGTGGACCGTTGTTGCTGCCAAGTGCCAAGGAAGCCGTCGCTGCCTCCGACGGATTATGGATGACGACGATGACATTAAGTGGGACGATATCGCCCCTAGATGGAACAATGACGACGCCTCTTCTAGAAAATTAATAAGGGTAAAATTGAGATATTTGAGGGAAAATACAATGAAAATAGTGAGAAAGGATAAAATGACATTTTAAAAAAAAAAAAGAAGAAGGAAAGGAGTCCTAAATATTAATCCATTATAAAATTTTATTTGTATTTTAATTAGACAGATATATTTTTAGGGAAATATGCAATTTAATTTGTTTAAAATTAGACAATAATTTTTTGGGGAATTGAGTAAGAACCATCAAGTTTTGTTGGTCCATATAAAAGGCAGATCTTGTACCACATTCTTTACAACTATTCTTCGCCTATCTAACAAATTTTTTCGTACTTCTTGTTCATCAATATTTACAAATACATAAATTTCATTATATTTTGTTTTTTATTTTGAAAATGGATCAAGAACTTCCATGGGAGATAATATCAGGTGTTGTTTAGAACTTCGCTTGATACGTTGGATAGATGTAAGACGCCGATTCCACATTTTTTCCTTTTTACTTGGAAAGAACAAATACATTGTTTGATTTTTTCGTCCAAGATATATATAATAACAAAAATATTTCCAAATTTGTTGGCGTCAATCAAATAGGAGAAGATTGCATCAATAAAAGTTGGCCATCGGGTAATGTTAAAATTTTAGCATCAAGCAATCAAGGGATTGTGTGTTGTGAGACACGAAAGGATAAAAAGTATCGTTGGTATGTTGGCAAACCAACAACTGAGTAGTGGAAATCGATGCCCAATCCCAAACTTCGTTATAGAACGAAAGGAGTCGCAATTATAGTCTTCAAATCAAAGCCCCTACGTTACAAAATTGTTCGATTATTAGAGATGAAAATCGATGAGTACGTAATTCTTAACGTTAGTGGTTTATTTTTAATCCATATTTTTTTTGATCGGTAAAGATATTTATTTACTCCCTCCGTTCGCCTATAAGTTTCCCATTTTACCATTTTAGTCCGTCCGCCTATAAGCTTCCCATACCCTTTTTGGTAAGTACTTTTTCTTACACTTCACTTTATATTTTACTTTTTCTCTCTATCTCTCTCCTTCTTCCAATCACATCTCTTGTGCTATATTAATTATTTAATCACTTTTCTTAATCTCTGTGCCAAAAAGTAGCGGGAAGCTTATAGGTGGACGGAGGGAGTATTTATTAAAGTGGGTACATGAGATACCAAAAAACAGTTTACAGTGTCTTGAAGTAGAGAGAGACAATAAGACTAAGAGCACTATTATATGAGCTGCTCATAAAATGCATCTAAATGGATCCACAACCCAATCCTTGAACAAGAATCCACTCCGGGTAGGATATTTAATAGTAAACCAACTCCATAGTCTCGCCTTGAGTTCTTCATTAAATCTTGGTATTGAGAGTGTCTCGTTCCTGAATATAACTACATATTTCTCCATTTCCAGATTTGTCAAACCACACAAAGTCATATGCATGTTGCGTTCTTCTTACTGTTTTTTCCTTTTATAATGCCGCCAAATCCTAGACAGTTTCCCAGAGGATCAGATGGTAGTGCCGTCGGTATCTTGAGCCAGGCTAGGCAGTCCATCCACAGTTGGTAGGTGTGAGTACATTCAAAGAAAATATGTCGTTCAGTTTCTTCATGTACTCTGTAGAAAACACACCTTAGGTCGTCGCTTTGTTTGAGGATGTTCCGTCTTCTGAGGTTTGTTCTTGTTGGCAGGCGTCCCCAAAGTAGTCTCCATGCATGTGCCTTCACTTTTGGTGGAGCAAAATTCTTCCATATGCACTTAAAGCCTTGGACCAGTATGTCATCCAGTTGAGTGTCCCGATTTTGGTTGAACAGGGCCGTGTATGTTTCCTTCGTGGAGTACTTCCCTGTGCTCCATAAGTTCCATCTCCATGAGTCCTCGATTCCATTTTTCAGTTGAGACCTGTCTAACACAGATATAAGATTATTGAAAGATGTCAGATCTTTATCAAGTAATGGCCTTCTCCATCTCCAAGTCCACCTCCAGGTACCCTCATCCCAATGCCCCATCTCCCTTACTGTTTTTTCCTTGTCTAAGCTTAACTGAAATAATCTAGAGAATCTATTCCTAAGGATCCCTTCACCCGTCTAATCTTCCTCCAAAAAAAATGAGTTTTTTCCATCCCCAAGTACCTTTCTTAAGTTTCCTAAAAACCACTCACTATTTCCCTCCCTTGTAGCCTTTAAGACATCCCTCCACCACAATGATACCCTCCCTCCCCTCTCAGTCGGTAATAAGCTAAATCCATTATCCCCACTGTTCCCATACCTAGACCTAATGACTCGAGTCCATAAACTATTTTTTTCCTGTAAAAATCTCAATCCACATTTTTCTAGTAGAGTCATGTTGAAAACTTCAATATCCCTAACCCCTAACCCTCACAGGTGTTTAGAATTGCAAACTTTTTTCCAATCAATCCAAGCCACTTTCCTGTTGTTGTTCCCCTCCCCCCCCCCCAAAGAAAATTTCGTTGAAGGCTCACAATCTCACTCATGGTTTTTTTTTTTTGGTATAAGATAGTGTTGGGAATAAAATGAGAAATGTTTTGATTTAATACCAAAACCCTCTGAGACATGCCAATAGAATAAGTCTAAGTCAAGAATGATCATGCTCTAAGAATATTAGAACATGTAGTATAAGGCTAGTTGAGAAGCTGGTATGTTAGGCAGCTCTTAGAAACATAGATGCACCAGTTGAGGGGGAACACATGCTTACAAGGCTAGATATATCATGTACCCTCAAGGCTCAAGATGAATGTGTCCCAAGTTTGCTGAATGGACAAGTATGCTGATCATTATTGAATGGATTGTGGAACAACCTATCTGAAGAACAAGTGAGTTAAATGCATCATAAAGACATAATCTACTAAAGCATGCAACCTCAGAAGGTTTGTCCAAGAAAGTTATCTCAGCACACTTGTACCAGAACTATGTCAAGTTCATCTCTACTATGCTGATAAGATCAAGGACACCTATTCACTGTCATGAATGCACAAAGATCCATTCTAAGGAAGCATGGAAAGTGGAAGAGCCAAGTCATCTGAAGAGCTTAAGTCAACCTTGCTGATAAGCAAACTCTGCTGAAAGTGATAAGCAGAGTTGTCCAAGTGATAAGGAATGTTGTCCTTATCATAGGACTAATCATCAGAAGGAATGTCCATGTTTGACCAAGTGTATCTTGATGTCAGACATTGGGAAGAGTGCTGGAAAGTGAAGACAAAGTGGTTACAGCCGTTTATTTCCCAATCAAAGGACATGTCACTATCAAGAAACTGTCTTCCAGTTGCAGAGTTCAAGGAAGACATTTATAGAAAATTGAGGCTGTCTTTCCAACGGGCAAATCCTCAATTTTGTCTATAAATACAGAAGTGTGGAGAACATTTGAAAGGATCTCAACAACATCCAACTGAACTGAACTGAAGCTAAAAGCTTACAAGCCTTTCAAAGTCCTCAAAAGACATTCTTAGTCTTTGACACACTTCAATCTAAGCTGAACCTCATTGTATATCCATACAAAGCTTAGAGAGATATCCTATCCTTATACACTGAACTTCATTGTAAAGGATATCTCATTAGTTGGAACCAACATCGACCCTTATACCTTTCCTAAAGAGAGATAGAAGGTTGTTGTAGAAGAAGTGGTAGGAATTAACTGTTGAGAGAAGAACAGTTAGTTCTGAGTTGAGAAGAGGGTACTAGGACTCTAGACATCCTAGGGATTAAAGCACCAAGGAGTGGTGTTCTTAATCAAGTGCACATTGGCACTATAAAACAAGTTAATTCCAAGAGTGAAGGAATTATCCTGTTAAATCAGGGAAAGTGGATGTAGGAGCTTGAGTCTCTGAACCACTATAAACTCTTGTGTTGATTTACTTTCAAGTACTTACATACATACAACACAGCACACAAAAACTGAACTTTCAAAGAACATACATTCAAGACTGTGCAAAACACATTTGGACAAGTTCCTTGAAAACTGGATATTTGTTAAAGAGATTTCAGAATTTAAAGGAGTTTAAACTAAAGGGCCAACCACTAATTCCGCACTTATAACTCACTTAGATAGTCATTCAACTAAGTGTTCAATAGTACTTAGTAGGTTGGTTATCTTTAAGAAGTTATACATCTCAGCAGAGTTGTCCAGGACAACCTTGCTAGAGTCATACTTGGTTTGTTTGAAAAAGATTTGCATACAAGTGTATTCCCGCCCCCATACACTTGTTATATACTCCTTTCAGGACCAACAGATAGAAGGACAGATAATAGGTTGGAAGTGAAGAAATAACCGAGTTTAACAAAGTGATTCTGCCTCCTATTGAGATCTTCTTGTCATCCCATCTTGCTAGTCGATTCTTTATTTTTTCCACTATAACCGTCCACTCCGACACTTTTCTGTGATTGGAACCGACTCTCATTCCCAGGTAAGTGAAGGGGATTGTGTCGATTCTGCATCCTAGGATTTAAGTCATGCCGTTTAGGATATGCTCTTCCACGTTTACTCCATCCACCGAGCATTTATCGAAGTTGATATTCAGCCCTGACATCAATTCCATGTTTCTTAACACCCCCCTCATCACCCATGCATTCTCCAAACTAGCATCTCCCATGAGGATTGTGTCATCTGCAAACTGGAGGTGTGATATTCTGACCCTTTCCTGGCCTATTTCAGCCCCTTTAAATAAACCTTCGTTGGTTGCTCTTTCCATGAGGATGCTCAACCCTTCAACTGCTATCAAGAACAGGAAAGGAGACAATGGGTCTCCTTGTCTTAGTAATCTCTCCAATTTGAATTCACCCGATACACTGCCATTCACCAAGACCGAAGCCGATGCCGTCGTAACACATTCCATTACCCATTTTCTCCATTTGGGGTGGAAGTTGAATCTTTCCATCATTAGATTCAAGTATCCCCAGTCGACTAAATCGTAAGCTTTTACAAAGTCTATCTTGAAGAAAACTCGTTCAAGTATCTCCCCTTTTTCTTCGTCTATGGCTTAGTTTAGGATTGTTACGCTGTCCAAGATATTTCTATTCTCGATGAATGCACTTTGGGCAGTAGATATGATGGATGGTAGGACCAAGCAGAGCCTTTTTGCCAGAATTTTAGCAATGATTTTGTAAATTCCACCCACTAGAGATATTGGCCTGAAATCGTTCATGTCCGTACTAACCTCTTTCTTGGGGATGAGCACAATGAATGTTGGGTTGAATCCTCTCACCAAGCGCCCGTGTGTGTGGAACTCCTCCATGAGTTGGATGAAATCAGGTTCAAGCAAGTGTCAAAACTCCTTTAAGAAGCCAAAATTGAAGCCATCCGGGCCTTGGCTCTTGGAGTTATCACAAGCGTTGACTGTCTCTCGTATTTTTTCCTTTGTAAAGGGGGCTGTTAGTAGCTCATTTTCCTCAGCGGATATGTGGTTCTTTGCGAAATCTGATGCTGGGATTGGTGTGATTGTTTCTGGAAATGTTGGAAGATACCTAACTTCACTGCTGTTACCTCCTCTTGCCATTCTCCCCTTACATTAAGGCCCAAAATCTCGTTCCTTTTCCTTCTCCTGTTTATGTAGTTGTGGAAGAAGCGAGAGTTGCAGTCCCCTTCCTTCACCCACTTACATCTTGATTTATGATAGTCTATTATGCTTTTCTTCTTTAGTTCCCGAGTGAGAGCTCATCTTGCATCCCTCCACACTGACATGCTGAGAGTGATCACAAGAGGACCCTTTGTGTTCACTCAAGTTAATCCCAGAATCACTGAAGCTCAAAGAGCTGACACAAGGGAAATGATTCCTAAGGATGAAGATGACTTCACTTCTAAGGAGAAGAGGAAAGATAATTTGAATTATCTAGCCATGAATACCCTCTATCAAACTATTCCAGATGCAATCATGGGAAGGGTCTACCACTGCACAACTGCCAAAGAAATATGGGATACTCTTGCAGAAATGTGTGAGGGTACAGAAAAGATCAAGGAGAACAAGCTCCAAGTGGCAGTGCAAAAGTTTGAACAATTTACAATGGATTCAGAAGAGTCCATTGATAAATTTGCTGGTAGATTCACAGATGTGATGAATGAAATCAACTCCTTGGGAAAGGTGTACTCCAAGAGAGAAGTAGGACTAAAGATCTTGAGAAGTCTCACTCAAAAGTGGGATGTATATGCTGTGATGAAGCAGAACACAGTGGCTACTTCCACCACTGAAGATGAGTATGTTGCAGCTGGAAGTTGTTGTGCTCAAATCCTTTGGCTGAGACAATAACTAAGGGACTACAATGTCAACTGTGCTGAAGTGCCAATATTCTGTGACAACAACAGTGCCATTGCAATATCACAGAATCCAGTATTGCACACAAGGTGCAAACATGTGGACATCAAGCATCACTTCATCAGAGATCATGTGGAGAAGAAGGACATTAAGTTGGTTAAAATCCACACAGATCATCAAAAAGCTGATATTTTGACAAAGCCACTTGCAGAAGCAAGATTCTTGGAACTATCAGCAGAATTGGGATTACTTGATCCAGGGAAGTTGGACAAGTAAATCAAATGGAGTTAATAAGTCAAGGGGGAATTGAAAGTGTTGATCAGCAGACTTGGTCAAGTCTACTGAAACTCAGAAGAGATGACCTCAATTGAACAGGACACTTGTCCATGTAGGGTCAGATAAGTTGTCTTAGCTATCAAACCAAATCTTTGCCTTATAAGCACCTATTTTGGGTAATCATTGCTTATTTTGATAACTGTCCCATTCCTTTTAAAGATACCACCTTTTCAAGGATTCAATTTGTCCCCTACCCAAAAAGTCACTTTCAATGCATTAAATGTCAAGATTTAACTCTTGTTTGCATTAAACAATTCAAGCCACGATCTATCTTGAAAACTCCCCAACCATTAACTAATATTAAATACTTCCCACGTTTGATTAAAAACAGTTTTCTACTATTTCATTGGTTAATAACCGTTGGATCAAGTTTGTCCAACTCCCCTGAAATTGATCTTGGCCGTCCAAAACTTGATTTCCTCATTTGTAAACCGTTGAATTGCCTTAAGACTCACCTACTCATTGACATACATTCCTTTTGGAATATCCACAAGTCTTAAGAAGCCCACAAGTTCATTTCTTCCCCACGCATTCAAAACCTTCTTGAAACCCTAGCTCTTATCCTCTCAAAACTTTCTAAAAAACCTTACTGTTTCATCAATGGCTCCTAAAGCAAGACCTGAGAAGGTTGTTGACTTCTCCAACAAGGATCTAGACCTTGATTTTGGCTATCTCAGTAACAAGAACAACCTGATCTTTGAGCCCATAGTATCCTTTGAGAGTGAGGATACAGAGATCACCCCCACCCTCAGATGGCTAAGGAGAGCTGGTCTTCAAAGGTTCATAGAAGAAAGGCCCAGTTCATGCCTTGAGAGCTACATGGCAGAGTTCTTTGCCTTTCTCAAGTGGAGAGGCAAACCAGAAGATGGTGAGGTGGCAACAAGACTGTCTTATGTTGCAGAGGGTGAGGAAGAAGAAAGATTTCACTGGGTGAAATTTTCTGAAGAAGATATTGAAGGAGCTTTTGGATTGCCTTCTGAGGGAAGGAATCCAGAATTTTATGGGAATGGACATGAAGAGGAAATAGCTCAAGAATGGCTATTGGTTCCAGGTCCCATCTCTTCAACACAACACAAGAGGACTCTAAAGCCAAAATTCCTCAATCTTTTTGAGGTAATTACTAAGAGTCTGTTGAGCAACACTGGCAGCCTAGAGCAAGTAAGTGCTCCAAGGATAAGAATCATGGTTGCAGTGATTGATGCCAGTGATAAGGGCATCAAGTTCAACTAGAGGGAGTTCATCTTGAATGAAATGATGAAAGAGAAGGCCAAATTCAAGGTGAAAGCTCACAACAAGGTTGTGTTGGAAGGGAAGCTGAAGTATTGCACCAGGGCAAGCTTGTTGATTGAGAGATTTTCTCACTACTCTCAAATGCAAACATTTGCAAAACCTCTTCCAGCCCAGAAAGTCATGTTCATAAAGTTGAGCAAGAAGACTGAGAAAAGAAGGATGCTTCTGGCCAAACCTGCTGAAGAAAAGGTTGAGGAGAAGCCTAAGTTGAAGAAGAGAACTAAGGCCAGAGTTGTCAAGACAAAGAAGTTGTCTCAACTCCCATCAGAGGAGACCTCAGGAGCTTCAACTGAAGTTGATGAGGTTGCAGATGAAGGAGTACAATTTCCCTCTGATCATTCCGAAGAATTGAGGCAGAAATACAATGAAACCAGGCAAAAGCACAAGGGTGATAAGAGGGCCAGGGAAGATGTCCCTGAGAAGGAAGGAAGTGGGAGCAGTAGGGTCAGCAAGAGGAGAGCCAAGCCCACTGAGAAGATTCTAGAGCTTCAGGAGGAAAGGACTCTTCAAGTTGCTCTAAGGGAAAGCAGGGCAGAAAGTAGAACCAAGTCCAAGTCTAGAACCAACTCTTCTGGTTCTGGAACTCCTGAATCCAAACTCCCTGAAACCCAACATGAGCCCAACTCCCCTGAAACTCACATTACCCCCAAAAACCAACCCATTACCCCTCTCAACCTTACCAAGAGATATTCTCCAGAAGGGAGTGAACAAAGAGGACCAATGGATGTACTGGCTGACATTGTTGTGGATGAATCAAGACTGCTATCTCCACTTGATTCATCAATGCTCAAGTACTCAAAAGCCTTAGAACATGAGCTTCTAGAGCCAACCCCCCTGAGCAAAGGCCCTTCAGATCCATTGCTCTCAAAAGCAACTGAAGTAACTTTCATTGCATCCAACCCATCTGAGGCCAACCCTCCTGAATTCAACCTTCCTGAAGCCACTCTTCAAGCCAATATTCCTGAAACCAGAGCCAACTCCCCTATAACCCAAAGTCCCCACTCAAGTGGAGATGAGGAGGAGTATACTTATGAGAGTATGCTCAGGGGTGGAGCAAGGGCTACTGTGGACAGTTTGTACCCACAACTTGCTGAATTTCCAAGAATTCAGAAGATGTTTCATGATTTGAGAATGCTGGTGGATGTCAAGGATAAATCAATCATGGAAATTGTTCAAGTCATCCAAGACAAGGGTGCAAATTGGTGGCAAGTAGAGGAAAGCATATTGCTACACTTTGATGTAGTACTCAAGACAAGATTCCTCACTGATGAGGATGTGTTTGCAAAGTTGGTAGCTGCCAAGTTTGCTGAAGAGAAGGAGAGACTTGCTAAGGGTATCAAGCACCCTGATAACAACTCCAATGATGATGATGGCAAAGATGATCCCTCAAACCCTTCGAATCCCAACCCTCCTGAATCCAATTTGCCTTCAATCCCTCTCATAACCTATCATAGGAAAGGTTCTGTATCTTCAGAAGTGTTGACCAAAGCTGGTGACACAGCCAAAGATGCATCTGCCAATGAAGGTTCTTCTGAACCTAAGGCACAACTTAAAGATGCTGAGGCTCCTACTTTAGAAGCTAGTTTGATTAAGGCCTCATCAGTGTCAGGAGAGTTGGACACTGACTAGCCTTTAATCATTTAGGATGACTCAGTGGCTGCTGATAAAAGCACTGTGATCTCCCAAAAACTGCCATCTTTGAACCTTGTTGAAGGTGGAGATGTTGCAGGTTTAGGTGAAGGTGTTGAAAAGGAGAGTATAGTTGAAAAACCAGAGGGAGAAGGAGATGAGAGAGATGTTATCATCACTAAGATAGTGAGTGTACCAACAAAGGAGGGTGGAATAAGTGAGGAAGGATAGGTTATTCTTGAAGTCAAATCTGAACTTCAGGAAACCCTTGATGAGAGGAGGCCTGATCCTTTGTGTGAGGACATTAACATTGAAGGGAGAAAAGAAGTAGTTGAAGATGAGGAGAAGACTGCTGATGTATCAGAGTCTTATGCAAAAAATATTGAGGGTGATGAGTGTTTGTTTTCTAACCCCTTTGATTTGTCTGATATTGCAGGACTTTCTTTTGATCAAATATTTGCAGATGATCTCCTCACTGATGCACCTATTCAAGTAGATTCCAGCTCTGCTCAAGCCATTCTTGGAGAGCAGTCAGCAAAGTTGGATTCTATAGCTCATCAAGTCCAAACTGCCTATGTTGAAACATCAGGAGCCTTGGATGAGCAAAGTAGAACCTTGGCATCTGTTGAAATGAGGCTCACTGGCTCAGAGGATGTGGTGCTTCCCACAATTGAGGCAAGGATCAGTGGAGTTGAATCTGGTTTGCAAACCATCTCCACTAATGTTCAGAAAGCAAAAGCCAACAAGGATTCAATCTCTAAAGAAGTCAAGAAGGAGCAAACATTGCTAAGGAGCAACCACAACAAGAATGTGAAAGCTTTGAGACTAGTGTTCAAGCAAGCTCTTGGAAAGAAAACTGCCTTGCAGAAAAAGAGAGCTGAAGAAATGAGGCTAGCAATGGTGAAAGCTGCTTCTGAAAAATTCACACAAGAAGTGATGGCCAAAATTGCTGAAAGTGCAGTGGCCAACCTTACTGACTTCTTGAAGGCCAACCTTGATGCATCCCTCAAGACAACCATGGAAGAGGTTGTGGAGCAAAAGATGAAGCCTATTTTGGCTTTCTTAAGCCTCAGCAGTGACAGGATGCAAAACATTCATGATGAGAATGTTTACTTGCTTGAGGAGATGAAGTCCCTGAACCAAGCTCAATCCCTGATGGCATCTACCATGAGTGAGCTCAAACCTCAGTGTTTTGATGCTGCCAAAAAGGGGGAAAGAGAAAGAGCAAAAGGTGCCTTGATAATTGGAGAAGGCAAAGGCAAGGAGAAAGCATCTGAATCAAAGGGAAAAGGAAGAGGCAATGCTGAACTTGGAAGAACTAGATGAAGAAGAGCAACTGGCCATAGCATTGAAAAATTCAATGGCATCTGCTCAAGAAGAGAGAGCAAGACTTCAGCAGAGGCCTGGAGGAGAAGTATTAGGAGTGGACAAGTCCACTGAAGGAGTCCAAACAAGAGGCCAACTCAAAAAGGCTAAAGGAAGCTAGAGGAAAACTGAAACATTTACTGATTTTACTAATAGCCTTGACTTACCTCTTGAGTTTAGGATTGAAGAAGAAGAGCCTTCCTCCAAAAAGGCCAAAGCTGATGAGAAGGACAAAGTTGCTGAAAAGACCAAGACTGCTGAAATTGCCAAAACTGCTGAAGGTCCCAAAAGTGCTGAAGATGTTGAAGTGTTGTTTGTTGAAGGCTTTGGACCTGAACCAAAGAAGAAGACAATTGTTTTGGCTAATGATCCATCAAAGCTGTTTGAGGAAGGATATGGAAAGGATCTTGAAACTCAACAAAAACTGGCCATGATGAGGGCCCAAGAAAAGATGGATTTGATTAAAGAGGCAAATAGAGCAAGGGATAAGAGAAGAGCTAACTTTCAGAAGCCCAGAAGAAGAAGAGCAACCTACAACAAGATGAAATCACAACTGCTGATCCCCATGGACACTAAATATCCTCACTTGGATAAATGGGTGCCAATACAGCTGAATGACTCTTGGGAAGAGGCCAAAAGAGAGTTTGTCTATGACTACTATGTCATTGACAGGTGGAATGGAAAGGATGTCAACTCCATCTTCACTGAATTCATGATTGAGCATTACAGGGAACTGTATCAACAATTGCTTGCAGCTGCTGATATTGCAAGATTTGAACTCACAGCTCTAAAGCCAATCATTTACATGCCCCCCAAGAAAGGAGACTTCATTGACCAATCAAGAATCCTTCAAGAGTTCCTTGAGATTCTCAAGCTGGACAGAATGGTACTTGGACCAAAGGGAACTAATCAAAAGGCCATGGAGTTGAAGAAAAGAGTGTGGGCACAGTATGGGATGGTGCCACCTCCTGAAGATGATCTCTGAACTGGCTAAGTTCTCTTGATCCTTTTGTGTTGAATTTGGATGAACACTTGATCTTGATTGCTGTCTTGTTGAATATGATCCTATATGCTAAGAAATTGCTCAAGTCTGATGGATATATCTACTGCTCTGATGTTTATATTTAATTGCTCTGATTATGTAATATGCTCTGAAACTTGATATGTAATGATGTTGATTCATGCTCTGATAAGTTTATTCAACTATCAACATGCCTGTAATTCCAATATCTTTGAATGATAGTTGAATCCTTTTTTAATCAAGAAATAACATCTTACTATCTCAACATGCCTGACTTTTAAACCTATATGCATTCAGAATAGTGAATACACTAACACATTCTTTTTCAGGAAAATTGACTCTAGTCATGTCTACTGAAGATAAATGTAATAGATGTAGTCAAGTCACTTTTGCATAAAATGTATAGGTTTTGGCATCATCAAAAAGGGGGAAATTGTTGGGAATAAAATGAGAAGTGTTTTGATTTAATACCAAAACCCCCTGAGACATGCCAATAGAATAAGTCTAAGTCAAGAATGATCATTCTCTAAGAATATTAGAACATGTAGTATAAGGCTAGTTGAGAAGCTGGTATGTTAGGCAGCTCTTAGAAACATAGATGCACCAGTTGAGAGGGAACACATGCTTATAAGGCTAGATATATCATGTCCCCTCAAGGCTCAAGATGAATGTGTCCCAAGTCTGCTGAATGGACAAGTATGCTGATCATTATTGAATGGATTGTGGAACAACCTATCTGAAGAACAAGTGAGTTAAATGCATCATAAAGACATAATCTACTAAAGCATGCAAGCTCAGAAGGTTTGTCCAAGAAAGTTGTCTCAGCACACTTGTACCAGAACTATGTCAAGTTCATCTCTACTATGCTGATAAGATCAAGGACACCTATTCACTGTCATGAATGCACAAAGATCCATTCTAAGGAAGCATGGAAAGTGGAAGAGCCAAGTCATCTGAAGAGCTTAAGTCAACCTTGCTGATAAGCAAACTCTGCTGAAAGTGATAAGCAGAGTTGTCCAAGTGATAAGGAATGTTGTCCTTATCATAGGACTAATCATCAGAAGGAATGTCCATGTTTGACCAAGTGTATCTTGATGTCAGACATTGGGAAGAGTGCTGGAAAGTGAAGACAAAGTGGTTACAGCCGTTTATTTCCCAATCAAAGGACATGTCACTATCAAGAAACTGTCTTCCAGTTGCAGAGTTCAAGGAAGACATTTATAGAAAATTGAGGCTGTCTTTCCAACGGGCAAATCCTCAATTTTGTCTATAAATACAGAAGTGTGGAGAACATTTGAAAGGATCTCAACAACATCCAACTGAACTGAACTGAAGCTAAAAGCTTACAAGCCATTCAAAGTCCTCAAAAGACATTCTTAGTCTTTGACACACTTCAATCTAAGCTGAACCTCATTGTATATCCATACAAAGCTTAGAGAGATATCCTATCCTTATACACTGAACTTCATTGTAAAGGATATCTCATTAGTTGGAACCAACATCGACCCTTATACCTTTCCTAAAGAGAGATAGAAGGTTGTTGTAGAAGAAGTGGTAGGAATTAACTGTTGAGAGAAGAACAGTTAGTTCTGAGTTGAGAAGAGGGTACTAGGACTCTAGACATCCTAGGGATTAAAGCACCAAGGAGTGGTGTTCTTAATCAAGTGCACATTGGCACTATAAAACAAGTTAATTCCAAGAGTGAAGGAATTATCCTGTTAAATCAGGGAAAGTGGATGTAGGAGCTTGAGTCTCTGAACCACTATAAACTCTTGTGTTGATTTACTTTCAAGTACTTACATACATACAACACAGCACACAAAAACTGAACTTTCAAAGAACATACATTCAAGACTGTGCAAAACACATTTGGACAAGTTCCTTGAAAACTGGATATTTGTTAAAGAGATTTCAGAATTTAAAGGAGTTTAAACTAAAGGGCCAACCACTAATTCCGCACTTATAACTCACTTAGATAGTCATTCAACTAAGTGTTCAATAGTACTTAGTAGGTTGGTTATCTTTAAGAAGTTATACATCTCAGCAGAGTTGTCCAGGACAACCTTGCTAGAGTCATACTTGGTTTGTTTGAAAAAGATTTGCATACAAGTGTATTCCCGCCCCCATACACTTGTTATATACTCCTTTCAGGACCAACAGATAGAAGGACAGATAATAGGTTGGAAGTGAAGAAATAACCGAGTTTAACAAAGTGATTCTGCCTCCTATTGAGATCTTCTTGTCATCCCATCTTGCTAGTCGATTCTTTATTTTTTCCACTATAACCGTCCACTCCGACACTTTTCTGTGATTGGAACCGACTCTCATTCCCAGGTAAGTGAAGGGGATTGTGTCGATTCTGCATCCTAGGATTTAAGTCATGCCGTTTAGGATATGCTCTTCCACGTTTACTCCATCCACCGAGCATTTATCGAAGTTGATATTCAGCCCTGACATCAATTCCATGTTTCTTAACACCCCCCTCATCACCCATGCATTCTCCAAACTAGCATCTCCCATGAGGATTGTGTCATCTGCAAACTGGAGGTGTGATATTCTGACCCTTTCCTGGCCTATTTCAGCCCCTTTAAATAAACCTTCGTTGGTTGCTCTTTCCATGAGGATGCTCAACCCTTCAACTGCTATCAAGAACAGGAAAGGAGACAATGGGTCTCCTTGTCTTAGTAATCTCTCCAATTTGAATTCACCCGATACACTGCCATTCACCAAGACCGAAGCCGATGCCGTCGTAACACATTCCATTACCCATTTTCTCCATTTGGGGTGGAAGTTGAATCTTTCCATCATTAGATTCAAGTATCCCCAGTCGACTAAATCGTAAGCTTTTACAAAGTCTA
Organism: Galeopsis tetrahit; assembly: GCA_963675135.1. Classification (NCBI taxonomy): domain Eukaryota; kingdom Viridiplantae; phylum Streptophyta; class Magnoliopsida; order Lamiales; family Lamiaceae; genus Galeopsis; species Galeopsis tetrahit. The sequence goes on from OY776134.1 coordinate 545,731, forward strand.
TCTTGAAGAAAACTCGTTCAAGTATCTCCCCTTTTTCTTCGTCTATGGCTTAGTTTAGGATTGTTACGCTGTCCAAGATATTTCTATTCTCGATGAATGCACTTTGGGCAGTAGATATGATGGATGGTAGGACCAAGCAGAGCCTTTTTGCCAGAATTTTAGCAATGATTTTGTAAATTCCACCCACTAGAGATATTGGCCTGAAATCGTTCATGTCCGTACTAACCTCTTTCTTGGGGATGAGCACAATGAATGTTGGGTTGAATCCTCTCACCAAGCGCCCGTGTGTGTGGAACTCCTCCATGAGTTGGATGAAATCAGGTTCAAGCAAGTGTCAAAACTCCTTTAAGAAGCCAAAATTGAAGCCATCCGGGCCTTGGCTCTTGGAGTTATCACAAGCGTTGACTGTCTCTCGTATTTTTTCCTTTGTAAAGGGGGCTGTTAGTAGCTCATTTTCCTCAGCGGATATGTGGTTCTTTGCGAAATCTGATGCTGGGATTGGTGTGATTGTTTCTGGAAATGTTGGAAGATACCTAACTTCACTGCTGTTACCTCCTCTTGCCATTCTCCCCTTACATTAAGGCCCAAAATCTCGTTCCTTTTCCTTCTCCTGTTTATGTAGTTGTGGAAGAAGCGAGAGTTGCAGTCCCCTTCCTTCACCCACTTACATCTTGATTTATGATAGTCTATTATGCTTTTCTTCTTTAGTTCCCGAGTGAGAGCTCATCTTGCATCCCTCCACACTGACATGCTGAGAGTGATCACAAGAGGACCCTTTGTGTTCACTCAAGTTAATCCCAGAATCACTGAAGCTCAAAGAGCTGACACAAGGGAAATGATTCCTAAGGATGAAGATGACTTCACTTCTAAGGAGAAGAGGAAAGATAATTTGAATTATCTAGCCATGAATACCCTCTATCAAACTATTCCAGATGCAATCATGGGAAGGGTCTACCACTGCACAACTGCCAAAGAAATATGGGATACTCTTGCAGAAATGTGTGAGGGTACAGAAAAGATCAAGGAGAACAAGCTCCAAGTGGCAGTGCAAAAGTTTGAACAATTTACAATGGATTCAGAAGAGTCCATTGATAAATTTGCTGGTAGATTCACAGATGTGATGAATGAAATCAACTCCTTGGGAAAGGTGTACTCCAAGAGAGAAGTAGGACTAAAGATCTTGAGAAGTCTCACTCAAAAGTGGGATGTATATGCTGTGATGAAGCAGAACACAGTGGCTACTTCCACCACTGAAGATGAGTATGTTGCAGCTGGAAGTTGTTGTGCTCAAATCCTTTGGCTGAGACAATAACTAAGGGACTACAATGTCAACTGTGCTGAAGTGCCAATATTCTGTGACAACAACAGTGCCATTGCAATATCACAGAATCCAGTATTGCACACAAGGTGCAAACATGTGGACATCAAGCATCACTTCATCAGAGATCATGTGGAGAAGAAGGACATTAAGTTGGTTAAAATCCACACAGATCATCAAAAAGCTGATATTTTGACAAAGCCACTTGCAGAAGCAAGATTCTTGGAACTATCAGCAGAATTGGGATTACTTGATCCAGGGAAGTTGGACAAGTAAATCAAATGGAGTTAATAAGTCAAGGGGGAATTGAAAGTGTTGATCAGCAGACTTGGTCAAGTCTACTGAAACTCAGAAGAGATGACCTCAATTGAACAGGACACTTGTCCATGTAGGGTCAGATAAGTTGTCTTAGCTATCAAACCAAATCTTTGCCTTATAAGCACCTATTTTGGGTAATCATTGCTTATTTTGATAACTGTCCCATTCCTTTTAAAGATACCACCTTTTCAAGGATTCAATTTGTCCCCTACCCAAAAAGTCACTTTCAATGCATTAAATGTCAAGATTTAACTCTTGTTTGCATTAAACAATTCAAGCCACGATCTATCTTGAAAACTCCCCAACCATTAACTAATATTAAATACTTCCCACGTTTGATTAAAAACAGTTTTCTACTATTTCATTGGTTAATAACCGTTGGATCAAGTTTGTCCAACTCCCCTGAAATTGATCTTGGCCGTCCAAAACTTGATTTCCTCATTTGTAAACCGTTGAATTGCCTTAAGACTCACCTACTCATTGACATACATTCCTTTTGGAATATCCACAAGTCTTAAGAAGCCCACAAGTTCATTTCTTCCCCACGCATTCAAAACCTTCTTGAAACCCTAGCTCTTATCCTCTCAAAACTTTCTAAAAAACCTTACTGTTTCATCAATGGCTCCTAAAGCAAGACCTGAGAAGGTTGTTGACTTCTCCAACAAGGATCTAGACCTTGATTTTGGCTATCTCAGTAACAAGAACAACCTGATCTTTGAGCCCATAGTATCCTTTGAGAGTGAGGATACAGAGATCACCCCCACCCTCAGATGGCTAAGGAGAGCTGGTCTTCAAAGGTTCATAGAAGAAAGGCCCAGTTCATGCCTTGAGAGCTACATGGCAGAGTTCTTTGCCTTTCTCAAGTGGAGAGGCAAACCAGAAGATGGTGAGGTGGCAACAAGACTGTCTTATGTTGCAGAGGGTGAGGAAGAAGAAAGATTTCACTGGGTGAAATTTTCTGAAGAAGATATTGAAGGAGCTTTTGGATTGCCTTCTGAGGGAAGGAATCCAGAATTTTATGGGAATGGACATGAAGAGGAAATAGCTCAAGAATGGCTATTGGTTCCAGGTCCCATCTCTTCAACACAACACAAGAGGACTCTAAAGCCAAAATTCCTCAATCTTTTTGAGGTAATTACTAAGAGTCTGTTGAGCAACACTGGCAGCCTAGAGCAAGTAAGTGCTCCAAGGATAAGAATCATGGTTGCAGTGATTGATGCCAGTGATAAGGGCATCAAGTTCAACTAGAGGGAGTTCATCTTGAATGAAATGATGAAAGAGAAGGCCAAATTCAAGGTGAAAGCTCACAACAAGGTTGTGTTGGAAGGGAAGCTGAAGTATTGCACCAGGGCAAGCTTGTTGATTGAGAGATTTTCTCACTACTCTCAAATGCAAACATTTGCAAAACCTCTTCCAGCCCAGAAAGTCATGTTCATAAAGTTGAGCAAGAAGACTGAGAAAAGAAGGATGCTTCTGGCCAAACCTGCTGAAGAAAAGGTTGAGGAGAAGCCTAAGTTGAAGAAGAGAACTAAGGCCAGAGTTGTCAAGACAAAGAAGTTGTCTCAACTCCCATCAGAGGAGACCTCAGGAGCTTCAACTGAAGTTGATGAGGTTGCAGATGAAGGAGTACAATTTCCCTCTGATCATTCCGAAGAATTGAGGCAGAAATACAATGAAACCAGGCAAAAGCACAAGGGTGATAAGAGGGCCAGGGAAGATGTCCCTGAGAAGGAAGGAAGTGGGAGCAGTAGGGTCAGCAAGAGGAGAGCCAAGCCCACTGAGAAGATTCTAGAGCTTCAGGAGGAAAGGACTCTTCAAGTTGCTCTAAGGGAAAGCAGGGCAGAAAGTAGAACCAAGTCCAAGTCTAGAACCAACTCTTCTGGTTCTGGAACTCCTGAATCCAAACTCCCTGAAACCCAACATGAGCCCAACTCCCCTGAAACTCACATTACCCCCAAAAACCAACCCATTACCCCTCTCAACCTTACCAAGAGATATTCTCCAGAAGGGAGTGAACAAAGAGGACCAATGGATGTACTGGCTGACATTGTTGTGGATGAATCAAGACTGCTATCTCCACTTGATTCATCAATGCTCAAGTACTCAAAAGCCTTAGAACATGAGCTTCTAGAGCCAACCCCCCTGACCGATTATTGTGTTCAACCGATCCCATAAATCACTCTTTTCGGATGGAGTACATGGTGCATATATATTGATGATGCAACATTCCACTCTATCCTGGCCCCAAAATCCATTCAGTATAACTCCTCCAGACACATGCCATTTGCTTGAGCACATGAAGATTTCTGGATTCCAAATGGAAATAATTCCCCTGATCTCCCCATTGCTTCTCTGTAATACCAATCCATTCTTCCCTCCCCCCATATGGTTCGGCATATTGATTCATCGACAATTTCAAGTTTCGACTCTTGGATGCAACAGACATCCACCCTCTGATTCTTAATGAGGTTTCGTATCTCATCTTTCTTGATTCTATTCCCCAAGCCACGTACGTCCCAAGAAAGAATCTTCATTAATAACAACTCTTTGGGGCACCTGCTCTGGTTCTCTTTGACTGGGTTAGAACCTCTATATTCACAAAATTGCTGATTACCTGGGCATCTGAGTTGATGGCTTAAAGCCTTAAACTTTTACCCAAACTCCATGTGTTTGTGGCCTCCTCTGCTGCGTCAAGTTTCAGCGTAGGGGGGAGGGGTTGTCTTTTTTTTCTTTGTTTTGTTGTATGTTTACGTCAACTATTTTGTCCTCCTCTGTTTCGAGATCTTTTTCATACACACTCTATCTCTTTGCCTCCAGTTGCTTCATCTCCCGTTTATTCAAACCTTTCTTTTTGGAGGCTGGTTTGCGGTTACGGGTAGAGGGTAAAAAAGATTGGGTATCAGGATGTTCCTGATGTGGATATGGGGGTATGTGGACCGAATGGGTGGTGGTGGGGTAAGAGGTTGTGGGGGTCAGATCAACGAGGGGTGGGGGTATGTGGTGAGGGGTAGGTTGGTTGATGGTTTAGTAGTCGGGTTCTCTAGAGGTGAAGGGGTCAGGTTCGGTAAGGGGCAGGTGGGACTATAGTCTTGAAGAAGCCTTCACTTATCCCCATCTTGTTGGTTTCTGCAATAGTGATACATCCTTTATGAAAGCATTTAAAAAAACTATATTTTTCAACGTTAAAGATGACAATTTCACCAGTAAAAAAATAGATTTTGAGTTAAAACATGCACATCAGTTTTTTCAATTTTAGATGTGTTGATAAAGATGACTAAACTTTTTTCCATGAGACGAATCATTTTTTATATTCCAATTTTTTGGGTAGGACAAAAAAAATTCTCTAAATTTTATATTTGTAAAAAAAGTGATAATGTTTAAATACAAAGTGATAATATTTTTAATCGAAGTGACTTATCACTTTTTACTTAAACATTATAATTTTTTATTCAAATATTGTCACTTTTTACATTGGGGTCAAGGAAGTCTCGTCTTACAGATTTCATTCATTCAACCAATACTAGCTCTTCTTAATTATATATATTTGTGACTCGTATGTGAGACCTTTGTTCTCCGAATTCTTGAATTTATTTGAGTTTGAGTTATTTATGATATATAATAATTTTATTTTTAATGGCTATGTTATATTGCTTTCTCAGAGGCCATTAATTTAAATTTTAGAAATGTTATGAGCAGTGACGAACCCAGAAATTAAGGATTGAGGGGCCCGATTAACATTACTATAAAAACGTAATAAATAAAAGTTCCAGATTCACACAAGTCATAAGTGTTACTCAAAGTAATAATATTATATTCCACTTATTAAATAATTTCATTATAACATTATCAATAATCTCATTCTATTAATTTAAATTGAACCAGTTGACTGAATAATAATTTTTTATTTCAGACAAATTATTATTTAGATATACATACAATCGAATTTTATAAAATACTAAGAACAAATCTGAAAAGGGGGAAAAAAAAAAACTTGGTATTGCAATTCGGAGGAATTGAACTCTGAGCTTTTATAAAACTTTTTAAAGGCCAACCAACTTGGCCAGTATTATTTAGAAAATAGAACACAATATATATACTAAAGGGCGCGGCTAAAGGCACCCGGCGATCCTATGAGTACACCCAGGAGATGAGGACACACGCCAATCGGATGAGGACACCCACCTGGAAAACCCAAAAATGCCCTCGCTTCCTTTAACCAAAATTCGCACTCCCTCCCTTCTCTCGATTGGGTACACCCACCCTCCATCTTCCCCAAACCTCTCATCTCCCCAACCAAAATTCGCACTCCCACTCCATTTTTGCACCACTCCCTGCACTCCCACTACCTGCGACGTCGAAGAAGAGAAAGAAAAGAGAGAGCACCGTTGCACCGTTCTCCCCCACTCCATTGTTTTTTCGAAGAGGACGCGATTTTTTGTTAGTTTTTGCAAAAATTGGTAAAGGTTAGTTTTTCTTGCTTTTATTTGAGAAGAAGAGTAGGACGCATGTTTAATTTCGATTTTTGTTGGTTGAAACATTGATTTTATTGTTGTGGGGTTTAGAATTTGTTTTTTGAATTTGGTGTTAATTTCATGTGTTGATTAAGGTTGGTTAATGTTGGTTTTTTGTGTTATAATCATGTTTATGTGTAGAATGTATCAATTTTTGATGGGTTATGATGAAAATAAACCAATAGGCATCTAATTTTTTATGGGTTAGTACGATTGCAGTGTTTTGCACTGGTTTTTCGCACATTTGATGCTTGTCCGGAAGTAAATTTCGGACATGGGTTGTTTGTTTTGGTTTAGGTTTCGAACATGGCTTTTTTGTTTTGGTATGATTTTCGAACATTGCTTATTTGTTTTGGTTTTAGTTTCGAACATGTAGTAATTTTCGAACATGGCTTGTTTGTGTTGATATAATTTTCGAACATGGCTTGTTTGTTTGTGTTTTAATTTCGAACATAGCTTGGTTGTTTTGGTTTTAATTTCGAACATAGCCTTTTTGTTGTGGTTTTAATTTCGAACATGGCTTCTTTGTGTTGGTTTTTGTAGAGGGTGTTAGTAAGGCTCGACCGACTGCTTCCAACAGGAAAAAGAAGCAACATATTAGCGATGAGGCCGCTCCTCAAGAGCCCAATCCACAAGAGGCCATTCCACAAGATGCCATTGCTCAAGAGCCCACTCCACAAGAACCGGTGCCCACTCTACAAGAACCGGAAGTAGATGAGGGAAACGATGACGGAGATGGACAGGACGAGGAAGAGGAAGAGGAAGAGGGAGAGGAAGAAAGAAAAGTTGTGACTGTTGATCGACCATTGGTAACCGCACCTCCCCTTCTCAAAATCTTCCAAGAGCATGTAGCCAAATACATATGGTTGGGTGAGGAGCGAGATGTGTTGAAGTGTCACTGTCATGTGACGAAACTATTGCATTGGGAGTTCGATGATGATGAAGATTGGCGTCATTGGCGGAGGTTTTTGAGAGGATCTAGATTGATTCATGTTAGACGTGGGGCTTACAAGTATTCACACAAGAATCTTATCACAGCCTTCGTTGAGAGATGGCACGAAGAGACCAACTCATTCCACTTGCCCTTCGGGGAAATGACAATCACCCTCGATGATGTCCGTTGCATCACGAATCTGAAAGTTAATGGTCTCCCGGTGCAGTCTACGTCCGAAGAACATATTTTGGCTTCAGATTATTTGATGAAATATTTGGGTTTATCATTAGTACAAGCCAAGGAAGCATTAAGTGGGCAACGAGGGGGTTCCGTGAAGCTATCGTGGCTAAGGGAGACTTTTATGCCCATGATGTCCTCGGACAACGAGTACGAGGTGTTGTATTCAGCACGAGCGTTTGTGTTGTACATGTTTGGGACCACCTTGTTTCCGGACAAAAGTGGTACTCGTGTTCATGTACAGTGGTTGCAGTATATGGACGACATGGCAGAATTTTCGAACTATGCTTGGGGTACCACAGCGCTTGCCTATTTGTATAGACAATTGGGGATGGCGTCAAAGTTCAAGTGTAGGCAGATTGGTGGTTATCTTACGTTATTGGAGGTATTAAGTATTTTAAATAAGTTTGTTAATATTTCATGTTTTTCATTTGATGTTGACCTAATAATATTATACTTGTAGGCTTGGATTTATGAGCACTTCCCTACTTTGATCTTGCCGCCTCATAATCCAGACTTGGGCCGTTCGTATCCACTGTCAATGCGTTATGCACCCGAAGCTCATACAGGCCCCTGTGTCGACCGAGTAAGAGGCTTTAGAGAGCGATTAGATACCCTCCTAGCAAGCGAGGTACGTTATTAACCAAATTAATATATTTGTCTGTTGTTTATTTGTTTTTAAGATAAGTAAGCATTTTTTTAATTTAATGGGGTGTTGTAGGTTAACTGGAATCCATATCGTCCCGAACGAGAAAAACATCCATTTGATGAGGTATCTTACTTTCATGGGTGCATTGTGTGCGGAGATATTGTTGAGCCGTACATGCCGGATAGAGTGCTCAGACAGTTCGGGTACGTGCAAACCGTTCCTGAGAAGCCGCTTGCTGCCCATGTTAAGAGGACCGGTTCCACATCCAAGAAAACAAAGCTAGTGTGGGGTGCTATGGCGGAGTACTTTTCTACGTGGGACGCACACATGCTTACGGATGATAGACTTGATGAGCGTTGTATCCAAGATTCGGATTGCAGCGATGGTTATATTGATTGGTACCTCGCCAACGGCCGTCCTTTACGTTTCAAATCCAAAAAATAGGAGACTTCCTCCTCGTGAGCCTCCACGTAGGGCTGAGTTAGGGCCCTTGGTAGATTTTGCAAAGGTTGAGTTGACCTTGTTGTTGCAAAAGTGGAGGAACGACGAGCCATTAACAATCGATGGGGTAATGCAAAAAATTGAAGAAGTTGTGAGGCAGATTGGTGGACAAACATCCGATGACGTAGGAGAAGATGCACCGTCATCATCAAGTGCACGTCGTGGACGTGGAAGAGGTCGGGGACGTGGAAGGGCTAGGCGTTCTTGACAAAAACTTGTTTTATATCATTTTCAACAAAAACTTGACAAATGTTGTTTTTTATTAATCGTAGTTTGATCGATCAGAATGATACTTTAGTGTTTAACATGTATTGTAACATGTATGTTAACTTAAATGTTTTATGAATGTACAGTTTTTATATGGTTTTTATATGGTTTTGTATATGGTTTTTATATGGTTTTGTATATGGTTTTTATATGGTTTTTATAAGGTTATAGTTTGTTTTACTAATTAAAAGTAGTTTGGATGAGAACACCCACATGATTACTGTTTTGGATGAGGACACCCACCTTTGTACGAGACCTTTTTTCGAACAAATGATATATGCCCGATATTTATTGCCGAACACGAACACTTTTTCGAACAAATATTATTTGCGTGGAAGTAATTTTCGAACATTTGGCAAATATTGGGTACTTTTTTTCGAACATGGACCATATGTTCGAAAAAAAGTCCGTAACAGAGACTTTGGGGTTAAAAAATCGACCAAGTAAAACTCGCGGAAGTAATTTTCGAACATTTGGCAAATATTGGGTACTTTTTTTCGAACATGGACCATATGTTCGAAAAAAAGTCCGTAACAGAGAGTTTGGGGTTAAAAAATCGACCAAGTAAAACTCGCGGAAGTAATTTTCGAACATTTGGCAAATATTGGATACTTTTTTTCGAACATGGACCATATGTTCGGAAAAAAGACCGTAACAGAGACTTTGGGGTTAAAAAATCGACCAAGTAAAACTCGCGGAAGTAATTTTCGAACAATTGTCACATGTTGGGTACTTTTTTTCGAACATGGACAAATTGTTGAGAACATTGTTTCGAACATGGCCCAAATGTTCGAAAAAAAGTTCGTTACAGAAACTTTTGGTTTTAAAATTCGACCAAGTAAAACGCGCGGAACAAATTTTCGAACATGGCCTTATTGTTGGGAACATGTTTTCGAACATGGACCAATTGTTGGGAACTTATTTTCGAACAAAAGTCTATTTTTTGAAAAAAATGATCCCAACTATAGATTTTATACACCATATTATACTTTTAACACAATTGTAGTGGCTCATTCAAGCACGATAAACCATTCAAAAAATAGAGCAATTAAATTACACGTTCCAAAAATTGTAACGTTGAATAGAGCAATTAAATAGAGCTATTAAATTACACGTTCCAAGTCATCCATTGTAACTTTGAAACCGTATACATGTTCCAAAAATATTACACATCAAGAATTTGTACACAAATTATCTATAAATGTTGTTTGTTGACAATTTGTACACAAATTACACCAAAAAGACAAAAGTATTCCAAAGTTTCTAACCACAAAAAGACATACACTATCATCTAATTAATTCCTCCGGACGCATATGCATTTTTCCATCCGTCCGCAATGTGTTGACCCTCATGCTTCCACGAAATAATGACCGGGGGCAAAGTGCGCCCAGCACCCATCATAACCTACACGCATTCGAGATTTATGTGTTAAATATAAAATATGCAACATATACGTGTAAATAAATTCATTAAATCAATGCAATCAAATACCTGGATGAAATGGTTCTCATTAATTAATCCCAACCACATACTCCTCGGTTCTTGAGGAGGTTCTTTGTTGAACGGCAGATACGTAAGGGATAGACGGGTATCAAGAACCACCACCGCCACATTATAGTGTGACGCCACTAAATATCCCATGTACGGCAAAGAGAACCAATGTTTTTTATGTGCAAACTCCGTAAAGCAATTCAATTTGTCAAGCACAACATGGACGTAATCCTTCAACAAGAACACGTTGTTGTACAACGTTAGATTGCGGGACAGTTCGCTCATCAAGTCCATCCAAACCCTCACCCACTCATCTTCACCGAATCCCATAAGCCCAGCCACTGCTCAAAAACCGCAGTGTCCGTCACCCTTAACGTTCTTGATGTCGATAATGTACGGTTGATGCTCGATTGGTAAATATCCGATGAAGTCCATTCCTTGGGAGGCTCGGGTACGCCGACGGAGTACCTACGCATATTACAACCAAAATCACTAAAATATTACCCATCGACAACCAAATCACCAAAATATTACCCATCTACAACCAAATCACCAAAATATTACCCATCGACAACCAAATCACCAAAATATTACCCATCTACAACCAAAACACCAAAAATATTACACATCTACAACCAAATCACCAAAAAATATTACACATCTACAACAAAATCACCCAAAATATTACACATCTACAACCAAAAATCACCAAAAATATTACACATCACCAAAACACCAAAATAAACATGCAAGGGCTGAGAATTATCGGTTGTTTTTTTGGAATCCCTTTCTTTTGGAAGGACGGGGATGAGAGCGAGTTATCTACAGTGATGACCGTCTGCTCCTTTTGTACCGAGCAACTTGCAACTTGACTCTCTATAAGCTCAAATAGGCTAGGCTCACGTTTGGTGGACGCATCGGCCTTCTTCTTCTTCTTTCCTTTTTTGGGTCGACCACGAGTGTCTTCCTTAAGAGGTGGCTCAATAAGAGTCGTAGTCTCGGGGTTTGCAAGCTCCCTCATACGCTTTAAGAAGATGAGTTGCTCCTCCTGAGAGAAGCTCTTATAAACCTCAGCCATGTCGTCTACGACATCTTCAAAGCGATTTTTGTTGTGGGTGGGAACGGGGTCAACCGATGTGGTGGTTGGGGCAGGCTCCATATCCAACTTCCTCCAAAAGGGATCAATGGCATTCACGGGTATCGGTTTGTCACAATAAACATACTCCTCGATCTCATGACCACATGGCAAACCGTATACCTTCCTCAAGATGTGTTGGCACTCTTTAGGATCGAATCCGGGTCGTTTGATCACCTTGATTTCATCAAAGATCTTTTGTAGAGCCACAAACGACACCACCCCTCGTAAATAATTGAAAACGTTTGAGGAGAACCTATGTTGAGCAACGTTCAAACTCTTTTCGAAGGAGGCTTTAATTGAAACATGGCAAGCCTCGAATAGAGTGTGACATTTCTCCCAACATGTCTCAAAATTTCCTAATGAATTGCCGAACATTCTTTTCAACGCGGCATGATGACTTTCGACCCTGATCAGAGAAAATTTAAAACGTTAGGCCACTTATAAATTAAAGTAATAATTTAAATAAAGACAAAAGTATAAACATACCTGTTGGTTGTGGTGTTGCCAAAGTGCATAAATTCATTCGTCCAAGCCCTTACAAACCTCTCTTTATAAGGGTTAATCCAACTATTCAACACGTAATTCACTAGCTTCTTCGGAAATTTGGACTTGAACTTAGCAAGAGCTTCTTCAAAGTCGGACTGGGTATCAGACCTCCACAAATAGTTGAAATGAGAGTTGAATACCTCCCATTTTTTGACATCTTTAAATACACCCTTGTAGTTGGCTAGTACATTCTGGTCAATGTGGAATGTACAAAGAAAATGACGGGCTTCAGGAAATTTCTTGGCCACAGCATTCATCAATGCAAGCTCACGGTCCGTGATAATAACATCGGGAAGAGAAGATGAGCCCAACACGTCTCGAAGCACCTCCAATGCCCATTGATAATTTTCTTCTTTCTCATCCATTAGGTACACCGACGCAACACAAAATGTGATCCCAGTCGATGTAACCCCCACAATCTCCAAATAAGGTAACCGGTACCTATTCGTCTTGTATGTGCAATCTATCATGAGTACCTTCGGAAAAGCACGCACCAGTTGGAGTGAGACGGGATATGCAAAAAATAACTCGTTAAGAGTGTTTGTCTTCTCACATCTTCGTGTGGCGTGAAAGTAATTTTGCTCGACAAGTTGACTCATCAAATATTGCAACTGACTACGTCCATTGTATTGATGGATTTTGTGCTTCAACCTTACATTGTAGATCGTTCGAAGAGTCGAGTGATTGTTCTCATTGTTCCTCTTCAACTTCATCAATACAGATTTAGGAGGAGCGTGTAATTTGGACATTTCGACAACGAAGTCCTCTTCCTCGGTAGTTAGGCGGCCGACATAAGAATGTCCCTCAAGGTAACGGGATATTGGATGGTTATGTGTACCGCATTTCACCTCTAATCTCCACTGCATCTCACCTTCTTCTGTACCCTTCAACATAAACGGACACCCACATTTCTTGGTGCCCGTAACCTTTCCACTCTTTTCTTGTACCACCTCGTTCTTCTTAGCCTTCTTCTTCATAGGAGTTGTAGGCTTCTTCTTTTCACGGTACACACCGCCACGCTCACACGTCAAGAATATACGACCTTTTTTAGTACCTTGGTCGTTATCCGACCGCTTCACAACAATAATTATGTTGTGTTGTTTCCCCGTACTACGCACCCAAGACAAGAGTGCGTCACGAGACTCGAACAAAGCCATATTCGTGAAGACGTCTGTGTAGTCCATAATAATTTCATGACCCTGGACATCATCATTCTCCCTTTCAACAACAGAGTCATTCGCCCACTCATCATCATAATTGTACTCCTCATACTCCTCTTCGAGACAATATTCGTCCACCCAAACTTCGTCCTTCTCATCACCCAAATTCTGAAATTCAAAAAAACAAAAATTAAGTAATGTTCGAAACTTTGTTCAAAACAAAAGCTTCATGTTCGAAAAAAAGTTCAAAACAACAGCTTCATGTTCGAAAAAAAGTTCAAAACAACAGCTTCATGTTCGAAAAATTATTCAAAAAAAAAGACCTATGTTCGAAAAAAAGTTCAAAACAAAAGATATTTGTTTTGAACTTTTTTTCGGACAACACGACCATGTCCGAAAAAAAAACACGAACATGGTCGTCTTCTTCGCAAAACCAGTCGCGAAAAGGGGTTTTTTTGAAAAACGAAAAATGCAATACATAATGTCAAAATGTATGTCCTAAATGCATATTATTTCAACTACATACCACTATAAAGTCATAAGATGCAAAAAAAACAAGCATAAACACCAACACAAACACTAAAAAACCCTAAACATAAAAACTCTTTCACTTTCGAAAAAAAAAACTTTCAAAACATGATAAATAACTTACAAATGAGTCATTGGCACCACCACTCGTAGTTATTACATCATAATCGACCATTTTCGACCCCATGTTAGCTCTAAAAATGGAAATTGCAGAAATGGAAACTTTGGAATTGAGAGTTGTGATGACTCTCTGAATTCTCCCGCGATTTAGAAAGGAGGTGGGTGTACTCATCCGGGGATTTTTTTTAAAATATACAAGATGGGTAAAAACGTAATTTCGCTGCACTCTTTTCACAAAAAAAAACTTACCTGGGTGTACTCATAGGATCGCCGGGTGCCTTTAGCCGCGCCCTATACTAAATAATTTATAAATTGGTGGGGCCCAGTGACCACTGGCCCAAAGTGCGTCCGTCAATGGTTTTTTTTTTTTATGGAAGTTAAATACCCATCCCTTTTTTCCCCTCCCCATGACTCGAACCCGGGACCTAAGGCCTAGGTAGTGGTGTTCTAACCACTTGAGCTATCCCACTTTGTCGCGTCCGTCAATGGTTATGAGTTTAATTATTTATTGTACTTTTTAAAAACTCAAATGGATTTTTAATCTTCTTGTGGTTGTAAAATACTTAAATAAATGTTTAATAAATTTAATATATATTAACTCAATCTTAGGGTCCTATACCCAGATCCGGTCCTAATGTAAGACCAACAAAACGATCGATTTAGGCCCATGAATATTTCAATTTTTTAGATGCCCATTTTTAAAAATATCTTTATATATATATATATATATATATATACACATAATACTCCCTCCATAAAGTTGATGGCAAATTGAGTAATTAAATTATGTTTGAGGGGTGATGGTTTCCATAAAGTGTATGGGACTACATTTGGTGGACAAAGAAAATGAGGCAAATGGGACTACATTTCATGGACGGAGGGAGTAATATATTAATATAACTTTATAAGATGCATAAAGAGAAGTTAGAAAGACAAAAGCACTAAAAAGGTAAAAAGAATTAGTGAAGGAGAAGAGAAGGAAAAACTAGGAGAAAAAAGTCTCAAATAAGGCCTGAGATTACTAGTTTATCACCATTCATCAAATATGTATATTTTATGAGAAAAATCTGTTTTACGTCCTATAACTTAGACCTAATTCAATTGATATCTTTTAAATTTTTACTTTTTCAATTTACACTTTAGAGTGCTCAATTTACATTCTTTTTGGTCCAATTTATATCAATTTTGTCGAAAAATTGAGATACCGGGTAAATAGTTCAATTTATCTCCTTTAAATTTGAAAATTATAAAATAATATTAAAAAAATCTAAAAATCTCATTAAAATAAAAAATTACTCGTATAAAAAATAAAAAAAATTCTAAAAATCTCATTAAATTTTCTAAAAATTATAATAATCACATTAAAAAACTGAAAAATATCTTAAAACTAAATAACTTACCGTCCTAAAAAATCTATTAATTAAAAATTAGAAATTCTAAAATGTGTAAACAAAAATTCTATATTGTTAGTCCTTTAAAATTATTTTACATTATGTTTCATGAGTTCTTTTATAGAATAAAAAGTATGACGAGATGAAACCTTTTTCTAAAGTTCGATTCACGCCCAACGGCCCAAATGTTCCTAGGCCCAAATATTCCTAGGACCGACCTTGCCTATACCATATATTATACATGTATCAAAACATGTGACATGTGCATTAAGCATATTATTAACAATATTGGTTTTGCATTATTTTTTTATTTTCGAAAATCAAGGAAGGGAAAAATAATTTGATGCATTTAATTTTTATAGAAAAAAAAATTAAGCATAAACTTCAATAATATATTCAGTACTAACTGCTAAATGTAATCAAAATTTGTCATTTTTAACATTGGAAAATATATATTTATTAAATATTTTCATAAAGGAGACCAATAAAATTAAGAAAGGAGAGGCTAATAGGGTGGCTCATGCCTTAGCAGCCTATGCCCGTAGCTTAATAGGGTGGCTCATGCCTTAGCAGCCTATGCCCGTAGCTTAGAAGGACCCTACTTTTCTAATGTCCTTCCTTTACAATGTATGGAAGCTTTTTTGGCTAATTGCACGAATTATTAATAAAGTTACATTTCCCCGTCAAAAATAAAATAAAATTAAGATGTGTGGAGATCTCTTCCATCTTCCTCCTCCACTCAGTAATTATTTTAAAAAATTAATTAGACATAATTGCACGTTATAAGCCTCCTTTATACTTTACGAGTCTCAAATTTTAGACACGTATATGAGTTCGTGTGGTAAAAAGAACTTGCAAAAATATTGTTGAAGTGAAAACAAACGATCACCCCAACCGAAAGCTTGCGATGCTTGGCACGCCCCGGATACGGGCTCTCTGAAGCTAAATACGGACGCTGCTTTCTTCCAAGATACAGGTCAAATAGGCTGGGGGCTAATACTGCGTAACGAGCACGGACAAATAATACGAGGGAAGTCCTTCACCCGGACTGGACTACTAGACGTCACCACTGAGGAGGCAATAGGCTTCTATGAGGCGCTCACATGGTTGAAAACTCTCGATCTAGACAACTGCATCATAGAGGGAGATGCGAAAATTGTAGTCGATGCCATAAACTCGAAAAAACCCCACAACTCCACATTCGGGGACTTCATCAGTGCGTGTAGAACCCTGAAGAACACCTTCTCACACGTTTCCATAGCTCATATTAGCAGGAACGCAAATGCCGTGGCACACATATTAGCTAGAAATGCCCGGCAATTCAATAATTATCATAGCTGGGTCGACCCCCCGACGATTGTGGCGGGGCTTCCCTCGCCAACTTGCCTTTGCAATAAAGAAAGCTAAGCTACGGTGCTTTCAAAAAAAACATGAAATAGTCAAATTCTTCCCTACATTCATACGTACCGGTGTTTACATCTCCACTTTTTAATTTTAAATTTTATGATTGGTCATTGTTATTTACATCATTCACTTTTATTGACTTCGCCCTTATTTTTTAAAAATTACATCTAAAATTACTATAGTGCTCTTCTATTAATTTAAACAAAATATTATACAATCAATCATAATTTATATATAAACAATTGGTCACAGTTATTTACACCCACACTTTTATTGACTTCACCACCTAAATTATTATTTTTAAAAATTACACCTAAAATTATTATAGTGCCCTTCTATTAATTTAGAGAAAATATAATACACTCAATCCTAATTTATATATAAACAATTGACCGCGCTTATTTACACCCCCGCTTTTCTTGACTTCGCCCCCAAATTATTATTTTTAAAAAATTACACCTAAAATTACTATAGTGCCCTTCTATTAATTTAGACAAAATATAATACAATCAATCCTAATTTATATATAAATAATTGGCCACATTTATTTACACCCCCGCTTGTGTTGACTTCACTCCCAAGTTATATTTTAAAAACAATTACATCTAAAATTACTATAGTGCCCTTCTATTAATTTAAATAAAATATTATACAATTAATCCTAATTTATATAGTCAAATTCTTATATACACTCGCGTGTATATACATTCTTCAATTTCATTAAAATTTTGGGCCTAATTTACTTTTTTTGGTATAGACAATTAATGAGTCGCACAAATCTAATGAAATGCCACGATAAAAAATGCATACACACCATTGAGGTGGACACTCACCAATTTTTTTACAAATCAATGATTTTGAGATTGAGAGGTCT
Source organism: Galeopsis tetrahit (assembly GCA_963675135.1). Lineage (NCBI taxonomy): Eukaryota > Viridiplantae > Streptophyta > Magnoliopsida > Lamiales > Lamiaceae > Galeopsis > Galeopsis tetrahit. The sequence continues at coordinate 563,119 of OY776134.1, forward strand.
AAAAGAAATTTAAAAAAATATACTTAAATAACTGAATTTTGTGGTTGAGAGATCTAGAAGAAAATTGACGATGGAGGAAACGACAAATCTATTTTTCTAATTTACAATCGAAAGAGGGACGGACGGACAGCTTCGGATGCGACGGAAGGAGGAGGAAGCGGCGGTGGCTTGGGACGTAGCCACAGACGGCGGTGGCTTGGGACGCAACCTTGGACGGACGGTAAAGCCTGGACGAACGTCGAAGCAGACGCGCGTGAAATCGGCAAAACAAATGTGGCGACGAAGAATGAGGCCATAACGACGAGACTTTGTGCAACAATGAAGAAAGGCTGTGGCAGCGAGGCTTTGAGCGGCGACCGACGACCAACGAGAGGAGTAGGTGTCCCAAGCGACATATTTTGTTTTTCACGCTATATATATGGTTTGAGAGAATAAGGGGAGAATTATGGTTATTTGGGAGAAGGGTATCTTCAGTCTTTCATGGGGTGTGTCATAATCGTACAGGGTGCGTGCTAAAATCTCGTGTGTGCGTATAAACGACTATTGATTACCGATTATTGTTCATTGTATTACTAATAATTATTTTTGGTATTACTGAATATAATTAGATGTGTGAAATTATTTGTTATTGTATATATGGTTCATGGTATTACTGATTATTGTTCATGTTATTACTGATAATTGTTTTTGGTATTACTGAATAAAATTAAATGTGTGGAATTACTGATAATTATTTTTGGTATTACTGAATATAATTAGATGTGTGGAATTATTTGTTATTGTATAAAATGGAGTTTAACTAATATAAGGAACATTCCTATAGACACGATTAAAAATAGAGACAAAAAATTATAGTATTAGAATTAAGGTCAAATTCATATCCAAATAACAAATTATGCCCTTATTCTTATACGACACTAATAATGTAAATTAAAATTAGATTTTAAAATTTAAATCAATGTAAATTAAAATTAGCAACCGATAATTACTCAATCACTACCAAAATTTCCTTAATTGAATAACTACCTTTCGTATTCCAATTGACAATTTCGAGAAATTCCATAAATCTCACCTTTCAAATTTAATTTCTATATTTATCATTTCATTCATTCTAATTTCCAATTCTTATTTTCTCCTATTCCAAAACCGTAACGCTCCACCATGGCTGCGACCTCACTACGGCCGTTGTTAGAGAAGATGAATACCGATCGTCATCGTCGTCGGATACATCGATCTCCCTCACCCAAGCCATCGTCGTCGCTGTTGTAGAAGATGAACACCAAGCCCTAGCCGCCATAGCTGTCGCGGTTGGAGAGATCGATCGAGGGGCGACGAAACTCCGTTTGGGAATCGTAGATGTCGATTTGGAAATGGGGTAGTGAAGCCATCGATGGCCGCCCTGGTGCGCCGACCACCATGGCCGCCCTACATCACGTCGTGGCTGTACCGGTCGCATGCAACCTTTCGTTGAATCGTAAAATTATTTTTTTACATCTACTTACAAGCAATGTTACAAAGAGGATCTGTCCCCCTATTCCTCAAACAGAGCGATTTGAGTCACAACAAGGTGCCGAAGTTGAAAAAATACTTCCTCCAATTCTGCAGAAATCACCTGGAAGACCTAAGCAGAAGAGGATGACGTCCTACGGAGAATTTCGTAAAGTAAAACCTACCAGTTGTAAGAGGTGTTGTAAAAAGGGCAGGCATGATTCATTGACACGTTCAGGTGTTTTTGGAACTGATAAAACTAATGTTGTCCAGTACAATATTTTTAACTTTTGTTATTGTTGCTTAATCACTTTGAAATTTATTGATTTAGTTATGGATTTTTTATTTTCGCCATTTTTCCACTGTCGATGTGTTAATCATATGTTATGCGTTGAAGTAGTAGAATTGTTTGAATCACTATTCAATATTATTATATTTTCCAGTTCTATTGGTTTGGCATAAATGTTTTTTAGGCATTTGTATTCTTATTATATATTTGAGGTGTTTATCTTTTAGTATTGTTCATAATATCTGTAATATTTTTTATCATTTTTTTTTTTTTGGTTTAGTATTATATACACTTATCCCCCTCCAATTAATATATATTATATCTGCATTTATTCTGATGCAAAATGTACATATGCAGAATATTATTTGCTTCCCATTAAATAATATCCATGTTATAATAATATTTTAACTATTATATGTAATATATTATACGCTTTCAATGATATTCATAATTTATTTAAAATATTTACTTTTCTTACATATTACATTATTTATTTTATATTTTGATTTTAAACACTTATTTTTGTTAATAATTAACCTCAATATAATACACAGCAATGTTTATATTTCTATTTATTTAAATATTTAATATTATGAGTAAAAATTTTATCTAAAATCTCTTTTATATATATTAATTATAAATATAGATAAATTATGTCCAACATTTATGTTGATGCCTAATATTTTATATAATACTATGATTATATTAATTATATGTAAAGATAATATCATGTTATTTGCATATATATATGTTCCATATTTCCAAATGTGCATTTCGTTCTAGCATATCACCACGCATATATTCTTTTACGCAACTGATAACAAGTTAATTAGTTTAATAGAATAATATTATAAGTTGATTTTATCTAAAAAAATCTGTTTATATATATAAACTATAAACAAATATAAATTATGTGAAACAATTTTATAGTTGCAGAATATTTAGTTTTCTTATATTATATTATATTATATTTTTTTTTAGGTGATAACACCATGATTTATGTAATAATACTATGATTATATTAATCATAAATAAAGATAAAACTCGTGTATTTTTTTTAGCATGTTGTCAAGCATATATTAAAATGTGCATACTATTTTAGCATGTAGTCAAACATATATTCTGTTACTCGATAATTAATTAATTAATTCGTATGTTCTTCTTTATTTTTTATTTTATATGGTTTTCCATCCAACTTGGTTAATCTTGTCGATTCTTGTTCTTAAAAGATTTTTTATTTCCCCTAATGATAACATTAAGTCATTATTAATCGCGAAATTAATGCTTATTGGTAGTTATTCCTAATTTAATGGAGAAGTTATAATTATCATTAACATGACAATCATTTATTATTAATATTGGTAGTTTTAGGGAAGTTTGAATTTCGAGATTGTATTTATGACCGCGATTACCGATGATTTGTGATTTTATCAAATCTTAATATGAATAATATAAATTATATTAAATGTAAATGTAATTTTCGAATGTAATTCTAAAAAAGGGTATAATTGTACATTTATACACCAAATTGTCCTTTTTTCTAACTTTAAAATTTTTTGTTTCTATTTCTAGTTTCTATATGTGAAATGACTCTTATAACAACCCCCCCTATAAAATGTTACTCGTACTGATTAATGTTCATGGTATTATTGTTTACTGTTCGTGGTATTACTAATAATTGTTTTGGTACTATTGAATATAATTAGATGTGTGAAATTATTTTTTATTGTATAAGATAAGATTAATTACTGTTAATGATATTACTGTTTACTATTTATGGTATTATTAGTTATTAGTAATATAAACTGACTATAATAAAATCATATCTATACTACTCCTATTTTGTATTAAAATTTTAAAAAATGCACATGAAAAAAAATGGAAAAGAAAGGCCGGAAAAAAGTAAATGAAGAAATAAAAAATCTGGAATAAAAACTGAAAATGGGAAGAAAAAAAGAAAAGAGGAAGGGGAAGAAAAATTAAAAAGAAAAAAATTGATATTTGCGCCTAATTTCGATTGTTTTTTTTTTTTTAATTATATTTTTACGATTTTTTTTTCTAAAAATATGGGTGACTTGGTGGTGAATCGACGGTGACTCGATTGCATATTGTAAATATACAAATTAGGTTGATTTTATTATATTTTGTGTAAATTAATAAAAGGATAATATAGTTTTTTAAATATAATTATTTTTAAAAAAAATATTTTGAGGTGAACTTATAACAATGGTAAAATAATAATTTGGAAGTGACGTGTAGATAACCGTGGTGAACTCATAAAAGAGATAGCTAGAATTTAATTAGGAATTGATCAATAATATGCATCATAATCAACTACGCTTAAGAGGCTTATATGCACCATACACATCAGAGAGATCCGTAAAAATTGGTATATTTAGTTATAAATTGTACTGTTAAAATTATTATTAAAAAAAATTATAAATTGTACTGTTAAAAAATGGTATATTTAGTAATAAACTGTGCTGTTAAAATTATTATGAAAAAGAAATACTAAAAAATGGTAGGGTCTTTCTCAGGAAGGCTTCGCCCTCCCTAATAACAGGAAACTCATTAAATGTCATTGGATCATTGATCCAACGCATAATATTGTTTTTATATGGTTGGACTTTGCAATAGTGCGTTTGCTCAATGCAATATGCAGTCGCACTGCTTTGCCCTATTAATTAATTAAATTAATAAATATGAAATGACAAAAATATTCCTATTAATTTTTTTTAGAGGAGTGAAAATGTAATTATAAGATGTTACATACCTATATTAAATTACTAATTCACCCCACATTTATACACAAATTAATTAAAAGTTAAAATTATAAATATAATTAAAAATCAATTAAATTAAAATAAAAATGAAATTGTTCTTCTTCTCCCTTGGAAATAAGCTGCTAACAAAGTCGTCGGCACCGCTAATGGCGTCGCCGGCGGGTGGGGCAATCTTAGCGGCGACACCACGCAACTGACCATCTCTCGTGTTTGATTTAATATCTTCATGGAAAATCGTCTTCTTCATACCTGCTCTGTTTCAGACTAGCTTGTCTGCTTATGAAATTTTTGTTTAAGCCACAATATAATCGTTGATTTTTTCATCGTATGGCATTTCAAGATCAAGGGGCAATGCTCTGGTTTGTTCGTACACTAATTTAAAATCGCTTCAGATTCATTTTTTAAAGAATTAAAAAAAAAAAGTTTAATCTAAATAAAATTTCTCTTAAGCAACAGGTTTGATGATTGGATCATCAAATTCCCAATAAATTCATCAATGTGGGTTTAAAAATTATGTGAGAAATGGAGGAATTAGGGTAGGGGATATGTGGTTCTCCAAATCTCTGTAAATTGAGGAATATAAGAATTAGGGATGATTATTGTGAGGATATTTTTGTAAATTTATATATATTTTTAGAAAAATAATTATTTTATTATGTGACAAAGCTAGATCGCACTTTGATAAAGATTGATGACGTGTAAATTTTTAATAGGTTTTCTGTTGTCAGGAAGGACGAACACCCTTCTTGATCGTAGAAAATTCTAAAATGGTATATTTAGTAGTAATAAATTGTCATGTTAAAATTATTATAAAAAGGAAATACAAATTGTAATGGTCAGGTTTCAAACCTTTGAAAGCATACCTATCTTAGGCTAGGTATAATCACTTGGTCAATAATTACTTTCTTAAAGATCTTGTTTTATGTAATTAATACTCCCTCCGTCTCGGTATAAGTTTTTCCTTTCTTTGGTGTGTTTTGATTAAGGAATATGATAAAATAATAGATAAAGTGTAAGTGATGTGATGGAGGAAGAGAAAATAAGTGATGAGTGTGAGATGAAGTATAATAAAATAATAGATAAAGTGTAAGTGATGTGATTGGGAGAGAGAAAATAATATGCAAAAAATGGAATGAGAAACTTATAGTGGGACATCCATAAAAGAAAAGTGAGAAACTTATAGTGGAACGGAGAGAGTACATACGAATGGATCGGTATTTAAAATGTGCATTAGTGTGCGGTGAACACTTTGTACAATATACCAACTCTAAATATTCTTATGGAAGACCTAAATTTAACTAAATGAAAATTTTCATATAAGAAAATTCAAATTCGAATTTTTAGGCCGACTGAAATTGAACTTCTATAATTTTTACACAAAATTCGAATTTCATTAAATTAAAATTTGTATTTGAAATTTCAACTTTTTTTAATTTAAAAAAATAGTTAATTTATTAAATTAAATTAATTTTTTTATTCCAAATCAATGTTAAATATTAAGAAAATAATATATTACATGTTTATTAAAGTATTGAAAAATAATGACATGTGTATTAGTAGACCAAAAAAACCGTGCATTTAATTTTATTAATATTATTGATAAATTTACAAATGTTATAAATTATAAAAATTAATATTGGGACTAAATATTTAAAATTAGTCCAGATTTTTTCTTTTTTTACCGATAAAAAACTCTTTCAATTTTTTTTTTAATCAATGGAAAAATTTGCTATTGATTTACTTAAATGAAAGAGAAACTTGAGTAGAGAATAAATCCACTCGTAGTAATTATGTAATTTTGTGGCAAAATTTTGTCATCGACAATATTATATATAAGTAATCGAGTTGATCTCAAGTTTATTTTTTTAATAATTATATTATAAAAAAATATTTTACATTTGATTTTAAAAATTGTATAGGTAATCGAATTCGAGTTTATTAAGTTTCTTATTCAAAACAATTTTAAAATTAATTAATAAGAGTAGTATTATTTTCAAACGAAAAATAGAAAAAAAATAATTAATTAATATTATTTTTAAATGAGAAAAATAGAAAAAAAATATTAATTTGAGAAAAATAAAGGTCCAAGGTCTATAAAAAAAATTGTGATTTTTTTTTTTCTACCAATAGAATTCAATCCTTAGATATTGAAGAGATAAAATGATGCATGCATTGTGAATTATTCCACAAGAGTAAATTGTTATTAGTTATTAGTAATGAGTTTAGGTTAAATTTACAAATTGAAACAAATACACAAGAGTGCAACCTTCGTTGAAATAAGGTTCCGCCTCCAAGTACGTACAAGGGGTACTCAAAATTACAAAACATCAAAGTAAATTACAGATTCCATAAAATCATATATAGTTTATCAGGAATACACATACATGGTTCTTTATCCCAATTGTGATATGATTGATAAAATCTCTTTCATGGTGAGCTTTAATCCATTTTGTTGGGTATTGGGGGCGCCTTCTCCGCCGTTGATTGGATTGTATACGGGCTCAAGTCTCTTCTCCCGGCGACGGTGCAGGCATATGAACCAAACCTCTTCTCTCCCTATCACGAGACTCACAAAGGAATTCACACACAAAAATGTTTTGAACCCACACTAAATAAAGATACCCAACACCTTAATTTATAATCGTAAAAAAGGAATCACTTAATCATAAATTACTATCAAGAAAAGTCAAAGATTTAGATTGTCATCAAAACTTGAACGTGATTTGGGAGAGAAGAGAATAGAGATTTGGTCCTAAGAATTTATTTAGTTGGGCCAAATAACATGTACCCATCTTTGGCCCATTACACATTTTCACATACTACACTTAATACTCAACCAAATCGTTTTGAGTCTTGAATATTTTTCAAATTGTGCGTTGCCATATGTACTGACCAATTTTACTGGTTTTCACCGTGTATAATAGAATTAGATAAAATCATTTAAAAGCAATTCATTGAAATAAGGGATTATTAGCTGTAGTTTATTTTGAAGAAGGCACAGCCGCTTCGGGAAGGCGAACATGTCCATCCATCACATGACATTAATTAATAAGCGCAACTTAAAACTATAAATAACTCCATTTTCACTGTATATTGAAAATTTGATTTCAGAAATATAATATTAGAAAAAAATTGTCTGCAATTAAAAACATATATAAAGGTAACTAGAAAAAAAAAAAAAAAGAATTAAAGCAAAAGGGACTGCATTTTTTTTTTAACATCATATATAAAAAAAAAAAAAAACAGTAGAAAAACAATGTCGTCCTGTATTGGACATGAATATTTTACATAAAATTAAGGGATTAAATGTTTTTGGGTCCAATAATATTTTAGTGTTATTGATGTAGGGGCATGTTAAAAAATAAATAAATATAGTCTGTAAATCCATGGTTGAGAAGTGAAAGCGAGAATGATTAATTATATCAGAGAAACATATGAAGCTGCAAAATTAATTTTAATAATATGATTAATTCTAACTAACTAATTAACTAACAATGAAACTAATTAAAATAAACAAAAGCGCAAGAGAAGAAGACTTGTTTGATTCATTCATTCATTCATTCAAACGGACTGATAAGAAAAGTAAACATCGATCTTAAACCAGCTCGAGATCGATCGATCCTGCAACTACTTCATAATCACTCTATACAGCTTTTCTCCCAAGAGAATGGCAGATACCGCAGAGAAAAAAGGAAGAAGTAAATATTTAATACATCCAATGAGTAGAAGCATAAGGCGGTCGCGGCAGCTTTTCATAGGAGTAGGAGGGGTGTCAACGTTGACGTTGATAGTGAGTGAAACATCACTGTTGCTACCAATGGACGGTAATATCACGACAGCTTTTGTGTCTCGGCTTCCATGTTTGCCCGCCCTAAGAAGAAAAGAAGACTTAATGGAGTATTAAAAACATTAATAGAGAAGAAGAAAATAGATCGAAGAAGCATTTACCTAAAAAAAGATGCAATTGACTGACCCATTCTCTAGCTAGCTGCGTTCTTTTTTATATGAATATGTATCCACAATGATGGACATGTATATTTATACAGGAGAGGGTAGGGGTAGGGGTAGGGGTAGGGGTAGGGCTAGGGGACCATATATGATATATGATATGATGTGTCAAATTCTGCCAAATCGTATCAGCAGCAGTGCTGCTCAATTAAAAACAGAATGTCCTTTCCATATTTGCGGTTATCATCGCAATTGTTTTTTTAACTTTTTAAAATTACATTTAAAAGTTTACTTACTTGTCTAAATACATGAATTGATTTCTGATCCATACTCAATTACGAAATTGTAACTAGAAACTTATTAGTATGTTAATAGAAAATATATACATATTTATTTATTATTTGAGATCTTTCTATTTACTACTCTCTCATTATTATTTGTTATATTTTTAATTGAACATTTTCTTATTTAAAAAAAACAACTCCTTGCTCCTTTAAATAAAACTTTCTCAAACATCTATTTTTTTTTTAGCTCCTTTAAATAAAACTTTCTCAAACATCTATTTTTTTTTATGCCTCGAGGTCATACTCAATTTTTTTTTTTTTAGTTGAAAAATCAACTTATGTATTTTATAATTATATTCAAATTATTTGTAATTCATGATTAACTAATTAATTGATTTTAGTATTAGATTTTAAATATATTTATTTATATTAGGCCCTCCTTTTGCTATCTCCCAAAGTTTGGCCCGTAAAAAATGGGCCTCACGTGACTTTCACGTGCAAAATAAGCCTGAAATTGGGTCGATCAGGCTAAAATTACGAAAAAAAAAAGTTATCGGCCTAATTTTGCCAGTCCATAAAGTTGCGATCCTCTTTTTTTAAACCCCACTAAGTTGCGGTCCTTAAAAAAATAATTTTCCCACAATTATCCTTTGATATGGCTTTCTATTTCATAATGTATATCCATTTGGATTTGATTCTCGTTCTAAATTTGAATTCTGATTCAAAACATTTTTCATTTTTGACGCATTTCTTTTAGGGTTGGTCTGCTATGCACCCATTATTTCATGTTGCACTTTTCAATTTTGCTGACTTACACTTTTTGATAAATGGTGTTGCACTTTTCAATTATTAAACTGTATAATAATATTTTTAATAATAATTGAAAAGTGCAACACCATTTAGCAAAAAGTGTAAGTCAGTAAAACTGAAAAGTGCAACATGGACTAGGTGCATAACATGCACTCGAGTGCATACTAGACTTAATGTTTCTTTTATTTTTGGATACACACTTGTTATCCTGTTAGAAGTTTGATTGATGAAGACGAAGACGCACAGGCAATCAGAGATATTGATGAAAATGAAGGTAGAATACCTCGATTGTTTAACTTAAAGGACGTAAATTGGACTAGTTGATCGAAATTTTGATTTTCCGACCAAAAAAATGTAAATTGAATCGAAAATGACGTAAATTGAAAAGGTTAAAACGTAAAGGATATATACTGAATTAGAACTTATTTTTATCACAAAATTGAAAGAACATAACTTTACTTCAACAAATAAATTAGTGAATTTTACATGGTTTTTAAAGAACAAACTTAAAAGAAAAATTAAGTAACCGAGGGAGTACAATAAATCATTTTTGTGATTTATAAAAAAAAGTGGGGAGGGTTTGCAAGCGGACTGGGAAGACAGATTAGTACTCCTCAAACTTGTCCTTGACAAAGGCAGTCCCACAATCAGAATACTTCCAAACACCACATTTTTTTTCTCTTTTGAAAACCACACTTTATCCATTTTTTTTATCAGAGTATTAATTACTCCATCGTGAATGGTGTTTGTTTGTTTTTTTTTTACTTTAAAGTATTCATAAAAAAATTATATTTTTTTAGGTCTTCACAAATCACATACAATGTTATGATATATTTTTAAATTTATCGATATTAGTTTTTATATAGTTATTGCAAACTAATTAATCTATATTTTTTTCTTTTTACAAATATAGTTTCTTCTCAATATCTATATGTTGACTACGAAAATTGAATATATAGATAAAATATTCGAATATATTCATCCAAGAGAGTAATACAAGACTAATCTAAACATAATCAAAACTATCACTCATAGTTTCTTACAATAAGTACAAAATTACAACACCAATTCTGATATGAAAAGGTATTAGCACCACTAGACGTCTAGAATGGAGGGGAAATAGACTTTATACTTTACCTCGAATTTTCTCAAATTTTTTATCCGAATCTACTTTATTATAAATAAATAAATAATATCCCTTAAAATATGTGCAAAAATAAACATGCATACTTTACGTGGACATAGAGATTATTGTTTTTTTATGTTTATGTACAATAAATTGTGGTTATTCTTGAAATTTTTAACCAAATAAGGTTGGATGTCGTACCTTGTCAACGATTGTGGGCGGCAGTTGAGGTAAAGATCCGTCATCATAAGGGAGAAAAAATTGGATGGTGAGGAGGGGAAAGATTTGGCCGCACCACATCAAGAAATTCGTCGATTTGAGGTTGATCGTGACGACATGCGTCATGACGTGTAAGGTGAGTGTGGAGTCAAACACCGAAAAGAAAGAAGAGAATGGATCCGCCATTAAAGAAATTTCAAGAAAAGAGAAGGGAATAAGAGAAGAATAATGATTTAATCAGCAATTAGGCTGATACCATGTGATTACAGAAATAAAGTTTTCATTGTCTGACCAAAATGATGATCTTGGCCATGATATTTATAAAGGGAGCAGTGTAACTAACTAGAGGAGTTATTGATTAGGTTACAATTAACTTAACTAATTAACTTCTATCTTTATCTATATATACTAACACTTTATCTTTCAATTTTTTTACTATTCTTACATTTTTCACTTTATAACTTAATTATATAAAATATTATATTCTTTCAAACATGTGTCATCTAACTAATAAAAGAAACTAATGAAGTCTAAATTAATAAATTTATAATGCAATTAATAATGCCTGATAATATTATAATGATAAACGAATGATAATATTATTAATTGGTGGAAAGCGATATCATGAGAAATTTATAATGAAAAGATTTAGTAAGTATTATTTCAACTTTATAATAATGTTAATTAGTAATTGTATACAATATTCCTATATAAAAACTGACGCAGCGTAGCTTCACTCCTATAAGAACACAATCGATTCTTGAATTCAAGAACGAACTTGCAAGACTTATCAATTTATTTTCCAACGTATAATCCGAAACCCTCGATACCTAAAACCCACAAATTCTGACCTCTAACCAACTGCCTTGCTAACAGTAAAACAAAAAGGTTTCAAGCAAAGGACTAAACTTGACAGGGCGTGTATTTTAAGTGGTAGTTTGATGCCCATCATTCTCTCCGGGTGGGGTACTGTTATACCTAGTCAAATAAGTCAATCTTTGACAAGTCAATCCTAGTCACCAGCTTGCGTGGCGAGGACTAGTCAACCAAGTCGTGCGACGACTAGTCAATAATATGAAGAAAATGTAATAAATGTAATGTATTTAATGTAATTAAGTGTTCGCCTAAAGATGTCGGCGAGCACGTGTTTAGCTAGCTAGAAACAATAAGTGTTGAAGCCTTGGGAGAGAGCATAGAGCGTGGCGACCACCTTCCTCGAAGATGTCGGCGACCACCGTGGCCCATCTCCTCGCCTCCGCCGAGGACCACTAGAGGCGGTTTAACATTAAATGCGCCGTCCAATCACCTTTTCGGGCAGAAACTCAGGTCCACTATGGGCATGCCACGTGTAAAGGCCGGGCAGCCCCAGAAACCACTATATAATGCAAGGCTCATTTGTAAGAACAACGTATCATTTTCCTACCAAACCCCAAGCAATAAACACTCCCAAGCTCCTCAAAGCTTTAGCTTCTCTAAGAAGCTATTTCTTGTGTTCTTATTGTTCTTCGTTTAAGATCACAAATCGTCATATTAATCCCGTTTAACATGTAATAAAACCCGATCATATTTTATGTTTGTTTAGTGCTTACGAAAGCCCACATCCAGATCATCCGTTCTAAAGCACGTACAACATTTGGCGCTAGAAGGAGGGGTCCTTTTACGTGTTCTTCATCAAAGTTTCAACCGATCATCGAACGATCGGCTTGTAAACTCCTTATTTCAGGTTTTAATCGGTAGATATATCTTTTAGAACATCGTTTACTTTTTTTATTGATCTTCGTGTTCTTGAATAATTTCGATTTTCTCGACACATTTTTAGAGTTTGATCTCCTTGTAATTGTATTAAAATGATATTACGTTGGTGCAAAATGATAAAAATGATAATGGTAGAGAGAGATAGTGATATGTTGGACATTTTAGGAAATGAATCACTTTGATTGAAACAAAAAAATCGCAAAATATGTTAATTACAAAGGAACAGAAAAAGTATTATACATATAAAATTGTCCATATATTTCATTTCATTATTTTAAATTGAACAAAATCGACTTTTGTTATATATGTTTTAGAGAAAAATTTAATTGTTCGAGTTCATAAGGGGTGAAACAATGATATTAATATCTTAATAAATAAATAAATAATAAGTTGGCAGCGAAAAATTAGATAATATATTTAAATAATTTAAGTAATTAATAATTTAATACTTATCTAAATCATTGAAATTTAAAAATTTATATATATATATATATATATATATATATATATCATTTGCTTACTAATAAATTTTAAAGGAAATTAAAAAAAATATAAAAACTAAATATATAAAATAAAAAAATATAAAAAATCTTGGGGGCCAGTGCCCCTCTGGGCCTCACTTGGCTCCGTTTATGTAACAGACTGTCCTTGTTCATTTTTGCTTTTATTGTACGGATTAATATGAAGTTGTTTTATGCAAATTTTTTTTTTTTTTTTATGAATTTCTCCAAATAAACTTTTTAAAATAAAATTTAAAAGCAAACCACCATTTATATACATTAAGCTGTTATTTAGTTGAAAAATCAACTTATGTACTTTATAATTATATTCAAATTACTTTGTAATTCATGAAATCATTTGATTAAATAATTAATTCATTTTAGTATTAGATTTTGTAAATTGACAGAAACGGTTGAGATCGTTTTTTTAAAAAAACGAGACAAAATAATAAATAAAAAAAGTGGGGCCAAAAACCTTCGATCTTCTTTTTTTTTTTTTAAATCACGGGACCAAAATTGTAATTTACCCGATTCAAAATTGATCATTCGTATTCAAACTATTCGATTCAAAATTTTATAATTTTTTTTTAAAACAATATTTTAAATAATACAACACATGAGACAATATGGATCTAATTGAAGAAGGGAATATGGACTAGAATAGATTTTAAATATTATATATTTATTTATATTAGGCCTGAAATTGCAGAAAAAAAAAATTATGGTCCTCCTTTTGCTATCTCCCAAAGTTTGGCCCGTAAAAAATGGGTCTCACGTGACTTTCACGTGCAAAAAAAGCCCGAAATTGGGTTGATCGGACTAATTTGGCTTGAAATTGCAAAAAAAAAAAAGGTTACGGGCCTAATTTTATCAGCCCGTAAAGTTGCGGTCCCCTTTTTTCAAACCACAGTAAGTTGCCATCCTTAAAAAATAATTTTCCCACAATTATCCTTTGTTATGGCTTTCTATTTCAAAATGTATATCCATTTAGATTTGATTCTTGTTCTGAATTTGAATTCTGATTCAAAACATTTTTCATTTTTTACGCATTTCTTTCATTTTTGAATACACACTCGTTATTCTGTTAGGAGTTTGATCGATGAAAACGAAGACGCACAGGCAATCAGAGAGATTGTGAAAATGGAGGTAGATCGTCGTGCATGAAGAGTTAAGAGAGATGTCATTGTCGTCAACCACCATCGCCTCAGTCGCATTCTGGACCTCGATGATGGCGTATCAACTTCGATCATCACCCCTAACTCCGACGTCCGATTTCCACGAAAACATTCTCCAACGCTGCGATCTACACGACGACGACGAATGAGTATTGAAGCACAACCGACGAATACAAAGGGGGCTTCAAAGGCATTTTCGGGAATTTTGTAGCATGTTTTAATAATTGGTAATGACTTGTACATTTAGAATACCTCGATTTTTTAACTTAAAGGACGTAAGTTGGACTAGTTGACTGGAATTTTAATTTTCCGATCAAAAAAATGTAAATTGGACCGAAAAATACATAAATTGAAAAAGTTAAAACTTAAAAGGATATATACTGAATTAAGCTTATGTTACATAATGTAAAATGATTTTTTTTTCAATTTTTTATGAAATACTGATGAGTGTCAAAATTTCTCAATTAATTTCAATTGTTTATTATTTTTAATCAATCGATTGATATGTTAGTATTTTTATCACAAAATTGAAAGAACGTAACTTTACTTCAACAAATAAATTAGTGAATTTTACATGGTTTTTAAAGAACAAACTTAAAAGAAAAATTAAGTAACCGAGGGAGTACAATAAATCATTTTTGTGATTTATAAAAAAAAGTGGGGAGGGTTTGCAAGCGGACTGGGAAGACAGATTAGTACTCCTCAAACTTGTCCTTGACAAAGGCAGTCCCACAATCAGAATACTTCCAAACACCACATTTTTTTTCTCTTTTGAAAACCACACTTTATCCATTTTTTTTATCAGAGTATTAATTACTCCATCGTGAATGGTGTTTGTTTGTTTTTTTTTTACTTTAAAGTATTCATAAAAAAATTATATTTTTTTAGGTCTTCACAAATCACATACAATGTTATGATATATTTTTAAATTTATCGATATTAGTTTTTATATAGTTATTGCAAACTAATTAATCTATATTTTTTTCTTTTTACAAATATAGTTTCTTCTCAATATCTATATGTTGACTACGAAAATTGAATATATAGATAAAATATTCGAATATATTCATCCAAGAGAGTAATACAAGACTAATCTAAACATAATCAAAACTATCACTCATAGTTTCTTACAATAAGTACAAAATTACAACACCAATTCTGATATGAAAAGGTATTAGCACCACTAGACGTCTAGAATGGAGGGGAAATAGACTTTATACTTTACCTCGAATTTTCTCAAATTTTTTATCCGAATCTACTTTATTATAAATAAATAAATAATATCCCTTAAAATATGTGCAAAAATAAACATGCATACTTTACGTGGACATAGAGATTATTGTTTTTTTATGTTTATGTACAATAAATTGTGGTTATTCTTGAAATTTTTAACCAAATAAGGTTGGATGTCGTACCTTGTCAACGATTGTGGGCGGCAGTTGAGGTAAAGATCCGTCATCATAAGGGAGAAAAAATTGGATGGTGAGGAGGGGAAAGATTTGGCCGCACCACATCAAGAAATTCGTCGATTTGAGGTTGATCGTGACGACATGCGTCATGACGTGTAAGGTGAGTGTGGAGTCAAACACCGAAAAGAAAGAAGAGAATGGATCCGCCATTAAAGAAATTTCAAGAAAAGAGAAGGGAATAAGAGAAGAATAATGATTTAATCAGCAATTAGGCTGATACCATGTGATTACAGAAATAAAGTTTTCATTGTCTGACCAAAATGATGATCTTGGCCATGATATTTATAAAGGGAGCAGTGTAACTAACTAGAGGAGTTATTGATTAGGTTACAATTAACTTAACTAATTAACTTCTATCTTTATCTATATATACTAACACTTTATCTTTCAATTTTTTTACTATTCTTACATTTTTCACTTTATAACTTAATTATATAAAATATTATATTCTTTCAAACATGTGTCATCTAACTAATAAAAGAAACTAATGAAGTCTAAATTAATAAATTTATAATGCAATTAATAATGCCTGATAATATTATAATGATAAACGAATGATAATATTATTAATTGGTGGAAAGCGATATCATGAGAAATTTATAATGAAAAGATTTAGTAAGTATTATTTCAACTTTATAATAATGTTAATTAGTAATTGTATACAATATTCCTATATAAAAACTGACGCAGCGTAGCTTCACTCCTATAAGAACACAATCGATTCTTGAATTCAAGAACGAACTTGCAAGACTTATCAATTTATTTTCCAACGTATAATCCGAAACCCTCGATACCTAAAACCCACAAATTCTGACCTCTAACCAACTGCCTTGCTAACAGTAAAACAAAAAGGTTTCAAGCAAAGGACTAAACTTGACAGGGCGTGTATTTTAAGTGGTAGTTTGATGCCCATCATTCTCTCCGGGTGGGGTACTGTTATACCTAGTCAAATAAGTCAATCTTTGACAAGTCAATCCTAGTCACCAGCTTGCGTGGCGAGGACTAGTCAACCAAGTCGTGCGACGACTAGTCAATAATATGAAGAAAATGTAATAAATGTAATGTATTTAATGTAATTAAGTGTTCGCCTAAAGATGTCGGCGAGCACGTGTTTAGCTAGCTAGAAACAATAAGTGTTGAAGCCTTGGGAGAGAGCATAGAGCGTGGCGACCACCTTCCTCGAAGATGTCGGCGACCACCGTGGCCCATCTCCTCGCCTCCGCCGAGGACCACTAGAGGCGGTTTAACATTAAATGCGCCGTCCAATCACCTTTTCGGGCAGAAACTCAGGTCCACTATGGGCATGCCACGTGTAAAGGCCGGGCAGCCCCAGAAACCACTATATAATGCAAGGCTCATTTGTAAGAACAACGTATCATTTTCCTACCAAACCCCAAGCAATAAACACTCCCAAGCTCCTCAAAGCTTTAGCTTCTCTAAGAAGCTATTTCTTGTGTTCTTATTGTTCTTCGTTTAAGATCACAAATCGTCATATTAATCCCGTTTAACATGTAATAAAACCCGATCATATTTTATGTTTGTTTAGTGCTTACGAAAGCCCACATCCAGATCATCCGTTCTAAAGCACGTACAACATTTGGCGCTAGAAGGAGGGGTCCTTTTACGTGTTCTTCATCAAAGTTTCAACCGATCATCGAACGATCGGCTTGTAAACTCCTTATTTCAGGTTTTAATCGGTAGATATATCTTTTAGAACATCGTTTACTTTTTTTATTGATCTTCGTGTTCTTGAATAATTTCGATTTTCTCGACACATTTTTAGAGTTTGATCTCCTTGTA
The DNA here is from genome assembly GCA_963675135.1 of Galeopsis tetrahit. NCBI lineage: Eukaryota > Viridiplantae > Streptophyta > Magnoliopsida > Lamiales > Lamiaceae > Galeopsis > Galeopsis tetrahit. The sequence goes on from OY776134.1 coordinate 580,765, forward strand.
ATTGTATTAAAATGATATTACGTTGGTGCAAAATGATAAAAATGATAATGGTAGAGAGAGATAGTGATATGTTGGACATTTTAGGAAATGAATCACTTTGATTGAAACAAAAAAATCGCAAAATATGTTAATTACAAAGGAACAGAAAAAGTATTATACATATAAAATTGTCCATATATTTCATTTCATTATTTTAAATTGAACAAAATCGACTTTTGTTATATATGTTTTAGAGAAAAATTTAATTGTTCGAGTTCATAAGGGGTGAAACAATGATATTAATATCTTAATAAATAAATAAATAATAAGTTGGCAGCGAAAAATTAGATAATATATTTAAATAATTTAAGTAATTAATAATTTAATACTTATCTAAATCATTGAAATTTAAAAATTTATATATATATATATATATATATATCATTTGCTTACTAATAAATTTTAAAGGAAATTAAAAAAAATATAAAAACTAAATATATAAAATAAAAAAATATAAAAAATCTTGGGGGCCAGTGCCCCTCTGGGCCTCACTTGGCTCCGTTTATGTAACAGACTGTCCTTGTTCATTTTTGCTTTTATTGTACGGATTAATATGAAGTTGTTTTATGCAATTTTTTTTTTTTTTTTATGAATTTCTCCAAATAAACTTTTTAAAATAAAATTTAAAAGCAAACCACCATTTATATACATTAAGCTGTTATTTAGTTGAAAAATCAACTTATGTACTTTATAATTATATTCAAATTACTTTGTAATTCATGAAATCATTTGATTAAATAATTAATTCATTTTAGTATTAGATTTTGTAAATTGACAGAAACGGTTGAGATCGTTTTTTTAAAAAAACGAGACAAAATAATAAATAAAAAAAGTGGGGCCAAAAACCTTCGATCTTCTTTTTTTTTTTTTAAATCACGGGACCAAAATTGTAATTTACCCGATTCAAAATTGATCATTCGTATTCAAACTATTCGATTCAAAATTTTATAATTTTTTTTTAAAACAATATTTTAAATAATACAACACATGAGACAATATGGATCTAATTGAAGAAGGGAATATGGACTAGAATAGATTTTAAATATTATATATTTATTTATATTAGGCCTGAAATTGCAGAAAAAAAAAATTATGGTCCTCCTTTTGCTATCTCCCAAAGTTTGGCCCGTAAAAAATGGGTCTCACGTGACTTTCACGTGCAAAAAAAGCCCGAAATTGGGTTGATCGGACTAATTTGGCTTGAAATTGCAAAAAAAAAAAAGGTTACGGGCCTAATTTTATCAGCCCGTAAAGTTGCGGTCCCCTTTTTTCAAACCACAGTAAGTTGCCATCCTTAAAAAATAATTTTCCCACAATTATCCTTTGTTATGGCTTTCTATTTCAAAATGTATATCCATTTAGATTTGATTCTTGTTCTGAATTTGAATTCTGATTCAAAACATTTTTCATTTTTTACGCATTTCTTTCATTTTTGAATACACACTCGTTATTCTGTTAGGAGTTTGATCGATGAAAACGAAGACGCACAGGCAATCAGAGAGATTGTGAAAATGGAGGTAGATCGTCGTGCATGAAGAGTTAAGAGAGATGTCATTGTCGTCAACCACCATCGCCTCAGTCGCATTCTGGACCTCGATGATGGCGTATCAACTTCGATCATCACCCCTAACTCCGACGTCCGATTTCCACGAAAACATTCTCCAACGCTGCGATCTACACGACGACGACGAATGAGTATTGAAGCACAACCGACGAATACAAAGGGGGCTTCAAAGGCATTTTCGGGAATTTTGTAGCATGTTTTAATAATTGGTAATGACTTGTACATTTAGAATACCTCGATTTTTTAACTTAAAGGACGTAAGTTGGACTAGTTGACTGGAATTTTAATTTTCCGATCAAAAAAATGTAAATTGGACCGAAAAATACATAAATTGAAAAAGTTAAAACTTAAAAGGATATATACTGAATTAAGCTTATGTTACATAATGTAAAATGATTTTTTTTTCAATTTTTTATGAAATACTGATGAGTGTCAAAATTTCTCAATTAATTTCAATTGTTTATTATTTTTAATCAATCGATTGATATGTTAGTATTTTTATCAAAAAATTGAAAGAACGTAACTTTACTTCAACAAATAAATTAGTGAATTTTACATGGTTTTTAAAGAACAAACTTAAAAGAAAAATTAAGTAACCGAGGGAGTACAATAAATCATTTTTGTGATTTATAAAAAAAAGTGGGGAGGGTTTGCAAGCGGACTGGGAAGACAGATTAGTACTCCTCAAACTTGTCCTTGACAAAGGCAGTCCCACAATCAGAATACTTCCAAACACCACATTTTTTTTCTCTTTTGAAAACCACACTTTATCCATTTTTTTTATCAGAGTATTAATTACTCCATCGTGAATGGTGTTTGTTTGTTTTTTTTTTACTTTAAAGTATTCATAAAAAAATTATATTTTTTTAGGTCTTCACAAATCACATACAATGTTATGATATATTTTTAAATTTATCGATATTAGTTTTTATATAGTTATTGCAAACTAATTAATCTATATTTTTTTCTTTTTACAAATATAGTTTCTTCTCAACATCTATATCGTTGACTACGAAAATTGAATATATAGATAAAATATTCGAATATATTCATCCAAGAGAGTAATACAAGACTAATCTAAACATAATCAAAACTATCACTCATAGTTTCTTACAATAAGTACAAAATTACAACACCAATTCTGATATGAAAAGGTATTAGCACCACTAGACGTCTAGAATGGAGGGGAAATAGACTTTATACTTTACCTCGAATTTTCTCAAATTTTTTATCCGAATCTACTTTATTATAAATAAATAAATAATATCCCTTAAAATATGTGCAAAAATAAACATGCATACTTTACGTGGACATAGAGATTATTGTTTTTTTATGTTTATGTACAATAAATTGTGGTTATTCTTGAAATTTTTAACCAAATAAGGTTGGATGTCGTACCTTGTCAACGATTGTGGGCGGCAGTTGAGGTAAAGATCCGTCATCATAAGGGAGAAAAAATTGGATGCATGGTGAGGAGGGGAAAGATTTGGCCGCACCACATCAAGAAATTCGTCGATTTGAGGTTGATCGTGACGACATGCGTCATGACGTGTAAGGTGAGTGTGGAGTCAAACACCGAAAAGGAAGAAGAGGATGGATCCGCCATTAAAGAAATTTCAAGAAAAGAGAAGGGAATAAGAGAAGAATAATGATTTAATCAGCAATTAGGCTGATACCATGTGATTACAGAAATAAAGTTTTCATTGTCTGACCAAAATGATGATCTTGGCCATGATATTTATAAAGGGAGCAGTGTAACTAACTAGAGGAGTTATTGATTAGGTTACAATTAACTTAACTAATTAACTTCTATCTTTATCTATATATACTAACACTTTATCTTTCAATTTTTTTACTATTCTTACATTTTTCACTTTATAACTTAATTATATAAAATATTATATTCTTTCAAACATGTGTCATCTAACTAATGAAAGAAACTAATGAAGTCTAAATTAATAAATTTATAATGCAATTAATAATGCCTGATAATATTATAATGATAAACGAATGATAATATTATTAATTGGTGGAAAGCGATATCATGAGAAATTTATAATGAAAAGATTTAGTAAGTATTATTTCAACTTTATAATAATGTTAATTAGTAATTGTATACAATATTCCTATATAAAAACTGACGCAGCGTAGCTTCACTCCTAAGAACACAATCGATTCTTGAATTCAAGAACGAACATGCAAGACTTATCAATTTATTTTCCAACGTATAATCCGAAACCCTCGATACCTAAAACCCACAAATTCTGACCTCTAACCAACTGCCTTGCTAACAGTAAAACAAAAAGGTTTCAAGCAAAGGACTAAACTTGACAGGGCGTGTATTTTAAGTGGTAGTTTGATGCCCATCATTCTCTCCGGGTGGGGTACTGTTATACCTAGTCAAATAAGTCAATCTTTGACAAGTCAATCCTAGTCACCAGCTTGCGTGGCGAGGACTAGTCAACCAAGTCGTGCGACGACTAGTCAACAATATGAAGAAAATGTAATAAATGTAATGTATTTAATGTAATTAAGTGTTCGCCTAAAGATGTCGGCGAGCACGTGTTTAGCTAGCTAGAAACAATAAGTGTTGAAGCCTTGGGAGTGACCACCTTCCTCGAAGATGTCGGCGACCACCTTCCACGACGACTAGGTCCTCCGACGACCACCGTGGCCCATCTCCTCGCCTCCGCCGAGGACGACCACTAGAGGCGGTTTAGCATTAAATGCGCCGTCCAATCACCTTTTCGGGCAGAAACTCAGGTCCACTATGGGCATGCCACGTGTAAAGGCCGGGCAGCCCCAGAAACCACTATATAATGCAAGGCTCATTTGTAAGAACAACGCATCATTTTCCTACCAAACCCCAAGCAATAAACACTCCAAAGCTCCTCAAAGCTTTAGCTTCTCTAAGAAGCTATTTCTTGTGTTCTTATTGTTCTTCGTTTAAGATCACAAATCGTCATATTAATCCCGTTTAACACGTAATAAACCCCGATCATATTTTTTGTTTGTTTAGTGCTTACGAAAGCCCACATCCAGATCATCCATTCACTACAAGAAATCTGACTTTTAGTGACAACTTCCTCTCATTATTGCTTCTCTAGCTAAAAGTTTTTAGTGACAGGAATTTGAGTATTAATGACAGGACCTCTCACTAAAAGTCAATTACCGTCACTAAAGACTTTTAGCTAGAGAAGCTATAGTGACAGGAATTATGTCACTAAAAGTAATTTTTCTTGTAGTGGTTCTAAAGCACGTACAACATTTGGCGCTAGAAGGAGGGGTCCTTTTACGTGTTCTTCATCAAAGTTTCAACCGATCGTCGAACGATCGGCTTGTAAACTCCTTATTTCAGGTTTTAATCGGTAGATATACCTTTTAGAACATCGTTTACGTTTTTTATTGATCTTCGTGTTCTTGAATAATTTCGATTTTCTCGACACATTTTGGAGTTTGATCTCCTTGTAATTGTGTTTTTAAGCTTTTTTGTGTGGTTACTTTGCAAGATAGTAGTTGTAATAACACGTTCTTCTGCGTAAGAACCCAAATCTTTTGTTTTTAGCGTCGAAAGCTTAGAACAGTCTTATCTTTGTAACCTTTTACTAAAAGACACTCTTTAAACGATGTCTCAACATACCAATCTTGACGGAACCCCGCTCGAAGGGAACGAGCACCCTCCGGCGCCGACGGTTCCGGCAGGTACTCCGGCGGCCAACCCTTTGGACAATATCAATCTGGGGGATATCTTGAAAGATCCCCAGCATCTTAGAGATTTCACCGATTTCCTCAACGAAAGGAGGAGAAAGAATGAGGCAGAAGAGCTTGAGAAGGTCAAAGATCAGGCCTTTGATAGAGCTCGCAAGGCCAAGGCAGCTGCCAACGTGAATGACGAGGACGACCGCTCCTATCATTCATACTCAGTACATCCCCAGGACAAGGGAAAAAATAAGGGTGTCGAGCACTCCCACAACAGTCATACGGGAGACTCACGAGGAGGCCGAAATTCTGTTTTCAACCGCATGGCCAATAAAGATGGGAGAGCTCCTCGCCCCGTACCTTATAAAGTTGGAGGCTGACCAGAGAGAGATTGTCGACCAGAAAAATCCGACCACAGAGATCGTGGTGGAAAGAAAGGCCAGGGAGATAGGGTCTCCGCCCTCGACCGAGTAGGTCCGGGCTCTCGAGCTCCGGCGAAGAGTTATCAACATCACAGCCACCGATCCGAGAGACACCCTTCCCCCAGGCGATCACACCATGATGATCACCCGACCGCCTCTCACGGGAGGCGAGGAGACGAGATCGTCGTCCCCCGAGCACAGACTGTCGAGGAAGGGCAGATCGCCCAGTTCATCGAGACACAGAAAATGATGAAGTTGGAAATGGAGAACTTGCGAGCAGAGGTGGTCGCATCAAAGTAGGGGACTACCCCACCAATCACTCTGCCCGCTCCTACACTAAGTGTTACGGTCCTCACCGCCCCCATTCAGAGAAAAATTCAGATGCCTTCAATGGCAGCATACGATGGTATGTCCGACCCCAGGGTACACTTGTCCAAGTACTCAAACTACATGGCCTCAATCGGGGCAACGGACGCCACTCAGTGCAGAAACTTCTCCCTGACCTTGGGAGACCGGGCTCATCGCTGGTACACTACTTTGGGTGCCGGATCCATCACCTCCTTCATTGGGCTGGGGCAACAATTCTTGACTTACTATGGGTCAATTGCTGCTCGCCCAGCCTCAAAGCAACGTTTGGAAAACGTTCGCCAAGCACTGACCGAATCGGGCAAAGACTTTATCAAGCGCTTCAATAGGTTAGAGATCGATGGGGAGGCAGTGAATGACGAGACGAAGCTGATCTCGGCTGTTTCCGATCTGAGGATAGGTTCCAAACTTTGGGAATCTATGCATACCATATTCCCGGTTTCTTATGCGGATTTCCGCAATCGGGCTGGAAACCTTATTCAGATGGAAGAAATAATGGACGCCGCCAAGGCTAACGAGCAGCCTGAAGTGGCCAAGAAATTCTGGCCAAAGAAAAATTTCAACACTGGGGAGCCGTCCCAGCCAAAAAAGGCGACCAATCAGGGCAGCAGTGCTCGCCCAACAAATTTCAGACCCTTCGAGGAGTTTCCGGAGATCCTTTAGTTCAGAGAGTCTCTCTCTTTCGATCCAATGGCTATTCTCGATGCAATCAGGGGAAAGAATCTGCTCCCCCAAGCAAAGCCAATGCATACGAACGAGGACAATTTGGATGGTAGTAAATTCTGCAACTACCACAACTCCATCGGCCACCACACCAATGGGTGCCGAGATCTGGTGAGAAATGGCAAGCTCGCCCAATTCATCAAGCCCAGGGATGGAAATGGCGACAACCGAGGCAGGAAACGTCGCGACGACAGCGACGACCTGCGCCAGCAGATTAACCGTCAGAAGACAACTCCTCCTATGCCGAACACTCCGGCGGGCGACGTCGATAACGTGGGCGAAGGTTGTTTTGTGATAGAAGGCCCCTTGGGGGGCACTGAGTCTGGGACTGCTCTGTCTGTTCGCCGACAGTAGAGTGAAATGCGAGCATTCAACAACGTACACCAGGTGTGCGTCGCTCCGGCTGCCGAGAAGCCCCCATCCCATCAAGTCCTTTTCACGGACGACGATCTGAACGGTGTGGTGCAACCAAACAACGACGCTTTGGTCGTCTTCGGGAAGATTATGGGCACGAATGTCCACAGAATGATGATCGACACTGGGGCATACACCAATGTCCTATTTAAACACACTCTGGATGCCCTCGGTGGATATGTTGAATATATATTTAATTGTACTTAAAATGTATTAACCCACTTTTAAATATGCACGTATAGAACCAGGTACAGGAGGAGTTGACCAATCTCTCAGGTGACCCGTCAAATGATCATACTTCAGAGGATAGTTCAACCCATACCCCATCTATACCCGACATGTCTGAATTGTACTTAAAGAATGTCGGCATGTCTCATGGACGTGTTAGGGGCATTGGACAAGTAAGCAAGAACAGACAGGTCTCCTCCGGTCCTGGCGAGATGTCAACCGGTACGACATTTGGACGATTCGCCCATGCCGACATTGACAATGTTATTGCTGAAGAATGAAGAGTTAATGAGGACCGAGAGCGACGCTTACTCCTACAAATGCAGCAGACAGAGGAGCGCTTACTCAAACATTTTTAGGAACAAATGCAAGTGACGATGAGTCAGATGGGTGGGGCATCGGGGACGTCGAACAACGTTCAGGATGGTGACCCGGTTGAGGATCAGAGTGATGCTGATGATGATAAGGAGTGATACATTTTCTATTACTTTGTTATGTTTATTTTAAATTGAAGTTGAAGATTGTTTATTTTAATGTTGTGTGTGATGTTATTTTTATTGACTTGAACATGCTAATGAGAGAAAAATTCATTTTACGTCCTGTAACTTATGCCCAATCCAATTTATATCCTTTAAGTTTTCACTTTTTCGATTTACGTCCTTTTTGGTCCAATTTACGTCCTTTTTACCGGAAAATTTTCAAACTCGCCGGAATGTGAGGAATAAATTGGGATTCCGGCCAAATAGTCCAATTTACGTCCTATAAGTTTGAAAATTGAAATTTAATAAATAAAATTTCTAAAAATATCATAAATTTTTTAAAATATTATTAAAAATCTAAAAATATCATTAAAATTAAAAACTATAAAATATGTAAAATAAAATTCAAAATATCTTATTTAATTTTTAAAAATCTCATTAAAAATTATAAAATGTGTAAAATAAAATAAAAAATTTAAAAATTCAAAAAATTGAAAATGTTTAACTTAAAATTAAAAAATCTCATTAAAAATTCTAAAAATCCCTTTAATTTTTTAAAAATGTGTAGATTAAATATTAAAAATTCTAAAAACCCAACAAGAATAATAAAAATTATTAATATTTCATTAAAAATCAGTCTTGATACGGATTTATCCGCCATTAAAGTTTTTCTCGAACTCCTGAATTTTTTTGTATTCCACTCCTTGATTGATTGTAGAACCGTGTCAAATTCATTTTAATGAGGTTTTTAGAATTGTATAATTTTTAATTTTATTTTAAACATTTTTTAAATTTTAATTTATAGATTTTTTATATTTTTATGAGATTTTTAGAAATTTTTTATTTCTAATTTACAAATTTTTAAAAATTATAGAATTGTAGATTTTTTTTTAGAATTTTAGAATTTTTTTTATTTTACACAATTTATAAATTTTAATGATATTTTTAGTTTTTAATGAGATTTTTAATTTTTTTCAAAATATTTTAATTTTTAATTTCTAATTTTCAAACTTAAAGGACGTAAATTGGACTATTTGACCGGAATTTTAATTTTCCGGCGGAAATGACATAAATTGGACACCTTAGGACGTAAATTGAAAAAATGAAAACTTAAAGGATATAAACTGGATTAGGCCTAAGTTACAGGACGTAAAATGAAATTTTCTCTGCTAATGATTATAATTAATGTTGTTTGTGATGTTATTTTAATTGAAAATGAATTTGAGAATGATTTTAATTAAAATGAAAATAGTTTTAATTAAATGGATAAATGAATTTATATTTTTAAATGGATAAGTGAAAATAATTATACCCAATGTTGTATGTAATGATATTGTTGTGAATTGAAGATTAGAATGAATTTAAATGTTGTGAATTGAAGATTAGAATAAATTTAAATGTATAAGTGAAAATAATTATACTCAATGTTGTATGTAAGTGATGTTATTTTAATTGACGTGAACATGCTAATGATTATAATTAATGTTGTTTGTAATGTTATTTCAATTGAAAATGAACTTGAGAATGATTTTAATTAAGATGAAAATAGTTTTAAATGGATAAGTTAATTGATTTTTTAAATGGATAAGTGAAAATAATTATACTCAATGTTGTATGTAATGATATTATTGTGAATTGAAGATTAGAATGAATTTAAATGTTGTGAATTGAAGATTAGAATAAATTTAAATGGATTAGTGAATTGATATTTTTAATCACCGTAATTAAATTATTTAATTTGAAACACATAATTTAGTAAATTCCCACTTAGAAATAAATATATCATATGCCTTTGACAATTTAATAATCAACAATTAAAGTTAAAATGGATTGAATTAAAGAATTAAAACTGAAATTAAATTGTATATATATTAATTGCATTTACAACATGTCGACTAAAGCTCCTAGCCTAAACGGCACACAAGGGGCGCCCATAATGCTCGCGAAAAATGGCCAATTAATGGCGACCGCGACACGCGCTCGCAAATTGTGGCAACGGCCGCCTGCACTCGCAAAAAGGAGATGAATTCAATATAGTAACTCAAACTTTGCGATGTATAATGTGGTCAAAGAAATTAAAAGTAGGTTGTGGGGATGAATTATAGTGAAGGAGCCCATGCATACTAACATATATTTCTGGGGTAGAGATATGATTCTAGATGCACTTTAGAAATGGGGGTGGGAGTTGTTATAAGAGTCATTTCACTTATAGAAACTAGAAATATAAATAAACAATTTGAAATCTATATATATAAAAGGAGGACGAGGGTTCTCCTGCTTTCGACACGTGTGCATTTGAGACCCCTCCTCCTTTTACTATGTGTATGCTGAGTGTCTTTTCTTTTGCCACGTGGCATTCTTACCATACATGAGTGTTACAAAGAGAAATAGAGACTCTTCAAATTCCATAATAACTCCTTTTTATTAGTAAACTTTTCGATTCCCTCCTCCCATCTTTTCCAACTTCTGATTTTAAGGACGGGCTTTCAAATTTCACAGTTCCAAGAAATTCAAGAAATTTGATCGGTGAGAGTGGTGGAGACTTTTTCAACTTCCCAGTTCGCAGGTATTCCATGTATATACTACTCGAGCTCTACTTTACTATTTTATTAAGCTAGCAATAGAAGGAGTAAATATATTCGGGAAAGGTTTCAATGAAGATATATATGTATTTATTTTTGTTCATACATTTATGATTTTAGAAATATTATACTGTATTATTTTATGATGCATACAGTGTAAAGACACGAGTGATGCATCAAGAACCTTCATGGCGTTTGGAGGTGGTAATAGGTTTTGTGGGGGAGCTGATTTTGCTAAGGTGTAGATGGCTGTTTATCTCCATTCCTTGGTCACTAAATACAAGTAATATAAAGGGTTGGTTAGTTCACTTTCCACTTAAAAAGACCAATACACCCTCAGTTGGTAGATACACTCCTCTATCTTGTATTATTAGGTGATCTAGTTAGTTAGGTTGTTAAAGGCAGTTACTTAACTGTTCTAATCTTGATTAGTCTATAAAGACAATCAAATGAGCTTCTGTAATTCAAGACTTTGATTCATGAAATCTATACTTCAAATTTTATTCTCATTACTTCTGGGATGAATTGTTCTATACATTCTTATATTGAAGATGATTACAGAATTCCACATGGTATCAGTTTCGTGATGTTATTGCCAAGAATCGATCCAATTCTATCACGCTTCTTTTTCCCCTTCTACGAGAGATTGTTTGCTCTCCATTCCTAATTTTTTCATCCAATTCTGCCAAGTTTCGCACCTTCATCTGCTTTGATCGATGGCTCCCACAGTTACCGACCCCGATTCTTTGGATCCAGCCAAGAATCCGTTTTCCCCTTTGGCGCTTCACCAGAATGACAACCCTGCCGTCGCGATCACTCTTGAGCCCCTCGACGGCACAAACTTTATTTCTTGGAGCCACGCCATCAAACGCGGACTCAGTGTAAAGAACAAACTCAAATTGATCGATGGTTCATTGCAGACTCCCTCTGAAGACGACGATCCGACCATCTACGCAGCTTGGGTAAGATCCAATGACCTTGTTCTTATGTGGATCCTCAATTCCATAAAACCTGATATTAAGAAAACCCTAGAGTACTTTTCTGTGGCCAAAGATGTTTGGGATGAACTCAAGATTCGATATGCCCAATCTGATGGCACTAGGGTTTACCATTTAGAAAAATCTTTGAGTGCTATAAGACAAGGTTCCCAATCATTAGTTTCCTCCTATAATCAATTTAAATCTCTATGGGATGAATATCTTAGCTTTAGACCTGTTCTTAAGTGCACTTGTGGTGTGATGGATGCTTGTTCTTGTGACCTCCCTAAATTGATGACATCCACTTTAGAGCAGGATGCTGTTATGAAGTTCTTAATTGGTTTACATGATTCTTATGGTCCCATAAGAAGTCAGTTTCTGCTGCAATCCCCTTTCCCTGCTTTGTCCAAAATCTATGGCCTTTTACTTCAGGAAGAGTCTCAAAGAAGTTTAAATTCCACTCCTAATCCTATTCATCCTGATTCCATTGCCATGAACACAAAAAATGCCAAATTCTATAAAGATAGAAAGAAACCACTTAAGTGCAGTCACTGTGATGGCTTAGGACATACCATAGAGAGATGCTTCCAAATTATAGGCTTTCCCCCTGGGTGGAGAGGTCCTAGAGGTCCCCCAAACAAGGATCTTCCCAAAGCTGCCAACCTTTCCATTCACAATGCCACCTTGGAGGCCAATCCTATTGTTGATCAGGCTCTATATGACAAGTTTGTGAGTTTTTCTAAGATGCAGCAAACAGGGGAAAGCAGGGATACACCTCATTCTGTTGCTGGAGCTTCTACTTCCCACATTGAGGAACCCAAACACAATTCTGATCCAGGTATGCCATTTAGTCACTGTTTAAATTCTGTAAGAATGTCTACCTGGATAATGGATACTGGGGCTACTGACCATATGATATTTGACATCTCTTTGTTTACCACTCCTCCTGCTTTGGCTAATGTCAAGATTTCCTTACCCAATAATGCTATTTCTACTACCACACATATGGGCAATATTGTCATTAATGAGCATTTAACTTTGTATAATGTTTTGTATGTCCCTGACTTTACCTTTAACCTATTGTCCATAAGTCACTTAACTAGATACAGCAACTGTACTGTGAGTTTTCTTTCATCACATTGTGTTTTACAGGACTATACCACCAAGATGGTGATTGGTACTGCTGATCAAGTTAGAGGGCTATACCTATTACAAACTGCTCATCCTGCTAGCAAATCTGCTTTAGGATCCTCTACACCTATTGATCATTCTAGCTTTAGTTCTTGTACTTTTGATACATGGCATAATAGGCTGGGACATATTTCTAAGAAATGCATGCTGCAAATACCTGAGTTGAATGTAAAAGCTACTTCTATGCACAATAATTTTTTCATTTGTCCTTTAGCTAAACAGAAAAGAAGATCCTTTCCTTTGAGTAATTCTGTCTCTAGGCATGCTTTTCAATTGATTCATTGTGATGTCTGGGGTCCATTCTCTACTCCCTTTATATCTAACCATAGGTTCTTTCTTACTATTGTGGATGATTATAGTAGGTGTACATGGATCTATTTTCTACATGCTAAAAGTGATGTTTGTGTTTCTCTACAAAATTTCTACAACATGGTTTTAACTCAATTTGGCACCAAAATTCAAACTTTAAGGAGTGATAATGGCACTGAGTTCATTCTTTCTGATTTTTATCATAACTTGGGCATTATTCACCAAACTTCATGTGTTGAAACCCCCCAACAAAATGGGGTGGTAGAGAGAAAACACCAACACCTTCTTTAAGTAGCTAGGGCCCTTTTATTTCAATCTTCCTTGCCTATTACATTCTGGAGTGAATGCATTAAAACTGCTGCATACATCATCAACATAATTCCTTCTTACTCCCTTCACAACAGATCTCCTTTTGAACTATTATATGACAAAAAACCTGACTACTCTCTCTTTAGAACTTTTGGCTGTTTATGTTTTGCCACCACTTTGGTTTCTCACAGGCTTAAGTTTGACCCTAGAGCCTCTAAATGTGTTTTCATGGGATACCCCAGTGGCACAAAAGGTTACAGACTTTTTAATATTGACACTGGTAAATTCATCATTTCTAGGAATGTTAAGTTCTTTGAACATGTTTTTCCCTTTGCTGACAAAGCTCAACTTGACTTATCTACACATTCTTTGTCCAATGATATTTCTCTCAATGATACTGTTTTTTATCTTAGTGATGATGATAATACTGATCCTCATGACCACTCTGATTTATCCACTGAAATACATGCTCCATCCATTGATCCTACTCCCAATGAAGAAACCATACATACTGAGCCTGATAATTCTCACATTTTAATTGAAACAACATCCAGACCCTCTAGAGTCAAAACTCAGCCTGCTTATCTTCAAATGTATGAAACCAATTTGCCTACTTCTGTGGATCAGGCTAAACTTAACACCTCTCATTCTGGTACCCATTATCCCATACAAAATTATTTGTCTAGCCACAAGCTCTCCTCTTCTTTTAGTAAATTTACTGCATCCATTTCCCAAATACAAGAACCCAAGACTTATAAACAAGCTGCTCTTGACAATAACTGGGTAAATGCAATGAAACAGGAAATTGATGCTTTAACTAAAAATAACACATGGACCCTTGTTGACTTACCACAGGGCAAACACTGTATTGGCTGTAGACGAGTATACAAAGTTAAATACAATTCTGATGGATCCATTGAAAGATATAAGGCTAGGCTAGTTGCTAAGGGTTTCACCCAACAAGAGGGTATATACTATTTTGACACATTTTCTCCTGTGGCCAAAATCACCACTGTCAGAATATTATTAGCCATTGCTGTTCATAGAATTCTCATGTATATAAAAGGTAACCCTGGCACTGGTCTCTTTTATCCTAAATCTAATGCTTTCAAACTACATGCCTTTTCTGATTCTGATTGGGGAAGATGTCCTCAAACCAGAAGAAGCATTACTGGTTTTAGCATCTATTTTGGTGACTCTCTAATCTCTTGGAAGTCCAAGAAACAAACTACTATTAGCAGGTCTTCTGCCGAAGCTGAGTATAGAGCATTGGCCTCCACCACGTGTGAATTACAGTGGATACACTACATTCTTGCTGACTTGAAGATCCAACACTCCACTCCCTCAAATATGTATACTGACAGTAGGAGTGCCTTCTCAATTGCACATAATCCATGTCTTCACCAAAGGACCAAACACATTGCTCTAGATTGTCATTTCACAAGGGAGAAGATCTCTGAAGGCTTGCTCACCCTAATCCACATACCTACTCAAGACAACTTGGCAGATATCCTAACTAAACCACTGCCTTCTACTGCTTTTATTACTCATAAAGCCAAAATGAGCCTGTTAGACATACACTCTCATTTTGAGGGGGGGTATAAAGGGTTGGTTAGTTCACTTTCCACTTAAAAAGACCAATACACCCTCAGTTGGTAGATACACTCCTCTATCTTGTATTATTAGGTGATCTAGTTAGTTAGGTTGTTAAAGGCAGTTACTTAACTGTTCTAATCTTGATTGGTCTATAAAGACAATCAAATGAGCTTCTGTAATTCAAGACTTTGATTCATGAAATCTATACTTCAAATTTTATTCTCATTACTTCTGGAATGAATTGTTCTATACATTCTTAGATTGAAGATGATTACAGAATTCCACAAGTAAGAATAAATTAATTAATATTTAATTTGTTAGATCCATGCCCAATCCTATCATTTGCGTGAAATAAGCATATAGGAGTGTTTGTAATCATTTGTTTGTAAGTATCCCTAATTAAATTTAAGCGTTCCATTTTGTTTGAACTCTTTTGAGTGTCAATTGTTTAATGTAATTTTTTTAGTAGATGTGGAGTTTTTCATTCTATTTTGGGTGTTATTTTTGGTGAATAAATGAGGAATTGAAGTAGCATGAAAGCAACTATTGTGTTTATGTGATTTGGCAAGCCTTTTTTTTGGATTCGAGAGTTTATTTTATGAAGGTTCCTCATGAAAGAATGCAACAAAACTTGGTCCATTTTCGAGACATATGTACTTAATCACGTCCCTTTTTTTTTTTCTATTGATATTATGAAATTTTGTTTATTACACAATTACTGCATCAATTGTATGTGATTGAACTATGATCATTCATCATATGGTGAGGCACTAACTTGAAATATATATATGTGCTTCTTTTCTGTCATTAGATTGTATCCCTATTGCTAGAGTCTGGTGTTGATATTCTCAGGAACTATCGCGGGCAGGTAACACTTTGCGCGTTATTTTTTTATCGGGATATATCGTTTTTAGTTATTTAAGTTGAGTTAAAATGATGATTGATGGATACAATGGCAGACGACGTTGATGCAAGCTTGTCAATACGGGCATTGGGAGGTTGTTCATTCATGTTCTTCTATTTTTTCCGACACGTGTCCGTGTATAATAAATCTTACTATTTTTTTTTTCTTAATTGCAGAAATCGTTTCATGCTTTCTGTTGTATGCACTTAAATCGGGTTGACTTGGATGTAGGCTGTTCTTAGTACAATACAAACATATAATTTATACGGGGGTTATTACGCGTTTATATGGATTAATATGATGATCTTGATGATCTTGATGAAGAACTAAACAAGAAAGATCAAGAACAAGAAATAGCTTCTTGGAGAAGCTAAAAGCTTGAGAGCTTTGGGAGTGTTTATTGCTTTGGGATGGGGTGATTGTATGAAATTCTAACTTATGTTACAAATGAGCCCAAATGGGCATTATATACTGCTTTTCAAGGGCTGCCCGCCCTTTACACGTGGCGCCTTCAGATTGGACCTTCATTCTGCCCGAAAAGGTGATTTGATGGCGCATTTAATGCTAAACCGCCTTAGGTGCTCGTCCTCGCCGAGATGCCGAGGAGCTGGGCCATGGTGGTCGCCGGAGGGCCTTCGAGGAGTGTGGTCGTCACGCTCCATACTGTCTCCCAAGACTTCAATACTTCAACTTGTTAACTAAAGAATAGGCACGTGCTCGCCACACATTCGGGCGAGCAGCTAACTAAGATAGTGCTCGCCAACATCTTTGGACGAGCACTTAAATATATTAAATACACTAAATCTATTACATTTTCTTGGTCTTGTTGACTAATCGTCGCACGACTTTGTTGACTGGTCCTCGCCACGTAAGATGGTGACTAGGATTGACTTGTACGTCAAAGATTGACCTCTTTGACTAGGTATAACATTTGCCCCCTGGTCGCCTTACTTCGTATTCGTAGAATGGTAAGGCGAGCAGTTCGATCGTTTTTTCCGATGGTGAAAATGGTTCTCGACAACACAATCAATTTCGAGATTTTGATGACGTGAGATGGAGGCGGTCGCCTCGTTTCCTACGCCGAGCTCGCCTTCCGAGGCACTTTTGATGACGTATGATGTGACTGGTGTCAGGCGCGTGGGCGGCGCTCGAAATTTGAAAAGCGCGCGTGGGGCGCGTGCCGACCTCAAAGGTCGCGCGTGAGGGTCACTCTCCGAATTCGAATTCGGAAATGGCCCCAAATTTTTGGGAAAATTACGGATTTTACCCCGTTTTTTGCAATTAGGTCCCTGCATATGATTTGCCTATAAATAGGACTTCCTTCCACACAAAAATACTTTCCTTCACTTTGCAAACTTTCGAATTTCTTGAGCCTCCTTCCAAGCAACTCCTTCAAGCTTTTCCGGCGACTTTTGGGTGGTTTTCGATCGTTAACAAGGTATTTAACTCTCATTTTCTTCTTTAAAACTCTATTTTCCCCCATTTCTTAAGAAAAAATGGATTTTGGTGGCGGTTCCGGTGGTGGTTCGCCGCCGTTAGACGGTGGTGCCGCTAGTTCCGGCAAGGCTGATCGTCTAGCCATGGTTTTTTCGGAGAGGGCGTCCTCGTCGGACTCTAAGGTCCACTCCCCTGAACCCATAAATGCTAGCGTCCGAAGCCTAGGAAAGGCAGTGGTCGTCGACGTCGACGAGCTCGATGAGTCTGATAGAGATGATGCCGGCAATGATGCCGAGGAGGGCGGTGCCGAGGAGAGTGGCAGCGAAACTGATTCTGATCTACATGATCAGGGTTTGGATCGAGGGGTGGGCGAACAGATAGGAACTGCCCAGGTCGAGGAGACCTTGACGAAGAGTCTCCGCGAGGACTATGAGGAAGTTGTTCGATATGCGGAGAGCATAAAGGACATCTTGAGTGGTCGGGAAAGTTTAGATGGCGATGAGGTCTCGAGGGAGGCCTATTATAAGTATTTTTGCGAATACCTTCCTCGAGATGTTCCTCGCCCGCATCGAGAAGCTTTCCAAACGATATATGAGGCGAGCAACTATGCGAGCAAAGTCTCCTCGGCGCAGCTAGAGAACTCTCGAAAAAAGTACCAACTGCCGGCCGATGTGTGCTTTTTCGTTCCTCGCGAGGATGAGAGGGCCGACCAGCCGCCAGAGGGCATGGTCGCCGTCAACATTGGCATGATGGAGGCAGGGCTTAGGTTTCCCCTGCACCCCAGTATCTCAAATTTTCTACATTTCCTGAATGTTGCCCCTTCACAAATTTTACCGAACGGTTGGTCGAACCTGATCGGCATTCTTACCCTGTTCGGCCTGGTGGCGGCCGAGAATGGATGTCGGAATACGTGGCTTAGCCCGAAGGAGATTAACTATCTCCTTCAGGCGGCCGAGACCGGAGAGAAAGTAGGCCACGGGTATTACTATGTTAGAGGCCGAGATAATTTCAAGTTGGTCGAAGGGGTTCCCAACAAGATTAGGGATTGGAAAACCAACTGGTGGTGGGTAGCCGGGGACTGGATGAGTTCAGTGAGGCCGGATGGATCTTCTGATCGCATTCCCATTGAGACCGAATATCAAAGAATTCGTGGTAAGTCTTTTAAATTCTGCTCGTTCTTGTCTATACTGAATAACTCCTCGCTTTTTGTAGGTGAAATTGTTCGCAAGAAGACTGCCGACCACCGTCTTACTCCTCTCTTTCAGTATCACGTTTGCTGCGTTCTCAATCGTCGCTACCTGGAGAGGTCTTGCCGATTTCTGAATAGGGAGTGCATGCGTGAGCGAGCAGGTCTTAGAGTACCTCCTCATCACTTCACTCGAGAGTTCCCTCCAGGTAAAATATTTCTTACTTCAAATTTCTTTTAAATTTACTCTTCGAAGATACTGACTTCTCGCTTCTTTTTCTAGTAGTGGTTCCTCAAAGGGTTGTCGCCTATCTTCCCCCCACCGTTGAAGTCGAGCGCCTAAAAGCGAACAGTATGCTTCGACAGGCACAAATACTCCGCGAGCGCAAGATTGTTGATGGCGCCGGCAAGAAAAGAAAAGGGGCGGAGAGCTCGGGGGCTGCACCAAAGAAGGTCGCTAGACCGACCAGAGGGGGTACTTCTCGCCCACCTGCTGTTGAAAGGAGGATCTCGCCGAGGAGATCTCCTCCGCCGAGGGGTAACTCGCCCCCCCCCCCCAAGCCTGTTGCTTCCCCTCCTCCCCGAAGCACTCGGTCGCGAGAGACTGCGACGAGCTCGTCGGCCGGGGAGAGGGCTCCGGGAGATAACACCCTTCTCGGCTGGGAAGCCGCAAGGGTTGCCAAGTAAGTTTTTTTTCAAAAAGAGTTTAGAAATTTTTCAAGTATTTTTCTTCTAATTCTTTCGTTTTTTAACAGAGTTGCCGACTATCCGGTCGCCCAACCCTTTAGCGAGAATCTTCTCGGCTTCTACCGGTCGCGAGACCCGGTCGATAGGGAGCCTCTGAATCTGTTCGCACAGAGGGCGGTGAAGCACCTACCTCGCTCGTTGACGACCACACTGATCGAAGAGGTCGACAACCATAACGCCATGGAAAATGCGCGCCTGGTCGCCATTGACTTGAGCCGAGCCTCTTATACCATGGAGAAGCTCGCCAACCAGATTGCTGAAGGTCGCAAGCTCAGCGAGGACAGGGCTGCGAAAGTTGCTCAAATGGCTAAAGCAAAGACTGTTGTTGAGGGGAAACTGCTCGCCTCAGAGGAGAAAGTGGTCGACCTCGAGACCAAGCTGGCCAATGCTGAGGCAAAGTTGGCCGATTCTGAGGCCCAACTGGAGATGGTTCGAAAGAAGGATCAAGAAGATCTTCAAGAGATCGAACGTCTCCGTGCTCGCCTCAAGACTGCCGAGGACGAGGTAAGGACTCTTACAAGTAAGTCCGCAACTGATGAGGAAGAGTTGGCCACTCTTCGGCAACAGCTGGTCGATGCCATAGATGAGAGAGATGAGACAACTGAGCTCGCTGGGGGCGTGGCCATGTTATCGGTGGCGCTTACTGCCCACGGGCTCATTTACCGGCTATTGGACGTTCATCCGGAAGTGGATGTGATTCCGCTCGGCGGGCTTCTGGACGACCTCCTTATGAAGGAGAATCCTCAGCCGGGAACCGAGCTCCCCTTGCTTCCGTTGGTGCAAATGGGACTCCAGTTCCCTCGTCTCTCGGGAGTTCCGGTGGAGTTCGTGAATCCTCCCGAAGACTCCCCACCTCAACAGGGCGAGCAGAGTGCTCCTGCCGAAGTGGAGGTTGTGAACGAGGAGGGGGTATCTGGCGAGCAAGATGCTCCTGCCGAGGAGAATGCTCCGGGAGTTTAGTTTGCTTGTACTTTGTTTTATTTTGTTTTTCTTAGGACTGTTCGGCCATTAAGGCCTTTTTTGTAATTTCAGCCTTCTAAGGCTTTTTTAATGAATGGAAGTTTTTTTTGCTCATGATGTGTTCGTTTTTCCAATTGTTTTAATGATAATTTTTTGCAAGTGCTTTTAATAAACATTTTTCTTTCATTGGTTTGTTCGATGTTTGTTATTTTGCGAGCATCTTTAAAAACGAGTGCTCGTCTTGTCTTTGCGAGCATCTTTAAGAAAGAGTGCTCGTCTTTCCTTTGCGAGCCTCTTTTTTTTAAAAAGAGTGCTCGTCTTTCCTTTTGCGAGACTCTAAGAAAGAGTGCTCATCTTTCCTTTTGCGAGACTCTAAGAAAGAGTGCTCGTCTTTCCTTTTGCGAGACTCTAAGAAAGAGTGCTCGTCTTTCCTTTTGCGAGACTCTAAGAAAGAGTGCTCGTCTTTTAGAGTTAACCATTCGTCGGTTGAACTCTTTGTTTGATAGGTAGTGACCATCTTTGCCACTACCTTGCGAGCATCTTTAGAAAAGAGTGCTCGTCTTTTGTTTCCTAGATGGCTACGCAGAGCCTTGTTTAAACTTTCAAATTTATCTAACACTTGATGGAAATTTAAAACTTTGCTTGAATTGAAATGATGATTAAAAACAAACTATAAATATGAAATAATTTAAAAACTTACTGGTAATACTTCTTCAGCTTGACCGCGTTCCACGGGTACTTGCTCGGCTTGCCCTCTAGATCTTCTAGCTCGTACGATCCGTTTAGGAGTGTGCGCGTTATTCGGTACGGACCCTCCCAAGTCGGGCCAAGTATGCCAATGGACTGCTCCGTCGCCCTCCGAAGTACGAGCTGGCCGATAGTGAACTGGCGAGCACGTACTTTGGTGTTGTAGTAGCGTTCTGACCTTTGCTTGTAGACCACATTCTTCTCGTCCGCTGTTAGCCTTCGTTCTTCTAGGAAGTCTAAATCGGAGAGCTGTGCATCGTTATTCAACTGCTCGTCATAATTTGCTACTCGAAAAGTTGGGACTTGCCCCTCTGCTGGTATGACAGCTTCGGTTCCGAACGCGAGCGCGAACGGAGTTTCACCAGTAGAATTTCTCGTGGTCGTCCGATATGCCCACAGAACCATGTGCAGCTCTTCGGCCCATTTGCCCTTTAATCCATCCAGCTTAGCTTTCAAGGTGTGCTTGATGATTTTGTTGATCGCCTCTACTTGACCGTTTGATTGTGGATGGTAGGGAGTTGAAAAAATTTTCTTGATGTTCCACCTTGAGCAGAAATCCAGCATGTCTTGACTTGTGAATTGACGTCCGTTGTCGGTCACTATCGCTCGTGGTAGGCCGAACCTGCAAATTATATTCTTCCAAATGAAGCTTGTCATTTGGCCCGTTGTGATGGTCTTCAATGCCTTTGCCTCTGTCCATTTGGTGAAGTAATCGACTGCTACGATGACGAAAGTTACCCCCCCAGCAGCTGGTGGGAAAGGTCCGATGATGTCGATCCCCCACTTCGCGAAAGGCCACGAACTATACACCGAGATCAGCTCGTCTGGTGGTGAGTGAATGGCGGGAGCGAAGGCTTGACATCTCTTGCACGACTGCGCGTAATGGATTGCATCTTTCTTCAGTGTTAGCCAAAAATAGCCTTGCCTTATGATCTTTAGAGCGAGCGCTTGCCCCTCTGTATGATTTCCACAAACTCCATCGTGGATTTCGTGCATGACGATCCTCGCTTCGTCTTCTCCGAGGCATTTCAATAAAGGCATTGAAAAACCCCGTTTGTACAGCTGGTCGCCCACAATTGTGTACCTTGCGGACCTGAGTTGCAATCTAGTTGCTTTCACTTTGTCTGCCGGGAGCTCGCCGGTCTTGATGTACTTGATGATCGGCGTCCTCCAGTCCTCGTCGCTGGTCGCTTCAACCTGCAAAACTTGACCTCTATTCACCGATGGGGAAGAAATTTTGGTGATGGTTGCTTCTGAAAATATTGCCTCCCCCTCTGAAGTGGCCAGCCGAGCTAATGCATCTGCTTGCGTATTTTCCTCCCTAGGGATTTGCTCAATGTGGAATTGATCAAATTGCTCGAGTAATCCTTTCACTAGGTCTTGATATTTTATCATTTGATCGCCGCGAGCCTCGTATTCGCCCGTGATTTGACATACAACCAGCTGAGAGTCAGAAAAAATTTTCAGTTTTCTAGCGCCCACGGCCATAGCCATCTTGATTCCTGCAACCAGAGCCTCGTACTCTGCTTCGTTGTTGGTCGCCCGATACCCGAACTCGATCGCCGAAGCAAACGTCTGTCCGGTTGGGCTGATGAGGACAACTCCTGCCCCTGCTTTGGTGCTCGTCGACGAGCCATCGACGAACAATGTCCAAGGAAGTTCGACTCCCTCGTCCAATTTTATTGGGAAAGTGAGCTCTACGATAAATTCTGCCAGCACTTGTCCCTTGATTGCCGTTCTGGGTGCGTAGGTGAGACCAAATTGTCCGATCTCTACTGACCATTTTAGAAGTCTTCCCGCGGTATCCGGACGATGTAGTGCTCGTCGGAGAGGAAAGGTGGTGAGGACGACCACCTCGTGGTCGAACAGGTATTGCCTTAATTTTCTAACACTCATAACTAGTGCGTACGCCAATTTTTCCATTGGAGTGTATCTCAACTCCGCATCTCGCAGTGTTTGACTTACGTAGTAGATAGGCAGATGTGTGCTCCCCTCAGCTCGGACGAGCACTGAACTGATCGCACAGTCAGTGGCCGCCAAGTACAGATATAAAATTTCGCCGGGGACTGGCTTGGATAGGACCTTCGGATCCGATAAGTACTCCTTCAATTTCTCGAAAGCTTTCTCGCACTCGTCGGTCCACTCGAACTTTCCTTTTTTTAGAGCGTCGAAAAAAGGTTTGCAACGATCGCCCGTTCGTGCAATAAATCTATTCAGCGATGCAAGGCATCCTGTCAACCTCTGAACTTCTTTCACGTTCCTTGGGCTTTGCATATTGATTATTGCTTGAATTTTACTCGGATTCGCCTCGATGCCCCGCTGGCTAACCAAGTGCCCCAGAAATTTTCCTGAGCTAACTCCAAAACTGCATTTCTTTGGATTTAACTTCATGTTGTACTCTCTTAGGATATCGAATGTCATGGCAAGGTGGTGTAGGTGATCTTCTTTTCGTAAGCTTTTGACAACGATGTCGTCGATATAGACCTCTACCATCTCACCGATGTGCTTTTCAAACATCTTATTTACCAGTCTTTGGTACGTTGCCCCCGCGTTTTTCAAACCGAAAGGCATTCTTTTCCAGCTATACATATCACGCGCCGTCATGAAGGCCGTATGTCGCTGGTCGTCGGGATGCATTGCAATCTGATGGTACCCTGCGAAGGCATCCATGAAGGTTAAAATCTTGTGCCCCGCTGTATTATCCACTAGGTGATCAATGTGGGGCATCGGAAAATGATCTTTTGGACAGGCGTCGTTTAAATCTGTGAAGTCTATGCACAATCTCCACGACCCGGTCGTTTTCTTGACGAGCACTGGATTTGCCAACCACTCAAGATCAGTTCCAGTTTTCTCTATTAACTTGTTGTCGATCAATTTCTTGATTTCGACTGCCAAAGCCGCACTTTTATCAGGCCCAAATTTTCTTCGCTTTTGGGTGATGGGTCTTTTTGTTGGATCAATATTTAGTCTGTGGCATGCATGATTCGTGGGAATGCCCACCATATCTTCGTGCGACCAGGCGAATGCACCGATGTTTTCCTTCAAAAATGCGATCATGTCCGATCGCAGATGTTCTGGTAAATTCGAACCTATGAATACTTCGAGTTCGGGACGAGCTTCATTTAATTGGATGGTTTCAAGGTCCTCCGCTGAAGTCGCCCGTTCTTTAGGCTCCTTCCAACGAGGGTCCTCAATTCCGCATTTTGGCTCAAAACCTAACCTAGGCTCCAGATCTGGAAAGTTTTCTGGAGACTGGTCGCCGGGGATCTGGTCGCCCGGATCTGTCTGCTCATCGATTTCCATTGGGGTGTGGTCATCCACTTCCATGGAGGCGTGCTCGTTCGCCTCCACTTGGTGGTCGTCGGAACGATGACTGCACTCCCCAACTTCAATTTTTCTGTACTTGCTAGGAAGACCCTCCAAGTAGTTCATTTGTTCTGTTTGAGTTTGACACATAATATACTTTCCAACCATGGCACTTTCTTTAGAATGACGTTTTGCAAAGCGGACGAGACACTCCCTCGCCCGTGTCTGATCGCCCTTAACGGTTATAGCTCCCGCCGGGGTTGGAAATTTAATACAGTAATAATAAGTTGAAGCGGCCGCCTTGAACTCGCTGAAGAAAGGTCGGCCTAGGAACGCGTTGTAGGATGATGGCATGTCGATGATCAAGAAGTCGAGCTGCCTAGCATGGTGCAATTCAGGCTCTTTTGACGATGCCAACTCCAAGGACAATCTGATTTTCCCAATGGGAAGGTTGCGCGTGTCCCCGAACCCTATGATTATATCGTCGCAAGGCTCGATGTAATCTGCATATCCACCAAGAGCATCCAAAGTATGCTTGAAAAGGATGTTGGTGTATGACCCAGTGTCGACCATCATGCGATGGACGACGGTTCCCATTATCTTTCCCGTGATGACCAACGCATCATTGTTTGGCTGCACCACGCCGTTCAGGTCGTCGTCCGTGAAACGGATTTGATGAGAAGGAGGCTTCTCGGCAGTAGGAGCGACGCACACCTGGTGCACATTGTTGAGTGCTCGATGTTCGCCCTGAGCCCGGCGAACAGACAGAGCGACTCCGGATTGAGTCCCCCCCAAAGGGCCTTCTATCAAATGGCACTCTCCGCCCACATTATCGATGTCGCCACCATGATGTGTTGGCATGGGAGGAGTTAGCTTGGGACGGTTCAGTTGTTGGCGCAGGTCGCTGCCGCTGTCGTCACGACGTTTCTTTCCCCTGTTGTCGCCGTTTCCACCTCCGGACTTGATGAATTGGGTGAGCTTACCCTCGTTGTAAAGTTTGAAGAGATTTCTCACCAAGTCTCGGCACCCATTGGTGTGGTGGCCGACAGAGTTGTGGTAGTTGCAAAATTTACTACCATCAAGATTTGCATCGCTCGTATGCATGGGCTTTGCTTGGGGGAGCAGATTTTTCCCCCTGATTGCGTCGTAGATGCCCCTAGGATCCACGGTGAGGGCCTCCCTGAATTGGATGATCTCAGGTGCCTCCTCGAACGGCCTGAAGTTCGCTGGGCGAGCACTGCCAGCTTGAGTGGTCGCCTTCTTGGGCTGGGAAGATTCCCCAGTGTTCGTGTTTTTCTTGGGCCACACTCTCTTGAACGCGTCCATTATCTCCTCCATCTGAATGAAGTTCCCAGCCCTCGTGCGAAAATCCGCATAAGAACTGGGGAAAGTAAGATGGATAGATTCCCACAGCTTGGTACCTATCCTGAGACCGGAAACCGCTGAGATCAGCTTCGTCTCATCGTTCACGGCCTCACCATCGATCACCAGCCTATCGAAGCGCTCGATGAAGTCTTTGCCTGATTCAGTCAGGGATTGGCGAACGTTTGCCAAACGTTGCTTTGAGGCTGGACGAGCAGCAATAGACCCATAGTAGGTCAGAAAGTGTTGTCCCAGCTCAAGGAAAGAGGTGATAGATCCGGGACTCAAAGTTGTGTACCATCGATGAGCCCGATCTCCCAATGTTAGGGAGAAGTTTCTGCGTTGTGTTGCGTCCGTTGCCCCGATTGAGGCCATATAGTTGGAGTACTTGGACAAGTGTACTCTGGGGTCGGACATCCCATCATATGTCGTCATGGAAGGCATTTGGATCTTTCTCTGAGTGGGGGCGGTGAGGATTGCAACACTTAGTGGAGGTGCGGGCAGACTGATCGGCGGTGTGGTCCCTTGCTTCGAGGCGACCACCTCTGCTCGCAGAGCGTCCATCTCTTGTTTCATTAATTTTTGGGTTTCGAGGAACTGGGCGATTTGCCCCTCCTCGGCAGTTTGAGCTCGTGGGACGACGTTCTCGTCACGTCGACTCCCATTGGAAATGGCTGGGCGACCATCATGATGTGATCGCCTGGGCGAGTGCCTGTCAGAATGGTGGCTGCGATAACTCTTGGCCGGAGCTCACGAACCCTTCCCTGGTCCCACTCGATCTAGAGTTGAGACTCTGTCGCCCTGATCTCTTCTATCAGCGCGATGGTGGTGGTCAGCCTTATGTGGTCGGCCATCCACGTTGAAAGGTACTCGGCGAGGAGCCCTTCCATCATTGTCTTTCATTCGGTTGAAAACCGAATTTCTTTGTGAGTCTCCCGTCTGGCTATTGTGGGAGTGCTCGCCGACTTTGTTCTTGCCCTTATCTTGGGGGTGAGCAGAATGTGAGTGATAGGAACGGTCATCCTCGTTCCCCCTGTTCTTGCGAGCCTCGACGAAAGCCCGATCTTTGGCCTTCTCGAGCTCTTCCTCCTCGTTCTTCCTCCTCTTCTCCACGAGGTAGTCCGATAGGTCTTTCAAGTGTTGGGGGTCATTCAGAATATCCCCCATGTTTAGGTTTGCAAAAGGATTTGTCGGCGGCGGAGGGTGCTCGTTCCCTCCGGGCGGTGGAGTATGCTGAGACATCGTTTAAAGAGTGTCTTTTTAGATTACAAAGTAAAGATCTAAAAAACGAAAGATTAAAGTTCTTACGCAGAAGAACGTGCTATTACAACTACTAGTCTTAGCAAAGTAACAACAACAAAAGCTTGAAAACACAAATACAAGGAGATCAAACTCCAAAATATGCTACGAAAACTAAAAATGTTCAAGAACACGAAGAACACTAAAGATCGTAGATGATGCTCTAAACGGTAGATATACCGATTAAAGCTTGAAACAGGGAGTTTGCTAACCGATCGCTCGTTGATCGGACGAAACTTTGATGATTTAAACACGTAAAAGGTCCCCTCCTTCTAGCGCCAAATGTTGTATGCACTTAAATCGGGTTGACTTGGATGTAGGCTGTTCTTAGTACAATACAAACATATAATTTATACGGGGGTTATTACGCGTTTATATGGATTAATATGATGATCTTGATGATCTTGATGAAGAACTAAACAAGAAAGATCAAGAACAAGAAATAGCTTCTTGGAGAAGCTAAAAGCTTGAGAGCTTTGGGAGTGTTTATTGCTTTGGGATGGGGTGATTGTATGAAATTCTAACTTATGTTACAAATGAGCCCAAATGGGCATTATATACTGCTTTTCAAGGGCTGCCCGCCCTTTACACGTGGCGCCTTCAGATTGGACCTTCATTCTGCCCGAAAAGGTGATTTGATGGCGCATTTAATGCTAAACCGCCTTAGGTGCTCGTCCTCGCCGAGATGCCGAGGAGCTGGGCCATGGTGGTCGCCGGAGGGCCTTCGAGGAGTGTGGTCGTCACGCTCCATACTGTCTCCCAAGACTTCAATACTTCAACTTGTTAACTAAAGAATAGGCACGTGCTCGCCACACATTCGGGCGAGCAGCTAACTAAGATAGTGCTCGCCAACATCTTTGGACGAGCACTTAAATATATTAAATACACTAAATCTATTACATTTTCTTGGTCTTGTTGACTAATCGTCGCACGACTTTGTTGACTGGTCCTCGCCACGTAAGATGGTGACTAGGATTGACTTGTACGTCAAAGATTGACCTCTTTGACTAGGTATAACATTTGCCCCCTGGTCGCCTTACTTCGTATTCGTAGAATGGTAAGGCGAGCAGTTCGATCGTTTTTTCCGATGGTGAAAATGGTTCTCGACAACACAATCAATTTCGAGATTTTGATGACGTGAGATGGAGGCGGTCGCCTCGTTTCCTACGCCGAGCTCGCCTTCCGAGGCACTTTTGATGACGTATGATGTGACTGGTGTCAGGCGCGTGGGCGGCGCTCGAAATTTGAAAAGCGCGCGTGGGGCGCGTGCCGACCTCAAAGGTCGCGCGTGAGGGTCACTCTCCGAATTCGAATTCGGAAATGGCCCCAAATTTTTGGGAAAATTACGGATTTTACCCCGTTTTTTGCAATTAGGTCCCTGCATATGATTTGCCTATAAATAGGACTTCCTTCCACACAAAAATACTTTCCTTCACTTTGCAAACTTTCGAATTTCTTGAGCCTCCTTCCAAGCAACTCCTTCAAGCTTTTCCGGCGACTTTTGGGTGGTTTTCGATCGTTAACAAGGTATTTAACTCTCATTTTCTTCTTTAAAACTCTATTTTCCCCCATTTCTTAAGAAAAAATGGATTTTGGTGGCGGTTCCGGTGGTGGTTCGCCGCCGTTAGACGGTGGTGCCGCTAGTTCCGGCAAGGCTGATCGTCTAGCCATGGTTTTTTCGGAGAGGGCGTCCTCGTCGGACTCTAAGGTCCACTCCCCTGAACCCATAAATGCTAGCGTCCGAAGCCTAGGAAAGGCAGTGGTCGTCGACGTCGACGAGCTCGATGAGTCTGATAGAGATGATGCCGGCAATGATGCCGAGGAGGGCGGTGCCGAGGAGAGTGGCAGCGAAACTGATTCTGATCTACATGATCAGGGTTTGGATCGAGGGGTGGGCGAACAGATAGGAACTGCCCAGGTCGAGGAGACCTTGACGAAGAGTCTCCGCGAGGACTATGAGGAAGTTGTTCGATATGCGGAGAGCATAAAGGACATCTTGAGTGGTCGGGAAAGTTTAGATGGCGATGAGGTCTCGAGGGAGGCCTATTATAAGTATTTTTGCGAATACCTTCCTCGAGATGTTCCTCGCCCGCATCGAGAAGCTTTCCAAACGATATATGAGGCGAGCAACTATGCGAGCAAAGTCTCCTCGGCGCAGCTAGAGAACTCTCGAAAAAAGTACCAACTGCCGGCCGATGTGTGCTTTTTCGTTCCTCGCGAGGATGAGAGGGCCGACCAGCCGCCAGAGGGCATGGTCGCCGTCAACATTGGCATGATGGAGGCAGGGCTTAGGTTTCCCCTGCACCCCAGTATCTCAAATTTTCTACATTTCCTGAATGTTGCCCCTTCACAAATTTTACCGAACGGTTGGTCGAACCTGATCGGCATTCTTACCCTGTTCGGCCTGGTGGCGGCCGAGAATGGATGTCGGAATACGTGGCTTAGCCCGAAGGAGATTAACTATCTCCTTCAGGCGGCCGAGACCGGAGAGAAAGTAGGCCACGGGTATTACTATGTTAGAGGCCGAGATAATTTCAAGTTGGTCGAAGGGGTTCCCAACAAGATTAGGGATTGGAAAACCAACTGGTGGTGGGTAGCCGGGGACTGGATGAGTTCAGTGAGGCCGGATGGATCTTCTGATCGCATTCCCATTGAGACCGAATATCAAAGAATTCGTGGTAAGTCTTTTAAATTCTGCTCGTTCTTGTCTATACTGAATAACTCCTCGCTTTTTGTAGGTGAAATTGTTCGCAAGAAGACTGCCGACCACCGTCTTACTCCTCTCTTTCAGTATCACGTTTGCTGCGTTCTCAATCGTCGCTACCTGGAGAGGTCTTGCCGATTTCTGAATAGGGAGTGCATGCGTGAGCGAGCAGGTCTTAGAGTACCTCCTCATCACTTCACTCGAGAGTTCCCTCCAGGTAAAATATTTCTTACTTCAAATTTCTTTTAAATTTACTCTTCGAAGATACTGACTTCTCGCTTCTTTTTCTAGTAGTGGTTCCTCAAAGGGTTGTCGCCTATCTTCCCCCCACCGTTGAAGTCGAGCGCCTAAAAGCGAACAGTATGCTTCGACAGGCACAAATACTCCGCGAGCGCAAGATTGTTGATGGCGCCGGCAAGAAAAGAAAAGGGGCGGAGAGCTCGGGGGCTGCACCAAAGAAGGTCGCTAGACCGACCAGAGGGGGTACTTCTCGCCCACCTGCTGTTGAAAGGAGGATCTCGCCGAGGAGATCTCCTCCGCCGAGGGGTAACTCGCCCCCCCCCCCAAGCCTGTTGCTTCCCCTCCTCCCCGAAGCACTCGGTCGCGAGAGACTGCGACGAGCTCGTCGGCCGGGGAGAGGGCTCCGGGAGATAACACCCTTCTCGGCTGGGAAGCCGCAAGGGTTGCCAAGTAAGTTTTTTTTCAAAAAGAGTTTAGAAATTTTTCAAGTATTTTTCTTCTAATTCTTTCGTTTTTTAACAGAGTTGCCGACTATCCGGTCGCCCAACCCTTTAGCGAGAATCTTCTCGGCTTCTACCGGTCGCGAGACCCGGTCGATAGGGAGCCTCTGAATCTGTTCGCACAGAGGGCGGTGAAGCACCTACCTCGCTCGTTGACGACCACACTGATCGAAGAGGTCGACAACCATAACGCCATGGAAAATGCGCGCCTGGTCGCCATTGACTTGAGCCGAGCCTCTTATACCATGGAGAAGCTCGCCAACCAGATTGCTGAAGGTCGCAAGCTCAGCGAGGACAGGGCTGCGAAAGTTGCTCAAATGGCTAAAGCAAAGACTGTTGTTGAGGGGAAACTGCTCGCCTCAGAGGAGAAAGTGGTCGACCTCGAGACCAAGCTGGCCAATGCTGAGGCAAAGTTGGCCGATTCTGAGGCCCAACTGGAGATGGTTCGAAAGAAGGATCAAGAAGATCTTCAAGAGATCGAACGTCTCCGTGCTCGCCTCAAGACTGCCGAGGACGAGGTAAGGACTCTTACAAGTAAGTCCGCAACTGATGAGGAAGAGTTGGCCACTCTTCGGCAACAGCTGGTCGATGCCATAGATGAGAGAGATGAGACAACTGAGCTCGCTGGGGGCGTGGCCATGTTATCGGTGGCGCTTACTGCCCACGGGCTCATTTACCGGCTATTGGACGTTCATCCGGAAGTGGATGTGATTCCGCTCGGCGGGCTTCTGGACGACCTCCTTATGAAGGAGAATCCTCAGCCGGGAACCGAGCTCCCCTTGCTTCCGTTGGTGCAAATGGGACTCCAGTTCCCTCGTCTCTCGGGAGTTCCGGTGGAGTTCGTGAATCCTCCCGAAGACTCCCCACCTCAACAGGGCGAGCAGAGTGCTCCTGCCGAAGTGGAGGTTGTGAACGAGGAGGGGGTATCTGGCGAGCAAGATGCTCCTGCCGAGGAGAATGCTCCGGGAGTTTAGTTTGCTTGTACTTTGTTTTATTTTGTTTTTCTTAGGACTGTTCGGCCATTAAGGCCTTTTTTGTAATTTCAGCCTTCTAAGGCTTTTTTAATGAATGGAAGTTTTTTTTGCTCATGATGTGTTCGTTTTTCCAATTGTTTTAATGATAATTTTTTGCAAGTGCTTTTAATAAACATTTTTCTTTCATTGGTTTGTTCGATGTTTGTTATTTTGCGAGCATCTTTAAAAACGAGTGCTCGTCTTGTCTTTGCGAGCATCTTTAAGAAAGAGTGCTCGTCTTTCCTTTGCGAGCCTCTTTTTTTTAAAAAGAGTGCTCGTCTTTCCTTTTGCGAGACTCTAAGAAAGAGTGCTCATCTTTCCTTTTGCGAGACTCTAAGAAAGAGTGCTCGTCTTTCCTTTTGCGAGACTCTAAGAAAGAGTGCTCGTCTTTCCTTTTGCGAGACTCTAAGAAAGAGTGCTCGTCTTTTAGAGTTAACCATTCGTCGGTTGAACTCTTTGTTTGATAGGTAGTGACCATCTTTGCCACTACCTTGCGAGCATCTTTAGAAAAGAGTGCTCGTCTTTTGTTTCCTAGATGGCTACGCAGAGCCTTGTTTAAACTTTCAAATTTATCTAACACTTGATGGAAATTTAAAACTTTGCTTGAATTGAAATGATGATTAAAAACAAACTATAAATATGAAATAATTTAAAAACTTACTGGTAATACTTCTTCAGCTTGACCGCGTTCCACGGGTACTTGCTCGGCTTGCCCTCTAGATCTTCTAGCTCGTACGATCCGTTTAGGAGTGTGCGCGTTATTCGGTACGGACCCTCCCAAGTCGGGCCAAGTATGCCAATGGACTGCTCCGTCGCCCTCCGAAGTACGAGCTGGCCGATAGTGAACTGGCGAGCACGTACTTTGGTGTTGTAGTAGCGTTCTGACCTTTGCTTGTAGACCACATTCTTCTCGTCCGCTGTTAGCCTTCGTTCTTCTAGGAAGTCTAAATCGGAGAGCTGTGCATCGTTATTCAACTGCTCGTCATAATTTGCTACTCGAAAAGTTGGGACTTGCCCCTCTGCTGGTATGACAGCTTCGGTTCCGAACGCGAGCGCGAACGGAGTTTCACCAGTAGAATTTCTCGTGGTCGTCCGATATGCCCACAGAACCATGTGCAGCTCTTCGGCCCATTTGCCCTTTAATCCATCCAGCTTAGCTTTCAAGGTGTGCTTGATGATTTTGTTGATCGCCTCTACTTGACCGTTTGATTGTGGATGGTAGGGAGTTGAAAAAATTTTCTTGATGTTCCACCTTGAGCAGAAATCCAGCATGTCTTGACTTGTGAATTGACGTCCGTTGTCGGTCACTATCGCTCGTGGTAGGCCGAACCTGCAAATTATATTCTTCCAAATGAAGCTTGTCATTTGGCCCGTTGTGATGGTCTTCAATGCCTTTGCCTCTGTCCATTTGGTGAAGTAATCGACTGCTACGATGACGAAAGTTACCCCCCCAGCAGCTGGTGGGAAAGGTCCGATGATGTCGATCCCCCACTTCGCGAAAGGCCACGAACTATACACCGAGATCAGCTCGTCTGGTGGTGAGTGAATGGCGGGAGCGAAGGCTTGACATCTCTTGCACGACTGCGCGTAATGGATTGCATCTTTCTTCAGTGTTAGCCAAAAATAGCCTTGCCTTATGATCTTTAGAGCGAGCGCTTGCCCCTCTGTATGATTTCCACAAACTCCATCGTGGATTTCGTGCATGACGATCCTCGCTTCGTCTTCTCCGAGGCATTTCAATAAAGGCATTGAAAAACCCCGTTTGTACAGCTGGTCGCCCACAATTGTGTACCTTGCGGACCTGAGTTGCAATCTAGTTGCTTTCACTTTGTCTGCCGGGAGCTCGCCGGTCTTGATGTACTTGATGATCGGCGTCCTCCAGTCCTCGTCGCTGGTCGCTTCAACCTGCAAAACTTGACCTCTATTCACCGATGGGGAAGAAATTTTGGTGATGGTTGCTTCTGAAAATATTGCCTCCCCCTCTGAAGTGGCCAGCCGAGCTAATGCATCTGCTTGCGTATTTTCCTCCCTAGGGATTTGCTCAATGTGGAATTGATCAAATTGCTCGAGTAATCCTTTCACTAGGTCTTGATATTTTATCATTTGATCGCCGCGAGCCTCGTATTCGCCCGTGATTTGACATACAACCAGCTGAGAGTCAGAAAAAATTTTCAGTTTTCTAGCGCCCACGGCCATAGCCATCTTGATTCCTGCAACCAGAGCCTCGTACTCTGCTTCGTTGTTGGTCGCCCGATACCCGAACTCGATCGCCGAAGCAAACGTCTGTCCGGTTGGGCTGATGAGGACAACTCCTGCCCCTGCTTTGGTGCTCGTCGACGAGCCATCGACGAACAATGTCCAAGGAAGTTCGACTCCCTCGTCCAATTTTATTGGGAAAGTGAGCTCTACGATAAATTCTGCCAGCACTTGTCCCTTGATTGCCGTTCTGGGTGCGTAGGTGAGACCAAATTGTCCGATCTCTACTGACCATTTTAGAAGTCTTCCCGCGGTATCCGGACGATGTAGTGCTCGTCGGAGAGGAAAGGTGGTGAGGACGACCACCTCGTGGTCGAACAGGTATTGCCTTAATTTTCTAACACTCATAACTAGTGCGTACGCCAATTTTTCCATTGGAGTGTATCTCAACTCCGCATCTCGCAGTGTTTGACTTACGTAGTAGATAGGCAGATGTGTGCTCCCCTCAGCTCGGACGAGCACTGAACTGATCGCACAGTCAGTGGCCGCCAAGTACAGATATAAAATTTCGCCGGGGACTGGCTTGGATAGGACCTTCGGATCCGATAAGTACTCCTTCAATTTCTCGAAAGCTTTCTCGCACTCGTCGGTCCACTCGAACTTTCCTTTTTTTAGAGCGTCGAAAAAAGGTTTGCAACGATCGCCCGTTCGTGCAATAAATCTATTCAGCGATGCAAGGCATCCTGTCAACCTCTGAACTTCTTTCACGTTCCTTGGGCTTTGCATATTGATTATTGCTTGAATTTTACTCGGATTCGCCTCGATGCCCCGCTGGCTAACCAAGTGCCCCAGAAATTTTCCTGAGCTAACTCCAAAACTGCATTTCTTTGGATTTAACTTCATGTTGTACTCTCTTAGGATATCGAATGTCATGGCAAGGTGGTGTAGGTGATCTTCTTTTCGTAAGCTTTTGACAACGATGTCGTCGATATAGACCTCTACCATCTCACCGATGTGCTTTTCAAACATCTTATTTACCAGTCTTTGGTACGTTGCCCCCGCGTTTTTCAAACCGAAAGGCATTCTTTTCCAGCTATACATATCACGCGCCGTCATGAAGGCCGTATGTCGCTGGTCGTCGGGATGCATTGCAATCTGATGGTACCCTGCGAAGGCATCCATGAAGGTTAAAATCTTGTGCCCCGCTGTATTATCCACTAGGTGATCAATGTGGGGCATCGGAAAATGATCTTTTGGACAGGCGTCGTTTAAATCTGTGAAGTCTATGCACAATCTCCACGACCCGGTCGTTTTCTTGACGAGCACTGGATTTGCCAACCACTCAAGATCAGTTCCAGTTTTCTCTATTAACTTGTTGTCGATCAATTTCTTGATTTCGACTGCCAAAGCCGCACTTTTATCAGGCCCAAATTTTCTTCGCTTTTGGGTGATGGGTCTTTTTGTTGGATCAATATTTAGTCTGTGGCATGCATGATTCGTGGGAATGCCCACCATATCTTCGTGCGACCAGGCGAATGCACCGATGTTTTCCTTCAAAAATGCGATCATGTCCGATCGCAGATGTTCTGGTAAATTCGAACCTATGAATACTTCGAGTTCGGGACGAGCTTCATTTAATTGGATGGTTTCAAGGTCCTCCGCTGAAGTCGCCCGTTCTTTAGGCTCCTTCCAACGAGGGTCCTCAATTCCGCATTTTGGCTCAAAACCTAACCTAGGCTCCAGATCTGGAAAGTTTTCTGGAGACTGGTCGCCGGGGATCTGGTCGCCCGGATCTGTCTGCTCATCGATTTCCATTGGGGTGTGGTCATCCACTTCCATGGAGGCGTGCTCGTTCGCCTCCACTTGGTGGTCGTCGGAACGATGACTGCACTCCCCAACTTCAATTTTTCTGTACTTGCTAGGAAGACCCTCCAAGTAGTTCATTTGTTCTGTTTGAGTTTGACACATAATATACTTTCCAACCATGGCACTTTCTTTAGAATGACGTTTTGCAAAGCGGACGAGACACTCCCTCGCCCGTGTCTGATCGCCCTTAACGGTTATAGCTCCCGCCGGGGTTGGAAATTTAATACAGTAATAATAAGTTGAAGCGGCCGCCTTGAACTCGCTGAAGAAAGGTCGGCCTAGGAACGCGTTGTAGGATGATGGCATGTCGATGATCAAGAAGTCGAGCTGCCTAGCATGGTGCAATTCAGGCTCTTTTGACGATGCCAACTCCAAGGACAATCTGATTTTCCCAATGGGAAGGTTGCGCGTGTCCCCGAACCCTATGATTATATCGTCGCAAGGCTCGATGTAATCTGCATATCCACCAAGAGCATCCAAAGTATGCTTGAAAAGGATGTTGGTGTATGACCCAGTGTCGACCATCATGCGATGGACGACGGTTCCCATTATCTTTCCCGTGATGACCAACGCATCATTGTTTGGCTGCACCACGCCGTTCAGGTCGTCGTCCGTGAAACGGATTTGATGAGAAGGAGGCTTCTCGGCAGTAGGAGCGACGCACACCTGGTGCACATTGTTGAGTGCTCGATGTTCGCCCTGAGCCCGGCGAACAGACAGAGCGACTCCGGATTGAGTCCCCCCCAAAGGGCCTTCTATCAAATGGCACTCTCCGCCCACATTATCGATGTCGCCACCATGATGTGTTGGCATGGGAGGAGTTAGCTTGGGACGGTTCAGTTGTTGGCGCAGGTCGCTGCCGCTGTCGTCACGACGTTTCTTTCCCCTGTTGTCGCCGTTTCCACCTCCGGACTTGATGAATTGGGTGAGCTTACCCTCGTTGTAAAGTTTGAAGAGATTTCTCACCAAGTCTCGGCACCCATTGGTGTGGTGGCCGACAGAGTTGTGGTAGTTGCAAAATTTACTACCATCAAGATTTGCATCGCTCGTATGCATGGGCTTTGCTTGGGGGAGCAGATTTTTCCCCCTGATTGCGTCGTAGATGCCCCTAGGATCCACGGTGAGGGCCTCCCTGAATTGGATGATCTCAGGTGCCTCCTCGAACGGCCTGAAGTTCGCTGGGCGAGCACTGCCAGCTTGAGTGGTCGCCTTCTTGGGCTGGGAAGATTCCCCAGTGTTCGTGTTTTTCTTGGGCCACACTCTCTTGAACGCGTCCATTATCTCCTCCATCTGAATGAAGTTCCCAGCCCTCGTGCGAAAATCCGCATAAGAACTGGGGAAAGTAAGATGGATAGATTCCCACAGCTTGGTACCTATCCTGAGACCGGAAACCGCTGAGATCAGCTTCGTCTCATCGTTCACGGCCTCACCATCGATCACCAGCCTATCGAAGCGCTCGATGAAGTCTTTGCCTGATTCAGTCAGGGATTGGCGAACGTTTGCCAAACGTTGCTTTGAGGCTGGACGAGCAGCAATAGACCCATAGTAGGTCAGAAAGTGTTGTCCCAGCTCAAGGAAAGAGGTGATAGATCCGGGACTCAAAGTTGTGTACCATCGATGAGCCCGATCTCCCAATGTTAGGGAGAAGTTTCTGCGTTGTGTTGCGTCCGTTGCCCCGATTGAGGCCATATAGTTGGAGTACTTGGACAAGTGTACTCTGGGGTCGGACATCCCATCATATGTCGTCATGGAAGGCATTTGGATCTTTCTCTGAGTGGGGGCGGTGAGGATTGCAACACTTAGTGGAGGTGCGGGCAGACTGATCGGCGGTGTGGTCCCTTGCTTCGAGGCGACCACCTCTGCTCGCAGAGCGTCCATCTCTTGTTTCATTAATTTTTGGGTTTCGAGGAACTGGGCGATTTGCCCCTCCTCGGCAGTTTGAGCTCGTGGGACGACGTTCTCGTCACGTCGACTCCCATTGGAAATGGCTGGGCGACCATCATGATGTGATCGCCTGGGCGAGTGCCTGTCA
The DNA here is from genome assembly GCA_963675135.1 of Galeopsis tetrahit. Lineage (NCBI taxonomy): Eukaryota > Viridiplantae > Streptophyta > Magnoliopsida > Lamiales > Lamiaceae > Galeopsis > Galeopsis tetrahit. The sequence continues at coordinate 618,162 of OY776134.1, forward strand.
GAATGGTGGCTGCGATAACTCTTGGCCGGAGCTCACGAACCCTTCCCTGGTCCCACTCGATCTAGAGTTGAGACTCTGTCGCCCTGATCTCTTCTATCAGCGCGATGGTGGTGGTCAGCCTTATGTGGTCGGCCATCCACGTTGAAAGGTACTCGGCGAGGAGCCCTTCCATCATTGTCTTTCATTCGGTTGAAAACCGAATTTCTTTGTGAGTCTCCCGTCTGGCTATTGTGGGAGTGCTCGCCGACTTTGTTCTTGCCCTTATCTTGGGGGTGAGCAGAATGTGAGTGATAGGAACGGTCATCCTCGTTCCCCCTGTTCTTGCGAGCCTCGACGAAAGCCCGATCTTTGGCCTTCTCGAGCTCTTCCTCCTCGTTCTTCCTCCTCTTCTCCACGAGGTAGTCCGATAGGTCTTTCAAGTGTTGGGGGTCATTCAGAATATCCCCCATGTTTAGGTTTGCAAAAGGATTTGTCGGCGGCGGAGGGTGCTCGTTCCCTCCGGGCGGTGGAGTATGCTGAGACATCGTTTAAAGAGTGTCTTTTTAGATTACAAAGTAAAGATCTAAAAAACGAAAGATTAAAGTTCTTACGCAGAAGAACGTGCTATTACAACTACTAGTCTTAGCAAAGTAACAACAACAAAAGCTTGAAAACACAAATACAAGGAGATCAAACTCCAAAATATGCTACGAAAACTAAAAATGTTCAAGAACACGAAGAACACTAAAGATCGTAGATGATGCTCTAAACGGTAGATATACCGATTAAAGCTTGAAACAGGGAGTTTGCTAACCGATCGCTCGTTGATCGGACGAAACTTTGATGATTTAAACACGTAAAAGGTCCCCTCCTTCTAGCGCCAAATGTTGTATGCACTTAAATCGGGTTGACTTGGATGTAGGCTGTTCTTAGTACAATACAAACATATAATTTATACGGGGGTTATTACGCGTTTATATGGATTAATATGATGATCTTGATGATCTTGATGAAGAACTAAACAAGAAAGATCAAGAACAAGAAATAGCTTCTTGGAGAAGCTAAAAGCTTGAGAGCTTTGGGAGTGTTTATTGCTTTGGGATGGGGTGATTGTATGAAATTCTAACTTATGTTACAAATGAGCCCAAATGGGCATTATATACTGCTTTTCAAGGGCTGCCCGCCCTTTACACGTGGCGCCTTCAGATTGGACCTTCATTCTGCCCGAAAAGGTGATTTGATGGCGCATTTAATGCTAAACCGCCTTAGGTGCTCGTCCTCGCCGAGATGCCGAGGAGCTGGGCCATGGTGGTCGCCGGAGGGCCTTCGAGGAGTGTGGTCGTCACGCTCCATACTGTCTCCCAAGACTTCAATACTTCAACTTGTTAACTAAAGAATAGGCACGTGCTCGCCACACATTCGGGCGAGCAGCTAACTAAGATAGTGCTCGCCAACATCTTTGGACGAGCACTTAAATATATTAAATACACTAAATCTATTACATTTTCTTGGTCTTGTTGACTAATCGTCGCACGACTTTGTTGACTGGTCCTCGCCACGTAAGATGGTGACTAGGATTGACTTGTCAAAGATTGACCTCTTTGACTAGGTATAACACTTTCATTTTTAATTGCTAATTACAAAGGTAGGAAGATAATTTTGAATGTTAATGGTCACAGTTCAGAGAGATCTGAGACACGAGACTGTGTAAATGGTCTCACAAGGACGTTGCGTTTTGGAAGCCCACTCCAACCGGCGCTTGGCGATGGTCAATCAGCGACAAAAAAAAAAAGATGAATCATCGTCCTTCATACAATTTGGAGGCAGCGGAATTCAGAGAAGGTATGAGTTCCTTCTCAATTCAATCTATGTATAAGGGCATTGTAACAATGACGAAGCTTAAGTACACTGGAAGATATTTCCACGGTAGGTCACTTCGTCGGCGTCTCTGTCTCTCTCTGGTAATTCCCTTTTCGGATAAGTATACAAATACTGAAAATTTCATCTTTACTTTAAAATACTACTCTACTTATAATTTATTTCGATATTTTGATAGGATTTCTTTCTTCAAATCTACACAATTATTACCAACAATCTTTCCTTCTCCTTGTGTCTACACGTATGATCTATGTCTTTTCCTTAAATTTTCTTTTATTGATATCTCATGTGCTGCATACCAGATCTGAATTTCAATCAGTAGTCTGATTAGTTTGTGGTGCTAGCTAGGTTGTGTATTTTTTTGGGTGAAGACTAATTCTCTAAATTTGGTAGGGAACAAAGGAAATTGCTATGTTTTGGGTCCATGCTAAAGGTGTACTCCTAATTTGTTTTTGTATATTGCATACACTTTCTCTATCCACAATTTACAACTCCAATTGTTTAGAGTTTTATGAGTTTCACTTTCTTTGCTACAATGTATAGCTCGAATTCTAGAAAGGTTTTTTTGTTTAATAGTGGTATTATTGTTTTGCTTATACACTTATTTCTCATGATTTTGATTGGAAAACAATCGAGCTTGCTTACTTATATATGTTTAAAGGATACATATATGTATATATGTGTTTTTCTTCTATTTAATTTATGAGATTCAATCCACCCTTATGTTCATTGTTGTTTGTATAGCAAATTCTTAAAATACTCTTGGTGATGATTCTTTTGTTCAAGTAAAGAAATGAGAAATTTATAGACACTTTAAAAATAACTTCTAATGGTTGAAGCGTTAAGTAGGTAAAGTGGAAACTTATATGTCTCCTAACTGCTTTAGCACAAAATTAAGCTCAACATTATTGTGAATGTGTGAGGGTGTTATCGTTTCCATTTTTAGTGTTGCTTTAAACCCATATCTAATAGTTATATTTTTGTTTTTTTTCTTCTAAATCTTAAATCTTAATTGAGTTTTTGAATTGTAGTGATGTTTGCAATGTTTTCTGTCTTGCACTGTAAAATTGTGGTCTTTACTTTTCTGATTTTTAGATTTATTTGTTCTTTGATGTCAATATATTTAACTTTTTATTATTATTTTTTTACAAATAAAAATTTGCATTGCCTATCGGATTATACATTTATCATTACCACGAAAATTGAAGCAAAAAGATAAACACATAAATTTTATTGGAATATTTGTGGTTCTAATGCGAAAATTCTAAAGACCTCCAAGACTAATTGTAAAAAAAAAATATTTATTTAATTCATTCCAGTTTTACAATTGACCCGTGCATCGCACGGGCAAAAACTAGTTTAGAAAAAAGGACAATTTGGTGTATAAATGTAGGGGTGAAAACGGATCGGATACGGACGAATAGTGCTTATACCGTATCCTAAACCATATTTTTTTCTCGAATTCGGAGTCAGATACGGAAAAGCCGGATTCGGATACGAATTCGAAATATTCGGTATACGGATACAGAACGGATATCGGACGAATCCGGGCCGGATTCGAATAACTATAATCGGATAATATATTTCAAATGGAAATCATCAAAATGTAATTGAAACACATAAAAGGGAAGGGAAGGAGGAGTGGGCGGCGGACGCTGGGGGTGAGGGTTTAGGCTTTTTAGTTTTTAATAAGGCCCAATAATGTTATAAGTTATAATAGAGCTTTAATAAAATTAATATAAAATAAAATATATTAAAAAATCCGGGTATCCATATTTATTATCCGGATAATATCCGATAAAATATGGGAAAACTCGAATACGGTCAGATATTATGTATTCCGAATCCGAATCCGAAGTCAACTATCCGTATTCGAATCCGTATCCGCCCGGTTACTAAATTTTTATACCGAATTCGTATCCGACCGGATACGGTTCCGGATCGGTCGGGAAATATCCGATCCGTTTTCACCCCTATATAAATGTACAATTATACCCTTTTTTTAGAATTATATTCGAAAATTACTTTTACATTTAATATAATTTATATTATTCAAATTAAGATTTGATAAAATCACAAATCATCGGTAATCGCGGTCATAAACACAATCTCGAAATTCAAACTTTCCTAAAACTACCCATATTAATAATAAATGATTGTCATGTTAATGATAATTATAACTTCTCCATTAAATTAGGAATAACTACCAATAAGCATTAATTTCGCGATTAATAATGACTTAATGTTATCATTAGGAGAAATAAAAAAATTGTTTAAGAACAAGAATCGACAAGATTAACCAAGCTGGATGGAAAACCATATAAAATAAAAAATAAAGAAGAACATACGAATTAATTAATTATCAAGTAACATAATATATGCTTGACTACATGCTAAAATAATATGCACATTTTAATATATGCTTGACAACATGCTAAAAAAAATACACGAGTTTTATCTTTAATTATGATTAATATAATCATAGTATTATTACATAAATCATGGTGTTATCACCTAAAAAAAATATAATATAAGAAAACTAAATATTCTGCAACTATAAAATTGTTCCACATAATTTATATTTGTTTATAGTTTATATATATAAACAGATTTTTTAGATAAAATCAACTTATAATATTATTCTATTAAACTAATTAACTTGTTATCAGTTGCGTAAAAGAATATATGCGTGGTGATATGCTAGAACGAAATGCACATTTGGAAATATGGAACATATATGCAAATAACATGATATTATCTTTACATACAATTAATATAATCATAGCATTATATAAAATATTAGGCATCAACATAAATATTGGACATAATTTATCTATATTTATAATTAATATATATAAAAGAGATTTTAGATAAATTTTTTACTCATAATATTAAATATTTAAATAAATCAAAATATAAATATTGCTGTGTATTATATTGAGGTTAATTATTAACAAAAATAAGTGTTTAAAATCAAAATATAAAATATATAATGTAATATGTAAGAAAAGTAAATATTTTAAATAAATTATGGATATCATTGAAAGCGTATAATATATTACATATAATAGTCAAAATATTATTATGACATGGATATCATTTAATGGGAAGCAAATAATATTCTTCATATGTACATTTTGCATCAGAATAAATGCAGATATAATATATATTAATTGGAGGGGGATAAGTGTATATAATACTAAACCAAAAAAAAAAAAAAAAAATTAATAAAAAATATTACAGATATTATGAACAATACTAAAAGATAATCACCTCAAATATGTAATAAGAATACAAATGCCTAAAAAAAATTTATGCCAAACCAATAGAACTGGAAAATATAATAATATTGAATAGTGATTCAAACAACTAATTTTTCCGATGAAATCTGGCAATATTCAACTAAACTAACCAAATCAGAATCAGATGATAAAGAACAATTCTTTGTGCAACCAACAGAATAACACATGTCTATCTTAGAAGAAGATAATATGGGCCACATACCAATTATTTCGTTAACAATGTCTTCAAACTTTGAAGATTGTTGAACCCAGATCAACTTGGTTTTCTCTTCGAATTCGAACTTTAAAATCACATCATATTCCATCTCTGATTCTGTAAATTAGCTTCTCCAATTAACTCGTTCAATAAAACCCTAAATCGCATAATATAAAACAGTGACGATGCAGAAAATATCGAAGATCGGACTTTATGTATTTGGAAGAAACATGAACTAATCGAATTATGGATTATTGCATAAAGACAACACCGAATAAAATTGCATACCTTGACAATGGAATGATTCTCGTATGAGATATCGCAGATCGGACTTTGTGTATTTGGAAGAAATATGAACTAATCGAATTATTGATTATTGCAGCAACACCGAATGAAATTGCATACCTTGACAATTGAATGATTCTGGTATGAGATATCGAAGATCGGATAGTTGACCATGGAATGATTCTGTTATGATATATTATGATTTAAAATTTAAATCTAATTTTAATTTACATTGATTTAAAATTTAAAATCTAATCTTAATTTACATTATTAGTGTGGTATAAGAATAAGGGCATAATTGGTTATTTGGTTATAAATTTGACCTTAATTCTAATACTATAATTTTTTGTCTTTATTTTTAATTGGGTCTATAGGAATGTCCCTTATACTAGTTACACTCTAGAAATTGATAACTCAGTTGTTCTTTTTTTTTTTTTTTTTTTTCTGTATTAAAATTATAGTTGTAATCTTTTGAGATGAAGTTGTTGTACGTGCTTTGAACGGATGATCTGGATGTGGGCTTTTGTAAGCACTAAACAAACATATATTTATGATTGGGGTTTATTACGTGTTTATGCGGTTTAATATGATGATTTATGATGATCTTGATGAAGAACAGTGAAGAACACAAGAACTAGCTTCTTGTAGAAGCTAAAACTTTGAGCTTGGGAAGTGTATTGCTTTGGGTTGGGTGAGAAATGTTACTTGAATGTTACAAATGAGTCTCTTAGGTATTATATAGTAGTTTTTGGGTCTGCCCGCCCTTTACACGTGGCATGCCCTCACTTGACCTGAACTTCTGCCCGAAAAGGTGATTGGACAGTGCATTTAATGTTAAACCGCCTCTGTGGTCGTCCTCGGCGGAGGCGAGGAGCTGGGCTACGGTGGTCGCCGGAGGACTTGGTCGTCGGAGAAGGTGGTCGCCAACATCTTCAAGGAAGGTGGTCGCCACCATCTTCGAGGAAGGTGGTCGCCACGCTCTATGCTGTCTCCCAAGGCTTCAACACTTGTCTTTTCTAGTTACCTAAACACGTGCTCGCCAATAACTTTGGGCGAGCACTTAATTATATTAAATACATTACTTTTATTACATTTTCTTCATCTTGTTGACTAGTCGTCGCACGACTTGGTTGACTGGTCCTCGCCACGCAAGCTGGTGACAAGGATTGACTTGTCAAAGATTGACTTCTTTGGCTAGGTATAACATTTGCCCCCTGGTCGCCTTTCTTCGTGTTCGTAGAATAGTAAGGCGAGCAGTGTGATCGTCTTCATGGAAGGCGGACTTGTTTTCGACAAAAAAATCAAATTTGAAATCTTGATGACGAAAGTTGGAGGCGATTGCCTCGTTTCTCACGCCGAGCACGCTTTTCGAAGTACTTTAATGATGGCGGATTTGACGTGTGTCAGGCACGTGGTCGGCGCCCGAAAATTTGAACAGTGCGCGTGCCGACCTCAAAGGTCGCGCGTGAGGCCACTCTCTCACCTCGATTTCGGGAATGACCCCTGTATTTTAGGAAAATTGCAGATTTTACCCCGTTTTCTTGCACATTGGTCCCTGAACACATTTGCCTATAAATAAGACCTCACTTCTCTTGAATCTACTTTTCACTCTTTGCACTTACGAATTTCTTCTCGAGTTCCTTCCAAGCAAAGTTCTTCAAACTTTTCCGGCGACTCTTGGGTGGTTTTCGATCGGCAAAAAGGTAAATAAATCACATTTTCTTCTTTAAAACTTCTTTCTCCCCAATTTCTTAAGAAAAAATGGAGATTGGTGGTGGCTCCGGCGGTGGTTCGCCGCCGTTGGATGGTGGTGCCAGACTTTCCGGCGAGGGTGCTCAACTGGACCTAGTGGAGAGGGTGGTCTCCTCGGATTCCAGGGTTCACTCCCCTGACCCCATCAATGTAGGAGTACCCAACCTTCCGGCCGACAGTTGGGAAGAAATGTTGGCGGTGGTTGCCGTTGCGGTTGCCAACGAAAGCGACGGATCTGTAAGGGAGGATGCCGGTAACGATGCCGAGGAGGAAATCGAGGAGTTCGACTCAGATCTGGGCGACCAAGATTTGAATGTAGAAACGGGCGAGCAGCATGACCCGACCCGAGTAACAGAAACATTGACGAACACTCTCCGCGAGGAGTACGCGGAGATTTCTCGCTACGCGGCGAGCATCAAGGACATTTTGTCCGGGCGAGAAGAGCTCGATGGGGACGAGTTGTCTCGAGAGACTTATTACCAGTATGCAGCCGAGTACCCACTGAGGACGTTTCCTCGCCCTTACCAAGAGGCACATGAATCGGTCTATGCTGCTAGCGAATACGCGAGCACAGTCTCGTTGGCCCAACTTGATATGCCCCGAGGTCGACTCGCCATGCTCTGAGAGGTTTAGATCCGCTCTGCCCTGCCCCATCCTTAAAACAGGGCAAGTCTGCCCCGCCCCGCACGCAGGGCAGGGCAGGCATGGATCCATGTATTATAAAAATTTGCCCTGCCCTGCCCTGAATATAAAAAAATATTATATTAATATATATATATATATATATATTATTTAAGTACGGCCACTATTCCACTAACCCTAATTTAACTTACCCATCCCGCCGCTCACTCTCTCATTGTCTTCAAATCACAATTTCACAAAACACATTTGTTTGTTGTTAAGTATTTTGGATATCATTCTCCGTAAAAAAAAAAAAAGTATTTTGGATATGATTTAGTGAATTTCTAATGTTTAATTTTAATGTGGATTTTTAATATTTATTTTATTGTTTAATTTATTTTAATCTGCATGTTTTATTTGAACTTTTGGAGTGCATGGGTCAGGGCACGAAATGTTGCCCCGCAGCAGGTCGCAGGGTAGGGTAGATACTTATGAACGCAGGGCAGATTTGGATATTTAACTATCTGCCCTGCTCTGCCCCATTGCCATCCCTAAGCCCAAGTGACCAACTCTCAAAGAAAGTACCAATTACCTCGGGACGTTTGCTTCTTCGTTCCGCGAGAGGATGAGAGGGCCGATCAGCCTCCTGAAGGGATGGTCGCCGTGAACGTAGGCATGATGGAGGCCGGACTGAGGTTCCCACTGCACCCCGGAATCACCAGGTTCTTACATTTTCTTGGGGTGGCACCTTCTCAAGTCTTGCCGAACGGATGGTCGAACCTAATCGGACTCCTCACCGTGTTCGGCCTAGAGGCAGTCGAGAATGGTTGTCGGAACACGTGGCTTAGTCCGCGAGAGATCAACTATCTCCTTCAAGCGGCTGAAGCCGGAAAGAAGGTGGGCTACGGCTGGTACTACGTGAAAAGTCGCGATCACTCCAAATTGGTCGAAGGGGTCCCTAACAAAATCCGAGATTGGAAGACCAACTGGTGGTGGGTAGCCGGGGACTGGAAAAGTGCCGAGAGGCTAGATGGATCCTCTGCTCGCCTTCAAATTGCGACTGACTACCAGAGAATTCGTGGTAAGTCTTTTCATTTGTGCTTGTTCTTGTCTATACTGAATAACTCCTCGCTTTTGTAGGTGAAACTGTTCGCGCGAAGACCGCCGAGCACCGTCTATTGCCCGTTTTTCAGTATCACATTTGCTGCGTAGCTCGTCGTCGCTACTTGGAAAGGTCTTGCCGCTTTCTGAACATGGAGTGTATGCGAGAGCGAGCAGGCCTTAGAGTACCTCCTCACCACATCACTCGAGAGTTTCCTCCAGGTATCAAAATATTTCTAAGTCTTTAGTAAAAAAAATTTTCTTCATAAAACTGACTCTTCGTTTTAAGTAGTGGTTCCTGAGAAAGTTGTCACCTATCTTCCTCCGACCATCCAGCTCGAACAAATAATGGTGAGCAAAGCCTTGCGAGCAGCGATAGCCAGTCGCGAGCGCGCGATCATTGAGGGCACAAACAAAAGGAAAGCGTCGGAGACCGCGGGGGCTCCTCCAAAGAAAGTTTCTAAAACGGGCCGAGGGGGTCAACGCCCACCTGCCGCCGAGCAGAGAGTCTCGCCGAGGAGATCTCCGCCGAGGGGTAATTCGCCACCCCCCAAGAAAGCATCCCCCAAGAAGGCATCCCCTCCTCGCAGAACCAAACGGTCGAGGGAAGTTGCCACAAGCTCCTCGGCCGAGCAAAGGGCCCCCGAGGACATCACTCTACTCGGCTGGAATGCCGAACGGGTTGCCAAGTAAGCTCATTAAAAATGCCTAGTATTTTTAGAAATACCTTTTCTGATCGTCTTTGTTCTTTCTCAGGATTGCCGATCACCCGTGTCTCGAACCTTTTAATGAAGATCTCCTCAACTATTACCGGTCGCGGGACCCGACTGATGACGATGAGCTCAATCAGGTCGCGATCAGGGCAATGAAGAACTTTCCCCGATCGCTAACTACAAAATTCGTCGACGAGGTTGGTAGCCACAACTCCACCGAGAACGCGAGACTGATCGCCGTCGAAACTAGTCGCCTATCTTACGCGGCCGAGCAACTTTCCCTCCAGATTTACGAACATCGAAAAACCAATGAGGAGAAAAGTGCGACGATCGCCCAACTGACCAAGGCTAAAGCTGGCCTTGAGAAAATGGTGGCCGACACTGAGAAGAAGCTGGCCGATTCTGAGGCCCAACTTGATGTTGTACGGAAAAAAGATCAAGAAGATCTCCAAATGATCGAAGATATCCGTGCTCGTCTCAAAGCTGCAGAGGACAAGATGTTAGTGAAAACCAGCGAGCTCGCTGCTGCTCGCGAAGAGGTGACCACTCTGCAATCCAAACTCACATCTGCTGAGGATGATTTGGCCACTCTTCGGCGAGATCTAATCGCCGTGAAGAAAGAGCGAGACGATAATGGTTACCTCGCTGCATCTGGGGCAATTTATGCGGTAGCGCTCACTGCCCACAAGCTTGTTCGTCACTTCAAAGAAGTTCATCCAGAAGTGGACGTAACCGAGCTCGTCGGTTTTATTGATAATCTTCTTATGGATGAAGAACCTGTCGAAGGCTCAACTCTCCCCCTGCTCGATCTGATGAGCATGGGACTCATGTTTCCTCGCCTCTTCGCAGTTCCGGTCTTCTTTGAGAGTCTGCCATTAGACTCCCCGGTTCAACAGGGCGAGCAGAGTGCTCCTGCCGAGGTGGTGGGTGTAGGCGAGCAAGGTGCTTCTACCGAAGAAGAGGCTACAGGCGAGCAAGATGCTCTTGTCGAGGGAGAGGCTGCAAGCGAGCAAGATGCTCTTGTCGAGGGAGAGGCTGCAAAGGTTGGAGATCAACCATAAATATGCTCGGCCACTTTTCTTTTTATTTTGTTTATAACTGCTCGGCCACTAGGGCCTTTTTGTAATTTCGGCCTTTCAGGCTTTTCAATGAATGGAGCTTTTTTGCTTATGTTGTGTTCGTTTATTTTTAGTGATCGTCCTCGTCATTGCTTTCCAATTTATGTTTGATTATTTTTTGCAAGCATCTTTCAATGAGTACTTGTCTTTTGAGTTTGAATCTTTCATTGGTTTGTGTTCGTATGTTTTTAGATAGTGATCGTCGTCGTCACTACCTTGCAAGCATCTTTAAGAAAGAGTACTTGTCTTTTAGAGTTAACCATTCGTCGGTTGAACTCGTTTGTTTTTTAGATAGTGATCGTCGTCGTCACTACCTTGCAAGCATCTTTAAGAAAGAGTACTTGTGTTTTAGAGTTAACCATTCGTCGGTTGAACTCGTTTGTTTTTTAGATAGTGATCGTCGTCATCACTACCTTGCAAGCATCTTTAAGAAAGAGTACTTGTCTTTTAGAGTTAACCATTCGTCGGTTGAACTCGTTTGTTTTTTAGATAGTGATCGTCGTCGTCACTACCTTGCAAGCATCTTTAAGAAAGAGTACTTATCTTTTAGAGTTAACCATTCGTCGGTTGAACTCGTTTGTTTTTTAGATAGTGATCGTCGTCGTCACTACCTTGCAAGCATCTTTAAGAAAGAGTACTTGTCTTTTAGAGTTAACCATTCGTCGGTTGAACTCTTTTCTTAGCTGGCTACGCAGAGCCTCATCTAAAATTTCTAAAATTTTTCTAACACTTGACGAAATTTAAAACTTGACATGTATTGAAATGATGACTAGATACAAACTATACAAATGTAAAGAATTTAAAAACTTACTGATAATATTTCTTCAACTTGACCGCATTCCATGGGTACTTGCTCGGCTTGCCTTCGAGGTCTTCTAATTCGTACGATCCGTTCAGGAGTGTGCGTGTCACGCCCCAAATCTAAAAATATTGACCTTTTAAAAAGTAGTTAAAATAACTAATTTTAACGTGCCAAAAATTGAATCTTAAATTTATAACGTTAAAATAAAGGGACGCAATGGCTATAAAAATTAGTTTAAGTATTGCAGCAGAAACAGTTATAATAAAATAGAGAAGTTCACGACTAACTTGTTAACAAAACATCCATAATAAAAACCATAACTTGATTTTAATAGACATGTGTGCAAATGGTCTTTTAATCTTAAATAAATCGTCGTCTCCCATCACCACTCCTCGCCATCCAACTCTTCAACCTGAAATTGTAAATTGTTGGGGGTGAGCATGCAAGCACACTCAGTGGGGTTTAAGTCATTCGATAGTTAATGCTAAAAATAAATAATCAAGTAATTGCAACTTAGTAAATAACATTCACATTGCCACATATGCTTTGCCATTGATACCTTTCCAACTTTGCCATTGTAACCCTGCAAATAGATAATAAACTTTGCCACAAACTTTGCCAATATATACAAACTTTGCCAATATACAAACTTTGCCAATATATACTTTGCCACAAACTTTGCCAATATACAAACTTTGCCAATATATACTTTGCCACAAACTTTGCCAATATACAAACTTTGCCAATATATACTTTGCCACAAACTTTGCCAATATATATTTTGCCACAAACTTTGCCAATATATAATATACTTTGCCAATCGAATAACAATAGAAATGGATTCACATAGTAAACAATTAACTCAAACATTTATCTAAAACATTAAATAGAGAATAACATTGCAATAGAGCTCTACAAACCACCGTAGAGATTAAAGCAATTAAAAACCCACCTCGATATATAAACGTGGAAGTAGTACATGTCGTAATTGTCGTTGCCTCGCATGAGTACAAAAAATAACAAAGAGTCTAGCTATACTCAATTCCTAAACTATACGTAATATAATAAATAAAAGATACAAAAGGACAATTGCATCAAGTGTTTTTATCTATCTCATCATACGTTTTACTACATATATATACAGTAGAAACTCTATAAATTAATAATCTTGGGATCATAAAAATTTATTAATTAAAAGAGTTATTAATTTATCTATAAATTAATATTTTATTAATTTAAAAAACACTCTTTCAAACTTCCACTTCTAATTATTTATTGTATATTGAAGAGTCTAATTTAAAAGAATCCTTCAATATTTCACATTATTATACATCTTGTGTTCATTGTATCACTTTATGAACATTAAAAAATATTTTCAATATAAATATACAAGATCAAAATATGCTAACACAAACAAATCATACACACAACATGACTTCTCATCTTACAGGTGTGAAAAAAATAACAATAACCAACGAGATTCGAAAAACATTATGCAAGTACAACAAGAATAATTCAAGTCTCACTCAAAAGCAATTACAAGGATGAGTTTTTAGTAACTATATATGGTGAAATTTTTAGGTGAAATTAGAGACGAAATTTAAGGTGAAATTGATTTCAACAAAAAAAACAAAAACAATTGAATCATTTTTTAAGAAACATTCATAAATCATTCATGTAATAGGTAATATATATGGGATTATTAATTTATATTTTATTTGGGGTCTATAGAAATTACAAAAAATGTATTATCTTATAATTTTAGCGAGTTTATTAATTTAGCACGCTATCCCCGAGTTGGGACCGGCCAAAAATATTATCTTAGAGAGTTTATTAATTTATGGAGTATTAATTTAAAGAGTTTCTACTGTATATATAGCAATTGTGTCGTGGAGAAGAACTTGAAAAATTGGCTTTTCATTACCTCCATTAAGAGGGAGTTACAAATATAACTTTAATTTCTTTAAATTCTCAAAACTAGAAACGCATGAGGAGAAATGGAGGGTGAAATAACAATTAAATAATTAAATACATGGAATGTAATGTAACGTTTTAAGAATATTAATGAAATTAATACTTCTTGTATTAAAATTGCATGCGCCTATATCTATCTATATATATTATTTTATAATTTCCTTTTAAAAAAAAAATTAAGAATAGATTAAATTTATTATTATTATTATTGTAAAATATCTGGGTATTAATACTTCTTGTATTAAAATTGCATGCGCCTATATCTATCTATATATATTATTTTATAATTTCCTTTAAAAAAAAAAATTAAGAATAGATTAAATTAATTATTATTATTATTGTAAAATATCTGGGTATTACAGTGCGCGTTATTCGGTACGGACCCTCCCAAGTCGGGCTAAGTATACCAATGGACTGTTCCGTCGCCCGTCGAAGTACGAGCTGGCCGATAGTAAAATGGCGAGCACGTACTTTGGTTTTGTAGTAGCGTTCTGACCTTTGTTTGTAGACCACATTTTTCTCGTCCGGTGTTAGTCTTCGCTCTTCTAGGAAGTCCAAGTCGGAGAGTTGTGCATCGTTATTCAACTGCTCGTCATAGTTTGCCACTCGGAAAGTGGCGACCTGTCCTTCTGTTGGTATGAAAGCTTCGGTTCCGAACGCGAGCGCGAACGGAGTCTCACCTGTGGAATTCCTCGTGGTCGTCCGATATGCCCACAGAACCATGTGCAGCTCATCCGCCCATTTGCCCTTCAATCCATCTAGCTTCGCTTTCAAGGTGTGCTTGATGATTTTGTTGATCGCTTCTACCTGACCATTTGATTGTGGATGGTAGGGTGTTGAAAAAAGTTTCTTGATTTTCCACTTTGAGCAGAATTCCAGCATGTCTTGACTTGTAAATTGACGTCCGTTGTCGGTCACTATTGCTCGTGGTAGGCGAACCTGCAAATTATATTCTTCCAGATGAAGCTTATCATCTGAGCCGTTGTGATGGTCTTCAATGCCTTTGCTTCCGTCCATTTGGTGAAGTAATCGACTGCTACGACTACGAAAGTTACCCCCCCCCGACGCCAGGCGGGAAAGGTCCGATGATGTCGATGCCCCACTTCGCGAAGGGCCAAGAGCTATAGACGGAGATGAGCTCGTCTGGAGGTGAGTGAATAGCGGGAGCAAAAGCTTGGCATCTCTTGCACGTCTGGGCGTAATGAATATCATCCTTCTTCAGTGTTGGCCAAAAGTAGCCTTGCCTCATGATTTTTAAAGCGAGCGCTTGCCCCCCTGTATGATTTTCACAGATTCCGTCGTGGATTTCGTGCATGACGATCTTCGCTTCATCTTCTCCGAGGCATTTCAATAAAGGCATTGAAAAACCCCGTTTGTACAGCTGGTCGCCAATAATAGTGTACCTCGCGGACCTGAGTTGCAACTTGGTCGCCTTAACTTTGTAATCCAGGATCTCGCCGGTTTTGATGTACTTGGTGATCGGCGACCTCCAGTCCTCGTCGCTGGTCGCTTCAACCTGTAAAATTTGACTTCTGCTCACTGATGGGGAAGAAATCTTAGTGATGGTCGCTTCTGAAAATATTGCCTCCCCCTCTGAAGTGGCCAGTCGAGCTAAAGCGTCTGCTTGCGTATTCTCCTCCCTAGGGATTTGCTCGATGTAGATTTGATCAAATTTCTCGAGTAATCCTTTCACTAGGTCTTGATACTTCACCATTTGATCGCCGCGAGCCTCGTACTCGCCCGTAATTTGACATACCCCCAGTTGAGAGTCAGAAATTTTTTTCAATTTTCTGGCGCCCACGGCCATAGCCATTTTGATCCCAGCGACCAGAGCCTCGTACTCTGCCTCGTTGTTGGTCGCCCTGTTGGGAAGACAATTGCAGAGTCTACAATTGCAAAACCCTTATTGTGGAAGAAACACCTCATGTTGTGTTTGATGAATCTGTTAATGAGTTCAGGGATAGAAACCTGAATATTGATGAGATAACACAAAGAACAACCAGATTAAGGCTTCAAAGCAAGGAAACAGTGTTTGTAGATGTTGCCCAGCCTGAACTTCATGAAAATAAAAAACTGGACAATCTACCTGATGGCAATCAACCAGAGGACAACCAACCTGAAGGAGAAATTGAACTGACTGACCACATCCCAGTTCAAAACCATGTAACAACTACCAATGAAGAAGCAGGCAATGCTGAGGTAGTTAATGGATCCAATATTCAAGGGGGGACCAATGAAAATGTCAACTTAACTGACAATGAGGACAATACCCCTGAATATGATCCTGAACTTGATCCTTCAATTAACTTTCCTGAATTTAATGAATCTAGTGATCCAACTTCAGATGAGGACAATCCTCCTGAAGGGATCAGGTCTAGAAGGACTTGGTTGCATGACCATCCAACTAGCCTGATACTTGGAAATCCAAGTGAAGGGATCAAAACTAGAAGATTTCATGGAGAAAGTGCTTTGTTTTGTTGTTTCCTTTCAGAACAGGAACCAAAAGATATTGAGGAAGCACTACAGGACACCAACTGGATCATAGCCATGCAAGAAGAGCTGAACCAGTTTACAGAAATGAAGTATGGGAGCTGGTAGATAGACCAACTTATCAAGATGTCATTGGAACCAAATGGGTGTTCAAAAATAAGAAAAATGAAAATGACATCATTGTGAGGAACAAAGCAAGACTGGTGGCCAAAGGATATTGTCAATCTGAAGGGATTGATTATGATGAGACCTTTGCTCCAGTGGCCAGACTTGAGGCAATCAGACTCTTCTTAGCATATGCAGCTCACATGAGATTCAAGGTGTATCAAATGGATGTGAAGAGTGCATTTCTCAATGGGGTGCTTAAAGAAGAAGTATATGTTGAACAGCCGCCAGGCTTTGAAGAAGGAGACAAGGTGTACAGATTGAAGAAAGCCCTCTATGGCTTAAAGTAAGCTCCAAGAGCTTGGTATGACACCTTATCACAGTTTCTTCTAGATCATGGTTTTGTCAAAGGCACTGTTGACAGAACTTTGTTCAGAATCTGTGAAGGAGATGATATTTTGTTAGTCCAAATCTATGTGGATGACATCATATTTGGATCTCCAAATGAGAAGTTGTGTGAGAAGTTTTCCAAACTCATGCAAAGTAAATTTGAGATGTCCATGATGGGATTGATGAATTTCTTCTTAGGACTTCAGGTCACTCAATCTAAGAAAGTAATATTCATCAATCAGGCCAAGTATACAAGGGACATGATCAAGAAATTTGGATGTGCTACAAGCAAGCCAGTCAGAATTCCTATGAATACTAACTGGAAAATGGATCCTGATGAAAGTGGAGAATCAACAAACTCCACCAACTACAGAGGAATCATAGGATCCTTGCTATATCTCACTGCAAGCAGGCCTGATATTACATTTGCAGTTGGAGTGTGTGCAAGATTTCAAGCTAATCCAAAGAAGAGCCATCTTGATGCTGCCAAGAGAATCCTAAGATATCTCAAGGGATCTGAGAATCTTGGATTATGGTATCCAGCTGATGACAACATTGAGCTCACTGGATATTCAGATGCAGACTATGGAGGATGTAGAATTGACAGAAAGTCCACCTCTGGAACATGTCAGTTCTTGGGCAGCAAGCTTATCTCATGGTTCTCCAAGAAGCAAAATACAGTTGCAACTTCAACAACTGAAGCAGAATATGTAGCAGCTGGAAGTTGCTGTGTTCAGATACTTTGGCTCAGGCAGCAACTGAGAGATTACAAAGTCATCTCAAATGAAGTGCCAATATTCTGTGACAACAATAGTGCAATTGCCATCTCACAGAATCCAGTGCTCCACACCAGATGCAAGCATGTGGATATCAAGCATCACTTCATAAGGGATCATGTGGAAAAGAAAGATATCAAACTTGTCAAAATTCACACTGATAAGCAAAAAGCTAATATCTTGACTAAGCCACTAGCTGAAGCAAGGTTCTTGGAACTATCAGCTGAATTAGGCTTACTTGATCCAGGGAAGATGGAGGAATGAAGGAAGGAAGCTCATAAGAAGGGGGAAGTTCATTAAGTTGAACTTCAGCAAGGTTGACCAACCTCACTGAAGCAATCTGTCAAAAAGGGAAAATCAGCAAAGTTGTCCCCAGTGCATTCAGCAATGTTGGTCAGGATGTTTGTCTTAGTGGGACCCACTCAGCAACTTTGGGACCCACTCAGGAATGTTGGTCAGACATATTGACCTTACAGAAGTCAAAACACATCTCAGGATGTTTGTCCGAGTAAATTGGATAATTATTGTTATTCTTAGCATTGATTAGACATTTAAAAGGTTTCTTGATCTAAGAGTAGGCCATTTTAGGATGGCGTGTGCTATAAAGATTTTTGCCCCCAAAATGGCAAATCAGCATTTAATGCAAAATCTCCATTAAGATTTCATGAATTCTTGAGCCATCATCAAGGCCATTGATTTGCATTAAAACTTCATCAAACCGCCTAATGCCCACTACCCCACTTTATCCAATTGGTTTTAACTTTTACTCACTGTCATTATCTATTGACCAACGGTTAATAAATTCCCTTCATATATAAACTCCTCGATTTTTACTTTCTTCCTTACGCACTCATATCTCCAAAAACCTCAAGTTTTTGAAGACCTCTCAAAACCTGCAACTTTTCTCAAAAATCCTTTCTATCTCTCACAATTATTCATGGATCCTAAAATTAAGAGAGAACAACTTGTAGATTTCAATGACTCCTCTTTGGACATTGATTTCTCCTATCTTAGCAACCCAAATTCTCTTTGGTTTGAAAAATTGGTAGCCTTTGACAGCGCAGACACGGAAGTTCATCAAGTCCTCCAATGGCTAAGGGAGGCAGGGCTTGAGAAATTCCTTGGCACCAAGCCTGATTCCTGCATGAATCCTTTCATGGCAGAGTTCTTTGCTCATCTTAGATGGAAGGGCAAAAAGGGTGATGTGTGCACCAAGCTGACATATGCTGAGGAGGATGAAACTGAAGAAAGCCAACACACCATCATCTTCACTGTTGAGGATCTGGATGCTAGCTTTGGGCTACCATCAGAAGGCCAGAATCTAGAGATGTACAAAGAAGGAGATGATCAGGAGTTCTACTATCCATGGATGATAGAACCCAAGAAACTTGTAAGTGCTCAAAACAAGAACACCTTGAAACCAGTTTACAGGCACTTGTTTGATTGTGTGGTGAAAAGTTTGTTGAGCCACTCTGGGAGTGTTGAACAAATCAGTATGCCTAAGTTGAGAGTGATGGCTGCTGTGATTGACTCTGCTGAGAAGAGAGTCAAGTTCAACTGGAAAAACTTCATTCTTGACAAGATGATGAATGAAAAGTTTAAGTTCAAGGAGGTGAAGCACCACAAGGTGGTGGTTGATGGGAGACTCCAGTTTTGCACAAGAGCTAGCTTGCTCTTAGAAAGATTTGCACATTATACTCACCTCCAAGCCAAGCCAAAGCCTTTTCCAGCCCAAAAGGTGATGTTCAGGAAGCTGTCTTCTAAGACAGAAAAGAGAAAGCAGGATGCAGCTTCAAAGAAAGCAGGTGATGTTGTACCAGCAACCAGAGCCTCTCCAAGAAAAAGAAAAGCTCAACCACCAAAAACACAGCCAAAGACAAAGAGGTTGAAGAAGATTCTGAATGAATCTCCCCCAGAAAGCCAGTCAAGAAGTGGAGGAGCCACTTCTGAGGAAATTGAAAAGGTTGCTAATGAAGGAGTCAACCCTCCTGAAGAAGGTGAGGAATTCAGAGAGGTTGTCCCCCTACAGCCTGAGACTGTAACAGAGTATAGGGACCTTGATAAGCCCACAAGGTCTGAAAGAAGGAAAAGAATTATCAAAACTTCTGAGAAGCAGAAGTTGATGGAAGAGGAGAAGAAGAAGAAGAAAGAGTTCTTCAAGGAGATTAGACAAGCAAGTAGGTCTAACTCCAAGTCCAAGTCAAAGCCCAACAGCCCTGAAACCAACTCTCCTGATATTCAGTCTAGAAGAATATCTCCATCAAGGCATGAAGAAGAGGAGTGCAAGACTCCTGAAGATGCCCCAATTATTGCAAATAAAGTCTACTCCACTGAAGGTGCCCCTGACAGATCAGGTATTGATGTGCTGGCTGACTTAGTCAACCTTCAGGATAGGCCATTCTCCCCACTTGATCCCAGATTACTCTCCTACACCAAACTTCTTGAAACTGTTCTTCAAGAAGGTGATCAAGTGGTCCTCCCACCCATTCCAGCCATTCCAATTACCTCTTCAGGAACATTGCTCTCAAAAGCACCTGAATCCCAACTTGTCTTAAGCTCTTCTGAACCCAATCCTTCTAAATCCAACCTACCTGAATCCCAGCTCAACCTACCTGAATCCCAATCCAACCCCCCTGAATCCCAAACCAACTCTTCTGATGAAGAAGATAGTGGTGAAGAGTACACCTATGAAGGGATGTTGAGGCAGATTGCAAGAGCCAATGTGGATGAATTATATCCAGGATAGAAGGCATATCCTGGGCTGCAACAACAGTTCTATGATCTCAGGGCACTTGTTGAGATCAAGGATAGAACAATAGTGGAGATAGCTCAAGCTATCAAGGATAAGGGAGGTAGCTGGTGGCAGGTTGAAGAAAATAGGCTATTACATTTTTCAAATGTAAAGAAGACCAGTGTGTTAACCACTGAGGCCTTATTTTGCACCATTGTTCATGAGAAGGTGTTTGCTGAAAGAGAAAGAATTGCACAAGGAATCAAGCATCCTGATAGCCCATCTGATGATGATAATGATGATGATGATGACAACACCAATCCCAATCCTCCTGGCCTCAACTCTGCTCAGGTACATTACTTGACCTATCATTCTGTTAAGGACTCTGATCATTCAGAGGAGTTGACCAAGGATGGTGACTCAGTCCAAGATGCATTGGCCAAGGATGGTTCTTCTGAACCTGAGGCACAACTTGACAATGTTGAGACTTCCATGGGAGAAGCTAGTTTGGCTAAAGCCTCATCAATGTCAGGACAGTTAGACATTGACCAGCCTTTAGTCATTCAGGATGACTCAGTGGCTTTGGGATGCCCAAGCACTGTGATCTCCCAACAACTGCCCTCTGTGGATCCTGTTGAGGATATGGAGGTGTCAGGTTTAGGAATGGAAGGAGTTGAAAAGGCTGATAGTGATAAAAAATCAGAGGGAGGTGGTGAGAATGATTGTGTGATTACTGGTTCCCTGAGTGCACCAATTATAGAGGGAGAGGAAGTAGAAATATTGGGTGCAGCCCAATATGAGAGTCAGGCTATTCTTCAAGTCAAATCTGAACTTGATGAATCCCTTGGTGAAAGGAGGCCTGATTCTCCAGTGAATGTGAGTTTATCTGTTGATACTGAAGAAAAGAAATTAGTTGAAAATAAGAGTATAGGTGCTGATGAATCAGGCCTATTGGGAGATAAAAAGAATGAGGGTGTTGAGGGAGTTTTTACTAACACTCTTAGTTTTGCAGATTCAGTAGCTGTCACCATTGAGCAAATTTTTGCAGATGCTTCCCTTACAGATATCCCAGTTGATGCTGACATTGACCTTGAAGCAGTTTCAGCAAATGTATCCACATTGAATAAGATGTACTTTGAACAAGCCAACACCACTGAGGCTGGTTTTCAGATTGCTGCTCAAACTGCATCTATCATTGAAGAACAATCAGAAAAGCTGGATACACTGGTCAGGGAAGTTGGGAAGGCTCATGCTGCAACAGTGGATACTCTAGATGGCCAAGGCAAAACTTTAGCCTCTATGGAGATGAGGCTAACTGGCTCAGAAGAGGTGATCCTGCCCACATTAGATGCAAGAATTTGTGGAGTTGAAACTGGACTGCAAACAGTTTCAACAGAAGTAACAAAGGCAAAGGATGAGATGGTGAAGTTCACAAAATCTGTGAAGAAAGAGCAGCATGACCTCAAGAATCTCTACAAGGACAATGTGATAGCTCTAAGAAGGACAATAAAGGATGCCTTGAGGCAAAGGACAGCTGCTCAGAGGAAGAAGGCTGAAGAATTGAAAGCTGCAATAGTGCAAGAGGCTGCAGAAAAGTTCACTGTTGAACTTATGGCCAAAGTGTCTGATCAAGTTGTGGCCAACCTCACTGATCAACTTCAGGACAAACTTGATCAATCACTCAAAGCCACTTTGGATGCCATTGTTGCTCAAAAGATGAAACATGTTCACACATTCTTAAGCATGGCAGATGACAAGATGCAAAACATTCATGATGAGAATGTTTACTTACTGCAGGAGTTGAAGTCCCTCACTCAAGCCCACTCACATCTCTCAGTCTCAATGAGTGAGTTGAAGCCCCAATGTTTTGATAATGCCAAAAAGGGGGAAAGAGAGAGAGCTAGGGCAAAGGGAACCTTGGTGATTGGTGAATCCAAAGGAAAGGAGAAGGTCCCTGATATTGAGGAGGAAGTAGAAGACATTGGGAAAGGCAAAGGCCCAATGAATATTGAAAACTTGACTGAAGAAGAGCAAATTCAGATTGCTGTCAAGGAGTCTATGATGTCAGCTATGGAAAGTCAGGCAAGGAGGCTTCAAAGGCCTGGTGGTGAGTCTGCAGGACTTGACCCCAAGGAGAAGGCTGCTGAAGTAAGGGGGAAAGTGACAAGAGCATCTGAAAGAAAGAGGAAGGAATTGCAAGCCTTCAATGAATTCCCAACTAGCCTGACTCTGCCATCAGAATTTCAGTCTGAAGAAACAACTCCTGTAAGGAAATCCAAGAGGTTGAAGAAAGCAGCCAAGCTGCCAGTTATTGAAGAAGAAGAAGTCGAAGAAGAAGTACAGGACAGAGAGCCTGAAGTTGGTGTGCCCAAACTTGCTGATGATCCTTCTAAGCTGTTTGAAGAAGGATTTGGAAAGGATCCAGAGACACAGGAGAAGCTAGCTCTTCAAAGAGCTAAAGAGAGAATGGATAAGTTGGTTGAGGCCAACAAGGCAAGAGATGAAAGAAGGGAAAACTTCAAAGCTCCAAGAAGGAGGGCTTCTTACAGAAGGCTCAAACCTCAAATGCTGCAAAGATGGGACACTCAATACCCTCACCATGATAAGTGGGTTCCAATCTCACTGAATGATGCATGGGAGGAGGCCAAGAGAAGTTTTGTATATGACTTTTATGTCATTGGGAAGTGGCTTGAAGAGAGTGTAGATGAAGTCTTTGTGCAGTTTATGTTTGAGAACCATAGGGACCTCTACCAAAAGCTGTTTGCAGCAGCTGAGATGGCAAGAGTTGAATTCAAGGCCCCTGATCTTATTCTGTACATGCCTCCTAAGTTCAATGGGAACTTAATTGATGAGGGAAAGATTCTGGAAGAATTCATCAACATCATGAGGATGGAGAAGATGAAGCCTGGCCCTAAAGGAACCAACAAGGATATCTGGGAACTGAAGAAAAGGGTTTGGGCTCAATATGGCATTGCACCTCAAGATGATGGAACTCTCTGATGGATAAGTTCATCTCTTCCCTATCTGTTTTTATGATTTTTATGATTGTTGTTCTGCTGTATCAGTCTAGTGAGTCCTTTTTAATTTTCTGATCTGTAATGCTCTTTGATTTATATAAAAGGATCACTATGTTTCTATCAAGAGATAACAACTCATTATCTCAACTAACCTAACATGACATATCATACTTGATTTATTGTGCTAACAGTTTCTTTCAGGAAAGTTGACCAGATCACTCATCCTGAAGGTAAAGAATAGTATAAGTCAAGTTCCCTTTGTAATAGGTTTTGGCATCATCAAAAAGGGGGAAATTGTTGGGAATAAAATGATACATGTTTTGATTAAATACCAAAACCCCCTGAGACATGCCTAAGTCAAATTGATAGTGTTCTAAAAAAATGTTAGAACACATAGCATAAGGCTAGATGAGAAGCTGAAATGTTAGGCAGCTCTTAAAACAATTAGATGCACAATTTGAGGGGGAAGCTATGCTTTGATGAAGATCTAGATCAAGTCCCCTCAAGGCTCAAATTCTGGAATAATCACTTAAGAGCAAGGACACTCTATGGAAAACCAAATGCTCTGATCAGGAGAGTTGTCCAGAGAAGATGTTCTTATGCAAGAACAAGATTGTAAAGCTCAAAAGAACAAGTCCAATAAGATGCTCTGATCAGGAGAGTTGTCCAGAGAAGCTGTCCATATGCAAGATTGGTAAAATCAAAAGGACAAGCCTAATAAATCTGATCAGGAGAGTTGTCCAAAGAAGCTAGCCATATGCAAGAACAAGTTTACCTAGCTCAAAGGACAAGACTACTCAAAGGTTTTGATCAGGAGAGTTGTCCAGAGAAGCCAACTCTATGTGAAAAGTGCTCTGATGCTAAAAGACCAAATATGTTGATCAGAAGAGTTGTCTAGAAAAGTTGTCTCAGCATGATTGAATCAGAACAGATGCTCTAAAGGTTGAAGGTCAACTATGCTGAAGAATTAGAGACAACCATACCCTAAAGAAATGCAATGCAACATGCTAAGATCATCTTGAAGTGAAATAAAGGGAAAGAGCCAAGTCATCTGAAGAAGAGCAAGCCAACCTTGCTGAAAAGCAAGACTGCTGATAGTGATAAGAAGAGTTGTCCACTTGATAAGGAATGTTGTCCTATCATTGGATCAACCTTCAGAAGCCATGTCCAAGTCCTAACAAGAAGTCAAACATTGGGAAAAGTGCTGGAGAATGAAGACAAAGTCTTACAAGCCGTTTATTACCCAAATGAGGACATGTCACTATCAAGAATCTGTCTTCCAGTTTGAAGAACTCAAGGAAGACATTTATAGCAATTTGGGGCTGCCTCTCCAACGGGCAAATCCTCCATTTTGTCTATAAATATAGAAGTGTGAAGACCATTTGAAAGCACCTCAACAGAATCCAACTACTCAAGTATTCTGAAGCTCATAGAACATTCAAGCTTTCAAAGAGACTATCTTAGTCTTTATACACTTCTTCTAAGCTGATCCCAATTGTATATTCATACACAAGCTTAGAGAGATATCCTATCCTTATACATTGATCTCCATTGTAAAGGATATCTCATTAGTTGGAACCGTACTTCAATCCTTACCCCTTTCAAGTGTGAAAGTGAGAAGGTTGTAGTAGTAGAAGTGGTAGGAGCTGACTGTTGAGAGAAGAACAGTTCAGTTCTGAGTTGAGAAGAGGGTACTAGGACTCTAGACATCCTAGGGATCAATTCACCAAGGAGTGGTGTTCTTGATCAAGTGCACCTTGGCACTATAAAACAAGTTAATTCCAAGAGAGAAGGAATTATCCTGTTAAATCAGGGAAAGTGGATGTAGGAGCTTGAGTCTCTGAACCACTATAAATCTCCTGTGTTGATTTACTTTACAAGCACTTACATTCATTCAACACTGCACACAAAACTGATCTTTCAAAGATACATATTCAAAGACTGTGCAAAACTGATTTGGACAAGTTCCCTGAAACTTAACTGGACTGTTTTGGATTGACAAAGTGATTTCAGAATCTTAAGGAGTCTAAACTTAAAGGGCCAACCACTATTCCGCACATATAACTCCTCTAGATAGCTATTCAACTAAGTACTCAATAGTACTTAGTAGTTTGATTATCTTAAAAGAGTTAATCATCTTCAGCAGAGTTGTCCAAGACAACCTTGCTGAGTCTTGGTTTGATCTCAAGTTGAAAAGATTTGCATACAAGTGGATTCCCCCCCCCCCCATACACTTGTTATATACTCTTTTCAGGACCAACAAATATGATTTTGATTTAGATACCAAAACCCCTGATTGATGATGTTCAGATTAGTTGAGATATGCTCAAGTCTAGTTCAGACAAGTTGTCTCAGAACACTTGAGTAAGTAGAATGCTTAAGTTAAAAATCTCAGAAATGTTGTGAGATTTTAGAGTTCAGGATAGTTGTCCAAAGCTGAATGTTAGGCAGCTTGATATGTATTAAGTCTCTAGGCCAAAGTTGTTGAACTTGCAAGACAAGCTGACCAAGTGAACAACTGAGCTGAAGAGATCAAGAGTGTTAAGGCAATGCTCATAAATGCAAATGATCAGAACAACTAAAGTGCAAATGATCAAGAGCATTGAATGCCAAAGCTCACAGAAGACACATTCAATGAAGCATTTATTGCCAATCATGCCTGAACCAAGCATTGAAGACTTGAAGCATTAAAGAGTGAAGCATTGAATGAATGTTGGAACATTCTAAATTGCAGCAGGAATGTTCAGGGAGCTTGTCCCATCTGACCATTGGTTGAGTGTAGCTTCTGCCATAAATCAACCTTGGGAAATGTGCATATTTGGAATCTGACACAAGTCTTCTCAGCCGCATTTTTCAGAAGTCAACACATTCATTCAAGCAACCATTGAAGAAGCCTTTTACACAGTGGATAAAAGGTTACCAAGCTTCATAACCGTTTCAATGGTGCTGCAAATAGACATATTTGAATTGCTATCCCTCCAACGGTTAGTTGTTCAAATTTGCCTATAAATACAGAAGTGATCAAAGGGATTCATCATCCAACTACAAGCTATCAAACTATCATCAAGCTTTCAAAGGAAACCAAGTTGTTCTTCAGAATCCCAAGTTTCCTGAATCACTTCATTTAGCTAAGCCAATCTTTGTAAACATCCAAAGCTTAGCCTTGAGATATCCTAAGCCTTTACAACTGTTCTTATTGTAAAGGGTATCTCTATTAGTTGGAACCAAACCTCAAACCCTTATCTCATTTAGTGAAGAAAGTGTTTGTTGTAGAAGTGAGGAGTTAAGGACTGTCATTGTGAAAAACGGTCTTAACTCAGAGAGATTGAGCACTAGGACTCAGATTATCCTAGGGATCAAAACACTAAGAGAGTGTTGCTGATAAGTGCACCTTGGCACTATAAAACAAGCTAATTCCATTGAGAAGGAATTATCCTGTTCAATCAGGGAAAGTGGATGTAGGAGCTTGAGTCTCTGAACCACTATAAACTTGTGTGCCATTTACTTACTGCACTCTTTATTGCACTTATATTCAATCATATTTCAAAGAGCAAAACTCAGTAAGCTAAGAAAAACAGTTTTGGACAAAGCCCCTGATAACTGTGTTTTTCAGAAATCAACTTGGAGTATTTTCTTGAGTCAAAGGCCAACCACATTCCGCACTAAGCAACTCTCTTAGATATTTAGCCAACTGATCACTTAATAGTAATCAGTAGGACAAGTATCTATCAAAGTTCCCACTCAGGCTTGTTGTGAGACAACTTGCCTGATAAGACAAGTTTGTTAAAAAGAAAAGAATTTGCATACACAAGTGCATTCCCCCCCCCCCCCCATACACTTGTGTTATACTCCACCAAGGACCAACACGCCCGATACTCGAATTCGATCGCCGAAGCAAACGTCTGTCCGGTTGGACTGGTGAGGACGATTCCTGCCCAAACTTTGGTGCTCGTCGACGAGCCATCTACGAACAGTATCCAAGGAAGTTCGATTTCCTTGTCAAGTTTATCCGGGAAAGTGAGTTCCGCTATGAATTCTGCCAGTACTTGTCCCTTGATTGCCGTTCTGGGTGCGTAGGTGAGCCCAAATTGCCCGATTTCCACCGACCATTTCAAAAGTCTTCTAGTGGTATCCGGACGATGCAGTGCTCGCCGAAGAGGAAATGTTGTGAGGACGACCACCTCGTGGTCGAACAGGTACTGCCTTAGTTTTCTGACGCTCATGACTAAGGCGTACGCTAATTTTTCCATTGGAGTGTATCTCAACTCCGCATCTCTCAGTGATTGACTTACGTAGTAGATTGGCAGATGTGTGCTCCCCTCTGCTCGGACGAGCAAAATAGAGATACAAAATTTCGCCCGGGACTGGCTTAGATAGGACCTTCGGATCCGATAGATATTCCTTCAGCTTTTCGAAAGCTTTCTCACACTCGTCGGTCCATTCGAACCTAACTTTTTTCAAAGCATCGAAAAAAGGTTTGCAACGATCGCCCGTTCGTGCAATGAATCTATTCAGCGATGCTAGGCATCCTGTCAACCTCTTTAATTCTTTTACATTCCTTGGGCTTTGCATGTCGATGACTGCTTGAATTTTACTCGGATTCGCCTCGATGCCCCGCTGGCTAACCAAGTGCCCCAGAAATTTTCCGGAGCTAACTCCAAAACTGCACTTCTTTGGATTTAACTTCATGTTGTACTCTTTCAGAATATCGAATGTCATGGCAAGGTGGTTTAGGTGATCCTCTTTCCGCAAGCTTTTGACAACGATGTCGTCGATATAGACCTCCACCGTCTCGCCGACGTGTTTCTCAAACATCTTATTTACCAGTCTTTGGTATGTTGCCCCCGCGTTTTTCAAACCGAAAGGCATTCTCTTCCAGCTGTACATGTCGGTCGCCGTCATGAAAGCCGTGTGTTGCTGGTCGTCGGGATGCATCGCAATCTGATGGTATCCCGCGAAAGCATCCATAAAAGTTAACATCTCGTGCCCCGCTGTATTATCTACCAAATGATCGATGTGGGGCATCGGAAAGTGATCTTTCGGACAAGCGTCGTTTAGATCTGTGAAGTCTATACACAATCTCCACGACCCGGTCGTTTTTCTGACGAGCACTGGATTTGCCAACCACTCTGGATCAGTTCCAGTTTTCTCGATTAATTTGTTGTCGATCAATTTCTTGTCTTCGACCGCCATAGCCGCATATTTATCAGGCCCAAATTTTCTTCGTTTTTTGGTGATGGGTCTTCTTGTTGGATCAATATTCAATCTGTGGCAGGCATGGTTCGTGTCAATGCCCACCATATCCTCGTGCGACCAGACGAATGCTCTGATGTTTTCTTTCAAAAATGCTACCATATCTGACTGCAATTGTACTGGTAAATTTGAACCTATGAATACCTCGAGTTCCGAACGAGCTTCGTTTAGGTGGATGGTTTCAAGGTCCTCCGCTGGAGTTGCCCGCTCTTTAGGCTCCTTCCAACGAGGATCCTCGATTCCGAACTCTGGCTCAAAGCCTAGCCTAGGTTCCAGATCTGGAATGTTTTCTGG
Source organism: Galeopsis tetrahit (assembly GCA_963675135.1). NCBI lineage: Eukaryota > Viridiplantae > Streptophyta > Magnoliopsida > Lamiales > Lamiaceae > Galeopsis > Galeopsis tetrahit. Next base: position 646,939 of record OY776134.1, read on the forward strand.
AACCTGGTCGTCGGGGATCTGATCGCCCGAATCTGCCTGCTCGTCAATCTCCATTGGAGTGTGGTCGTCCACTTCCATGGAAACATGCTCGTTCACCTCCACTTGGTGGTCGTCGAAATGTCGACTGGACTCCCCAACTTCGATTTTTTTATACTTGCTAGGAAGACCCTCCAGGTAGTTCATTTGTTCTTTTTGTTCTTGACACTCAATATACTTTCCAGTCATAGGAGTTACTTTAGAATGACGCTTAGCAAAACGGACGAGACACTCCCTTGCCCGCGTCTAGTCTCCCTTGACGGTTATAACTCCCACCGGGGTCGGAAACTTTACATAGTAATAGAAAGTAGAGGCGGTCGCCTTGAACTCGTCAAAAAAAGGTCGGCCGAGGAAAACATTGTAAGAAGATGGCATGTCGACGATCATGAAGTCGAGATGCCGAGTGTAATGCATTGCTGGCTCTTTCGACGATGCCAGCTCCAATGATAGCCTGATTTTCCCAAGGGGGAGGTTGCGCGTATCTCCGAAACCTACGATAATATCATCGCAAGGCTCGATATATTCAGCATATACGCCGAGAGCATCCAGAGTATGCTTGAAAAGTACGTTGGTGTATGCCCCGGTGTCGACCATCATGCGATGGAAATTTGTGCCCATAATCTTCCCAGAGACGACCAAAGCATCATTATTTGGTTGGACCACTCCGTTGAGATCATCGTCCGTAAAGAGGACTTGGTGCGAGATGGGCTTTTCGGCAGCCGCTGCGACGCACACTTGATGCACATTATTGAGTGCTCGCATCTCACTCTGTTGTTAGCGAACAGACATAGCATTACCAGATTCCGTACCCCCTACTAGGCCTTCTATCACCAGGTTTAGATCGCCGACGAAGTCGACGTTGCCCGGAGGAGTGTTCGGCATGGGGGGAGTCAGTTTCTAGCGATTCAACTGTTGGCGCAGGTCGTCGCGACGTTTCTTGCCCCTGTTGTCGCCATTCCCATCCCTGGGCTTGATGAATTGGGCGAGCTTGCCCTCGTTGTATAACTTGAAGAGATTTCTCACCAAGTCTCGGCACCCATTGGTGTGGTGGCCGATGGAGTTGTGGTAGTAGCAGAATTTACTACCATCCAAATTATCCTCGTTCGTATGCATTGGCTTTTTGCTTGGGGGAGCAGATTCTTTCCCCTGATTGCATCGAAAATGCCCCTAGGATCAAAAGAGAGGGCTTCCCTGAATTGAATGATCTCCGGGGACTCCTCGAAAGGTCTGAAATTTGTTGGGCGAGCACTGCCGCCCTGAGTGGTTGCTTTTTTTGGCTGGGACGGCTCCCCAGTGTTGAAATTTTTCTTTAGCCAGACTTTCTTGGCCGCTTCAGGCTGCTCGTTAGCCTTGGCGGCGTCCATTATATCTTCCATCTGAATAAAATTTCCAGCCCGAGTGCGGAAATCCGCATAGGAAACTGGGAAAACGGTATGCATAGATTCCCAGAGTTTGGAACCTATCCTCAGACCGGAAACAGCCGAGATCAACTTTGTCTCGTCATTCACTGCCTTCCCATCAATCACCAACCTATCGAAGCGCTCGATAAAGTCCTTGCCTGATTCGGTCAGTGTTTGGCGAACGTTTGCCAAACGTTGCTTTGAGGCTGGGCGAGCAGCAATTGACCCAAAGTAGGTCAAGAATTGTTGCCCCAGCTCAAGGAAAGAAGTGATGGATCCGGCACCCAAAGTAGTGTACCAGCGATGAGCTCGGTCTCCCAAGGTCAGGGAGAAGTTTCTGCACTGAGTGGCGTTCGTTGCCCCAATTGAGGCCATGTAGTTCGAGTACTTGGACAAGTGTACCCTGGGGTCGGACATTCCATCGTATGCTGCCATAGAAGGCATCTGAATCTTTCTCTGAATGGGGGCGGTGAAGACCGTAACACTTAGTGGAGGAGCGGGCAGAGTGATTGGTGGGGCAGTTCCTTGCTTTGATTAGACCACCTCTGCTCGCAAGGTCTCCATTTCTAGCTTCATCAATTTATGTGACTCGATGAACTGGGCGATCTGCCCTTCCTCGGTAGTCTGTGGTCGGGAGACGACGACCTCGTCTCGTCGGCTCCTGTGAGATGCGGCCGAGCGATCATCATGGCGTGATCGCCTGGGGGAATGATGTCTCTCTGATTGGTGGCTGCGATAACTCTTTGATGGAGCTCGCGAGCCCGGCCCCACTCGGTCGAGGGCGGAGATCCTGTCTCCCTGGCCTCTTTTCCCACCACGATCTCGGTGGTCGTCATTCCTTGGTCGGCGCCTGATATTGAAAGGTACTGGGCGAGGAGCTTTCGGGTCCTTATCGCCCACACGGTTAAAAACAGAGTTCCGACCATGCGAATCCCTAGTATGACTGTTGTGGGAACGATCGTGATCTTTATTCTTCCCCTTGTCCTGGGGATGTATAAAGTATGAGTGATAGGAGCGGTCGTCCTCGTCATTCACGTTGGCTCTCGCTTTCTCCTTGCGAGCTCTGTCGAAGGCCTGATCCTTGGCCTTCTCAATCTCCTCTGCTTCGTTCTGCCTCCTCTTCTCAATGAGGAAGTCAGTGAAGTCTTTCAGGTTTTGGGGATCTTTCAAGATGTCCCCCACGTTGATGTTCCCGAAAGGATTTGGCGTCGGAGCCACCGGCGGCGGAAGGTGTTCGTTCCCTCCGGGCGGTGGGACTCCATCAAGACATCGCAAAAGAGTGTCTACTGGCAAACAATTACAAAGATAAAATTGTTCTAAGCTTTCGACGCTTAAAAACAAAAGATTTGAGTTCTTACGCAGAAGAATGTGCTATTACAACTACTATCTTGCGAAGTAACAACACAAAAAAGCTTAAAAACACGATTACAAGGAGATCAAACTCCAAAATATGTCTCGAATACCGCAGTCTCGAATACCGCAAATATTCAAGAACGCGAAAATAAATAAAATACGTAAACGATGCTCTAAACGGTATATCTACCGATTAAAACCTGAAATAAGGAGTTTGCAAGCCGATCGCTCGATGATCGGTTGAAACTGTGATGAAGAACACGTAAAAGGACCCCTCCTTCTAGCGCCAAATGTTGTACGTGCTTTGAACGAATGATCTGGATGTGGGCTTTTGTAAGCACTAAACAAACATATATTTATGATCGGGGTTTATTACGTGTTTATGCGGTTTAATATGATGATTTATGATGATCTTGATAAAGAACAGTGAAGAACACAAGAACTAGCTTCTTGGAGAAGCTAAAGCTTTGAGCTTGGGAAGTGTATTGCTTTGGGTTGGGTGAGAAATGTTACTTGAATGTTACAAATGAGCCTCTTAGGCATTATATAGTAGTTTTTGGGGTTGTCCGCCCTTTACACGTGGCATGCCCTCACTGGACCTGAACTTCTGCCCAAAAAGGTGATTGGATAGTGCATTTAATGCTAAACCGCCTCTGTGGTCGTCCTCGGCGGAGGCGAGGAGCTGGGCTACGGTGGTCGCCGGAGGACCTGGTCGTCGGAGAAGGTGGTCGCCAACATCTTCGAGGAAGGTCGTCGCCACGCTCTATGCTGTCTCCCAAGGCTTCAACACTTGTCTTTTCTAGTTACCTAAACACGTGCTCGCCAACAACTTTGGGCGAGCACTTAATTATATTAAATACATTACTTTTATTACATTTTCTTCATCTTGTTGACTAGTCGTCGCACGACTTGATTGACTGGTCCTCGCCACGCAAGCTGGTGACTAGGATTAACTTGTCAAAGATTGACTTTGACTAGGTATAACAGAAGTATGGTTATATCTTATAGACTATAATCTAAATTCATTTGAAATAAAATTTTATTTTAAATAAAAATAAATTCAATTGAAAATAGGTTAATTCCTTATCAAACTTTATTACTTATATTATTATATTATTAATTTTAATTTAAAAGTAAATTGTGCACATTTAATTATTTGTACGTTAACTTTATTTTATTATTTAATTTTAGTCTTTATACAGTTTTGATTGTAGAAGTAATTAATTTTTTTTTTTTTAAAACCGTAGAAGTAATTAATTAGTGTAATATAAAAGAATTATTAAGACTACTATATTTAGAGCTATCAAAATGGGCTAGGTCCGTTGGATCGGTCCGTTCCCACCCATTAAAAATGTGGGTTGTGTTGAATAATACAAGCTCGTTTAAGATGTGGGTCCGTATGGGTTAGACCGTATGGATTGTGAATTTTGACTGGTTGGACCGCGAACGGGACGGGTTGGCCCGCATACTCTTTTTTTTTAAGGTTAAATGAAGTTTTACTTATTAAGTTGAATTAGCAAGACATGATATTAGAAATTTATGGATTCAATTCAATTTTTAAATGAAGATACAAAATTACAAAATATTATACTAAACAAAATTGAGATTTGAGAATGAGAATACACCACTGTCGTCCATGTATTCACATAATTCAGAGAGAGATTTGATAATTAATGTAGATTTGAATTTTTTTTAACTTTCTCTTTATAAATGCATAATTATCATGAGTAGATTGAGAGAGTATATGGTGATATGTGTATTTATAAATTGATACTTGTTACTGATAGTTGGGTTGATTTGCCCATTAAACTTTCGGTGAATATTATATATTGATTATGCCATTTTTGGAATAAGAATTTAAACAATATTAAGGTTTAAATTTTAGTTCGATTGATTTGTCAATTAAACAAAAAATCTTATTTGAGGTTTACTTTTTAATTATAAGAGATTAAAATTATTCAAGTGGTGTATTTAATTAAAGATTATCCAAAATTATTCGTACTTTATTTTTTTTTATTTTTAGTAATTATTTATGTATTGTTTAAAATTTATTTTATATATATATAATAATAAATGTGAAAAAAAAAAAGTATTATGAAAAAGTTCGTGGGATAGTCCGCAACTCGCTATGGATTGGGTTGAATTGAGTATTTTTCAACCTGCCCCCGCCATGGACCGGCCCGTCAAAACTCGCAAAATGATGGGTTGAGGTGGGTTATGGACCGTACCTACCGCTCCGTCAGCCCATTTTAATAACTCTATCTATATCCAATGCCAATTTCTTTCTATAGTAGGTGCTTATCTTTCGAAACATGTATTCATACATGGACAGATATATGTTGCAGTTAAAAGTAAGAGTGAATTGATATATAAATATTGATAATTATTTGAAAATAAAAAAATATATAAACGTACAATAAATATTGTCTATGACAATAAGAATGTTTTTATATTGATTTCTTTTATAAATAAAAGTATAATTCCCTATTATGTTATATATATATATATATATAATTTTTTGCTACACCATTTCATCTTTTATCTTTTAATAATAAATTTACAAATTTATATATACATGTTTCAAAAAAAAAATTAAATTAAAATATATTATAAATTTATTTCAACTCCGCGTAAAACGCGAGTCTTACGTACACTAATACAAAATAAACACCAATTATATATTCTATAAATAATGAATAACAAGAAATATAATTCATCTCAATTTCACGTGTCATCCTTTTACAATAATTAAGTACTCCCTCCACTTTTAAATAAGTGTCACTTTGTCTTTTTAATTATTTTTATAATAAGTGTCATTCTATGTTTTTTTCTTTAATTTTGACAATTTTACCCTTATAAATTAATTTGCCTTCATTTTCAATTAATATAGTAGCATAAATCATGGAAAAATCATAAATATTGTATATATGAATACCACATACATTATTGACCACATTCTTTACTAAACAAAAATTTAATATCAAAATTATTTATCATTAATGAAGGGTAATATTGACCACAATTTAATATCTTAATTTGTTGAAAAATGTTCAAATGACACTTATTAAAAAATTGAGGGAGTAATAAATTAGGATTAATGTGATGTTGCTAGCAATTAAGACATGCATACTATAAAAGGGTTGTTGACCTAATGAATAATTCACAATCTCATATCTTAGCACAAATATTACTCTCTCTCCCTCAAAATTCTAAGCTTACTCTCTCCCTGGTAGGTGTGGGAATAATGAACAATTTTTTTTTTAAAAGCGTATGAAGCCCCAAAGTTGTACGTTGTCATGTTGTTTTAGTGACGAATAAGGTTATTTTTTGATTTTTTGAAAACTAATTAAAGACTAGAATGAAAACACAAGATAAAATGAAAGTATCTATATTATTTAGCTAAATCAAGAAACAATTGAAATAACAATTATACTAACTTCTGATGAGAAAGTGTAAGCTAAGAAGATTACTTTGGATGTATTGGTCCCTAAACACGAGTATGTATGCTGGTCAAAGTCTAGAGGGGCGAGAGGGTGAATAAACTTTGTAACCTTAAAATTTTTTTGCGTGCTGGATCAGATGAGACAACAGAGTGCGAGTGTAGAACAACAAGGATAGATAACTAACCTACTGATTGCTTGTTAGTTGATCAGTTGAACAACTATTTATTCAGTTGTTAGTGTGAAATTGTGTAAGCCTTAAATATTTAGACTCATGGGTTGAATGAAAACCTTTTAACAAAGAATGACTTTGGTAAAAAAAAACAGATGACTAGTTCAGTATACTTGATGTCTTCTAATTATGGAAATAACACTTTGTGAGTTTTGACTCTTATGAAAACTTATGTAATGAAATATATGCAAATGAATAAAGAATAAAGAATAAAGCAGTAAAAAAATAAATAACACAAGATTTATAGTGGTTCAGACAACTCGTCATACGTCCACTCTCACAATTCCAACTGGAAAGTTAATTTCTTATAAATAAGGTACTTGCTACTTTATACTCCAAAGAGAAAACTTGTGATCTCGATACACTGCCTTTAATGCAGTTGAATCTACTTGTTATTACGAGAACAAGTACTCTTACATACTTACGTTGGATGAAAAATCAAACTTGACTTCTAAGAAGGTAGGGTTTGAGTTTTTCTAAATGTACCAACTAGTGTGATGAACAAAAAAGTTATATTAACACTTTTCTAAGTTTAGGATATATGAAATCGAATACAACTTTAGATATAGGAAACTTAGAGATATTGAATACAAAGATCGAATGCTGGCTTTAAAGAACTCTAAAGATTTCAGATAACTTGAAATTAAGATGAACTTGCTCGGCTGATGTGGAAGTTCTTGCTTGGAGTTTTCGTCACTTGTTACTTGAACAACATCTTGTATTTGAGCTCGAAACTAGTCGTTGCATCAAATCTTCTATGTATGGGCCGAGATCTTAATGGAAGTGATTCTTTAGGAAATTATGGTATGATCATACCTAATAAAGAAATATGCATTTAATTTAGTTGTACAGTTCTGAAATATCTCTGAAATCCTAGTCCAAATCAACTCAATATCTATGTTGGTATATTCTGATTGGTCCACGTCGGTTGAGTTGGTTAGGAGAACAGTCTTGTCTTCAGATGAGGCTGTCAGACGAAGTCCGATATTTTCTTTTGGCTGATAGACTGAGTCAATCAACTGAGTAGCTTTTCTGAAACGTTAAGGCTTCTGGACAAGATCCTATAGAGTCCATATCAGCTAGCATCTTCTAGTCGGCTGATCTCTCAAGTAGCTATCTCTTCTGACTAAGGTATATAAGGAGGACCTTGTCATCTGATTTCACTAATGGTCTTCCTTGTCTTCTGGTCTTTAGTCTTCTACTCTTCAAGTCTTGAGCATAACTAATTCCACATGACTAAGACTAAAACAAAATACTAACTACTAAGCTTTATAAGACACTACAGGAAATTACACTTTACATGACGATTTTTTTTGTGACGACACCAAATTCGTCACAATTTGTTAATTAAAGGTGACAAATTTAATTTTCGTCACTTAATAACTAGTATTCGTGACAAAATTTTATTTTGTCACCAATAATATTTTTATTCATGACGAAATTTTATTTTGTCACCAATAATATCTTTTTTCGTCACCAATTTGAAAATATCATGACGACAATAAGAAATTTGTCACAAAAATGTTTGGTGACAAAATTTATAATAATATGTGACGCTATTCATCGTCATGAAAAATAATATTTTCATGACGATGCTATGTTTTGTCATTATTTATTCAAAATAAGTAGTGACGCAATTATTTTGTCACAATATTCTTTGGTGACGACATTCATAGTAATTTGTGACTATAATATTCGTCATATAATACAACATTTTCATGACGATTTTATGTTTCATCATTAATTATTCTAAATAATTAGTGACATATCCTTTCGTCATCAATATTTATATATAGTGACGATTAATATTATTTCGTCACAATATTATTTGGCGACGATGTTCATTGTAATTAGAGACGATAATCATCGTCATATAATATAATATTTTCATGACAATTTTATGTTTCATCATTAATTGTTCAGAATAATTAGTGACACATCCTTTCGTCACCAATATTTATATATGGTGACAATTAATAATCATTTGTCATTTTTCACAAAAGAGGATCATAAATTTCATAACAATCTTTTGGTGACACATGAATTTTGTCATCATTTGTTACATAAACATTAAATTTTTATCTTTGTGACATTCTATTGTTGTCATTATTAATAATTTAATTTGTCACTAATTAGTGCTTCCTTCGTTTTGTAATTACTGATTACTTACACGCTTTTTTTACTGAGACAACATCTTAAAATTAAATACACACCCAAATATAAAAATAATATACAAAATTAATTTATAACGACTATTAATAATGACAAAGAAAATGTTTAAAAAACATCTTCCCAATTCTGAAAAAACACATCACGACAAAAAAAATGTGTTTTTCATAACAAAAATAAAAACAATTGTTGCAATTCATAAGAAAATGCCCTTATTATGTCACAATGACTAAATTACTTCCTATTAACGATTATATTTTTTAAATTTTCAACCGTTTTCCAATTATATAAGCAATTGTTGAAAAAATTCAATAAAAATTCCAACACCTAAGAAAACCATTAGAATTTATTGTTAGAAAATGCTTTGGAATTTTAAATAAATTATTCCAACGACTACAGACAAATATTCCAACGACACAAAATTATTTCAATGAAAAATTCAACAGAGATTCCAACGACACAAAATTATTCCAATGAAAATCCAGCGAAGATTCGAACGACATAAAGTCGTTGGAATGATTTTCCTAAATCAAAATGATATGGTTATATCGTATTTCAATGACATTTTTTTAATTATTCCAATGAAAATTTCATTAGCTCTACACCGTTTGAATGATTTCCCTAAATTTAATGATATTTTTATATCTAATTCCAATTGAATTTTCAACAACACATTAAAAATAATGAAAAATATCTAAAAGACTATGAAACTGAATAATAGAAAATAAATCTGTATATATTCTTTTCTAACTAAAAATTATATACAAGAAATGCAAAATATTTGAAATTTAATGACAGAAATATGAATATTTCAAAAAATGAAATATGCAGCCTCATCGATGATAGATATACTTTGCTTAGAACATATATATGTAGATTAATATAGGAACTCGGAGATCAGCGCTTCAAAGGTGAAAAAAGTGATGATTACTGCAAAATAACACCTATTTAGCACAAAGTGGAACATTAATTTCAGTTGAACTATGTAATTGACATCCAAACAACAATCTAAGTAAGCTCTTATTGTCAACATAATTCACTAAATAACATAAAAAAATAATTTAGCTCGATTTTGCCTGCAGCATCCACAACACTAGTTACTTGAAGAGGGGAGCATGGTAATGACTTATTACTAACTTACAAATAGTAAGTTGTATACTGCTACGATATTAGAATGGTTTGATAGAGCATTCACCTTAATATACATGAGATAACTGTAAAGCTTAGGATCAAGAGTGGAGAGTTCATCTAGAAAGCAATAGCACCCCAACAACTTTTGCACAAATACGTGTGAAAAATAAAAGTCAAGTAATATATCATGCCACCCAGAAACAAAATTTTATATACAAGAAATGCACAATATTTGAAATTTGATGACAAAAATATGAATATTTTAAAAAGGAATATGCAGCATCATCAACGAAGGATATACATTGCTTAGAAAAGATGTATGCAATTATTAGGAATTAATATACAAGAATTAATTCTCAGCCTCTCTACAAGTTCGGACTTTTAGATGAGATGAGACGGAATTCTTTCAGCAACTAATATAGGAACTCAGGCATTAGTGCTTAAATTCCAGATTTTGAGCAAAGTGCCCAATAACTAAATGAACCCATGCTAAGTGCCATGTTTATCTCAATTAATACAGGAAGTCAGGCATTAGTGCTTAAATTCCAGATTTTGAGCAAAGTGCCCAATAACTAAATAAACCCATGCTACGTGCCATGCTTATCTAAAAGACTCCAGAAACGGAATAATAAAATGGGAATATATCGAAGAATGTAATTTATCATATGAAATATCACTAGACTCACTTCAAATACTTGGTCATTTCCACCACCACATTAATCCAGAGGGCTTCATCAGAAATATATCAAACAATGAATATGTGACACAATTTACCATTCTTCTGAAATAGGAAGCACAACAATAGATAATTCCAGAACTTCATCAATAGAGGGAGAGGGGGAAAATATGAGTGACACAATGCGTAATAGGAGGAGGTACACATATACATACCCACACACACATGTATATATATATTTCACACACACTGACATCAATGTACAATAAGATATAATTACCAATGAAAGAACAAAACTGTGTATGGATTGCTTCTTTTGCTTTTCTATGGGACAAATTTCACAATTGTTATGCATATCAGCAGACTTTATATTCAATTCCCTTATATGAGACATGTATCTAGTGGAAACATGGTCTGGCCTAGAATGTCAAAGATCAAACAAGCTAGAACTTAAAACAGAGTTTACAGAGTAAGTAACTTCCAATTTGTAAATGCCACATTCTTGTTCAGCAGTACAAATCACCTTGTAATTGGTGTTCTCCTGCAAAACACAGTGTGAGGCCAAAAAACTTACAGTGCGTGCAATTCGAATATCCAGTTAAATGACTAACATATAGTAACGAATTAAATGTAAATTCAGGGACATATAAAACATTACGTAGAGTCAATAATTCATTTAGCACAATGTTTTCAATATGAGTTGCGGTAGCAATATCATTGTTTGGCAAACATACCTTAATATCAGAAACTGAAGGTGTATTAGTGAACAATTTTAAATCAGAAACCATATAATCTGTGGCTCCTGCATCCATTTGAAAATATGAGTCAAATTATTCTTACAGTTCATCTATGGATATAATTGAGTTACGGATATTAAAAACTTGATACCAACTCTAAGCGCTAAATCCCAAATATAATGTGTTGGTGTGTAGTCCAATTTGTAAAACAAAATACCAAAATTGTTGACTGCAAAAACAAACCAAAGTAGAGCAAAACTTAAGTGGCAAAATGACATTAAATAAGCTGAAATAATTTGATGAAAGAGAGTTTCATTTATTGGCATCAAGCCTTTGAAGGATGCCTTTTTCATATTCAGTCATGTCTGCCTCTGCCTCAAACCACCTTCCAAATATTCGAAATAATCTTTGTTGTTGCGCTTGTTAAAAGTTAAAACTATCCAATCTCTCCTTATCATTCTTGGCTTTGTTTTCTTGAGAATTCTTCATATACTTGTCGAGAAGGCCAGTTTTGGAATCTGCAACAACAAAGAGAGTTGTTGATGAAAGTAAAAGAAGCTCTCTTCTTCCTGATTTCTTGCAAACAATTTCAGGGTTCTCAATTGCTGTTTTTACTTTGAAAGAATTAATAAATGGAGTAGTAAATCTTGCAGCCATGGCCATGGATAGATTTTGGCGCAAATCAACTCTTTCAATAAACCCAAAACAACTCTTGCATCCAATATGCAACTAGAAAACATATATAAACAGAGAATTAGAACAAAAGCAAGAACGCAAACCTGAGTCCTTCTCCTTTTCTTGAACAAGGGTCGCAACCATGGATAGGATAAAGAAAGTGCAATTCAAAGAAGTAAGGAAATCTCAAGAATCTAAAAAACAAACCATGAAAACACACAACTTTGCAAAGAATATCCCTGAAACAAGGAAGAACGAGCATAAAACATTATATTAAGAAATTCCGATTCTGAAAAATCTGAAAATTAGAAATCAATCTCGAGCTGAAACCTATTACAAAAATCAAATAGTTTTCGGGAACAAGTCGATCAAGAAATCAAACAAACTTTCAGAGAAATCCCTAACGAAGGACAGAAAAGGTGAAAACCCCACGAACAAGAAAGGGGGCTGTGTTTCGATCTAATACCCCATTTACAATATGAAAACTTAATTAGGTCATGTTTGATAGCTTAGATTAAATTTAGATTAACTATATATCATTTTTATTGGTTGTTTGATAACTTAGATTAAGGGTAGATTATGCTTTAAATTTTATAAAGTTTAGATATCATCCTAATCTTAGGTAATCAGTCTTTGCTATCATACATGCCCTTAAAGAATATAATTAACAGTAATATATATCTTGAGAGTAAATAGATGCTCTGGATTTGTGAAATATCACACATCACGAGAATTGGAGGGAATGTTTACCGCCTTTTAATTTTTATCAAATACTCCCTCCCTCCTCTAACATTTATTTTGCACCATTTTCGGTATAAAATGTATTAACACGGTTAATTGAATCAAATGCATTTTATTTTTAAATTTATTTTGTGTCTTGGTATATCATATATGAGATAAAAATTATAATTAATTATAAAATATTACTGTAATACTTTTTTTTAAAAGGTTATATATATAATTTGCATTCAAACTAAAATGTGACAAGTTAATTGACATCTTCACGTAATTACATTTACAACGAAATAAGCTTGTACACCCTCATTTCTCAATTTAATTACCCATTTTGTCACTTTTTATCGTCTCTTACTTATTTATTTATACTTAAATTAACAAGGAGATTATTTAATTTTTTCCCTCAAAACATAATAATATTACATTAAATGTTATTACTTATAAAATTAAAAAGTCTTTATTATTCTCACTTTTATTTCCTATTAAAATTTTTGGTCAAAAGTTATGAGTAATTAAGTAGAAGACGGAGAGAGTATAATGTGACAAGTTAATTGACATCTTCACATATTCAAACATTTACACTGAAATAAGATTAGTTAATACTCCTTCCATCCACCAAATGTAGTCTCATTAGGGTGGGGGCACAAGTTTTAAGAAAAAAATAGATAAAGTAAGGGTATTATAGGGTATTAAGGAGTCCATTGTGAAAAAAATAATTGTTTGTGAATAAAGTTGATCGATGACAGATTGAGTAATTAAGTGATGGTTGACGGGTGATAGTTTTCATAAAGTGTATAAGATTACATTTGGTGGACAAAAAATATAAGACAAATGAGACTAGGGATGTAAGTGAGTCGAGCCAATTCGCGAGCTACTTGTGCTCGACTCGAAAAAAGATTGAAATCGACTCGAAGTTAATCGAATTGAGTTGAGTTTCGAGCTCACAAATACTCGATTCGAAAGGCTTGCGAGCCTAATCGAGCTAGCTTGAACAACATTTACTATTTTGCCATTAATATATCACTTATATTTATGTACAGGTAATCGAGACGAGTATAACAATCGAGTCGAGTTTCGAGCTCAGCAATACTCGATTCGACTCATTTACACCCTTGTTCGAGATGAATGCCCCATTCAATACGAGTATTTGATAGGGGAAAAATTAGTAGCTCATATTATTACTTGATAAAAGTGTATATATAATACTTTCTTTAGAAACCATATTACAGTGAACATAGACCACTAGAAACTATATTACAGTGAACTGATACTTTAATTGGTGAATTGACATTAACATACTTCATTTTTTAGTCTCATATCGTACATTAACCTATATCACCATGAATCGTGTGACAATGAAATCGATTAGTGATCAACACTAACATGATTTGTTTCATTTGTCTCGTATCACTGTAGAACAATCTAAATCACTATAAACCATATTATATTGAAACTGATCAGTGAACCAACACTAATGTACTTCATTTTGTTGGTCTCATATCACTGTAGGCGTAGTGTAACCTAGATCACTGAAAACTACTATTATAGGAAAACTGATTAGTGAATCAACATTCAATCGATAAACCGACCCTAATGTACTTTGCTTCATTGTTCTTGTATCACCGTAGGGTGTAGAGTGATACGGAGTACTTCATATAGTAAAAACTACTCCATTTGTCCACCAAAAGTGTGCTCACTTTTTTTTATATATGTTTTTAAAAAAAATCATATTTTAATTATAAAAAATATATTTAATATAATGAGTATAAAATATATTTGGTAGATACTCAATCTTATTAATAAAGTAGAAAAAATATTCAAAAGTTAACTATTTAAATAGAATAAGCACGTTTTTTGTAGACCCAAAAAAAGAAATGAGCACACTTTTGGTGGACGGAGGGAGTATTATACTTCGTACTCTTAATAGGGATAATTCGTACTCCTAACATATAATTCATACTTGTAATTTTTTACCGTCATTTTTAACAATTATACTTAGTATTTATATATATATATATATTATTTTAAACTTTTATTATTTTTCATTTTGTCTCACAATACTCACCATATCTTTTAAAATAATCTTCTTCTTCTTCTTCCTTTTTTTTTTTTACAATTTTTTTTCTTTTTAAATTTATTATATAATATTCATAATTTTTTAATCTTCTAAATTTTACGAGTGAAATAATGACTCAATTCTTTCCTCACTATCAAATCAAAAAAATCAAAAAATATCAACAAATTCGATTCTTTCCATAAAATGAAAATCAAATGAAAATTTGCCTCCAAATTTCCCCCCAAAATTGAGGGTTAAAACCCTAATTTATTCCAATTTGCTCAGCAAATGAAGTAGACCCCTTTCAAGCGCTCTCGATGGTGCTTGGTCGATCTCGAGCTGGGTTCCGCCGTCGTCCGCCTCCCACCACCATGGTCGTGCGCCGCCTAAAGTTGCAGCCCTCCCCCTGGTCATAAGAAATAGATCGCAACATGTATGTGTGGGCGCCAGTACAGAGAGTGAGACGCCGTCTTCGTGCACGGCCAGATTTCGCCGCCGCCACGCAGTCCACCGCGTCTGGGACCGATCTGCGCCACTACCTTCGATCGTCGCTGTCTCTGTGATCAAAGCGCCGCCGCCTCTGCCTTGTGTAGTGTCGCTGCCGCTGTGGCTTGGTCGCCGCCGGTCGGCACCGCACAACCCACTCCCCTGCGGCCGGCGCTGCACACCCTGCACTCTTCTCCCGCATCTATTTCGAACGCAGCCAAGTATCGCGGTGTTACTAGGTAATTATAATAACAATTTCAATCTAAATTAAATCAAAATAGTACTTATTTTAGAAGGATTTTTTCTTGAGTTATTAAATGAGGGAATATTGTGTTTTAGACATAGGTGGACTGGTAGATATGAAGCTCATTTGTGGGATAACAGTTGCAGAAAGGAAGGGCAAACAAGAAAAGGAAGGCAAGGTGAAATATATTCTAATTCAATTAATCTCATACAAGAATTTTTATGATTTTGTTGCTAACATTCTAGTTTCTTGCTAATTTTTGGGGGCTGGCTTTGTAAAATCAGTGTATCTTAGTAAGTTTCTGCTATCTTTGCAATTTGTAATGTGTTCCAAAATATATTTTCAAGAATTTACATTTACATATGTGTTTTTGTTAAAGGGGGGTATGATAAAGAAGAGAAAGCAGCTCGTGCTTATGACTTAGCTGCTTTGAAATACTGGGGACCATCCACACATATTAATTTCCCAGTATGTTGCTGAATTTTGTTTGTTCAAATGTTTCTTCTGATGATTGATTACAAATTTACGAGTCAAAATTTTAAGATGCTCTGTTATTTGCCTCACTTCCCTTTGCCCACCGGCCTCTCGTCAGTAAGAGCCAAAAGACACGTGTCAGGATTGTTTGCACCATTTTATGGGCACGCAAACTAAGGAAAAGGTGTAATGAGTGGAGTGTTGAGGGGTAATTTTGTAACTTTTATGAATAAAGTAAAGTGAATGATTGGATTGAGGGTAAAAGTAATGGCATGTTGTGTAAATATGTGGATATAGTGAGGGTGGGGTTTATAAAAAAGTTTTCTTTTTGGGTAGTGCAAACAATTGTGGGACGGACAGAGGGAGTATTTGTTGTTGTTTCCAAGAAACATACCTTAATTTGATTTATAGTACATTTAAATTTTATCTCAGAAGTTGAAGGAGAATATAGTTTTACTTGTAGGTTTACTTAAGCTTTCACCTCATAAGTTGTAGGAGAATATAGCTTTGCTTGTAGGTTATACATCTGCAAATCTTCAATCTCCAAACTGCCTTCTATATACTTGATATCTCTTATTTTGTGACATTGTTTTTTTCCCCTCATTGAAGCATTGCAACTAGAAAAGCTCATTCACAACTGTATAATTTGGAGCTTTCTTCAATCCAAACATCATTGTGAGTTATCTATCTTTTTTTTACCGAATTTGATATTTCGTTTTGTGCTTCTTGATAAATCTTTTTAGTTCATACATCAAATTTGCATTCATGAGATTCTAGTTTGGAATTATATTAGTGAATTGATGACCATGTTTGGAAGACATCTATTTTCTGGTTCAGTTAATCTCATGTTATTTTAGTTTTATTGGAAAATGTTCTTTTACATGAAGTTTGATTCTTTGTGCCTGCCAATTGAACACGTCTTCTTGATTATAAGATTTCTTTTAGTTGGTTTTGTACTCTAGGAAAACAATTTACACACTAGGGGGAAGTTGAAGGAATTAATTTACAATTACATGATAGAAGAACAAATATTTTAGTACTAGATGTTAAGACAATTTTGTGATTATGATTCAACAAGCATTTAAATGTAGTAAAGTGTAGGTATATTGATGAGAAATTGAAGTCAAGAGAAAGTATTGTCGAGTTAAATTAAAAAGTGTTAGTTTATTAGTTCAACATAAAGTTGTCCATTGTAGTAGTAACTAGTTTTAATCTTACTCGGTTATCATCTTGATCTTAGAACTTGACCAAAGTCTATACTTCCAATAATCTAATTTTGATGGCAGTTAGAAGAATCTGCTAAGTTTTAATATACAAAAGGGAAGTAATCTATATAACATTAGTGACCTTCTACGAAGTTTGCAACTAGGAAGGTTTGCTTATAAATATCAAAACCTGTTAGCAATTTTTACTTGGAAAAATAATTTTTTATGGATTTTGTAATATTTAATTATGCTTTTCGTGCGATTATTTGAGACTTGCTAGGAGATATTTTTGTCTCGATGTATTAGAGTTAAGCAGAAACTTTAGCTATCATGTTTTTCAATATGAGCTTCTTTTGGTAAGCTAAGTGTTAAATAAATATTTTTGTCTAGCCATTTTCCATGGCAGATTTGATTTAAGGAAGCACAATTGTGTTTTTTTAGTGATCTTCTTGTATTTATGGAAGCACAATTAGTGTTCAATTCTTCTTTGCTATATACAAATTTTTCTCGATAAAAATGTAGCATGAGAAGCTCTACCACTAAAGATGATTGACATCTTGATAGTCGCTTTAAATTTCATTTTAGATAAATATTTATGAGAGTTTGTTTTATTACTAAAATTGATTGTAATTTTCTTCTTTTTATGTTTAATTATTAGGGGATGATGAAAAAAAAGGCGAGATGAATATATTGATCTTAGAATTGAAAAGAGTGCAAATGAGATAGTCTTTGAGGTGTTGGACCATGAAACAAGATATGTAAAAGGTCCTAGTTATGGTCCAAAGCTTCCAAGTAGACGTAACACACTGTACGATCCTTCTAATCAACTACATAAGGAATTAAAGGATACATAATAAAATTTGCAAGAATCTGAAGCTCGGGTGCAAGAACTCAAAACATAAATGTATGTTTTGAATGCAAACTTAGTTGCGGAAGATGCGAAGATGGTTGTCCAAGGTGCAAATATTGAGAATTTAGTGATTTTTTTTTTTTTTTTACTGATAAAGTGATGGAATTATGAACTTTATAGTATTTTTTTTAGTTTCATGAATTGATAGAAAAATATTTCTTGTTAGTTAATTTCTAAATGCTTGAAGAATTTTTTTTATTAATGCAAATTCATTTTTATCTTTTAAGTTAGTTATTGTTGTAAACATTTGTTCTTTTCTTACATTTAGTAATTGAAATTAATTTATGATAATAATTGTAATCTTTTTGTGACAAATCATTGTATGTTAATTAATAATGACGATATATGTTGTTACCATAGTTATATATATATATTTTTTGTGGCGATTATCATTTTTGTCATTGAATGTTTTTTTATTATGACAAAAATATTTTGTCACCATTTTCACATACTTTAATGACATTAAACAATTTGTCACTAAAGTCTTGTTTGGGTGACGAAATGTGTCGTCGTTATATCTATATTTATAATGACGATCTAATTTTTAGTCACTATAATGTAAAATTTTCATGACGAAAGATTTGAAACATGACGAAAAATAGGTTGTCACTGTTACTAAACTTTTAGTGATGATCACTGTTTTCGTCACTAAATAGTACATCATAATGACAAAAATAATTTGTCACAATTTCCACATCATTTAGTGACAGTAAAAAAATTGTCACTAAATCATATTTTTTAGTGACAAAGTTTATCGTCATTTTATATACACATATATAACAACGAACAAATTTTTTTCACGTAAGAACAATTTTTTCGTGACGAATTATACAAATTATGACGATAGTGAATCTAACAGTGACAAAAAAAACGTCACTAAAATTTGATAATGTTTGTAATATATGAAAAATCGTCACAAAAAAATAAATTTTTAGTGACAATAAATTAAATTGTCGTGTAAAATTTCACCTTTAGTGACGAAATATCATATTAAGTGACAAATTTTTGATGACATCTGTGACAATTTATATGTTACTATAGATGAAATGATATAGTGACGATGACCTTTATCGTCATTAAATGATGACTTTTGGTGACGAATCCAAATATCGTCGCCTTGATCTATTGTGACGCACATATGGTGACGTTCTTTGTGACAATTTTTTTTGTCATCAAACATCTTTCGTGACGAAAAATGATGTTTTTATGACGATTTTTTTCGTTGCGATT
This sequence comes from Galeopsis tetrahit, assembly GCA_963675135.1. Taxonomy (NCBI): domain Eukaryota; kingdom Viridiplantae; phylum Streptophyta; class Magnoliopsida; order Lamiales; family Lamiaceae; genus Galeopsis; species Galeopsis tetrahit. The sequence continues at coordinate 666,128 of OY776134.1, forward strand.
TCTCAAATTTCTTGTAGTGAGAACAAGTTATGTAATCTATCAGACTAGATTACAAATTATATCTAACACTAGATCACATAATCTTATTTTGGCCATCAAAACTTAAATTCTATTCTATTCAGACTAGGGGTAGGATGAATATCCCAACATGGTGTTTTCGTTTTGTGGGCTTATCAATGAACTACGAACTAATCACAATTTTTAAACCATATGTCTCGAAGTATGCTGAAGGCTATCACACACATGTGTAGACCAATCTCTTTTAAGGCTTAGGTGAACACGTGCACTAATTAGTCTATCTAATTATTAATATCGTAAGCTCTTAAGATAGTGAATTCGTAAACACTTTCAACACGGTTACTAATGTTTACGATTCTCCCCCTCACCAATCTTCTAGATGACCTATACTCGATTGGTGTCTATTGTTATCGATCTAGCAATTATCTCTCTCTCAGTTAAGTTAATTACTATTTAACTTCAACTAATTAATCAAAGCTCACACCTACATCTCAATCATGCAAATTCAACTCTCGTTGCAATTCACAAAATCGAAAATGTTAGGTAATATGATTAACTAATCAATTAAATCATACAAATCACAACAATATAAATATTTAACACTCAAGACATAAACAAACCATGTAATTAACTCATAAATTCACCAAATTACCCACAAACTTTCAACACCCAAAGTAATTAAAGCTTAGTCCATGATTATAGAGGAGAAACTATGGTTACAACACAAGATAACATAAAACTCATAGTAAAAAACAAATAAATGAAGATAAGGTTGAAATTCCTAAAATTAAGCTTGTAAATAAGGATATAAGTCACCTTGGTTGAAATTAGCTACAATGTTGCAATAAGTACAAAGCCCAATGTAAATCCTTACTTTGAATGTAAAAATACTCATTAATCTAAGCTAATGTATGAATTTGAAGTGAAAAATCTCAAAAACACTCTATACTATGTGAAAACTATTTAAAAAATGGGTGAACTCCTTCAAAAACAAAAAATGAGACTTTTTATAGCCTTCTCAATTAGTGTGGCACGTATTTCTAGGTCAAAATGAGAAGAAGGTAAAATTTGAGTTGACTCGACCGAGTTAGAGGGCTCGACCAAGTCGGATTTAACTAAATGGTGTCACGTTTTTATCAAGACAGAAGCTCGGCTGAGGCACTTGGGGCTTCACAACTTGCACAGCTCGGCCGAGTTGGGGCCTCAGCCGTAGCATTTTTTTTCCGCACTTGTAGATTTGAACACTTGCCGAGCCTGAGAGCTTAGGCGTGGCACCTCCTTCATGGCCTCTGGTCCGAACGCTCGGTCGTGGTACCCCCTTGACCTTGTTCGGCGTGTAACTTTTGATCCCGAACTCCGATCGACTTGATTCTTGTTTTATATCGACCCTCTCTTCGATGTATTTCATGAAATCTACACTTTGAATTGATCCATCCACTTGATGCTTCGTGATTTATTTCAAAACACTTCGATTTCCTTATAAATCAAGCAAAAACGATTGTGCATCAATAATTCGACAATTAAGCCACTTTCAAACGATTTTTGCAAGTATAAAATGACATTCAAAGCATAATTAATCCGCAAATTTGAGCAATCTCACGAAAAATCACCAGGTCGGGTCAGACTCTAACAAAAAAAGTCTGGACCTGGTATATAATTTTTTGGTCAAAGCTTGATTGTGACCTATCATAGGTGTTTTTTTAGAGGTTATGCCTGTACGAAAAGCCTTTTAAAGACCTCTTTAATTTTATTCAAAGTAAATTCTTACCTATCTTATATTATCATTAAATTATAAAAACTATAACTCTTTAAATCTATCTCAAAATGCAGAAATAAGAACAATAATTTAATAAAAAACACTTATATTACTTTCTTTTTTTTTTTTTTTTGCTTATTAAACTCAAGTCTTTATGTATTAAATCAAGTGGGTTGGGTAGTAGTATAATTTAAGCCCATTAATTGTTTAAATTTATAATTTATCATTTTACTAAATTTCTAACTATTCAATCTTCCCGTCAAAAAAAAAAAAAAACTATTCAATCTTAACTAACCTCTCCATTTTCTCGCCCGCTATCGATCCACTATCTTTTGCTACATATTCTCATTTATGGTTTCGCAAAGATTCGTGTATCAACTCAATCTTAAACTAACTACACCATTTTCTCGCTCTTGCCTATTCTCATTCTCTTTCATTTAAAACTTAAGTATTCATTAGTTACAACCATTGTGAGAAGAGATGTTGCAGGCTTTCAGGTGACATCAAAATAATAACTGTTTTTTACATTTTTTTTATTCAACTTAATTGAATTTATAAAATTTTAATACTATATTATTGACAGGTGTTTTTTTTGCATTCCCGGCAACGGCGGCCGCCGAGGCAAGGGCGGCCACCGCGGCCACGGAGGCCACTGCGTCCACTGCATCCATGGAGGCCACGGAGGCCACTGCGTCCACCGCGGCCACTGCGGCCACTGCGTCCACGGTGGAGAGGGTGGACAGGGTGGACAGGGCGGCGCAGGTGGACAGGGCGGCGCGGGTGGCCAGGGAGGCGGGGGAGGTCAAGGCGGCGCGGGCGGTCAGGGCGGCGCGGGCGGTCAAGGCGGCTACGGTGGCTATGGTGGCTACGGCGGCTATGGTGGCTACGGTGGCTACGGCAGCTACGGCAGCTAGGGCGGACAAGGTGGCAGAGTTATTTTGCTTGCATGCATATCTGCGGTAGTTCTTATTATATTAACCGAGTGAATTTGTTTGGTTACTTTCTTTCTTTCTCACTACTCTCTGCAAACTCAACTTTTGGTAAAGTGGACTTTTCTCTGCAAACTCAGCTTTTGGCCAAATTAGACTTTTGTTAATGCCTTAATGTATTACTCCTATATATGACTATTGAGCGAGTGAATATATATTGATAACACTTTCTTCATCTATTCATTTTTTTTATTTTTTTTTGAGGATAACTTCATCTATTCATAATATATAATGTTTTTTACTTTTACTCTTTTTTTTTTTTTTTGGGCAAATTATATGACACGAATGCAGTGGGCCCCTTTTCTAAAAAAATATCAAACAACATAAGTGAAATACATATTCACATATTAAAAATAAAACTAAATCATTTAAAATTCTAGCATATCTTTTTCAATACATAAAATAATTTTGAGAAAGAAGAATAAAACTAAATCATTTAAAATTCTAGCATATCTTTTTCAATACATAAAATAATTTTGAGAAACTTCTTTCTGCAGATGCCACATGAATAGTCCATAATATTCTATACGCAATTAAGGCATTAGTATAACAATCCAATCCAAAGCATTTACAAACTCAAGAATTTTGGACTTTCTCAATTAATATATATATTTCTTATTTTATCATCAAGAGTTCAAAACTATCCCAAATTGGAGGGTCATAAATATCTAATTCTAGCATCGGAGTTGGATATTCTTCATCAACAATATTTATATCATCATTTAAATTATTTATATCTAGTTGGATATTCTTCATCAACAATATTAGATTAATTTTCATTTATATCATCATTTAAATTATTTATATCTATATCCACTGTGAAACTAGTTTGCTCATTCAAATTATTTACATCTATGTTGTTTAGTTCTAGCCCACTATTAACATTATCATTCAAGTCTTTTAAACGACTCAATTGTCCTAAATTTTGTCCTAATTTTTTTGGAAAGATTAGCATTTGGGTCGTTTAAAAATGAGCATTCAAGTCTGTTTCGACTCGATTGTCCTAAATTTTTTAGAAAAAATTTATCCAATACTCATTTTTGTGATAAAATTAGTTGTTCAGATCTCTTTCTTTTTTTTCTTTTTCTCACTACTAGATTCATGTTTTTTAGAAAATATATTTATATTAAAAAGTAAAAATTAATAACTAATAAATGACAATAAATAATAATTCAATTAAAAGTAAATGAAAAAGAAGTCAAATAATGAATATTCAATAAATAAATAAAAAATAACATAAATAATAATAAAAAAAAATGAATAATATAACTTAAATTGAAATAGAATGGAATATAAAAGTGAAATGCACATTAAATAATTGTGTTTAGTATTAAAGTATGATCAATTTTCAAGAATATAATTAATGCTAGTTTATTAAAAAAATTACCGTTTATGCACTCAGATTAATTATTATATTTATCTCTTATTTTTTTTAAATATTAATTATAATATTATATAAATATATAAAAAAAATAGACCCCTAAAAATTTGGGGCCTGGGACGGTCGCCCTTCCCGCCCAAGGCCACCCCTTGCACAAATGGATATTTTAAAAAATAGTGTGCAAAGAAAAAAATAAAATAAAGAGAAACACTTATATGAAATATTTCAACCCTTGTCTGGGCCAATTTCACTTTGTCAAGAGTGTACATGCTCAGAAAATTAGACGACGAAGAAGGCGGCATGGAGCATGATGGGGTCGAGAAAAGCTTTAAGACCATGTTTATCGGTCAAAAGTTGACCTGGTTGTCAATGAAAAAAAAAACAAAAAACAAAAGAAAAATTCAATTTTTGGGCGTGAGAAAGGATGACCAACAACAACCAAACAATTGGATGGGCCCATGTAGGAGTGTTAAAAAATAAATCGGACCGGAAAAAAGATCGAAATCGGTCCGGACTGGAACCGTACCGACCGGTTAGATTCCGGTCCGGTCTCCGGTCCGGGAAATTTTGGATTCCGGTCTTCCGGTCCGGTCCAAGACCGGTTTGGACCGGAATTTTTTTTATATTTTTTTACTAATGCACTCTCAATTATTTTTCAAAACCAAGTAATTGGTGAAAATGTGTTGAGATCTTATTACATTTTTTACAAATATATAATTTAACAAACATATTTAATTTATTTTTAGGGTCAAAAGATCATTAATAACAATGTAAATAAAATTCACATTGACGTAATGAAGAGCAAACACTTTAATTTTCATGCACAAATTCATTAATCTTGTTCTTGCTTCCATAAATTTAAAAAAAAAAAATAAAAAAAAAAAAAAACAATTCCGGTCCAAACCCGGACTGGACCGGAAAATTCCGGTCCGGTCTCCGGTCCGACCTTTTGGTAAGATTCCGGTACGGTCCGGTTTTGGACCGGTGCACACCCCTAGGCCCATGGGGTATTTTAAAATTGGATGGGCCATGGGGTATTTTAAAATCCCAAAAATTTAAATATATTCCATGTGTCCAGTTTTTACTCGTCGATTATATTTTATGGGCTCATTTGGTGGAAATCACTAAATATCTCACATTTGGGCCCAATATTGGGTATACATGATAAAACCCATATTCACAATGTCTTTTCACATTTGGTATGCACTATGAGTATGTGAGATGATTAGTAAAATGAAGTTTACAATTGTCCATATTGTCCTCATAGTTTTTTTAATATTCCACAATTGCCCCCTCTCAAATTTGAAAGCCCTCGTTCTGGCTTAGGTCTGGGAACAATTACAAGGAAATTAGGTTCCCGACTTGAAGTCGGGAGAGCCGTCGAACCCAAAACACAATCTCGATTTGCCCGTTTTTTCATCGAAGGATGAGGTACCGATGAAGTGAGTTAGATACACTCATGGATGTCGGCATCAGCCTCGTCGTTTTTCCATTAATTGGGTTTCGCGACGCGTTAGCAACATCGATTTCAACCTCACAAACTCCGATCTCCACACAATCTTCTCCACATTCGGCAAAGTCGCTAAAGTTACAGTCCTGAAGGACCGCGTCACGCGCCAGAGCAAGGGCGTGGCCTTCGTCCTATTCGTCAATCGAGACGACGCCGTCAAATCAATGAAAGGAATGGATAAGAATTGGGCGTCGGTGGTGGATGGCGACGGGGGCGGCGGAGGAGAGGCTATTGAAGGGTGGAAGAGGCGGGAGAGAGGAGAAAAAGAAAGAGAAGAGGAAAGGTTATTTCAGTGATGAGAGTGAAGAAGATGATTGAACACTCTGCTAATTTTTAGGTATTATCTTGAGGCTTGAATTGTTAGCTTTTTTTTTTTTTTTTGAATTAAACTATATTTATAATTTAATTATTTATATTTTTTTAATTTACGTGCCCAAAAGTAACAACAAGGGAATACTAAAAGTTATTGAAATTTTGTGTAAAATTGTAAAGGAGAAGTTTGAAGGTTATTCGGTTTCTGCAATTTTATGCTTTCTTTTCTTGTCCTAATGCTCAAAACATAAATTTTGGAATAAAAGTGCAGTAATGTATAATATATACAGGACTCATAACTGAACTGAGTCGAATTTCAATTGGCCACAAACTTGTATTGAAAAATTGTTGGACCATCATAATCTATGCTAGGCGAAAAAAGAAAAGATTAGGATTTTAGGCGAAATCGAGCACGTCTTCGAATTTAACCCTTCCAACCCAGTGCCCTCAGATTACTTGCAGTTAGTTCCACATGCTTTCCTAGCCTGGCAAAGAACAATGTGGGAAGGATTTATATCTGTATGTTCCAAGAATATGATGCAGATTGCTACTATTGTAAAACGTAAAATTGTTGAATAGAACTTACCCAAGATCAGATGGAAGCCTGAAATTGCCAATATGAACGCGCTTCAGGGAATGAAGCTGAAACAAGCAAGGAAGTTTACATAAAAATAGAAATCACTCAGTAGTAAAAACCACAACTGCAAGAGGTGAACGAAAACACGTCTAGTGTTTGAATTAAATATCGAGCATCATATTCGTAATAAATAGTACTCCGTACCTGAAGTCCAGCATTTTTTACAAGTTCTCGCACTTCATGGTTTCTTCCTTCATGAACCTAACCCATCAAGGAAACAACATTTTGTAATATTATAAACCATCATATCCTAATTCGACTGGAAAGGCTCGAAACTTGTCAAATCAAGTAACTTTTCTACAATCAAGACCAAAACCTAAGGCAGCAGCATTCAACTAAACAAGTTCAAAAATAGAGTGAATTTTTGAGTTATAGACTACAGCATACCACGATGCGAAGTCGTGGCCTTGAAATATCGGGCTGCTATGGTAGCAACTCCACCAGATCAGGGGTACAATGGACACCTTCTATAACTGTCCCCTCACTAATGGCAACTAACTGCCGCTTATTCACAGCACCATTGATAGTTGCAATGTATCTGCCATTCATAAGTTTCAGTGGGAAAGAAAATATAGCAAGAGAAAGGGGTCAAGAAGTGTAAACTCTTGGTCAAGAAGTGTAAAGTCTTACTCCTTGGATAAATTAAACGATGGATGTGAAACCTTATTGGCAAACTCACCTACAAAAACACAGCAACAAATTATCAAATAGAACACTTCATTTATCAAGCCAATGATATCAACTCATACCATCATTTGTTACTATAATTAACCCAGTTGTGGCAACATCAAGGCGGCCAACAGTAAAGAGTCGTAGCTTTGGTAGTCCAGAATTCCTTTTACTCTATGGAAAACACATCAGACATCATAAGATTCAAAAACGTGTTTCCACCATAAGACATCATACCCAAATATTCATGAAATCATCAAACAGAGTGATTACAGACTTCGTCTCTTTTTCTCCCATTGAGCATATATAACTGCAACAATTGAACTATTATATCAACTCCATCAGTTCATCGAAAATGAAACTGAAATTAGGTGCCAAGGTAGTTAGAGACAGATTTGACTAACCCTTTTGGCTTGTTTAGGGCAAGATAAACCTTTGGAGGAAGTTTCTTCGCCAAGCGGCTTCCATTAACATATATAATATCTCGGCCAGGATCTACTTTAGTCTGCACACATCATCAGGAAAGAAAATTTGAGAATTCTAGTACTTGGGGGAAATTTTTCTTCTTAACAATCAATATCTTGATATTACAGGCACACATTGTCGCATAATCTATTGAAATACAGCTTATTTACATAACATTGCATATGTATGCCACTAATTAATGACTCTAAAACCAACCTGGGGCGTGTTGCACACAGAACCATTGACGGACACCTTCCCTTTAAAAATCACCAATACAAGAAAAAAAAAAACTTAAGCATATCGTGCAACAAACACAGTCACACGCAATACTGAGCACCCAAGTTACACCAGATCGTGCAACACCTGCAAATCCACAACCCTCACACTGTAGACATAATGAAAAAGACAAGAAATAGGGTTTTGAGTGGTGCCGTACCGATGAAATACACAAAGATCCAAACTTTCACAAACCAATCAAACCGCGTTTTCGAGAACCTCTTCCCAAAACCCTAGCAAAAAATGAAAAGATAATCAGAATGCATGTGTATAAAACAAAAAAAAAAAAAAAAAAAAAAAGAAAGACAAGAAATGTGAGCGATGGTCACCAAATCCGAAGCCCAAGGTCGCCGACTCCGGTAGAACCCTTCGTCACGAGGTCGCTTGCCTGAAGTTGTGGCCAACTCAAAATCGCCGTTTGGGAGTGGAAGATGAAGCGTCTCGAAGAAGAAAGATTTTGTGGCAGAAAGTGTAGATTTTGACTTTATATATGAAGGGTATATAGGGTATTTGGGTTTCCGCACAAATTCCACTTTTCCCCAAGATTGCCTATCTCACCTCTTTTGCAAAGATAAAAAACGCACTCTATTCTTGGTTTTGTAATGGGCTTCCACTTTTGTAGTGGGCCTTGAAGAGTTCCACCAAACAAAAAAATGGCCAAGATTAGCCCATATCTCACATTTATCATGGCTAATCTTGGCCACCAAATGAGCCCTATTTAGATAATTTTCGATTTTCACTTATCTACTTAAAAGAAAATAATAATAATAATAATATCAGAATTCATAAAATTAAATTTTCTATAAATAGAGACGAATCTTAATATGTTTTGGATCATAATTTCATACACTCTCTTTTCTCTTCTTCTAATTTTTTTCTCTTCTATATTGTGTTAATTATCATTTTTCTATTCTAACATGGATCCAAATGATCCCTATTATAATCACGACTTCCAAAACCAGTCAAGTTCACAAATATTTCAATCGTTTTTTAATATTGATAATTCCCAATTTTCTAAGGATTATAAAAAAAAATCGATATGTTAATAGGTTAGACAAATTTAATATTTCATGCATTCATTTGTACGTAGCTTGTTTATTATTATTACTTTTCAATTTCGTATTTTCAAATCTTGTAATTTTAATTTCGTTATTGAGTTCATTATTTATTTTAAGTGTGTGATAAAAAAATTCTATTATAATTACAAAGTTAAAATATTAAGTAATTTTTATATACAAATTTACACATTAAAATATAGCAAAAATTAATAATATAATATGTATTTATAAAAGAAATAATTTATTAATTGTTGGTTGTGGTGGTTATGGATAAAGTGTGAAAAAAGATGAGTTTTGATTGTGGTGTAAAATGTGTAGGTGGAAGAGTGAGAAATGAATTTTATATTTGATGACCCGTCATAACTTGGACATGGATAAACATAGTCTAAGTCCAATAAAGCGTCGTCAAAGAGATGTAATGTTGGCTTCGGCTTCGACTTTGGAGGGTGTTTAGGTCTTCAAATTTGTTCGGCGAATTTTTGGTTGAAGAAGAAGAGTTTGAAGAATTGCAGGGAAATTTTTTGTTTTAGTCCTATAAGTTTGGGATATTCCAAAAAAAATCCTTTAAGTTTCAACTTTACAAAATAAGTCATTTACCTTTCAATTTTAATCTTTTTTTACTTCAATTTTAATCCTTTATGTTTTGAAGGAATTATAATTGACTAATTTGGTGCCACATGTATTAAAAAATGCCACATCACTATTTCTCCTCTATATATATTAAAAAAAAATAGAGTTAATAAAACCCCAAAATATTTTATACACACCCCCATAATTTTAAATACAAATATATATATATATAAATATATATATATATATAATAACTAAATAATCTTTACATAATAAAGAGTAAAATAATTTTAAAAAATAACTTCAAAAAATCTGGAAAAAAAATGTAATTAAAATTTATAAGTATTTTAAAAAAACTAACTAAATCTTTAAAAACAATTAATTTACATAAATTAATTAATTTTTTTGAAAAAAATCTTAGAAAATTAAATAGAATCTGAAATTAAAAAATAAATCATCAAAACAAAATTCAAAATATTTTAAAAAATTAATAAAACGTAAAAAAAAGGTAAATTAAAAAAATCAATAAAAAAGTAAGATTTTATTTTTTATTTAATTTTCTTAATATTTATTTTTGATTGAATTGATTTTTCTTTCATTTTTTATCTTATTATTATTTTTTTAATTGAATCATTAATTGGTATTTTGAATTTAATAATTTTATAAATTTTATTTGATTTATTTAATATTTATAGATTTTATTTGGATTTAATTGATTTTTTAATTTAAATATTTTTAAATTTTATTTAGTTTTTCGTATTATTGAATATTTTTTAATTAATTTTTAAAATTTATATATAGTTTTAATGATTTAGTTGAATTTTAAATTATATTTTAAATTTTTATTCAATTTGTATTTATTTTGAGGGATAAAGGGTAAATAGGAAAGAATTAGAGTGTGATTAGTTACAAAATTTGATTTTTAAATTTTAGTGGGGTGTGTATAAAATTTGAGGTTTATATAACATTTTATTAGATGTTAGTAGCCTTACACAAAAAAAAATTATTTGCATCTACTCCAAACTAATTATTTTGCTCCTCTATATATATGAAAAAAAAATTAAAAATTGCATCTACTTCAAACTAATTAATTAATTTATTTGAAATATATTAATTTATCATGAATATTTGATAAAATGATGATATTATCATTAATTTTAGTTATACGTTTCAATTAATAGAGGAAAATAATATAAGGGTTACTTAGTCATTTTATATACATTTATTTTTGTATTTAAAATTATGGGGTGTGTATAGAGTATTTTTGGGTGTTATTAACTCTATGTTTTAATATATATAAAAGAGAGATAGTGATGTGGCATGATGATGTGGCCTTTTTAATATATGTGACACCAAATTAGTCAATTATAATTCTTTCAAAACATAAAGGATTAAAATTGAAGTAAAAAAGGATTAAAATTGAAAGGTAAAGGACGTATTTTGTAAAGTTGAAACTTAAAAAATTTATTTTGAAATATCTCAAAGTTAAAGGACTAAAATAAAAATTTCCCCAAGAATTGATCTTTGGAGATGCACTTTTCCCTGATTTGACCGGTCAAACGAATATTTTCAAAAAATTGAACTCATAGCTTCATAATATTTCTGTAAAGCTTAACACTAATAGAAACAAAAAAACGGGTTCGTGTTACTGTAAGTACAAGTAACATATTATAATTTACTTTTGAATAATACATATTTGACTGGAATTCCTCAAATATTGTATATAAGTTTTTTTTAAAATCAAAAGAAAATATAAGTATGTAATAAAAAAAATTAACTATGTAACATCCAATGGGGTATGTGACTTGGTATCATGTTTTGCACTGCCAAATAAAATAAATTAAAAGTTTTAAACAATACCAGTGAAATGATAAAATATACTATGATATATAGATTTTGACATTTTTCAATATAAATTAATTGTATTTTTTTTAAATATATTCATTCAATAAATACTTAGATAAACGTGTTCTTTTAACAAAAAAATACAAGCATTAATTAGAAATAAAATATTTTCATAAAAAATGACACATATTTTATAGATACAAGTTAGTATTTAATTTCGTGGATAATACATAATTTCTCTAGTATTCTTATTTTCAATATCGATTAAACATTCAAAACTCATTAATTTGAGCCAGTGAAAATCGGGTTAATTAGGGGAGCGGATCCCGTGCTGGGTGGTTTAAACGACACCATTTATGTTTTTTTTTTTTTTAATTCTTTGTCTAGTAGATAGAATTGAGTCTAAAGGGGTATTCGATTGAGATTCTGTTGGATTTTTTTAGACTTTAAAAAGTCAGTGGATTTAGAAAATTCATAGACTCTATGCAAAGTTTGACTGACTTTTTTATTGATTTATATAAACTACGCCCCTAAAACTATTACTATTGATGCAAACGTATATCGAACACACTTGTATATAAAAAAAATCATCTAAATTATTTAGAAAAAAAATCAAAAATATATTAGTTCAAAAAAAAAATATTATTCATCATTATTATTCTCATCTTCATTTTCACGGTTATACCTATAGAGAAACAATGAATTGTGAAATTATAATTTCATTGAATAAATGTAAAGAGTACACGAAGGAAGTATTTATAGATACAAAACATATCTATCCTAAATCTCTAATTAAGGAAAATGAAGATTTACAAGATATATAAAATATATTATACAAGATATATATAATATCTCTCAATATATTTATATATGCCTAATACGCCCCCTCAAGATGGAGCGCCGTAGGAGAGTCCAATCTTGGTCATAAGAAGTTGTAGACGAAGTCGAGAAAGGGGCTTTGTAAGTGCATCAGCAAGTTGGTTCGCAGAGGAGACGTGTGAGACCCTAAGTTGAGACGTCTTGATCAAGTCTCTAACAAAATGGAAATCGATTGCAATGTGCTTCATTCGGGAGTGAAAGACAGGATTTGAGCAGAGATAAGTGGCTCCAATGTTGTCACAATAGATAACAGGTAAGTCTGAGATTGTGAAGCACAGCTCACGAAACAGAGATTTTAACCATTGAACTTCAGAGGCAGCAGAGGCAATAGCACGATACTCAGCTTCTGTTGAGGAACGGGCAATCGATTTTTGTTTCTTGGAGGACCAAGAGATAGGATTGGCACCAAGGAAAACAATGTAAGCACTTGTGGAGGAACGATCATCACTGTTGCCAGCCCAATCAGCATCAGTGAAACAATGTAGAGAGGAGGAGGTGGTCGGTCATAGTGTTATTCCAACATCTCTTATTCCATTTAAGTACCTAAGTAGGCGTTTGACAGCTCCCAATGAGTGACAGTCGGAGCATGCATAAACTGACACAGCTTGTGAACATCAAATGCAATGTCGGGTCTCGTGAGTTGAAGATATTGAAGACTGCCAAGTATTTGTCGATATTGAGTGGCATCAGCAGGAGGTGTCCCATCAATAAGGGTAAGGCGAGCGGAGGTGGCTAGTGGCGTCTGAACAGGTTTGGAGGTGACCATGTTGTATCGAGTGAGTAGATCAACCACATACTTTCGTTGAGAGAGAAAGCAGGAGTTGTTGGTACGAAGAACTTCAACGCCTAAGAAGTAGGAAAGAGGGCCCAAGTCTTTCACTGAAAATTTCGAACCAAGATCTGTTGCCACACGAGTAAGGAAGGGAATGGAATTTCCTGTGAGAATCAAATCATCAACATACACAAGGAAATATGCAATAATACCAGATTTATTGTACACAAAAAGGGATTCATCGGATTTTGTGTGGATAAACCCAATTCCTTCCAAAATCGTCCTAAGTGCATAATACCAAGTACGAGGAGCTTGTTTCAAACCGTAAATGGATTTGTGTAATTTGCAAACATAGGATGGAAACGCCTTATCAATGAAACCAGGAGGCTGAGCCATGTAAACTGTATCAGAAAGGGAACCATGAAGAAAGGCATTGTTCACATCAAATTGTTGAAGTGGCCAATTTTGAGTGACTGCAATACTCAGGACTGCTCGAACGGTTGCTGGTTTGACCACAGGACTAAACGTTTCTGAAAAATCAACTCCGGGGCGTTGGTGAAAGCCTTTGGCCACAAGTCGAGCTTTGAACTTGTCTAAGGACCCGTCCGGTTTCCGTTTGATGCGGAAGACCCACTTTGAACCAATAATGTTGGTAGAATCATCAGGTGGTACTAAATCCCAAGTACCATTGTTGAGAAGGGCATTAAATTCAGATGACATGGTCTCCCTCCATCGTTCATCTTTTAATGTTTGAGAGACGCAGCTAGGTTCAATGTCAGAAGATAGATTACTTGTAAGACTGTACCTCGGATTTGGTTTGAAGGTTCTGTTTTGAGCTCGACTGACCATTCGAGTGCCTTGGGGGGGCGGTGGGGATGGCGATAAGGGAGCATCTGGCGACTCGAGTCGAAGAGGTGGGTGGGGTGTACTTAGTGAGCTGGGGGGGTGCAGCTGGGCTGGGTGGTGGGATGGTGGGTGTATTAAGCGGAACAGGGGGTGCAACGGGGCTGGGTTGGTGGGTGTATTTAGAGGAACAGAGGGTGCAGGTAATGGGGGTGGTGATGGGTTTGGGTTGACGTTGACGACATGGAGTATATTTGGGGGAAGGGGTGTATGTGTAAAGGTTGGGGGTGGGGCAAGATCAGTAGGTAAGGGAGGGGGTGTACTAATCAGAGTGGGTGGTGAAAAGAGCATAACAGTAGGGTTTTCTGGTGGGCAAGGGGGTGTATTTACTAAATCAGGGGGTGTATCAGGAGCAGTTTTAGGAGTGGCTAGAGGAAAAACATTTTCAACAAATTGAACATGACGAGATGTATATATTTTGTTGGTTTTTAAGTCAAGACAAAGATAAGCAGCTTGGGTAGGAGAGTATCCAATGAAGACACATGGAGTGGATCTAGGATCTAATTTATGGGAAGTGTAGGGACGGAGCCAAGGATAACATAAGCAACCAAAAACTCTAAGTTTGGCAAGGTTGGGAGTTTGTTTTAGGAGATATTGATATGAGGACAACATGTTAAGATTGAGTTTTGGTAGACAGTTTATAACATAGGTAGTAGTACAAACTGCATGAGGTCAATATGTCAGGGGCATGGAGGCATGATGTAAAAGGGCTAAGGCAGTATCAACAACATGTCTGTGACGACGTTCAGACATGCCATTGTGTTCAGGGGTGTGGGGAGGAGTTGTGAGATGAGATATGCCACGAGTTTGAAGGAGAGAACGAAGAGCAATGAACTCTCCTCCATTGTCAGAATAAAGGGTTTTGATTTTGGTATTATAAAAGTTTTCCACTATATTTTTAAAGGAGATGAATGTGGGGAGGACACCAGACTTACGTTTTAGAGGGTAGAGCCATATGTATTTGCTAAAGTGATCAACAAAAATGACATAGTATTTGAAGTCTTCAGTTGACAGGACAGGGGACGACCACACATCAGAAAAAAGAACCTCAAGAGGGGAACTAGATATAATGCTTGAATCGTAAAAAGGAAGTTTATGACTTTTAATACAGTTGCAAGAATCACAATAATGCAGTTTTGAATTCGTGATAGGTAAGCTATACTTGGATAAGGTATGGAAAAGGATTTTGGAGGACGGATGACCTAGACGAGCGTGCCATATGGGTGATGGTTGTTTTTCCGAGATGGAGGCTGTGGGGTTAAGAGATGCTCGAGTCGGCCATACATAGAGATTATCCACGCGACTCCCCGTGAGGAGAATGGTCCCCGTTTTGCCATCCCGCACTTGAAAATAAGTAGAGCCGAAGATAATGTTAACATCGTTATCTCGACACAAGGTTGAAACGGAAATAAGATTTTTGGCCATTTGTGGGACAACAAGAACGTTTGAGAATTTTAACATATCAACATGAGAAAACGACAAAGAACCAATATGCGAAATATGTAAACCGTTACCATCACCGATGACTACATCATCCGAGCCGGAATATGGAGAAGAAATAAATAAATTTTGGGGGTGAGTTATGATATGATGAGAGGCCCCGGAGTCTAGGATCCAAGGGATGGAGTGGACATGTGAAATAGCCGAGTGGGTTGAGGTGGTGTATGTACTGGTAGGGTGGGTGTATATACTGGGTGGGGTGTATGTAGGAGTGAAGAGGGTGCGAAGATGCGGGGGGTGTATTTACCTGAGTTGAGGGTGTATGTAGCAGTGGAGTGAGTGTAGATTCGGGGGGGTGTAATTATCAGAGTTGGGGGTGTTGTGTTTACTGGATAAGTGGGTGAGGTTAATTGGTGGAGTGTATTTACCAGACTGGTGGGTGTGATGACCTGGTGAGTAAGGACCGAGTTGACTCGGTGAGTTGGGACCGAGTTGACTCGGTGAGTTCTGGATCTGGGCAGCAAGCACAGGTGGGAGTTCTGGGCATGTCTTCACGGTGTGGCTTTGAACGCGACACAATTGACATGTGGGTGGTGTTTGATACCGGCGGTTGGAGGGAACTCCGGCGAACAAGGCTGACGTCGGTCTATTCGGCGCAAACAAGTGGGCTGCAGATTTGTCCGTGAGCGAACGGTAGGCAATAGAGACGTCCGTCTTGCCGGAGGAGGCGCCTGCAACCGTGGTCGACGATAGGCTTGACGCCATGGATGCGAGCGGCAGAGGGTGGGCTGCGAGCGGCTGGGGTGCTCGGGACGAGGCTGCCATGGATGAATAGTGGGAAGCTGCCATTAATGGAAGCTTGGAAGAAGAAATTGTTGGGGGAGTTTGCAACCAGAAGTTTAGATTGCTGTGGAGTGTCAATCAATTTGGTTGAATGGGCAAGAAGATTAATTTCTTAGTCTGTATTTTAGTTGCTGGTAGGCTGTATTTAGTTGCTGGTAGTGGAGGATGCGCTTATTCAAGGAAGAAGAAGAAGAAATTTCTTGGAGTGGGGAAGAAGACAAAGTTTCTTGAGAAACCGTGTAGGTTGGGATGGATCGAGGCGTGAGCCGAAGGGCTCGTTGATACCATATAGAGAAACAATGAATTGTGAAATTATAATTTCATTGAATAAATGTAAAGAGTACACGAAGGAAGTATTTATAGATACTCCCTCCGTCCACTTATAAGCTTCCCGTAACTTTTTGGCACAGAGATTAAGAAAAGTGATTAAATAATAGATATAGTACAAGTGATGTGATTGGAAGAAGGAGAGAGATAGAAAGAAAAAGTAAGATATAAAGTGATGTGTAAGAAAAAATACTTACCAAAAAGGGTATGGGAAACTTATAGGCGGACGGACAAAAATGGTAAAATGGGAAACTTATAGGCGGACGGAGGGAGTACAAAACATATCTATCCTAAATCTCTAATTAAGGAAAATAAAGATTTACAAGATATATAAAATATATTATACAAGATATATATAATATCTCTCAATATATTTATATATGCCTAATAATACCTAGGTCTCATTTCCCACATAGCATTAGCAATACTAGTTCTACATTTGTTGTAGTTGGCTTTGAGAAAGCAATTCCAAATTTTCTCTTCCACGTCGGGATGTGGTGAATCTTGATCTTCTTCATATCTTTCTGAAGAAAGTTATGTAATTCAGTACACGCCCATACTAACTCTGCTTGTGTTTGAAATGGAAACGGATGTGGGTTTTGAAAATTGTGAATCGCGATTTGAAAATACCAAAAATCCTCTCAATCACATTTCTTAATGATGCATGGCGAAGATTGAATAACTCACTTGCATTTCTGGGTGACGACCTTGACCACCAAAATCTTTTAGATGATATCGAACACCACGTGCTAACTTTAAGATCTCAAGAACATTGTGAATAAATGTTCTTGAGATCTTAAAGTTGGCATTAATGCAAAATTAGGTGGCGATCGAGAATATATTATTGCTAACCTAACGGTGTGTGCCGATATACTATAATTTTAAAATACAGAGACGTAATCTTTTTCAAGATAATAATGGTGGTGAAGAATCTGTGATGCTTATCAAAGAACATAGTTACGTTTCTTGATTTTATTTCGTTTGAAGAAGAGCAGGAAGATGGACAACTTTTCGATTTTGTAAACTGTGAGGCTGTGTAGGATTTTATGGTTCGAAATACAGCAAGAATGTCTGTTTTTTCTCTACTTTTCTGGCTGTGATATGTGATAGCCATGAACCAGTTTTATAGTGTAAAATTCTGAAATAACAAAAACTTTTATAATGTTTTTGTGTTGTATATCTTTTTGTTTCAAATAGCAAGTGCTTTCGAAGGAGACTAATGCATGTTAGTAGGAAATTTTGTTAGAAGAACAACAAAGTTTTTTTTTTTTCTTCTCTTTCAAAGTCTTTTTTTCTTCTCTTTCAGAGTCTTCTGAGAGAATTCGTTGAAATCTCTGGTTTTTAGAAGAGATTTTGAATAGTGAAATTTATTTATATTTTTTAAGGAGAATCCAACGAAATCCATAGAGTATTAAAATCCATAGATTGTTGAATACCTAAAGATTTCTAAACACTTTTTAAAATCCGTATTGAATATCTCAAAATTTTGAAAGACTTTTAAAAATCCGAATTGAATACCTCAAAATTTTGAAAGACTTTTAAAAATCCGGATTGAATACCCACAGATTTTAAAAGTCCAAAAAAATCCAATAGAATCTCAATTGAATACACCCATCTAAGTCTTAGTCATGTGAAATCATTGTATGTATATCAGTTGATATCACATCTGATTAAATACGCGCATGCTCAAGACTTGAAGAGTAGAAGATTAGAGACACCATCAAGTCCATTAGTGAAATCAGACTGAAAGGTTCTTGTATACCTTTATCAGCTGACTAGCTACATGAGATTAGTCGACTAGAAGATGCTAGCTGATATGAACTCGACCAGATCTTGTCAAGTGTTAAAGACTTAAAGGATGTTCATCAGATTGATCAGGTAACAGAATGCATTAAAGAAGGCAAACACATCAAAAGACAAAGAGAATGTCGAACCACATCTAGCAGACTCAACTAAAGACAAGACTGCAAATCTAACAACTCAGATGACGTGGACCAATAAGAAGATGCTAGCAAAGCTATGGAGTTGACTTCGACTAGGGTTTTAGAGATCATTCAGAGTCGTACAGTTGCATTTAATGCACATTCCCTTTTTAGGTAATGTCGTACCAAAATAAAAGGAAACATCAAATCCATGAAAATCTTGACCCATACATATAAGATTTGCATGCAACAACTAGTTCAACCAACAACTAGTTTTTGCATCCATCCTCTATAAATACAAGGTGTTGTTCATCATAACAACTAACGAAAACTTTACATGCAAGAACTCATATCAGCAGACCTCAAGAACATTAAGCATTCTGAATCCATTCGAGTTCTTTAGAGCCAAAATCTATTCTAAGTATCCAAAGCTCTAAGTTTCCTACATCTAAGCCAATATTCCAATCATATCTTAAGTTTAGAAAGTGTGGCTTTAAACCTCTTTGTTCAACACACAGTTGGTGACTCACATACTCAAACCCCATCTTCTTTTAGATTGTTAAGTTTGTTTTAGTTACCCAAATCTTTGTAAGAGTACTTGTTCTCCCAATAACAAGTAGATCCAACTGCACTCTAGGTTGAGTGTATCGAGATCACAAGTCTTCTCTTGGGACTATAAAGTAGCAAGGATAATTTTTTTAAGGAATTAATATCACAGTTGGACTGTGAGAGTGGACGTAGGACAAGTTGTTCTGAACCACTATAAATACTTGTGTTCATTTATTGCTTTATTGTTTATTCATTAATCATACTGCATATTTTCACATTCATAAGTTTTCAAAAGTGTCAAAATTGTACTAAGTGTTTTTATCAATATCAGAGACTTGAAAGCATATCAGGTTACATAAAGTCATTTTTTATAAAAATGTTTTTATTCAACCTACTAGTTTAAATATTTAGGGCCTACACAATTCCACACTAACAACGGAGTAGATAGTTGTCCAACTGATCAACTACTAAGCAATCAGTAGGTTAGTTATCTATCCCTGTTGTTCTACACTCGCACTCTCTCGATCAGATTATATTATCTGCATCATGCGACTAGAGTATTTATCTCTTCTGTCACCTTATCTGATCAGCACGCAAAAAGTTTTAAAATAACAAAGTCTATTCACCCCCCATCTAGACTTTGTCCAACATCGATACTCGTTTAGGGACCAACAAGTGGTATCAGAGTAGTGGTCCTAAAGAGCTACTGTCTTTGAGATCCTAGACTTTAAGGAAAAGTCCTTGTAATTCACTTGAACAGATCCATATTCGAAAACCTCATATTTTCATAAAATTATGTCGACTGATACTAACATAAGACATCTGCCTAAGTTCTATATTGAAGATTATGATTATGTACTGGAAGGTGCGCATAGAGGCACATCTCAGTCAGGTCCACAATCTCATGTGGGATGTGATCACAGATGGCCCAATCACTGTTATGGCTTTAATACAGCCACTAGAAATCCCGATATTCGAATTGGTCGGCTAGTACCTAAGGCCAGAGCTGATCTCACCCCGGATGAGATGAAGCAAAACAACCTCGACCGTATAGCTAAGAACATTCTCTTAACTACTATTTCTAACGATTATCTTAGCAAAATTCTTAAATGTAAATCAGCCAAAGAGATGTGGGATATTCTAGTTGTGATGTGTGAAGGCATAGAACAGATCAAAGATAACAAGTTCGTGTGGGATCAGTTGTTTGTATAAAGCTTAGTAGATAGAATTGAGTCTTAGTCTTAGTCATGTGGGATCAGTTGTATGTATATCAGCTGATACCACATTTGGTTAAACACGCGTATGCTCAAGATTTAAAGAGTAAAAGACTAAAGACTAGAAGACTCCATCAAGTCCATTAGTAAAACCAGACTGAAAGGTTGTTGTATACTTTGACTAGCTACATGAGATCAGCAGACTAAGAAGATGCAAGCTAATATGGACTCGATCAGATCTTGTCTAAACCTTAAAGACTTAAAGAGTGTTCATCTGATTGATCAGACAACATAATGCATTAAAGAAGGCAACAACATGAGAAGATAAAGAGAATATTGGACCACATCTAACCGACTCAACTAAATTCTTTCCTTACTTCTTGAAATGAATAGGTATTGACTTTACCAAAAAATAAAATAAAAAATATTACCAAATAATATCAGAATTCAAATATATGTTTCGAATATTAAATCCATGTTTAATGATATTTAAATTTTTCATTTTAATAATATTTAATATTTTTTAGCCATTTTTTATTAATGCTGAATTTATTGTAATAAAGTCAAATAATAAATATTGGAGTAAATATCTTAGGCATAAGAATTTAAAGTAATTAATTAATTGATTAAAATTATTAATGTCATTAATCACATTTTTCATAAAGTGTAACTGTAAAATTCAATGGAGTTTAGAATTTATAAAGTAAAAAAAAGGTTTCTACTTTCAGCATTTGACCTTACACAATTGCTCCACTCACTCTTTTTTAATATTTAATGAATATCTCTGTAATTTCTACTAATGATTGAAAATTCAATATATTACTTTACTTTTCTTTTTGGAAATTAATTCCCGTAATCTCTTCTCCATAAACTTTTTTTTAAGTAGTCTTTGACTCAGAACAATATTTTTCTTTCAATTAAAAATAATTCTGATTTTTTTTTATAGTGAACGAAAACTTTTCATAATTACACATTAGCCTCAATTATCCTAATTTGAAACCTAATTGATCCTCAACAGTGTTCTGGACTTTCTTTCCCGCAAATCCGTCTTCTACCTGTTATTCCATATTCTTTGGAAGCCGCAAAAATACACAACAACCAAGCTTTTGTTTCTCATTCAATTACTAGAAAGAAATAGCATTACTCGTCCGCTTTTTCATGTTCAGTCCAGTCTTAAGAGGAGCGTAGTTGAAATAGAGTCTTTCATAGTTCGTGAAAATAATATCCAAGTAACATTAAATGTTAGTTATTTGATTGTGTCTAAGATAACTCTAATTTTTTGGGATGAATGTGGGGAAGATATGATGAATTTGTGTTTGATATAATGTCTAAAAGAAAGTACTCATCCTTTTTGTAAGATTTAAATTAAATTATGTAGTCATGCAACTCTTATTCATGGATGTTACATTCTACACTTCTGGAAATTTCGTCATTTGATGTTACTGCGCAATTCCAAAAAATTATTTCCATGTATAATTGAGTCTTGACCGGACTTCTTAATTACTTTTTAATAAGTGTCACTTTAACTTTTTTCAACAAATTAAGATTATAAATTGTGGTCTATATTACCCTTCATTAATTATAACTAATTTTTATATATAAATTTTGTTTTTTTAAAGAATGTGGTCAAGAATGTAGCTAGTATTCATAAACTAAATTAATTATGGTATAAACAATATTTATGAAATTTATTTATGAACAATATATATGGTAAATGAATAAGGGTAAAGTAGTTAAAATTAAAGAAAAAAAAACTCAAAATGACACTTATTTTAAAATTAGTTAAAAAGTCAAGACACTTATTTTAAAATTAGTTAAAAAGTCAAGACACTTATTTTAAAATTAGTTAAAAAGTCAAGACACTTATTAAAAAAGGGAGGGAGTAATAGCCAAGGTTTTATTATTATTGTTTTCCCTTTTTTTTCCTGCTATTTCCTTTCTTTTCGATTGATTTTTTTTCGCTTTTTTTGGTTTCCTTTTTCTTTTCGGCTGATTTTTCTCTCTCTTTTTTTTAGCTTTTTTTTTTATTGTACTTTTTTTCGCCTTTTTTACACCATATTAATAAAAATTATTAGTCAATATATAAGTTATATAATATAACTGACGTGCAACACAATCGAATGATGATAAATATTCGCGCATTTTTATATTTATGTAGTTAAAAGTTGGACTCGAGTGTACATGGTAGAGAAAATTTTATGTTTAGTCCTATAAGTTTGAGACATTTCAAAATAAATTCTTTAAGTTTCAACTTTTACATTATACGGTCCTTTACGTTTCAATTTTAATCATTTTTTACATCAATTTTAATCCTTTATATTTTAATCCATTATAAAATGCCACATATCATGCCACATCACTCTCTCCTCTATATATATTTAAAAAAAATGTAAACCTAATAACCCCAAAATATTTTATAGACACCTTATAATTTTAAATATAAAAATAGATGTATATAAAATAATTAAGCAACCTTTATATAAATAGAGATTAAAATAATTTTTTTTAAAATAACTTGAAATCTGAAAAAAAAAAGTAATTAAAATTTAAAAGTATTTTAAAAAATTAACTAAATCTTTAAAAATAAATAATTTACATAAATTAATTAATTTTTTTTAAAGAATCTTAAAAAATTATATAGAATCTGAAATTAAAAAATAAATCATCAAAACAAAATAAAAAATATTGAAAAAATTCAATAAAACGTAAAAAAAAAGTAAATTAAAAAAATCAATAAAAAAAGTAAGATTTCATTTTTTATTTAAATTTCTTAATATTTATTTTTGATTGAGTTGATTTTTTTTTCATTTTTTTTTTATTTAGTTTTTTTAAAAATTGAGTCGTTAGTATATTTAATTTTTCTTAAAGCAAAAAATAAGTACTAGTAGTATTAAAAAAACATGTGAGTCACAATTGAGTGATAGGTGATATTATTTGTTTATTTTTATAGTCGTAGTATTTATTTGAGTATTATGCTATAGTGTAATTTTACATGTCTTATACTTAAAAAAATAAATTAAATCAAATGTTTTATATTGTATTAATTCTTACATAATGTATATATATTCACTACAAAATATTGCCCAAAAGGCATCGGCAATTGACAACGGCAGGCGGGCCGATGCGAAATGGCATCGGCATTTAATGGCCGATGCAAAATGGCATCGGCAGTGGGCCCCGATGCGAAATGGCATCGGCATTTAATGGCCTGCAAAATGGCATCGGCAGTGGGCCCCGATGCCATTTGGTAACGGCCCCCCGATGCAAAATGGCATCGGCAGTGGGCCCGATGCCTTCCCCGTCGCCCTAAACCCTAAACCTCTAAAACCCTAAACCCTAAACCTCTTAACCCTAAACCCTAAAATTGAAAATTATGATTTTTTTTAGGGTTTAAAGTTTAGAGTTTATGATTTAGTTTAATTAATGTAGTCATTATTTTAAAATTAATTATTTTTATAACTTTAATTTTAATTTTTTTGTTATTAAAAAAATTATATATATAAATGTATGGTTTTTTTTTAATTTAATAATTATATACTGATAATAAACACGTTAATAAATAATTTTAAAAAATCTTAAAATAATTAACCTTGATTAATTAAAAAATCAAAATAATTAATCTTGATTAATTAAAAAATCAAAATAATAATAATTAGCATTGGTAATCTTGATTATGGTATCTTTGTCCTACGTTTCCTAATTTTATAGGAATATCCTTTAATTTTTTAAATTTCCATAAAATAGTGTTAATTATGTAAGTAAATATAATGATGTAGATAATGACACATCATCATTTGACTCCATAAGACCATCTCCAACCGTAGGCTATAAATAGTTTTGCTCCCTCCAACCGTACTCTATTTTGAAGTTTTGAAATAGAGTTTTGAATAGTAAACTCTATATATGAAGTTCACTATTCAAAACTCTATATTTTATATCTATTATTTTATTAATATTTATTATTCTGTATTACAATTCTATATTAATAATTTGTTAAATATAATTACAATTCTATTGTTATACTAATTTATAATATAATTTTAATTGTGTAACTTTTTTTTTTGTGTATTATTATTACCAACAAAAACAATAACTTAAAATACAATAAAACATACATTATACTCACATGTTTCGTTTTACGTCATTATGTGTTTTGTAATTTTATATTTAAATAAAAGTAATATTTAAAAACTACAAGTTTATTTACATTTTATGATTTTGATAAAATCAACAATATTTAATTTACTAATTGAATATTTAATTGTATAAATTAATTTAAATATGAAGATAAATATATTATTTAATGATTGTAATATATTGAAAATGATTAAAATAATAAATAGAGTAAGATATAGAGTTTCATGGTTGGAGAAGGTTTTTAAAATAGAGTATGAAAAAGTGTATTTTAGAGTTTAGAGATCTTCATTTGAGAGTTTGTGGTTGGAGATGGCCTAAGGAGCCCATTATATGGGCTCAATATCATTTCTATATATATATATATATATATATATATATATATATATATATATATATGTCATGCATATTTGCGTGGATTTTGATAGTTACGTGAGTATGACTTATGAATTTAGCATTACTCCTGATCAGAGTGAAACGAACATTATATATAATTAATCAAGCTTATTCTCTGCAATTAAAAAAAAAAAGTATTCACTAGTACTCCGTATTAGATAAGTGTATTTTAATTGAAAATGAACTAGAGAATAATTTTATAATAGATGAAAATATTTTTAATTAAATGGATAAGTGAATTCATATTTTCAAATGGATAAGTGAAAATAATTATATATATTTAATGTTGTGAATTGAAAATTAGAATGAATTTAAATGATGTGATTATAATAAATTTAAATGTATAAGTGAAAATAATTATATTCAATGTTGTATGTAATTATAATGTTGTGAAATAAAAAATTAGAATGAATTTAAATGTTGTAAATTGAGGATTAGAATAAATTTAAATAGTGTGAATTGATACCGTAAATAAATTATTTAATTTGAAAAACATAATTTA
Organism: Galeopsis tetrahit; assembly: GCA_963675135.1. Classification (NCBI taxonomy): domain Eukaryota; kingdom Viridiplantae; phylum Streptophyta; class Magnoliopsida; order Lamiales; family Lamiaceae; genus Galeopsis; species Galeopsis tetrahit. The sequence goes on from OY776134.1 coordinate 691,495, forward strand.
GTTAATTTGAAAAACATAATTTAGAAATAATTATGATATGCTTTGATAAATAATTTAATAAGCAACAATTAAAGTTAGAATGAATTGAATTAATTAAAGAATTAAAAACTCAAATTAAATTGAATATATATTAATTGCATTCACAACATGTCGACTAAAAGCTCCTAGCCTAAACGGCACACAGGGGGCGCTCAAAGGCCTTCGAGACCGCGAGGTCCCGAGTTCGAACCCCACAAATCGCGAAAATGGCCAGATTTCCGAAAAATGGGGTGGGTGTTGGTGGCCTATCGACCTGGGTTCGAAACCCAGTTTCGGCTCTTTTAAATTTTAATAAAAAGGCATCGGCAGTGGGCCCCGATGCGAAATGGCATCGGCTGTCCCCGATGCGAAATGGCATCGGCAGTGGGCCCCGATGCCATTTGGTAACGGCGACCTGCCGATGCCATTTCGCATCGGTTTTCCCCAAATCCGATGTCATTTAAATGGCATCGAGCATATTGGCATCGGCACACTGCCGATGCCTTTGCCGTTGCCTTCATCTTTGGGGACGGCAGATCCGATGCCTTCCCCGATGCCATTTCTCCATTATTTTGTAGTGATTGTCAAACACATAACTGGTAATATAAACAAGTAATATTGCCCTTCTTAGTCGATTATATCTCATTTTGATCCAAGAGATATCCTACTGTTTTTTTTTTTTTTTACATATTATTAATAGTATTATAATATTGTTGAGTGATGTTTAGAAGCAATTTATTACACCTGTATATACAATTGAAATTGAACTCTAATGAATTGCGTCAAATATTAATCAAAGATAAAATTATGTAAATTAAAATTTTAAATCAAAATGTGTCTATACATTCAATTGCACAGAAGAATTTGTCAATATTGTAATTTTTCGTTTAGGCTTTTTTTTTTTAAAAAAAAAAGGAAAATTAACAATTTGCGATGTTTCAATTTTTTAATTTTATATATTGTTTTAATCGTTTGGTTGAATTTTAAATTATATTTTTAGTTTTTATTCAATTAATAGAGAAAAATAAGATTCACATAATTAACATTGATCAATCATAACTGCAATACCCTTTGGGTTTCGTTGTAGACACCTAAATTTTAAATTCCTTGGGACCTCTAAAGTCCAGTAAATCAAGACGGGCCTCTAAAGTCCAGTAAATCAAGACGGGCCTCTAAAGTCCCATAAATTCAAAACGGACCTCTAAAGTTCAATAAAGCAAGACGGGCCTCTAAAGTCCCATAAATGAAGATGGGCCTCTAAAGTCCAACAAACCAAATTGAGCCCAAATAGGGTATTCTTAGCCCAAGTAATTCAAAATTTGAATTAAGGCCTAAGCACTTGCACAAATATCTCCTTGGCCCATAAAAAAACCCTAGGTTCTACACCTATAAATAGAGGCATCATTTCATTCATTTTATCATCAACAAAGAAAGCAGAAGCATTCAAGGCTCTAAAATTCTCTGTAGAGATTTTAGAGTGTTCTTCAGCAAGCGGAGGAGCTTCAAAGGCGTTCTTCGTGCAAAGCGGCGAGAAGCAGCGTTCGAGTGGAGATCAAGGTGCTAAGCCCCTTCGATTCGGCGTTTCTTCAAGGCGTTCTTCGTGCAAAGCGGCGAGAAGCGGAGATCAAGGTGCTAAGCCTCTTCGATTCGGCGTTTCTTCAAGGAGGAGGTGCTTCGTGGATCTTCAACGGCGTTCGTCCCGGAAAAGTCCCGATAAGTCCCGGAAAAAGTCCCGATAAGTCCCGAAAAAGTCCCGAAAAGTCCCGTAAATCAACGTTTGATCCAAAATACGGCGTCAAGCCCTTGGATTAACGTTACAAAGTCCCAAGTTTAAGAACGATCTTCAACGACGTTCATCACAAAAGTCTCTAAATTCAACGTTTAATCAAAAAATACGGTGCGAAACCTTTGGATTAACGTTATAAAGCCCCAAATACAAGATCGGATAGGATTTGGCTGCGGATCCAACTCCAGAAGTTCCAAAAGTGCTCAAGAAATTCAAGAAGTTCAAGAAGAGAGAATCAGAGGAAAAATTAAAGATTGTAACCCACGCAATATTCATCGGTTTAATCCGAAATTAAATAAAATTGTTTCGCATTTTCGAGTTTTTATATTTAATTCACGAATTTGTGTTTACAAATTGGCACACCCGGTGGGATAATCTCTACCTCTCATCTCTACTCTTCAAGCAAATCAAGTCACGACGATGGCGCCAATCAAGATTAAGATCAAGAGAGGCGTTGTATCTGGATCAACTGGCGTCGACTTTGAAGACGTGAACGTAATCACAAGAAGTATGTCAAGGAGCTCCAAGTCATCCGCTGCTTCAAAGAAGAATATTGCAGAAGGTCCACCACCCAACACTGTGAACGAGGAAAACAGTGCAACATGTTCTCCCACTCACCCCATGGCAAGCTCATCATTAGATTCAAGTGCAGCTTCAGCAATGGCGACAAATGCCATGACTGTTGAGGAGCAATTGACAAGCTTGACTAGAGCCATAGAAGGACTCACAAAACATGTCCAAGAACAGGATGCTCAGATTGCTAAGCTGATGAGCAACGCAGACAACGGGCAGTCAAGTCGTGCAAAGGGAAAGCAAGTCGAAGGACATGATGTTGAGATGTCTGGTGAACGTCAGCAGATGGAAATTCACCCAACTCTTAAGGAGTTACAAGTTTCTCCCGATGGTTTGGTGCCCATTGACCGGCTAAAAGAAATCATATTTGGGGCGATCAAAGATAAGTTCGAGGAAAGTCCTAAGTCTTCATTCACCTACATAAAGCCTTACACGAAGAGGATTGACAGTTTGAAGATGCCAGCTGGTTATCAACCTCCAAAGTTGCAGCAGTTCGATGGCAAGGGTAATCCAAAGCAACATATTGCTCACTTCGTGGAGACCTGCAACAATGCTGGCACGTATGGAGATCATTTGGTGAAGCAATTCGTGCGCTCTTTAAAGGACAATGCATTCGATTGGTACATCGATTTGGAGGCCAGTTCGATAGACAGTTGGGAGCAAATGGAACAAGAATTTCTCAATCGATTTTACAGCACTCGTAGAACGGTTAGCATGCTTGAATTGACGAACACTTGTCAATCAAAGGAAGAGCCGGTGATCGATTACATAAATCGATGGAGAAATCTAAGCCTAAATTGTAAGGATAGATTGACTGAAACTTCAGCTATCGAGATGTGCATCCAAGGAATGCAGTGGGATCTTCGATATATCCTTCAAGCAATTCGACCAAGTTCATTCGAGGATTTGGCTACTAAGGCTCATGACATGGAGTTGAGCATGTCTACAAGTGGATTTGAAGGGCCACTATCTCAAGAGTGGGGGCAAAGGAAAACGATTTTGAAAGAGTTGCAACAAAAGCAGTATCCATTCCTAGACTCTGACATCCCCGTAATTTTCGATGACTTGATCAAGAATGATCTCATTGAACTACCACAAATGAAACGACCCGATGAGGCTGGGCGAACGGACGACCCCAAATATTGCAAGTACCATCGATTGGTAGGACATCCAACCCAAGACTGTTTTATACTTAAAGATAAAATTATGCGACTAGCCAAAGAAGGGAAGATCTTGCTAGAAGAAACTGAAACAACGACGAATCACGTCACAGTTGAAGACAATCAAGTTAAGGAAGTTTACGCAAATGACGCCTACAAATTGATTTCTGAAGACGACGTATACATTGGTCCCATGAACGGAATGTTTTTTAAACGCTACTACGCGAAAAGAAAACAAGTATGCTCCATAAACGCATGAGCCTAAACTGCTTGTTTCTCCATAATGCACGAGTCTAAACTGCTTATTGCTCCAAGAACGCATGAGCCTAAACTGCGTGTTGCTCCATAATGCACGAGTCTAAACTGCTTATTGCTCCAAGAACGCATGAGCCTAAACTGCGTGTTGCTCCATAATGCACGAGTTTAAACTACTTATTACTCCTGGTCCGCATGAGTCTAAACTGTGTACAACAACCACCAAAGGTAAATACATGTGGTTAAATTGTTAACTTACTCCACTAAAGGCATTTTAAGTGGTTAAAATAATTAAATCCCTACTTTGTCAAAAGTAGCTAAAGAATAGTAACTCCTGGCCCGCATGTGGGAAATCATTTGAAAGTAATTCGCAATTCGTCCACATCAAAGTCAAACGTTCTTGTGAACGAAATGCGAGGGGGCATTTGTAGACACCTAAATTTTAAATTCCTTGGGACCTCTAAAGTCCAGTAAATCAAGACGGGCCTCTAAAGTCCAGTAAATCAAGACGGGCCTCTAAAGTCCCATAAATTCAAAACGGACCTCTAAAGTTCAATAAAGCAAGACGGGCCTCTAATGTCCCATAAATGAAGATGGGCCTCTAAAGTCCAACAAACCAAATTGAGCCCAAATAGGGTATTCTTAGCCCAAGTAATTCAAAATTTGAATTAAGGCCTAAGCACTTGCACAAATATCTCCTTGGCCCATAAAAAACCCTAGGTTCTACACCTATAAATAGAGGCCTCATTTCATTCATTTTATCATCAACAAAGAAAGCAGAAGCATTCAAGGCTCTAAAATTCTCTGTAGAGATTTTAGAGTGTTCTTCAGCAAGCGGAGGAGCTTCAAAGGCGTTCTTCGTGCAAAGCGGCGAGAAGTAGCGTTCGAGTGGAGATCAAGGTGCTAAGCCCCTTCGATTCGGCGTTTCTTCAAGGCGTTCTTCGTGCAAAGCGGCGAGAAGCGGAGATCAAGGTGCTAAGCCTCTTCGATTCGGCGTTTCTTCAAGGAGGAGGTGCTTCGTGGATCTTCAACGGCGTTCGTCCCGGAAAAGTCCCGATAAGTCCCGGAAAAAGTCCCGATAAGTCCCGAAAAAGTCCCGAAAAGTCCCGTAAATCAACGTTTGATCCAAAATACGGCGTCAAGCCCTTGGATTAACGTTACAAAGTCCCAAGTTTAAGAACGATCTTCAACGACGTTCATCACAAAAGTCTCTAAATTCAACGTTTAATCAAAAAATACGGTGCGAAACCTTTGGATTAACGTTATAAAGCCCCAAATACAAGATCGGATAGGATTCGGCTGCGGATCCAACTCCAGAAGTTCCAAAAGTGCTCAAGAAATTCAAGAAGTTCAAGAAGAGAGAATCAGAGGAAAAATTAAAGATTGTAACCCACGCAATATTCATCGGTTTAATCCGAAATTAAATAAAATCGTTTACCATTTTCGCGTTTTTATATTTAATTCACGAATTTGTGTTTACAGTTTCGTTTGTGAAATTTATTTTGTTTCATATTTTTCATATTTTTTCAAGTTATTTTTTAAAATTTGTTTACTATTTATTTATGTAAGGGTTACTTAGTCATTTTATATGCATCTATTTTTTTATTTAAAATTATGAGGTGTGTATAGAGTATTTTGGGGTGTTATTATCTATTTTTTTAATATATTATATAGAGAAGAGAGTGATGTGGCATGATATGTGGCATTTTATAAATGATTAAAATTGATGTAAAAAAGAATTAAAATTGAAACGTAAAAGACATATTTTATAAAGTTGTAACTTAAAGGATTTATTTTGGAATGTCTCAAACTTATAGGACTAAAAATAAAATTTCCTCTACATGGTACACTCGACTACTCGAGTCCACAACAGGCTATCCTATCCATTTAAAAAAATGGATCAAGTTACATGCATGTAATTAGTACACATAAATATTTGCCTAAATTGTGTTCGAATCATTTTTTTAGCAATCGAATCAATTATTTGATCGCATGCTTTGTTGATCTAAGATCCCTTACATATGCAAATTTGGGGTAAAAAAAGAGGAGTTAATATTCATATTTATTTATTTGAATTAAAAAAATAATGTTTTATTTGAATATTTATGTATTTTTATATGTATGTTAACTTATGCACATATATTATTTGAGTCGGGCGTATGACGTATTTTTTCCCCAAATTTTTAAATTTAAACATAATAACAACTAGACTAGTCATTCCCATATAGTGAAACCACCCTCCATTTTTTGAAAGGGATTTATTGAAAATTATACATAAACTACTTATTATTTCTAAGATTTAATTATATAGTTATGATTTAACACATTAATAGGCCATCGGGTGCGGTTATACACACACGTATCTATGGAGGACATCCACCGAGACTTTTTTTTTTTAATGACAAGGATATGCGAAATGTCGTTTGTACCCCTTCTACAATTTTTTTAAAAAAAGGACGGATGAGTACACCCACTTTCTATCTAACGTGGGAATACAGACAAACGATCATTTCTTCCCAAACCCAAAACTTTCCATTTCTGCAAAGTCGATTTTGAGAGCGGATGGAGTCGAAAATGGTGGATTATGGTGTGATTCGGGTGGAATTTGCATATTTTTATGACACATCTTGAGCTCAATTTTCATAGGATTTCATACTTTTATGGTTCAATTTTGGCTAATTGCACTTGATAGAGAGAAATGTGGTGTTTTGTGTATTTTGTAGGAAAGATTGTTATTTTGGAGACAAAAGCACTCACCTAATTTTGTAAAGTCAATTGAAAAAAGAAATCAAAATCGAGTGCAATTATTTGGGCTAACAATTAAATTGTTTGTCACATTTAATTAATTTATGCTGCCCAACTTAGACGACCCAGCCTAAACATAAAAGTTGCTACAATTTTCCAGTAATTAAGGTATGGGCCTTAGGCCCATGGAATTAATTTGAATTGGGCCAGCATTTCAGCCCATGCTTTATTTATTTTGGGGCGTGAGGGGGTCAGGATTTAGGGCATGATTGGTATGATGGAATGAATTTAAGGCTGAATGGAATGTACTGAAGAATGGAATGAAGGTTTGAATGGAATGAGGTCTGAATGAGCATTCCCATGATTGGTATCGATTAAGAATGAAAAAGCAATTCATTGATTGATTCCATTCTCCTGATTGGTATACTAAAATGAAATGCAAAATAATATATATGTTTTATCTTAAATGACTAAAATACCATCAACGTATGAAATAATCGCACTCATCTCTACTAATAATATAAATTAATAAATATAAAAATAACTAAAATATAGGGATAATATCATTTTTATCACTCATGTATATCCTTTTCTGATTTGAATTATTTATTCAATTAACTAAAAGTAAAAATAATTAAAAATTAAGTAAATTAAATAAAAAAAAAACACGGTTCTTCTTCTCTTTCAACTGAACTGCGCCGTCGTCTCCCACCTTTCTGTCGTCGACCTTCATACTGTCCCCCACTCCCATATTTAATTCAAATTTGAGGATTTTTTTAATGAAAACCAGTTTATGTTTATAGAGGACATTGATTGTTCATGAACGAGAGTGACAACGTCTTCTCTTTTGCACATATATAGAGAGAAAAAACAATACAAATTTTATTTTCTCAGCGTCTTCTCTCTCGAATTAGGGTGGAAGAATGTTGAATAATAAATCGTCGTATTTAATTGTGAATTAGGGTTGGAGAAGTGAGTTAATTGTTGAAAAGGATAATTATGTAAAAAACAAATTTGAGTGATTATTTTAAAAAATAAAATAAAATATAATTCAATTCCACACAGAATGGAATGGGGAAAGACAGGGGGATGGAGAGGAATCAGAATTCTTTATTTTTGGGAATCACCATTCCTTAAGGAATTGGGATTCCACGTAAAAAAATATACCAATCGTGAGATTAGGAATGAGTCCATGAATGCTCATTCCATTCCAAGCCTATTACTGCATACCAATCATGCCCTTAGGGATTTTCATTGAAGGAGCAGAAAGGAGGGGATTGGGGTCAGCAGCCTAACCCTTAATAATATACTCCGTTCCACAAGAATTTGCACACTTTCCAATTTGCATACTTTCCATATATGGATTTCCTATACCAATTTGCACACTCTATACAAGGAAATATCTTCACAACCCTCACCCTTGAAATATACTCATATTTATCCATATGTCATTACTTTTCCACACTCAATCTATTTTTTACTTTACTTTATTAATAAAAGTTTACAAAACTATCTCTCAAAACATCAATCATTACACCTTTTTTACACATTTTTTAAAATGTATGCCGGTCAAAGGGTGCAAGTTCCTCCGGGACGGAGAGAGTAAGATTTTTGTTACGGTTAAGTTAATTAATTAGGAAACAAAATCGATTAAGATTGAGTTGATTTCTTGTACATAGTGTACACTGTGCACACTAATACATATTTTGAAGAATATTCATATCTATACAAAATAACAATGATGGCATTCTTTTTAAATGGAGCTAGGTAATATAATATTTTAGCAGATTCAGATTGGGTGTAACGAGCAGAGCTCGAAACTCGACTCGAATACTTGATTGTTATATTCGAAGCTCGAAATTCAACTCGACTCGATAAATTTAAGTTTGATTCGACTCAATTACCTATATAATTTTTAAAATTAATTGTAAAATATATTTTTTTTAAAATAAACTCAAACTCGACTCGATTACCTGGATATAAATATAAATTATATATTAATGACAAAATAGTAAATATTGTTCAAGCTCGATTAGAGTTGTAAGCTTTCGAGTTGAGTATTTATGAATTTGACTTTTTCCGAGTGGAGCATGGATAGCTTTAGATATAGAAAATATGAATAGCTGTATTATTCAAACATAAATGAACTGTGACGAGATTGTTATCGTAAATCAGTATAACTATTTCATATATATATATCCAATTATGATTCGATCTTACCAATAATTAAAATACAACTGAGATTTGTTTGGACGAACGCATTATTAATTTTAAAAAATAACTAAATGAAATATATATTTCATATCTTGCCCAGTCGGCAGTGCATTGTACTACTGGCCGGGTTGTACAAATATTCCAATTTCAAAATTAAACGGAGGTTGCTGCAGCAGAATGACTACTGAAGAAAAATGTTGAAATTAAGCTTTCAGGTAAGCCTTTTATTTTACTACTCCATTTGTTTTTTGCATTTTCAAATTTTAATCCTAGCAACTCGGTTTGTTTGTTTTAACAATGTTGTGTTATTGCATAATTAGGCTCTGTTTGTTTGCGTTTATTTTAGCTATTAGGAGTAACATGTTTTAGTTTAAACATGTATTCTAATCACACAATCATGGATGTTTGTATTTGTGAAAAATTGATCCAAATTAAAAGGTGAGTTAAATTTGTTCAACTTAACATCTGCATAATTTTAAACCTCACTCATTAACAAATTATCCACTGCCACAAACATTCTTGTTTGTGTCCCATTGATTTTCAACTTGTTTTTTTTATTTTAATTCTTGCAATTAAATCATCATAATTTCCCTTTTGTTTTGGTCGTTGTTTGTAGACTCGTCGATTGCTAAAATACGAATTTGTTGAGGGAAAACTCACAGTCGTTCATCGTTTGTTTGTATTTCAACATTGTGTTGGTCGTAGTTTGCAAAGTCGTCTAGTGAAAAATACAGAGTTTTGTTATGCCACAACACATTTTTCAACCCCAAATTCTCAACCTTTTTTATTGTCTTTAACAAGCCTTGTTGTTGAGTAGATGTTTGGAGGGATTTATGCTTTATAGTTGTAATTTGAATGAATGAACATATGTTATTTGATTTATGTTAGTCTATGGAAGTGTAGAATGGAAGGACTCTCTAAAGTGAGAGCCAAGACTTGTATTCAAGTATTATATAGAAGAGGTTTACAAGAAGATATAGATAGGGTAGTTGTAACTAACAAGATAAACTACCCTAACTACTACTTAATATTCCCCCTCAAGCGAAGCGGGAGCGAAGAGACGGTGAGCTTGTGTCGAAAGAATTCAAAAAGAGGTCGAGCAAGGCTCTTTGTAAAGATGTCGGCCAATTGAAATTGAGAAGGCACGAACTGAGTGACTAGGCGACCAGTGGTGACGAGCTCTCGAACAAAATGATAGTCTATGTCAATGTGTTTGGCTCGTTTGTGAGCGACTGGATTTTGAGAAAGAAAAATGGCACTCTTGTTGTCGCAGAGTAGAGTAGGCGTAGTAGTGGGAAAAGCTTTAAGCTCCTTCAGTAGCGAGCAGATCCAGACAATTTCTGATGAAGTGGTCGCCATTGCTCGATATTCGGACTCACAGCTCGATCTGGAGACCGTAGGTTGTTTCTTAGCCGCCCAGGAGACAAGGTTGGTGCCAAGAAATATAGCATAACCAAAAGTGGAACGACGAGTGTCAAGGCATCGAGCCCAGTCGGCATCTGAGTAGGCGAGCAGTGTTGGGCGACCAGTAGAGAAGGTAAGGCCAAGATGCGAAGTCCCTTTAACATAGCGAAGAATGCGTTTGACAGCCTGAAAGTGGTCAATTGTCGGTTTTGCTTGAAATTGACTAACAGTGTTGACCGCAAAAGCGAGATCAGGGCGAGTAATGGTGAGATATTGGAGGGCGCCGACCAGGGACCTGAACAAGGTAGGATCGGAGAAGGGAGTACCATCGAGGCGAAGAAGGTCAGAGGTGGAAAGAGGAGTTGCAACAGGCTTACAATCTAGCATGTTGGCACGAGTGAGGATGTCGGCAGCATACTTAGACTGGCCGAGGAAGAGGCCGCGATCAGTGTAGGTGACCTCAAGGCCAAGGAAGTATGTTAGACGACCAAGATCCTTGATGGCAAACTCTTTATTGATCCTGGTAATAAGACGAGTAGTAAAAGACTGATCATTTCCAGTGATTATAATGTCGTCAACATAAACGAGGAGAAAAAGAGAGGTACGACCTGACATGTAGATGAACAGGGAGGTGTCCGATTTGCTCTCAACAAAACCAAGGGCGAGAAGGAAGTCACAAAAGCGTTGGAACCAGGCGCGAGGAGCTTGCTTCAAGCCATATAGAGCTTTGTTGAGTTTGCAAACGTGCTGAGGGCGAGAAGGATCAACAAAACCAGGTGGTTGTTTCATGTAAATGGGTTTGTCTAAGAGACCATGAAGAAAAGCGTTGTTGACGTCCAATTGATGGAGCGACCAGTTATTCATGACGGCGAGAGCGAGGATAATACGAACAGTAGAGGACTTAACGACCGGGCTGAAGGTGTGATCATAGTCGAAACCAGGAATTTGAGTGTAGCCTTGGGCAACCAGCCGAGCTTTGTGACGATCAATAGTGCCATCAGCAAGAAACTTTATTCGATATACCCATTTAGAGCCAACAATGTTCGCGTCGGGGGGAGGAGGAACCAAGTCCCAAGTTTTGTTTTTGTGAAGGGCATTGAGCTCCTCGTCCATGGCGGTCAACCAGTGTTGTTGTTTTGCCGCCGAGGAGAAACCTTTGGGTTCAGGAGAAGTATGAATGGCAGTGAGCAAGGATGTGGTTGAGATGAGGGAGGAATCAAAGGGATGTTTGGTTTTAAAGATGCCATCCTGAGACCTTGTTCGCATGGCATGAGATGGAGGAGGGCGAGGAGCAGGAGGTGGAGGGCGAGGAGCAGGAGGAGGAGGGCGAGGAGCAGGAGGAGGAGAGCGAGCAGTTGGTTGGATGGTCGAAGGCGTAACATCAGGCTGCAGACATAGCGAGCAGGGAGGAGCAGGTGAATCATTGGGGCGACCAGTCATAGATGGAGAAGAAGAGAGCGGTAAGGGAAGAGAGCTATCAAAAGAAGCAACATCGAGCGAGGAGGAATCTGGGTATGGTCCGTTTGCAGCAAATGGAAAAAGAGACTCATCAAAGCGAGCATGCCTAGAAATGTACATGCACTGCGAGCAGGGGTCAAAACAGCAGAACCCCTTATGGCGAGAACTGTATCCAAGAAAGACGCAAGGAATACTGCGAGGAGAGAATTTGTTAGTAGTATATGGACGAAGACAGGGATAAACACAACATCCAAAGACACGGAGATTATCATATAGAGGCGGAGTAGATAGAAGCATTTCATAAGGGGATTTGGAGGTAAGAACAGGAGAAGGTAATCGATTTATAAGATAGACGGCCGTGCAAAAGGCCTCAACCCAAAAGGTGGTCGGAACAGAAGAAGAAAACAGTAAGGCAAGCCCCATTTCAGTGATATGGCGGTGTTTTCTCTCTGCTCGGCCATTTTGGGCCGGAGTGTAGGGGCATGACATAGTATGTATAATTCCGGAAGAAAGAAAAATGTCACGGAGTTTATGGTTGGTGAATTCAGTCCCACCATCCGATTGGAAGCGTTTTATCTTACAATTAAATTGGTTTTCAACCAAACTTTTAAAGTTAACGAAGATGGAGACAAATTCGGATTTTTTACGGAGAGGATAAAACCAAGTAAATCGAGAATAATCATCAATGAACAAGGCATAATAACGAAAACCATCATGAGATTTAATAGGTGAGGGGCCCCATAGGTCACAGTGAACAATGTCAAGAACATGAGCAGCACGTTTTGAATTTAGAGAGAAAGAAAGCCGAGTACTCTTAGATTTTTGACATGCCGAGCAAATAACAGGGCGAGGAAGCAAAGAAGTGGTGGAAATATGTCCTTGTTGTTTAAGTACATTTACAACATCAAAAGCAACATGCCCTAATCTACTATGCCATAATTCAAAGGAGCTATGGTTCGAGCGAGCATGTAAAGAGGAAGCAAAACTAGAGTGACATTTTTCCAGAACATATAAACCATGATCAAGTCGGCCGTGAGCAAGAGTCAAACCTGTAGTCCGATTCTGAATTTCAAACGAAGTGTTAGAAAAGATAAGACGAACAGGAAAGTCATTGGTTAATTTGCTTACAAAGAGAAGATTTTTCGTAATGGAAGGAACGACAAGAACATTGGAGAAAGATAAATCAGAATTATAGAGATGAGTACCAGTGTGAGTAATTGGAAGGATATTACCGTTTGCGACGACGACTCTGTCCGAACCTGTGTAGGGCGAGCAAGAATCAAGGGCGGCCGAGGAGGGAACCATGTGCGAGGAGGCCCCAGTATCAACATACCAGTCCAAGAGATTTGCGAGACGAGCAGAATCATTGCGAGAAAAGGAGCCAACGGTGTTCGCCTGGCGAGGAGAAGAGGTTTCATAGCGCTGGGGACAGGTTGGAGCATAATGACCATCAAATCTGCAAATTTGGCAGCGAGGAGACGATCGAACACGACCTCGCCCACGTCCTGCATAGCCGCGAGCAGGAGGGCGACCACGACCAAATTGCTGGCGAGCAGGAGGTCGACCTAACACGGAAGACGTCGAGGAGCGAGCAAGAAAAGCAGGCGACTGCGATGAAGTGGAAGGGGTTTCAAGACTACGGGTGAAGATGTCGTGAGATTCGGCCTTGGCGAGCAGGTCTGAAAACGAGGGGAGAGGCGAGATGTTGATTTGAGTGGTGGAAAAACCGTGAAACTCTGGACCCAGGCCACGAAGAAACCAATGAGATTTGTCTGTAGGATCAAGAGAGCATCCCATGGAGGAGAGCTGGTCGCATAGGTATTTAAAAGCGGCCCCATAATCAGAAACGGATCTTGAACCTTTCTTGATGAGTTGAAGCTCGTCTTTTAGTCGTAATTCACGAGCTTTGGAGGGTTGATTGAAAGCCTCAGCGAGGGCATTCCAGATTTCTAGCGAGGTCGAGCAGCCAACGGTCACCGCCATTGCCTCTTCGGTGAGGGTGGACGTCAAGAAAACACTCACGATTTGATCACGAGAGTACCAAGTCGTGTAGAGTGGATTAGAAGAAGACGCACCATTGGTGATGACGGTGGTAGGAGGGGCCGGCGAGGAGCCATCAACGTAGGGCAAAAACTTTTGAGTAACAAGAAGCGGATGGACTTGTCGATACCACATTGGATAATTTGTGGGTTTTAATTTGATGGTGACAAGATGAGTCATAGCATGAAGAGTAAGGGTGGCGTCAAAGACGGAGGTGGTCGCCGGTGGATCGGCCATGGAGGAGAGAGATGAAGAAGGAGGGGGAAAAAATTGGCCCAGAAGAGTTTAGGCTGATACCATGTAGAATGGAAGGACTCTCTAAAGTGAGAGCCAAGACTTGTATTCAAGTATTATATAGAAGAGGTTTACAAGAAGATATAGATAGGGTAGTTGTAACTAACAAGATAAACTACCCTAACTACTAAACTACCCTAACTACTACTTAATAGGAAGTATCAATTGAGATTCTATTTATAAAATTCATAGAGTCTATACAAACTGACTTTTTTTATTAATTTATATGCATTTTCATAAATTTGACAGCATTGTGGAATATACTTTTTTTTAATAATTTACATAGATTTTTATAAACCCCAGTATTGATGCGAAGAGTTTTTTTTAAAATTAATACTCCCTCCGTCCGCCTATAAGCTTCCCATTTTATAAACTCAAGTAACGGGAAGCTTATAAGCGGACGGAGGGAGTATTATATATATATAAAATCGGGTCAATATTGTCATCCCTACTTCTGATCTTTTGTCTTTAGAGTTCTCTGTGAGAATCCGTTGAAATCTCTGATTTTTAGAAGAGATTTTGGATAGTGAAATTTATTTATATTTTTGGAGTAGAATCCAACAAAATTCATAGAGTATTAAAATTCATAAACTTTTGAATACCTAAATATTTTTAAAAACTTTTTAAAATCTGTATTGAATATCTCAGGATTTTTAAAGACTTTTAAAAATTCGAATTGAATACCCCCAAACTTTAAAAGTCCACAAAAATTCTACCGAATTCACAACCAATACACCCCCTCAATGTTCTAAATGAAAACACGTTATCGAATTAGTATACGAATTGATGAAGAAAAAAAGATTTGGGTGAAAGAAGAATTGATTTCAGAAATTCAGTATGCAAATGGTTGAAGAAAAGGGGATATGTAAAAAACTATGTACACATGTTTTAAGAAAAGAAAAATAAATTAATTAATAGAAAATGATATTTCTGGAAGTTATCAATTAAAGTCAATTTATCGTATATATATACCTAACTACAAAATGATACTCCCTCCGAGACATGTTCGTCGGTTGAAAACTGCCGATTTCAGATAGAAATCGGCGGTTACGATTTTCAGAAATGGCGAACTGTAACCGAACCGCGAACCGCCGGTTACGCTTACGATTTTTGAACCGGCGGTTCGGTTTGAAAACCGCCGATTTGGCTGTTTTATTTTTATTATTTTTTTAATATTATTATCTCCGTTTTCGTTCGTTTTAACTCATTTTTTAGAAAATACATTACTAGAATTGAATAAAAATTATACTCCGGATAACTTAAATTTATACATTAAAAATAGAAGAATTGTGTATTAAAAAAAAAAAAAATATATATATATATATATTTTTTTTTTTTTGTTTTTAATAAAAACTGCCAAACCACCGGTTAACCGTCAAAACCGGCGGTTTGCGGTTTGTCAAAATGTCAAACCGTAACCGCCATTTTTCAGTTACGGTTCGATTTTTAAACCGTAACCGGCGGTTTAGCCGGTTGGTTGGTTTGGCGGTTCGGTTTTACCCATGTCTACTCCCTCCGTCCCACAACTGTTTGCACACTTACCTTATTCGTCTGTTCCACAATTGTTTGCACACCAATAAAAGGAAACTCTTTCATAAACCCTACCCACACAATATTCACATATTTACATAAAATGACATTACTTTTACCCTTTTTTCAATCACATTTTTACTTTATTCATATAATTTTACAAAATTATCTTTCAACACTCCACTCATTACACTTTTTTTTTTAAAAAGTGTGCCCATTTTGTAGTCCAAATACTTATGGGATCGGAGGGTGTAATAAATATTACCAATTTTTAAAAGTTTAATAATGAGAATAGGGCACAAGTGCCAAATATATATATGGCCTCCAACGGTGGGCCAAAATATAAACATAAGTGTGGGCCAAACAATAAATAAGTGGCCCAATAGCTTCTCAATCAATAGATCAGAAGAGATTGGGAAATTATAATAATGTATTAGGGATAAATTAATTTTTTTTTTTTGACAATAGGTAGAATTACAGATAGGAAAAATTACATTTCAACGCCCTCACCTATCCTTAAAGTAAAGTTCTACCAAAAGACCACATATTCCAAACTCAATCGTGAGAGAGTGGAAGGATCATGATTAAGTCAACATTCCTTGAAATTCCGCGATCTAAGGAGATAGTAAACCGGCTCCAGAGAAGGAACAAATTGTCGCACACAACGACTCATACAATATACCTCCCAAATCTTATACGTACGGACCCAAGGGCTACCAGCTTCAACAGGCACAACATAGCGTCACCATGGGAAAACCCGTAAACGGGAAGAAAATCCATCTTATCAGGGAGGAAACCATAACAACAGGGGAAAACTAAAATACAATAACCGGAAAATAACAACGTAGGAAAACACGAGATCTAAACTAGGAAACAAACTAAACTAACATGCAAAAAGCATAAAAACGAAAATAAAAAGGGATCAAACGGATGACTCACCCGGTCAGCCACCGTGGCTCCGACGGGGAGATTCACCCATTGATCCCAACAAAACTCCTGAAAAAGACTTCTTCACCTACTGAAAAATCTGAACATAGCGGCGACGCTACCGACGGTGATACAAGCGGCAAGGCGGCTTTCTTTCGACGACGATAGCACCACACGTGAACTTAGAAATGATTTACATTAGGAAGAGGGGGAGATGGTCGGAATTTTTTTGTAAGTGTGGACGGCGGAAAAGAGGGGATAAGCTTACAAAGTAAGCTAAGAAAGGTAGAGAGAGAAGCTCTCACATCTCACTAGGCTTTTTTTGTATTTCTTCTTTCACTGGGATAAATTAATCTTGTTCATTCACTTAAGGTCATTGACAAAAGTAAAAACTTGTGTGAGACCGTCTCACGAATATTTTTCTGTGAGACGGATCCTTTTAATCCATATTTTAAAATTTTGGGTAGGATAATCCATTATTTTTTTTTTGAGATTTTAGTTTGTAAAAAAATGATAATGTTTAAGTAAAAAGTGATAATATTTTTAATAAAAGTGATTGTCACTTTTTACTTAAACACTATCACTTTTTGCTCAAACATTATCACTTTTTATATATGAGGGCCGTCTCACGATGAGACGGTCTCACGATGAGACGGTCTCACCCAAGACTAGCCATTGACAAAAAGTATGGTGATATTACGAAGGATTAATTAATTATGGATTATTGATACAGGATAAGGAAATGATTTAGTAAGCAGGTTACCAAATTCAACTAATATATGTTTCTCAATATAAATGGACTTTGATACAGGATAAGGTATTCCGGCCATCATAACATATGGAGGGGTTTTTAGAGTTTAGGGACTATAGAAATCGGGTGCATAAATAAGAAACAAGACACACCGCACACCTACCACTATGCCTACCCCTTTCTAATTTTCATTCTTATTTCAATAAAAATGATCGAGTACATGCAGGGTTGACAACGGGGTGGGTACGTATGGGACGGGTATGGCATTTCCCAGGACCCGCCCCGCCAAAAAAAAAATAAAAATGGACCTGTTACCCGCTCCGCTTCAAAACCCGTTGAAACCCTTCCCGTCCCGCTTACCCGGCTGGTAAACCCGCCCCGCATTTTTTTTTTAAAACTCATGTTATTTAAATAAAACGTCTGGTGAACGGCGACGTGACTGGGCTGGAGCAGGCGAGCAGCGATGCGACGCGGCTGGAGCGGCGACGTGACGTGAGAGAATGAATATTGAATTTGAAGACGTGGGAGTTGTGAGTTGTCACGGTGGAAGTGGGAGGTGGGAGAATGAAGAATTGAAGATTGATTGATTGATTGAATTTGAAGAAGAAGGGCCTTTGGAACGGCGGAAGACGGAAGTAGTGCAGCTTGACTGATTGAGAGTTGCTTGCTTACCCTAGATTCCAGAATATTTTTTTTAATATATATTTAATTATTTATTATATTAATATATATATATATATATATATACGGGTCGGGTATATACAATCCCAAGACCCGTCCCATACCCGTCGGGTATTTGTTGTCCGGATTTTTACCCGTCCCATTGCCAACCCTAAGTACATGAACTAATTGTGCTTGTTAATGACCATATTCAAGAGTCAACACCAAATCAAACTAACATATGTTTCCCTATATACATGGACCTTGATACACGATAAGGGAATGATTTAGCAAGCAGATTATTACCCAATACCCAGTCAAGTTAGAGCTATTTAGATTGTGGATATGAGAAGCGGTTCGTGAATCAATTCATGTGACCGTGTTCTGACTACGAGGATCACAGTACGTACGTGGAATTCAACCGGGTTCAAGATATATTCCGCTGCATTGAGAATTACAGGTTGGTAATTCTAATTCTTATTTTTCGATTAATTTATTCCAACATTGGTATCAGAGCCAATGTGTTGGATTCTCGTACGTATGATTATATGCTTGTATGTGTTATATGTTTTTGGCACTGATTTGACATTACACACGGCATAGATGAACAATCTGTATTTTTTAAGATTTTCGATTTTTTCAAACGGTTGAATTAGGGGCTGAATTTTTTACTGTACATGCGTAGTATAGTGTAGATGATATCTGGAAAATTTCAAATTTTTTGGACTTACCGTTTGGGAGAAAAAAATCAGTCTTTGGAAATTTACAGAAACTTTGACTGGAAATTACGAATGATATATAGGGCATCGTGATTAATTCTTGTTACTGGGTTGAAGTACGTTGAATGAGGATTCCATCGATATAAATTTCGTTAATTTTGGCCAAGAAACGAGTGAGTTATGAATTTTTAAAATATTCACGTTTCTGGGGTAATTCTGAAAAGTTTCAGAAACTTTGTGGGTGGCTAAATGAGAATTAGATATTCTCTAGGGACCATTCTGCAATTAGTAGTTGTGCGCTCTTTCAAAATCTTGTTTTGGCTCGTTTAGGCTCGTTATAACTCCGTTTTTAGTTCCAAAAAATTCCTGTGAACTCCGTTTTTCGTGTAGATTCTTAATTTTTATAGTATGGGTGTATTTGAACAATGAAAAGTTTAAGTACTTATTTATCTATAGAAATGAGAACCTTGGTATGGACTTATTTCACTTGTGAATTAGCTATACGCATTGAATTAAATTTCTTTGCGTAATTATGGGCTTGAAATTCATGTGTTCGAGTTTGTAAACATTAAATTAGTTTTAATGGTTGCTCGTTTTATGGGTATGACTCGAAAGAATAAGAACATTTAATGTTCAATAAATTCGAGAAAATTGAGTTAAGCTCCGTGATTTTAAGAATTACATGATTAAAAGTCACTATATTTTTTTTGGAACTTTACGTTGATTAATGGAGATTTATAGTTTGTTGCTCTTCTATTATCACGTAAGGATGTTCCGATTGCAAAGCTTGTGATTTAATTGGAGTTAAAACTCGAGTTATGACAATTTCAAGAGAACTTATTGTAGTTTTCTGAGATGAATTATGTCTAAATTGGAAAGTGATAATTTTATGAAAATTGTTGACATGATTGGGTAAAAAGATACTAGTAAACTAGTCGTTGGAACGACTTGTTTACGTGTTGAAAAATAATTTCGGGGATCCGACGTTCTTTGCTTGAGAAGTTGGAGCAACATTCAGTTGGAGAACCCTGATATGTGATTTTTCCCATTATTTTTCATAATATTGGTACTAAAGTAGTACTACAAGAGTGCATAAAATACATTGAAGGTTATCCGAAATCTTCAAGTTAACTGCATGATAGTGTAGCTGAAACAAGATCTTTCTGAAATAACCATTGTAGTTGGTTTATTAGACTTTCAATAGTTTTATGATTACCTGGACTACTTTGGGTTGTTTTAACTTATGACATGATTGTGCTTTATTGTGTTTATGTTGATAAATGTTTAAGCATGCAGATTCATGTTGTTGAGTGGGAGTTTTAGCTAATTTTTGGATTAAATGCTAGAACTAATTTTGTTCATGTTTTGGAGCTGAATCTGTTAAATGCGGATACTTAGTGAGATTGATGATTAATAACTCTAAGTTATTTTTCGATATCAAATTTTGTTTCAGATTTTTCAGATGTCAGTTAGCTTAACATTGAACATAATGATGCATAAATTAACATTAACTTGTTGAATCACTTCGATTAAAAACCAGGCAAACACAATGATCGCTGAGTTAATTAGATAAAACCTCAAAAGGTGATAATAATGACACATGGTGTCATAATTAATTTTTTTTTAATGTTCTTGGAAGAACATGATTCATTAGATACTATCAACCATATTATGGATGATCCTGAAGTTAGGATGGAGACTCGGATTATTAAGGGTCAAGAGATTTACCACGATTGAAAGGTATTCGCATAGCTTGTGAAATACGGGTAAACTCAGTCATTGACGACATGATCTATAAATGTGAACAACACCATACTGCCTATGATATTTGAGAATATCTGAAGGACAAGTATGGTGATACTTCATTTTCTGAGAAACATAAAATTTGGGATCGAATCTGTCACTTCGTGAAAATTGGGAACACTTGAGGTTCATTACGTTATTTGATGAAAGTATTGAGACTTTCACTTAGACAACTCAAAACATTGAGTTATATGATGAGTGACATGAAGTTGATTAAGTCTACATCTTATGTTCTCATTTTTGAATCCCTAGTAGCCTAAGATTGGGCACACTGCTAGAAATATAGATATCAATCTTAATGCTAAGAAGAATAAGGATAAAAATATGCTAAACTGAAAAATGGATAAGAGTGAGATGACATGCTACAGATGTAACAAGCTTGATCATTATACTCGTGAATATCCTGAGTCAATGATGGACAAGGTAGTTCATTCTGATTTTTGGCTGTGGCATAAATGTCTTTAGTACTGTATTTCCGTCTAAATCTTATGATTGAGGATTATAGACACTAGAATGACAGGCCATTGACTAAAGACATATGAGCATTTGTAAATCTCTGTCTATTTTCCAAGAAAGGCGAGATTGAATTATGTAGGAAACCGAGCTCGAGTTAAAGTCTACAGACTTGTAAGACTTGAGATTGACAAAGGTCAATGTTTCATAAAGCATGATGGCTAGTTTGCTCTAAAGATCACTCAGGATCTCACCTCCAGGCCTGTTCTTCTATGATTGAGATGTGATTTATTATTTCCTTTAGAGATGGTTGTGAATAGTATAAACAATGTGGATTATGGTACTAAACATTTATATGACTATGGTTTGTATGAGAACAACAACTAGTTTTATGAAGCGAGTTCATAGTTACTAAAAGTTTGTTCCACTGGCAATACTTGAGTCATTGATAAAATTCGGTATGCTAGATTAGGTCATGTTGTGCAAGATTAGGAGAACTGGCTTGTGAAAGAAGGACTACAGTGTTCGTCTTTATAAGTTGAGTTTTTAACACGTTGATATTGTCTTGCTCACAAGTGACTGAAAAACTATTTGATCATTGTTAATTCTTTATTGCATATATTTCGTTATGATAAATGTGATTTTGTAAATGTCAAATAACATGGAGCTGGTTGTTTTCACTTCTTACGTCGATAATTTTTCACGTGTTGGACTTGTCCATACAATTTGTCAAAGTCTAGGCATTTGGATTGCTTTAGACATTACCTAATTGAGGTTGAGAATAAAATACATTTTTTTTAAGGTTTTAAGAACCTATAGAGCGTGAATGTTTATCCAACAGTTCAAGGAACTGTGTAATGAAAATGACATAATCCGACAATTATCAAAACCTAATACTGTTACACAAGGATGTGACTGTAAGAAGGAGTACACGTTGTTGGATATAATAAGATCCATGATGGCAAAACTTTAACTATCATCTTTGGGAGATGAGTTGTTAATAATTGTCAATGTTTTATGAATAAAGTTATTCGTAGATATTTACTTCAACTCCATTAGAACTCTGAACGAGTGGAATACCTGTTCTTGAGTAATTTTATGTATCTGAATATCCGCGACTTATATACTTGATTCTACGAGTCAGTATGAAAAGTTGGGTTTGAGGGTTTAGAAACGTATCTTCATAAGGATATTGTGCTAAATCTAAATGATACATGTTGATCGAAGATCGAGGAGTTGGGAGTGTGACATGAGATAGAATCATTTAATACCATTTTTCTGAGAATTTCCTAGTATTGGAAGCATTTGGTATGCTAAACCATTTTTGTGATTGAAATAATCACTCTCTATCAGATCCAAGTGGGAGTGATTTACTTAATGTGATATTTGATAGAAGTTTACCCATTAAAGATCGGATGGATCTTGATGAGAGTAATTATCTAGAGAAGATGTCACAGAGTTTCAATCTGAAATTTTTAGGAAACGTGTGTCTAAGAGACATCATGATATTGAAGGACATGCCTTCTATGTATCTTCAGAAGATAAAATAAGTTTTAGTGAATGAGGAAGAACCTACAAACGTTTCAGAGGTTCTAGCTCGTTCTACAAGAGATTAATGAAAGAAAGCAATGGAAGAAATGAAGAGTCGATAAGGTCAAATTAAGTTTGGAAACTTGTCGATCTTTCATCGAGACACAAAGAAATTGAGAATAAATGGATTCTCAGATTCTTAAAGAGACTGATGGGTCTATAGTGAGGTAGAAAAGTTCACATGGTAGAAAATAATTATACTCAGGTGTGGGTATGTAACCTTTTTCCGCCTGTTGTGAAATTTACCTTGATTCGTCTACTTCTGGCTAGATTTAGAATTACATTAGAATGGACGTTTAGACTGTTTTTCTCAATGGAGAGTTGGAAGAAGAAATCCACATGTTGAGACAAGTAGGATTTCATTCTTCAAAGAAAAGGATAATGTTTGTGAATTGATGAGATCGATTTACGAACTTAAACAATCCTCAAGATAGTGGTACTTGAGAGTTCATTGAATGATTGTCTCATGTAACTTTGTGATGATAGACAAAGACCACTGTGCTTACGTTAAACGGTCCTAAGCAGTTTTGTAATTCTATTCTATGTATGTTGATACAATGTTAGCTGGAAAACGATAATGAGTATGTTTGGTGAAAATATTCATAGAGATAGTTCAAGGAAGTTACTTGGGTTGTCTCAAGAGACATATAAAGAGACTTCTAGAACAGAATCAAAATGGCTGCATGAAAGCCTGTTGATACTCTTGTTGTAAAAGATGAGTTATTAAACTATTATGAGTGTTCGAAGACTCAAAGATGAAATGTTAGTAGTACTGTATGCGAATGTAATTGAAAGTCTGATGTATGCTAAGATGAGTGAACATCCAGATGTATTATGAGCTGTTGGTTTGGTTAGCAGATATCAATTCAATTCAGTATAGACACTGGTGACAGTGTAAGGGATTGTAAGATATCAGAAATGTACTACATATTAATTTAAACCTGAAAGGGTATATAGACATGTACTATCCACTGTGCAAGTAGAGCTTGTGGCAAGTGCATCTGTAAGTACGAGGAATAGTTTGGGTAAGAAATTTATTGAAACTTTAAAAAAAAAAAAAAAGTAAGCAGTCCATTAGGAGCTGTAACGATTTATCGTAGAATCAAACACTCTAATAAGAGTTGTAGCGATTCACTATGGAATTGAACACTCCAATGGAAGTTGTGACGATTCATTGTTGAATTAAACACTCTAGTGGGAGATGTAGCAATTCATTGTGGAATCAAACACTCTAGTGGGAGTTATACCGATTCATTGTGGAATCAAACACTCTAGTGGGAGTTATACCGATTCATTGTGGAATCAAACACTCTAGTGGGAGTTATACCGATTCATTGTTGAATTAAACACTCTAGTGGAAGCTGTAACGATTCACTGTGGAATCAAACACTCTAGTGGGAGAGTTGTAATGATTTACGCTACCTTGGGAGTTGTAACGATTCATTGTAGAATTAAACGCTCTAGTGGGAGCTGTAGCAATTCATTGTGGAATCAAATACTCTAGTGGAAGCTGTAACGATTCACTGTGGAATCTAACACTCTAGTGGGAGAGTTGTAACGATTTACACTACATCGGGAGTTGTAATGATTCACACTCCAGTAGGAGTTGTGGTGATTTACTATAGAATCAAACACTTCAGTGGAAGTTGTAGTGATTCATTGTAGTAATCAAAGTAGTTAAAGCTTACACTCGAGATTCCGAGTTTCATGAAAAACCAAACAAATTATATACAAAGTTTTTGACTTTGTGAAAACTTTAAAAGAAGAAAATGTGATTTTTAAATGCATGACTACTCACTTGATGTTTGCAGATCCTCTTGTCAAACATATTCCTGAGAGATGTTTTTGACATCTAAGGTTTTTGGTTTGTGTGGATTTGAACATAGTGCTTTGTAGTTGTTAATGTTGTTGAACATTTATGTATTGTGAATTATATGATGTTTCATATAATAGTATGTCGACAAGTAAAGATTGGCTCTCTCATACGAGCAATCGCCTCTGACATCGAGGCATGTGCAGAGATGAGATTATTTAGGAATAATCGTAATAGATTTTACCACAAATCTATTTAACTTGTTACGAAGCTAAATCAACGGATTTTTCTAGACTATAGTGGGAGGAAATTCAAGTTAAGTGTCGAGGATACACTTGAACTGTGATTTACACGATGTCAAATAAGAGAATGACATACGCTTCCATTTTGGGAAGTTAAGATATCGTGACATGTGTTTCATACCACATGTGCTAAGATGACCATAAGGAAATGAGAAAGATATCCCTATTTTCTCATTGTATGAGGCCTTGAGGGTTAAGAAATCCTCTAATAAGTACCCTTAAGACTTTTTACTGTATTCTTAAGTCTTCACTCTAGTGTTGCTACTTTAGCATGTTACCAATATCTATAAGTTATATGGCAATGCGGTGCATGTCTAGGAAAGCAGCTATAGTGGGAGTCTGGAGATATTAGTGTAAAAGGAAGGACATCTTTATTAACATGTTCTATTGTGATTCATTGACCGGTCAATCAAGTTCGGAACTTGATTATGAATACATAGATTTGATAAAAGGTTGAATATGCTCTTATGTTCAAGGGATTGAAAGAGATATGTCAACTGATGTTAAATTGAAAGAGTTCTGGGGTATAACGAGTTTTGAAATCTTCATATAAAACTGGTTGAGTTGCTATATATCCTTAACAAGTGTATAGCGTGAAAACTCATATTCTCGAGGGTCACACGATTTATTTGCCTGTATGAAAATGTGTTATGTGATGGTATACATAAGTGAAGTAAAGGAGTGTAAGACTCAAACTTCATGTGTGAGTGGGAGATGAAAGTTAAATAGAATAATAATTAATTAATATTAATTATTTATATTTAATCCACACATGAGTGGATAAGTGTAGGGCAGTTATTGAATAACCTCCTATATATAAGAAAATCCAACGGGATTTTCAACAGAAAAAAGCAGAGAGAATTTTGTTCTCTTCCCTCATGAGACAGAATACAGAAACTGGAAATTCTGTTTTCTGTATAATACGCATAACATAAATACAATTAGAGGGCACTTAGATTGTGGATATGAGAAGCGGTTCGTGAATCAATTCATGTGACCGTGTTCTGACTACGAGGATCACAGTACGTACGTGGAATTCAACCGGGTTCAAGATATATTCCGCTGCATTGAGAATTACAGGTTGGTAATTCTAATTCTTATTTCTCGATTAATTTATTCCAACAGAGCTATTGAAGATTAGATATATATATGTAGAATGTATTGAAGCATTAGAAACAATATGTCAAGAAATACGATGACCATATGTCAAGAAATTCACAGTTCGGCTGCATATATATGAACTTGATAGAGGGACTCTTTGCTTTAGTTAAATGAACTATTATGAACTAATTCATCTTTTTCAGGAAACTAAGAGAGGTTGTATTTAATCAACAATCATTTCTCTGTTTTTCTTGAAATATGTTATGCTTTCGATTTCGGGTTGTCGTCTCTTGATTCTGTGCTGAATGCAATCGATGATCGATTGAATGATTTGTGCACAATATTCTTCAAGTTCTGATGATTAAATTTGATATGTTAGATATGAAGTTGGTTTATTTGCATATATTCCATACTGGAACTCATGTGTTATCTCCCCATGTACTTTGTTTATGATTTTTTGTATTTTTGTGCTTATTTTTTAATTAAGTGAATAATATTTGTATTCACTACAAAAAACGCGCGTCATAGGGACGGACACATGCCGACGGATAATATTCCGTCGGCATTTCCGATGGAAATGCCGACGAATTACTGTTGTTTGAAAAGTCAACGTACTTGCCGACGGAAATTCGTTCTGTCGACCTATACCGACGGAATATGCCGACGGAATATGCCGACGGATATTTTGAAATATATATGCCGACAGAAATGCCGACGGAAATGCCGACGGCATCGGTTCCACCGACTCGTTTTCCAAAAAGGTAACGGTTACCATTAATAGTCGGCGGTTACCGAGGGAAATGCCGACGGAATATCCGTCGGTATTTTTTTTTTTATATATAAGGGCCTCACAGAATGCGTTTTAGAAAGAAAAAAAAAAGGGCGTGCGTGAGTGAGTCGATTCGGGGGGGAAGACGAAGACGAGGACGAGGCTATTGAAGCAAATTTCTCCGATTACATTGATACGGTACGTTTTCTTAATTAGTTCTATTACTTAGTTTTAATACTTATATATGTTTATGCATGATATATGTAAATATGAATAATTTAATGTTGATTTGCATGTTATTGATTTGGTTAGTTGTTAAAATATTATGATCGATCATGTTAATTAGTACATATGTTATTTAATTTGTTGATTAAGCTAATAATTTTGATAGAGTAGTTTTTTAAGGTTAATTAATTAATTGTTATATGCATGTATAGTTAATTACTAGTTTAATGTAATGGTGTAATTTTGATATAGAATATTTTTAATGTAGGTAGTGCATGTTTCAATCAATTGTTTAAATTAGTTTAGATATAGTGGTTCGACCGTTGGATCACGTTGTAATTAGAAATATGTTGATTAAATTAGGAATACGCTATATTAGTAAAAAATTTAAATTAGGAATATGTTCATTAAATTTATAATTATTGACCCAATTAGAAAATTATTATTTTAATTAGTTTTAGGTTTGTTAATTTAGGAATATGTTCAATTTTTTATTATTGATTAAGTTAGGTAGAAAAATAATAATTAAATTAGGTTATTGTTGATTAAATTAGGAATATGTTGATTAATTAAATTAGGAATATGCTATATTAGTAAAAAAATTTAAATTAGGAATATGTTCATTTAATTGATAATTAGAAAACTCCAATTAGAAAACTATTATTTTAATTATGTTTAGATTTGTTAATTTAGGAATATGTTAATTTAGAAATATTTTTAATGTAGGTGATGCATGTTTCAATCAATTGTTTAAATTATTAGTTAATTAGATGGTTCGACGGTGGTATCACGTTGTAATTAGGTTATATATATATTGTTTTGATTTAAATTAGGAATATGTTGATTAAATTAGGAATTGATTAAATTAGGAATATGCTATATTAGTAAAAAATTTAAATTAGCAATATGTTCATTAAATTGATAATTAGTAAAATTATGTATTTTTTATTGATTGAAATAGATGAGTGAACATGCACCGAATCAGGGTTCTAGTTCACGTAGGCCATCTGGTTCACGTGCAAGGAGGGCTCGGGGTCAATCAGTACCTGTGATGGCTCCTCCTCCTCCTCCTGTGGCAGTGTCGCCGCCGCCGACTACGATGTCGTCTAGTTCGTCGACAGCCGTAGGATCCTCTTCTCGTCAGCATCCCGTTCGAGACAAAAGGAAACCCGTTGAAATCGTTCAAGGATCGTAAGTCAATAATTCTAATGTTTAACAGTATTCAATAACGATTAACTTTATTTATTTATTTATAATGTGTTAGTTTATAAATTTGTTAATAATTTTATAGGTTGTTGCCCGGTAATGAGGTGTCCAGGATCTGCACACAAGCCTTTAAGAAGTGCAAGATTTCTAAGGGTGCTATCACTTGGTTGGCGGTGCCGCAAACTAAAAAGGATGAATACTTCGAGGAGTTCCAGGTATATAATTACAATAATTAAAGTTTATTAAATAACTAATTATACATATTATTTGATAAATATGTTGAATGTTTGTATAAAAAAAGGCTCGTTGGGATACGACGATCTACTCGGACGACGCTATTTACGAGAAGTGGTACGGTGTTTGTTCTACTCGGTACACGAACATGATGTACGACTGGAGAATGGCCTGGCGTGATAGTGACACGAATCGTGATCTGGGGAAGGAGGATGGTGTTGACCTGTGGGAGTCGTTGGTTGAGAAGTGGATGGACCCGGCTTACCAAGAGAAGTGTGAGAAAGCTCGGGCCAACCGCAGAACCGACGTTGGAGGCGGGATGGCAGTGCATCGGGGGGGAGCTCGGTCCGTCCTCGAGCAATCACTTGCTATCATAAGTTTTCATTAATTTTAAAAATTAAATAATTATAGTTAATTATTTTATATTAGTTATCTAAATTAATTTGTATATGTTTATTTGATACGTAATAGGAGCGGGCGACTGGACGTTCACACACCCACTTGGATCGGATGAGTCTTATTCATCTGTTTAATGCCGATACACTGACGTCCACCTACGGGCGCACTACTGACCTCCACGTAAGTTTAATTAAATTTATGTATTAATTAAATTATATATATAGATAATTAAATTAATTTTAATTTTTTAATTATGTAGTTGAGCGTCCGACAGAGGATTGAAGAGGCCGAGACGCAAGCCGCGGCGACTACTGCTGAATCCGGAAGCAGCGGTCCCCCTCCGGCTGTTGACGTGGACCAGCTTTACCTTGACGTTGCCCCGACCTCCAAGGGAAGGGTCCTTGGCCTTGGTGGGATGAGCAACGCCGTGAGGACATCAAGTGGTCGGTCGGCCCGGAGTGCATCGCAGGCATCCGTATCCTCCACTGCCGTCCCGAATCCGAACGTCATGGCAACGTTCGAGAACTACTTCCGCCTCTGGAGTGCCAATGCGGGTCGGACGTTGGGCATGTCTGCTGAGCAGATCGAGGCCATCTATCAACAGACGATGGGGCAAGCCCCGCCAGCTCCAGCTCCAGCTCCAGATCAAGCTCAGGCCGACGATGACGACGTCAACTTGAGTACTGACGATGTGGTTAATCAGTTTTTTAACTATCGTGGTTGAACAATTTAATTTTGTGTTGAACTAATTTATTTTTCTGTTGAACTTATTTACTTTTCTGTTGAACTTATTTATCTTTATGTTGATCTATATATTTATCTTTATGTTGAACTATATATTGCTGTTTATTTGTGTAGTTTATTGGAGGAATAATGCATTTGGTGTATAGATGAAAATAAGGTGCATTCATTTGTTTCATTGAGTACAAATAACAGTGCATTCTAGTACAAAATAACTTCATATAGAGTGCATTATACATATATTTAACCAAACCACTTGAAGGTGGTAGATGCAACCATGACAACTAGCACAATCAAAATGATTTTGTTCACTTTGATTAAATCCTTGATTTCTTCAGCCAAATTCTTGATCTCTATAACCAATTTCTTCATCCCTTGAGTCATTTTCTTCATGTCTTCAGTTTCTTGGTCACTTTGATTAGATCCTTGATTCTTGTCAACACCACAGTTTTCTAGAGTATCAGCCCATACAAAGAAACCACATCCACCACCACAACCATCACTTAGGGAGTCAGGACAATTATGAAATATCCTCCCTTTACTTCTAGGTTGTTTAGAAGCATATGTACGACATGCCTTTCCACAATAACAAACAAGGCCTTGCTGAAATCGAATATAAGATGAAGAAGACATGATATTTCTTTGCAAAATAGAAAAAATTGAATATGGTGTGAGCTTTGTGTTGCTTTGTGTGTGCTATATATACCACAAATTGAATTAATTAAAAAAAAAAATAACCGCCAAATGCCGACGGAATATATTTTCCGTCGGAATTCACAATTTGATAAATACCGACGGATAATCCGTCGGTATTTATTTATGCCGACGGAATATTGGGCGGGTGAAATGCCGACGGAATTAACTTTCCGTCGGAATTCACCATTTGATAAATGCCGACGGATTATCCGTCGGCATTATCTTTGCCGACGGAAATTTGGGCGGGTGAAATGCCGACGGAAAGATAAGTCCGTCGGCATTTCCATCGGGAAATATTACCCCAAAACTTTCTACTGTCTAATTTTTTCCCACTTCACTTTCGTATTGCAAATTTACACCAAAACTTTATACTGCGAAAATTTTTATGCTCATGCTCGGGTATTCAGAAATATCAAATTACGATTACGGTACATTTTCTACCATTTTTAATTTACTCTATACATAAAATTCAATATAATGTAATTACATGTTTTATATATATCGTAAGTTTTGTTTGAATTTATTATAAGTTTAGTTTAGTAATGTGTTGCTCCACATAAATGTTTAGCAGATGGATTTGCCTGACCGTCGTTGGATGTACTGTACTCCTAGACTGATTAGAGGAAATGTGAATGTGGAATTTTATAATGAACTCGTGTTATTTGTTGAATTTGCAAAAAGCCAGCCACATTACATGAGTGGAAATTGCATTAGGTGTCCGTGTAATGCTAAGAAATGTCAGAATAAGCAATATAAAGAGATTGATGAGGTCTTAGTACATATTGTGAAGAATGGTTTCGTTGATAATTATTATAATTGGACTAGTAATGGCGAAACACGTTGGCCTTATAGATTTGATGAAGTGTTTTACTATTACACTGTTGGAATCTATCAACAAGAAGCAAATTTCGATCATGTTGGCACTAGTAACGAGGTAGAACAACGGTTTGGGGACGAAGAACAACAGTTTGGGGACGAAGAACAACAGTTTGGGGACGAAGAACCGAATATGTATCAAACAATGATCAGGGAAGCTGGTTTTTCAAACATGGAAGAGGAGCCGACGAATGAGGCATTTCGGTTTTATGAGATGCTCAAATTAGTCGAAGAAGATTTATATCCGGGTTGTGAATCTCACTCACAGTTGTCATTTAATGCACGACTCATGAACATTAAGACTGAGAACAAGCTTTCTAACAGGGCATATGAGCAAGTGACACAGTTATGCAGTGAAATTTGTCCTCAAAATAATAAGGTGCCTACGACGTTTCATCAAAGCAAACAAATGTTAAAGAATGTTGGTTTGCCGGTTGAGAAGATTGATTGTTGTGTGAAGGGTTGCATGTTATATTGGGGTGACGAAGATAGCAGTCTGAATATGTGTAGATTGTGTGGCCATCCCCGGTACAAAGAGGCACGTCGAAAGGGACCTGGTGGTCAATCGAAGAAGACAAAGAAGAAAGTGCCATATAAGAAGATGTACTACCTTCCTATCATTCCTCGTTTGATGAGATTATATCAATCAAGTGCCACTGCACAACAAATGACGTGGCATGCTACAAATTCCTCTTCGGCTGAGTCGAGGGAGATGCGACATCCGGCAGACTCAGAGGCCTGGAAACATCTTGACAACGTGTTTCCAGATTTTGCTTGTGAACCGAGGAATGTGAGATTATGTTTGTGTACTGATGGTTTTGCACCGTTTGGGATGCATGGGAAGCAGTATTCTTTGTGGCCGGTGATACTGACTCCGTATAATCTTCCTCCGTGGATGTGCATGAAACCTCAAACAATGTTTCTGACTGTATTGGTGCCTGGACCAACGAATCCAAAGGACAAACTGGATGTTTATCTCCAACCTCTTATAAAAGACTTGATCTTCTTATGGGAGAATGGAGTCCAAACGTACGATGTTTTTAGAAAGCAGAACTTCACGATGCGTGCTGCTCTTTTATGGACCATTAACGACTTTCCTGCATATGGTATGTTGTCCGGGTGGAGTACGGCCGGAAAGAAAGCATGTCCGTATTGTATGGAGAATTCTGAAGCTTTCAGTCTCCCGGTGAGTAGAAAAGTTTCATGGTTCGATAATCACCGTAGGTTCTTACCTCAAGGTCACCCGTTTCGAAGAAATAAGAAGAACTTCGTAAAGAACAGAGCAGTCATAAACAATCGACCTCCACTTCGAGATGGTATTTATACATTTATTTAATGATCGAGTACTAAACGTATATTTATCTATTGCTTTTAGTGTCACTTATAATTTACTCTCCGTACAGGACGTAGGTTGTTATATGAGGTTCAGTGGACGGGGTTGAAAAAAAGTACTGAGGAAAATGCAACGGAACACAACAGAGGAATTGAGGGTGGTTGGAACAAGAGGAGTATTTTTTGGGACTTACCATACTAGAGTTCACTATTGATACGACACAATTTGGATGTGATGCACATTGAAAAGAATGTGTTCCACACAATCATGAACACGGAAGGCAAGACGAAAGACACTCCAAAGTCTCGGGAGGATTTGGACACTCTTTGTCACCGTCCAGAGTTGAAAAAGGATGAGCGTACAGGTAAATTTCCAAAGGCTAGCTACACACTGGATAAGCCACAAAAACAAAGATTGTGTAGGTGGATAAAGGAGTTGAACTTTTCGGACGGCTACGTGTCGAACTTGAGTCGATGCGTAGACACAACAACGGGTAAGGTTACAAGGATGAAGAGTCATGATTTTCATGTATTTATGCAACGCTTGATACCGATTGCGTTCCGAGAACTTCTTCCTCACAATGTGTGGAGGGCTATCACTGAATTAAGTCTCTTTTTTAGAGATTTAACGGCTACAACGATCAAGATCGATGATATGATTCGTTTAGATGAAGACATTCCAGTGATTTTGTGTAAGTTGGAACAAATTTTTCCACCTAGCTTCTTTAACTCGATGGAACACTTACCCGTTCACTTAGCGTATGAAGCGAGAATTTGTGGTCCGGTGCAATACAGGTGGATGTACCCATTTGAAAGGTAAAATCTTACTTATTTTATTTCATTACAATTACACATGCATGCATTCTTATAAGTTATATATATATATATATATATATATATGTGTGTGTGTGTGTGTGTGTATATCAGGTATCTCCACAACTTGAAACGCAATGCTAAACAAAAGGCAAACGTTGAAGCATCGATTGTGAATGCATATTTGAATGAAGAGGTTGGCATGTTTTGTTCTTATTACTTTGAAGATCACGTCAACACAAAGTTAAGAAGTGCTCCACGTAACTTCGGTGGTACATCCGCTGACGATATCAGTGAAGAGGTCGATGGAATGCTCTCCATATTCAAGTCTAAGGGACGGCCAATAGGAAAACCCACTGAACGATATTGGGAGACGAACTCGGAGGTGGAAATAGCACAAACGTATGTGTTATTGAATTGTGATGAAGTTCAGCCATACATTGAGTAAGTATTTCATATATAAATCGTCTATTTAAATACCACTTCATTTATGTCACTTAATATTAACCAAGTTTTTGAATGTTGTGAATTAGGATGTACACTTAAGAACTACGACGAGCAGAACCAAACATCTCAGATGCATATATAGATGCTCGTATTCAACGTGAATTTTCCCGATGGTTCGAACGTTATGTGAGTACCATTTAATTATGTTTTACGTAAATAAATTAATATGTATTTTAATTAATTTTAAATTGAGCCGTATAGGGACGGGATAACGCTCTTGATAGTCGATTCTTATGAGATCTCAGCAAGGGACCACTACGTCGTGTAAAGACTTACAACGGTTATATTGTGAAGGGCTACAGATTTCATACGTCTGGGTATACATCGACAAAGGCAACTACCAACAGTGGCGTCTGCGTTAGCAGTGCGAATTACAATGCAGATGCAAGTGATTACTTTGGGGTGTTACGGGAAGTCGTCGAAGTAGAATATCCAGGATATCCAACAAAGACTGTAGTGTTGTTCAAGTGTCATTGGTTTGATTCAGGCCATCTAGGAACAAGAATTCACCCGGAGTACAAGCTCGTTGATGTTAGTTCGAAAAGGACGTATGTTGGGGATGATCCATTTGTATTTGCCCATCAAGTATCTCAAGTATACTACTGCACATATCCGGGAGCTCCACGTGGTTATGAATGGCACGCTGTTTGCAAAGTAAAGGCAAGGTCAATGGTAGAAGTCCCTAAAAAGGACAAAAATACTAAAGATGAATCTCCATTTCAAACAGAACAAATAGAGACTCCAACTGAAGTCTTTACGGGAGATTTCAATCTTTCTGTACCCTTGACGGCTGCAAATCCCCAATTAATCGAAATTGAAGGTGAAGAGGAGGGGGATGAAGAGGAGAATGAAGATGAGGATGAAGAGGAGGATGAAGAGGAGAATGAAGAGGAGAATGAAGAAGATGGGGATTAGGAGGAGGATGATGATGAGGAGGACGAGGAAGATGATGAAGAGGAGGATGAAGACGATGAAGATGAAAATTAATTCAATTAATTAATGTAATGTATTTATTTTTATTTTATAAAAGTTAATTAATTATTTATCATTTAGGTACAAATTATAAAAATTAAATTTACTATAAATATAAGCCACAACCAATATATTTACTAATATATATGGAAGAAATGAATTTCTTGATTTTTTTAAAAAATATTTTGGTAATTTAGTAGGTCTAGTATATAGAAAAAATTGAATTAATTAAAAATAAAAAATAAAAAAAAAATTGCCAATTTGCCGACGGAATTAACTTTCCGTCGGCATTTACCATTTGATAAATGTCGACGGATTATCCGTCGGTATTTATATATACCCGTCGAAATTCACAATTTGAAGATTACCGACGGAATATCCGTCGGTATTCATATATGCCGACGGATATTGGGCCTTATATAAAGCCTCAACCTAGGATTTCTTTCACTCTTCTCTCTCTATTTCCGTCTCTCCCGCGCCGATTTCTCTCCACCGTGAAGCTCCGATCCATGGCCGCCGCCCACTCGATCTGTGCTCCTCCGGCCGACCTTCCGCTTCCATTGCCTCGTCGACGCCGTTCAGCCACAACCGTCTTCTTTTTCTACAATCGTCTCCATTCTTGCTTCTCCGGCGTTTGAATAAGTGGGCCGACCACCGACATCGTCGCCGCTGCTATTTTTTTAAGAAAAAGAAGGCCGGCGACCGATCCCCGACTCCGACGTAAGTGATTTCGAGTTTAGATTGAAAAATTTTGAACTTCAAGATCGATTTTTTTTTTAATTAATTTTTTGGTTGTTTCCTTGAAGTAGACGAAGTCGCCGCCCTTCGCCGGAGACTGGAAGAAGACGAAGCCACCATCGCCAGAGACTGGAAGAAGACGAATCTCCATCGCCATGGACTTGTACGTCGCCGGTGACTTGTACGTCGACGGTGACTTGTTATCTTGTTTACATGTTTTTCGGTGCTTATTAATTGTATTTGAGAGATTTAATTTACAAAACTCATCGATATTAATGTTCGTATGCATTTTGAGTATATACACCAATTTAATTTAGTTGTTGTTTCTTCTTTGCTAGTATATACACCAATTTAATTTATTAAAAAATGCTGCGGGTCGGGGCCTCTCCGGTCCCACCCATATTTTTTTTATTACTATTTTGTTTTAGTGACGGATATTCCGTCGGTATAATGCCGACGGATATTCCGTCACTATGTGAATTTGCGAAATCAATAAATTCAAAATTAATTTATTCGGATTTTCGTCGGTAATACCGACGGAAATTCCGACGGGAAATGGTGACCGATTATCCGACGGATTTTGCCGACGGAATTTAATTTCTTTTATAATTATTTTAATTCATTCTAATTTCTTTTATAATTATTTTAATTCATTCTTTCCCAACGGAATTACCGACGGAATGTTGACCCGGTTTAAACGGGTTGTCTGGAATACCGACGGACATTCCGTCGGTATTTCCGTCGGTAATACCGACGGAATTCAAAAATCCGTCGGCAAAAAATGCCGACGCCGAAAAAGGAGACGGATAACTTTCCGTCGGTAAATCCGTCTCTAAAACGTGTTTTTTTTGTAGTGTATTGCTCTATAGAAAATAAAATAAGTCGAGTCAATTTATTTCTGACATAAAGGAAAAGAAGCTTGAGTTTCAAGTAATTAATAGTAATACAATTAACTTGTTTGAGACTTTTAGCACTAGTAATTTCAAGCTTGAGTCTAAGTAATACAGTTAATTTGTTTTAGACTAATAGTACTGGAAAATTTATTTATTTTCTGTATCTCGAAAACCTTATGGCGCATAAAATTATTTGTTAGATTAGTGACATTATCTTAAATTCAAAGGTATTATTTTCTCTAGATTAGAAAATACGCTATATATATGGAAGTGGAGATAGAGAATAACTTTATTTTGTTAAACACATTTAAAACACTCGTATAAAAATATTTTCCAAATATTAATATTCTATTAAAAAAAACTCAACAGGTCTATTGAATTATCTTTTTCTTAAAATAATGTAAACAAATATTTTAGCAGATTCAGATATGGAAAATATTAATAGCTGTGATCGAATATATATTAACTGTGATCAGATTCTTATCATAAATAAGTATAATTAATTCATATCCACTCTAATTCTTAGCAATAAATATATTGGTTATATTAGTCATTTACTTATTAATTAGGGGTTATATTAGTCATTTACCTATTATTTAAGTTTGCAGCAATTAGGCGGTTACATATATTTAGGGCTCATAACATATATATGTATCTTCGATATATATATGTGTATCTTTGATGTTTGTGTGATATATATACACGCCATTATTCATTGTAAACAACAGATTGAGAATTCTCATACATTGAAGCCCAGTTTATGCGGATTATTCGCACACATTGTGTTCTTATCATGGTACCAGAGCAGGGACCCTGGTAAATCAATCGATCCTCGTTGAATTCTTGATTTCTCCACAATGGCAAGAAAGGTGAAAGGGATGATGGCGGCAGCAGCGTAGACACGCCGGTTGTAATAGACCACATGTCACCCTATTATCTACATGCTTCGGACAAACCAGGAGATGTTTTCGTTGGAGTTCCGTTGAACGATAGCAATTACGGGGATTGGGTCGATGATATGACCAATTCCCTATATGCCAAAAATAAAATTGGGTTTGTGAATGGTAAGATACAGATGCCCGATGATGATGATAAGTACCTACCGTATTGGCAACGAGTCAATGCTATGATTAAAGGATGGCTCCACAGCAGCATGAGTCCTGAGATACGCCAGAGTGTGAGATTTCGGACGGCGCGAGAGATTTGGGTGGATCTTGAGGAACGATTTGGAAAGGAGAGTGCCCCGCGCGCCTACGAGTTACGGCGGGCACTCGGTCTTGTTCGCCAAAACGGTCAGTCGGTTTCTTCCTATTATGGCAAGTTGCGCAGAATTTGTGACGAGGCGTCTTCTATCTCGCCCATGCCCGCATGTACCTGTGGTATGGGGAAGCAGATGGCTGAGAGGTGTGACCGTGATAGGTTGTACGATTTCCTCATGGGATTGGACGATACATACAACTCGATCCGAACGCAAATTCTGAGCACTCGACCCGTTCCGTCGTTAAGCACGGCGTATCACTTGGTGGCTGATGATGAACAACATCGATCCATATCTTTGAATCGACAAACCACCTCCGATGCATCAGCGTTCCAATTTCAGGGAAAGAAAACTCAATCCACTATTCAACCAAATTCACGTGGTAAGGGTGTCAAAGAGGGGCGGCATTGTTCACACTGTGGCAAAACCAATCACACCCTCGATACTTGCTTTGAGCGGATTGGATATCCTCCAGGTTGGAATCGGCGAGGAACGGGTGGGAGAGCATCGACTGATCATGATGCACCTCAGAATGGCGAGCAGAATAACAAGCGAACAGCGCAGCCGCGAGCATCTCAGGTAGCCACTGAACCTGCTCAAGTTGGGTTAACCATTGATCAAATGCAGCAATTAACAGAATTCATGCGGAATAATTTCGAAGGCACCGTTGCTAGACCACTTGCAAACATGGCAGGTACTGTTCCATATTTCTCTAAACCCTGGATAATTGATTCAGGAGCCACTGAGCACATTACGTGTTATGATAATGCACTCCTTGACGTCGTCGTAACACATAATGAACCACCTGTTAAGATCCCCAATGGTGAAACAATTCCCGTGCATGCCAAAGGACGGATCGTTCTTGGCAAAAATCTGCAACTTACTCGTGTTCTATACATACCTGAATTCCGATGCAATTTATTGTCCGTAAGTCGGCTGGTACATGAGCTAAATTGTGCATTCACATTTCTCTCGGACTTTTGTGTAATACAGGACTCACACTCGAAGAGAGTGATTGGAGTGGGTAAGTGTTACGATGGACTTTACTATTTGCAGCCGCTCGGGATGATGGGGACTGCGTTATTGGTTACTGTGGATTCACAATCTTGGCATCGACGCTTGGGACATGCTTCTTTAAGCAAGATTCATTATATTAGTCATTTAAAGAACTTTAAGCATAACTCCATTGTTTGTGATTCTTGTATTCGTGCTAAGCAAACTCGTTTACCCTTTCCTATTAGCTCAAGTCGAGCCACTCGTTGTTTTGCTTTATTGCATTGTGATATTTGGGGACCATATAGATGTGATACGTTCAGTGGTGCGCGTTATTTTTTATCCATTGTCGATGATCACAGTCGAGGCGTTTGGATTTTTCTTATCCGTAAAAAATCTAAGGTCGCCAAATATTTAATGCAGTTTTGTCGAATGATTGACACACAATTTCAGCAACAAGTTCAGCGGATACGTTCAGACAATGGTGTCGAGTTCCAATCCTCTTTGTTGCTAGAATTCTACAACCAGCGTGGGATTGTTTTTGAGAGCTCTTGCACGGATACACCGCAGCAAAATGGAGTTGTGGAACGCAAGCATAGACACATATTGGAAATTGCAAGGGCTTTGCGTTTTGATTCAGGTTTACCAATAGAATTTTGGGGTGAATGTGTCCTTACGGCCGTCCATATCATCAATCGACTACCATCAGTAGCTATTGACAACAAAACACCATATGAAATCTTGTTTAACAAACTGCCCAACTATGAGCACCTTAGAAGTTTTGGGTGCCTTGTTTATGCACACGAAAATCGTCGAAAGGACAAGTTTGGTGAAAGGGGGAGTGCTTGTGTGTTCGTTGGATACCCAATTGGCCAAAAGGCTTATAAAGTCTTTGATCTACATACTCAACGATTCTACTCTTCAAGAGATGTAACCTTTGTGGAAGACGTATTTCCATTCGCTGGCAGCGAAAACCTCGACTTCCCTGATGCCATTCGCAATGCCATAGGCAGTGTTCGAGAGGGACGAAGCCTGACACCCTCTCAACTCTTCATACGACATCCCACGCCCGATGCCCAGGCAGATGCGACGACTGCTCCAATGGTCGAGAATCTGGATACATCGAGCACCACACGAGACAACCAAGCTGATATGCCGAACACCGAACCTCAGCCCACATCAAGAAGCTCGCCTGCTGTTGAGGCGTCCCCCTTGCCTCGAGTAAGCGACAGAATTCGCAAGCGGCCGAAGCACCTTGATGCCTATATTACAGACATCCCTCCCTCAATCGATCACACGTCCAATTCAACCGCACACCCTCTGTCATGTTTTGTCTCGTACGAGAGATTCTCCCAGTCTCACAAGGGTTTTCTCGCAGCCATCACGTCTCGGGATGAACCGCGACACTTCTCTCAGGCCATCAAAGACCCGTTGTGGCGCGAGGCTATGACAAAAGAAGTTCGCGCCTTGGAAGAAAACGGGACATAGACATTAACCACACTTCCTGAAGGAAAGAAGGTTGTGGGATCGAAATGGGTTTATAAAATCAAATATAAACCCAATGGTGAGGTGGAGCGCTATAAGGCTCGCCTAGTTGCAAAGGGGTTCACACAAATCGAAGGGATCGATTTTCATGAGACTTTTGCCCCGGTCGCCAAATTAGTCACTGTTCGATGCATGCTCAGTATAGCAGTTAAACGGAATTGGGAAGTTCATCAATTGGACGTAAACAATGCCTTCTTGCATGGCGATCTCCACGAAAACATTTATATGCGCATCCCACAAGGCTTTGCAAAGGATGGAGAGACACGAGTCTGTAAGCTTCAGAAATCACTATATGGCCTTCGACAAGCCTCTCGAAATTGGTATGAGAAGTTTACCCAAGCCTTGATTGCCATTGGATTTTGTCAGTCTCGAGCCGATCATTCCCTTTTTATATTCCGCAAAGGGCCTGTCCACGTTTCCGCGCTAATCTATGTAGATGATGTATTACTCGCCGGGAATGATTCGACTCGCATTGCCCATGTTAAGAAATACTTAGATGAAAAATTCAGCATTAAGGACTTGGGTACATTGAAATACTTTCTTGGGATTGAGGTTGCACGATCCTCGGAGGGTTTTGTTTTAAGCCAACATAAGTATGCATTGGACATCTTAGAAGAAAGTGGCCTTCAAGGGAGTCGACCGTGTTCGTTCCCCATGGAGCAGAACTTGAAGCTCCAACCAGATGATGACACACCACTCACGGATGCATCCCAGTATAGAAGGTTGATTGGTCGTCTTCTTTACTTAACAGTCACGCGACCCGACATAGTTTTTTCGGTTAGTATGCTCAGTCAATTCCTTTCCCAGCCACGACAATCACACATGGCTGCTGCGTTTCGAGTTCTACGCTACCTAAAGCATTCACCTGGGATGGGAATTTTCCTGCCAAAAACAGGAGGTTTTGAGTTACGTGGCTATTGTGATGCCGATTGGGCGGGCTGTCCATTCACCCG
Organism: Galeopsis tetrahit; assembly: GCA_963675135.1. Classification (NCBI taxonomy): domain Eukaryota; kingdom Viridiplantae; phylum Streptophyta; class Magnoliopsida; order Lamiales; family Lamiaceae; genus Galeopsis; species Galeopsis tetrahit. The sequence continues at coordinate 732,241 of OY776134.1, forward strand.
TCGCTCATCCACCGGTTATTTTATTACACTCGGTGGGTCCCCAATTTCCTGGCGCACCAAGAAACAGTCCGTCGTTTCCCGTTCATCAGCAGAGGCGGAATACAGGGCAATGGCCACGACCATTTGTGAAGTTGTATGGCTTCGTTGGTTATTGCACGACTTTGGAATCTCCATATCTGCGCCTACACCACTGTTTTGCGATAATCAGGCTGCTCGGCGTATAGCTGCGAACCCAGTTTTCCATGAGCGTACTAAACACGTCGAGATGGATTGCTATTTTGTTCGAGAAAAGGTCGCTAGTGGGCATGTTCAACCAACTATGATCTCAACAACACATCAGCTTGCCGACATCTTTACGAAGGCTCTAGGGGCAGATCGGTTTGCGTCCCTACGAAGCAAGTTGGGTGTTCGTGACCTTCACACGCCATCTTGAGGGGGAGTATTGGTTATATTAGTCATTTACTTATTAATTAGGGGTTATATTAGTCATTTACCTATTATTTAAGTTTGCAGCAGTTAGGCGGTTACATATATTTAGGGCTCATAACATATATATGTATCTTCGATATATATATGTGTATCTTTGATGTTTGTGTGATATATATACACGCCATTATTCATTGTAAACAACAGATTGAGAATTCTCATATATTGAAGCCCAGTTTATGCGGATTATTCGCACACATTGTGTTCTTATCAAAATAAAATACAACTAACTTTTCAAAGATAATAAAATTTGTTTACCGATAATTTGAGAGTCTTGACCCTCGAGTTTTTTAATATATATGAAATTTGAATTTTTTACAAGTTAAATTAATCGTTTGAATTTCAAATGAGAATACAAAATCATATCTATTAAGATTTGTTTCCTTAATTATATCGTCATTCAAAAACTAACTATCCCAAAAACATATCTCAGATCTTTCCTTTTGTTTAGTTTAAAAAAAATATAGATTTTGGAAGTCCTATCTTGAGATTCAAGACTCATGTTTATATATGGGAATATAAATCTTTTTTCGTCTATATAAACACACCTTTTCTACTTAATTATTTACTACTTCTATTTGCTTATCCAACAAATTTTCTCATATACGTTCTTGCTCATCAATATATTAATTCTTATTCAAAGATTTCATTACAAAAAGAGAATTCGAAGATGAATCAAGAACTTCCATGGGAGATGATTTCTGAAGTGTTGTCTAGAACTTCGCTATACGTTGGATAGATGTAAGATGATGTCCAAGGAATGGAAGGATATGATCTACGACTCCACCTTCTTCCCTTTGTACTTGAAAAACACGGGTATATTCTTTGGTTTTTTTGTTCAGGACATGTATAATAGCAAAGATATATCCAGGTTCGTTAGTGTAAATCAATCCGGAGAAGGCTGCATAAATAAAAGCTGGCCATCGGGTAATGTAAAAATTATATCTTCTTGCAATAAAGGAATCGTGTGTTGTGAGAAACAAAATGATAAAAATAGTCGGTGGTATGTGGGCAAACTAGCAACCTAGCAATGGAAAGTGATGCCCAACCCGAATCTCCGCTATAGAACTGTTGGAGTTGCGATTGTCGTCTCCACATCAAAGCCATTGTCCTTCAAGATTGTTCAATTATCCGAGATGAAAATCAATGAGTTCGTAATTCTTGACTTTTAACCTATTGTTATTTTTTTCCTGATAATTTGACGTCACTTTTCACTTTCTGTTAAGTGTATCTTATCCCATCATATTATTAATTAAGAAATTGTTATAATATTAATTAATTATTAATGCAAATTAAGCATTCCAATACTATATATACTTACGCAATTTTAAATATCCAATTAAATATATATATATATATATATATATATATATATATATATATATGCTTAAGGATACAAGCTTATTTTGTGATTTTTTTACGTTAGATGTTTGTTATTTTTAATCCATTGATTGATATATTAGTGTTTTTTTATGTATATAGTCAGCTAAAGATGGAGTATGCATGTGAAATATTTAACTCAAAAACTTGGGATTGGAGAAGATCACAAAGTAAATTCGACTACAATGAGTCCATCAACGTTCATCAACCCCTGTTACCGTAGGTGGATTTGTATATTGGACAACATATTCAACCAATGTATTGGCATTCGATATAACAGTACAACGTTTTAACAAATTCTCTTTACCACAAACTCATGTTGATGCCCAAAACACGAGGTTTGTGGAGTACCAAGGTGGGCTCGGATTGAGTTGCTCGACGTCAGATGGAAACGTACAAGTATGGCGTCTAACCAATTTCAAAGATAATTATGAGTGGAGGAGGAAGATGAATGTGAACATTAGAGTTGTTGAGAAAGCCTTCACTTATCCAAAGCTTGTTGGATTTTGCGATAGCGATACTTCGTTTATGGTGGCATATAACGAAGCTATATTTTTCAACGTTAAAAATGGCACCTTCTCTAGTAAGGAGATAGATTTTGAGTTGAGGCATGCACCCCAATTTTTTCAATTTTGTTCTGATGCAGAACGTGTCAACCTTAGATATGTTGATCAAGATGACTAATTAAAATTATGTTTAGTTGTTTATGGAGATTATGATATATGTCTACTTTATTCTGTTGCATGTACTTTATTGTGTTTGAAGTTCTAGTTTCCGGTTTCAATTATCCAGAAATTTGTATTTATTTGTGATATTTGTGAGAATGAAATATAATTTGTAGTACTATTAGCTTAAGTCAGTTAAGTGATTCCTATATAAAGAGCAAACCAACTTCATATCTAACATAGCAAATTTAATCTTCAGAACTACAATCATTCGATCGATACTAGATTGCATTCAGCACAAAATCGAAAGCATGAGGTATTTCAAGAAAACAGAGAAATGATTGACCCATAGTTGGTTTAATTAAAGGACTCCATCCATCAAGTTCTTACGCTGGAACTGTGAAATTCTTGACATATGGTCATCGACATTTTTGCAGAGCTCTTGTACGACCACAGCCTCTTGACGTAGCCACCCTTCCATCTCCTCCTCAACTTCATGAGATTTAATCCTCTCCCGTACATTTGTTCTACGCAGTAAGAGCTGTTTCTTCGTTCGATCAATGTTAACAAGGCGGGCATTCCTTTCATTTACCATGCGTTTTGCTTCTGCATATGAAGTAAGAGCATCTTTAATTTCATCTAGCCTTTTATGCAGCCACTGCACATTGACGTTGATAATTTCTGCATCCATAACGGCAGTGTAATACGAATCTAAGGTACTGATATCAGCAAGATCTTCCAAGCGTTTCTTCTCTAGATCTCGCACCACCTTACATATGCCCATCAAAACAAAGCTCCTCATACAATCGGATGCCAACGAACAATCCTTGGTAATATCACCATACCTTTTGTCAATAGCCATAAGAGTATGAACAAGATTTCGTTCGAAGAAACTGGAGGATACATTCATATACTTTAGAGCATCTGCCACATATTTCAAGATGTTTAGGTCAATGCCCCCATTCATGATCTTAACAACTGATGAATTGATGGTTGTTGCCTCGTTTATAGGATGTGAGCTTGATTGTGCATTAGTCAACTGTACGGGTTCATAGTGCCCTTGTGGCCTTGTTGATAAAACCCCGTTTTCTTTTTCTTGGAGCGCTACAAGAAACAAGTATATATGTTAGTACTCCATAAACTAGTCCTATATATTTCACAAGAAGAGATGTATTGAGCTAATAAGAGGTAGCTAGCTAGGCATACAAATCAACCATAACCTTTCGTTTATGACATTATGTTAATTGGTGTGTATCTAAATCTCTTTAATTACTAAATTGAAACTAGAAAAATCCTTTTTTTTTTTTTGAATTACATTAAATACCCATCCCTTTTTCCCATGACTCGAACCCAGGATCTAAGGCCTAGGCAGCACTTGAGCTATCCCACTTTGTCAAAAAAAATCCATAAGTACCTCTCTCTCTCTGGTAACCATTACTGTATATGCCTGCCAATGTAGTAGAGCCTTAATTTTAATCTAACAGAGTAATCTAATATTCTAAAAGGCTTTAATCCCCCACAATCAATTCCTCCAACCATAATGTAGAGCCTTAATTTTAACCTAATCAGTTACTAATATTTTGAGGTAACAGAGTAAATTAATCTAAAAGGCCCCCAAACATTTACAAATTAAAGAAAACTAGTGCATGCACTTTAAATCACACAATTACTGCATTTTACTATATCATAAACAAGCTTACTATACTGAGAAGCCGTCCATTGGCGTTGAACTGGATGATCCTCCAAAATATCCGACATGTTTCTTTTCAGCCGAATCCTATTTTCATTCTGGATTCTAGGAGGCTCAATCGCGGCGGCGGCGGCGGAGTTGGGCGGTATTAGGTGCTCAAAACCCGGCGGCACCAAGGGAAAGACTGGAACTACTTCTTGTTTCACCATTTTATTTTATTTTATTTTATAATTTTAGAGCAAAATCACAAAATTTGATTTGAGTGCGCGAGTAAGAGTGTAGGTAAGAGTGTGATTTATAGGGGAGAGGTGTAAGACACCTGTGAGAAACAGGACAACGCTTTGGAAATACAAACAAACGCATGCAAATGACTACAAAATTGAATGAATGAATGGATATGGAATTCAATGCTCCATTTTTAATTTATGAATATATATCATAAAACCCTCCTCTAAATATGATATGCTATAATGAAATAACTTAAATTGTGTTTTAAATCCGATGATATATTATTACGAAGAGAAGTAAATCAGAGGTGCAAAGTAGTTATTGATATATGTGGTTTAAAAGAATAACCATTCAATAATAATGAGAGTGATACGTGACATTTTGCAGATGAATTGCAGATAGAAAGGAGGAACTTATCTGGGGATAGTTATCTAGAAATAGAAATAGCTGTAAATTCCTGAAATTTTATAGATGGGGAACTTATCTGGAAATAGTGAGACCACAAATTCCTGACATTTTGCACATGAGATGCAGGGAAGGGAAGGAAGAATATACAGGAAGAGGCAGGGAAGGAAGAATATATAGATAGGAAGGAAAATTTATCTGGAATAGGGAGAGCACCCGATGAACTTATCTGGAAATAGTGAGAACTCCCGGATGCGATGAGATGCAGGGAAGGAAGAATATACAGATTGGGAGGGGAACTTATCTGGAATAGTGTGAGCACCCAGATGCTCCAAATTCCTAGAGACTAGAGAAGGAAGAATATGCAGATAGGGAGGGGAACTTATCTGGAAATAGTGAGAGCACCCCATGCTGCAAATTCTTTTGCAGATGTGATACAGATAGGAGGAAAACTTATCTGGGAATACAGATGCTGCAAATTTCTTCTATGAGATGCAAGGAAGGAAGAATATTCAGATAGGTAGGGGAAAGGGAAGGGAACTTATCTAGAATAGTGAGAGCACCTAGATACTACAAATTTTTGATGAGATGCAGGGAAGGAAGAATATACAGATATGGAGGAAAAAGGGAAGGGAACTTATTGGAATAGTAAGAGCAGCCAGATGCAAATTTCTGATGAGATGTAGGAAAGGAAGAATATACCGTTAGTAAGGGGAACTTATCTGGAATAGCAGATGCTGCAAATTCCTGACATTTTGCAGTATCTAGATGCACATTCGGTAAATTCATGTGAGAATAGTTATTTAATTAATTTTTATGATTTTTTTAATTAAATATTAATCTTTTAATTTTTTTTATTGAGTATTAAGTCTTAATTAAAATAAATTAGAGTGTCCTGACATTTTATTTAACTAATTTTAATATGGTTTTTAATTAAATATTAATGTTTTGAATTATTTTAATTGAGTATTAATGTTTTGAATTATTTTAATTGAGTATTAATGTTTAGGCGATGTTTATTAAAATAAATTAGACCTGTCCTTTGAAAGATTGTAAATTCGTGTTTCCCCATTTTAGGGCATAATGGTAAATTTTGAGTGCAAGTGTGTGAGAGTGTGATTTAGGGAAGAGGTGACTATGTGGTGAGAGAGAGGACAGCATTGGAAATACAAATGCATATATAAATTATGATAAAAATAATGATACAGAATTCGAGTGTTCATTTTTTTTATGAACTTTTTTTTTTATGAACATATATAGTCTATATGCATTACTTATACACTTTAACAGTTTAACATAATATGTACACGTATTTAATGAAAGTGTGATTTTCAAAAGAAAATCACTATCTGATTTCATTTCAGGTCAAAATCGTCTAAATATATGATATTGTAATGAAAAAAAAAAAAAAACCAAACTACTTTTTTTTTTTTAAAAAACAACTTGCATTTTGAGTCGGATGATATAGTAGAGAAGTAAATCAAGGTGGAAAGTGGTGACGATGCCACGTGTTAATACATATTGATTTTTTTAATAAAATATAATTTAAAGTAAAATAAGAGCATAGTTGAACGGTGCTCTTTATCCAAATAATGGGCCAAATGTCGCCGATAGGAGGGTACCATATATTTAATTTAATTAATTTTGTTTATTTATTTAATAGTATTATTTTTTATTTTTTAATTAAATATTAATCTTTTAAATTCTTTTATTGAGTATTAATGTTTGGGTGGTGTTTATTAAAATAAATTAGAAGACTCATTGACCTTCAGATGCACATTTCGGCATTCTGCTGTGTTCATCTTGTCCATTCTGTAAATTTCCCAGACATTTTGTAGATGGGATGCAAAATAAATTTCAGATTTAATTAATTTTAAATTTATTATGTAATTACTTATCTAAAGTAAAATTGACTTAAAAAAAAATTAATGTAATCCCTCCCTAATCCCCTCTGTCATTTATAAGGGGTTAGTCAAATTGCTCCATTGCTATTCTTCTTCAATCACATATCTTTCACTTACAAATTTAATTTTGACCGTAAATAACCACTCTCAATTTATAAATTCGACCACCACTCTTAAAATAATTGTCTCCCATAATTTTGACCGTAAATATCCAGCTTATTTGGATGTTTATCACACATCTTTATCTCCTTCCATCTCTAATTCCAGCATATCTACTAAGAAAGACAAACAATATCTCATTTCTGACTACTTGTTTACTGAAAATCTTTCCAAGCCTTTTCTCTCCTATACAGCCAATATTTCACAAATATCTACTAAGAAAGGCAAACAATATCTCATTTCTGACTACTTGTTTACTGGAAATCTTTCCAAGCCTTTTCTCTCCTATACAGCCAATATTTCACAAATCATAGAACCCACTTCTTATAAGCAGGCTGTAAAAGACACTAATTGGCAAAAAGCCATGGACATAGAACTCCAGGCCCTTGAAAAGGCCAATACATGGACTCTTGTCCCTCTTCCTCCCACAAAACATTCTATTGGTTGCAGGTGGATATATAAGGTGAAATACAAAGCTGATGGCTCAATAGAGAGATACAAGGCAAGGTTAGTGGCCAAAGGTTACACTCAACAAGAAGGTATTGATTTCTTTGACACTTTTTCTCCTGTAGCTAAGATCACTACTGTTAGAATTCTACTTGCTATAGCTGTAGCTAAAAATTGACATTTGCACCAACTTGATGTTAATAATGCTTTTTTACATGGTGATTTGGATGAAGAGGTTTATATGTCACCCCCTCCAGGGTATGACACTCAGAATAGAGTTTGTAAATTGAATAAAAGCTTGTATGGCTTAAAACAAGCATCCAAACAATGGTTTCAAAAACTATCTGATTCTCTTGTTACTATGGGGTTTATACAATCTGTTGCTGATAACTCATTGTTTACCAAATCTACTGCCTCTTCATTTACAGTCATTCTTTGTTATGTAGATGATCTTATTGTAACAGGAAATTCTCTCCCAGACATCATTTTCATTAAAAATTATCTTCACAAGCTTTTCACTATTAAGGATCTTGGTCCCTTGAAATACATTTTGGGTATTGAAGTAGCCAAGAGTCCAAAAGGTTTGCATTTGTGTCAAAGAAAGTATACTTTAGATCTTCTCCATGAGTTTGGCTATTTAGATAGCAAACCTTTTTCTACTCTCATGGATCAAAAGCAAACTTTCTTTAATACACAAGCTCCTCTTCTTAGTGACCCTACTTCTTACAGGAGCATTGTAGGAAAATTGTTATATCTTACGATAACAAGACCAGATATTGCTTTCTCTGTTCATGTTCTTACCCAGTTTATGAGTAAACCTACTACAGCTCACTTGGCTGCTGTACATCGTTTACTTAGATATCTTAAAGGTAATCCAGGGCAGGGAATCTTCTATTCTTCTACTAATAGTTTTAAGCTTCATGCCTTTTCAGATTCAGATTGGGCAAGATGTCAAGTTACAAGGAAGAGCATCACAGGTCATGCAATTTACAAGGGAGATTCTCTCATCTCCTGGAAATCCAAAAAGCAGCCAACAGTGGCACGATCTTCTGCAGAGGCAGAATATAGGGCTCTAGCTACTACTACTTGTGAGGTTCAATGGATTTTATACATCCTTAAAGACCTTCATATCCTTCATGATCAACCAGCAGCCGTGTACACGGATAGCAAATCTGCCCATGCCATGGCCCATAATCCATGCTTTCATGACAAAACCAAACACATTTCCATAGACATTCACTTCACCAGAGAAAAGATCCACAATGCTGTCATCAAACTTATCCACATTCCTTCTCAAGATAACTTGGCTGACATCATGACTAAGCCTTTACTACCTTCCTCTTTCAATCTTTTCAAATTCAAATTGGGCCTCCTCAACATCCATGCACAATTTGAGGGGTATCAAGATTGTAATATGTAAGATAGGTTAGTTTCTTTAAATATAGATTAGTAGTTAATCTAATAACTGCTAATTAGTTAGACAGTTTATTTTTCCCTTTTCATTTTTGTTGTGCCACAAATTGCACAGAAGGATTAGATATCCGTTGAATGAGATATCCAAATTTCCAGACTCGTACAATTAATCCGAGCACGCTTCCTTCTCTGAAATAATCCTCCAAGAACCTGCAAAAGACACGTCGGAGGGGAGTCCGGCGCGGACACTCCGACGATCAAGTCAGTATGGGTGATTCAGTATATCGCAAAGGACCCAAGAGTCCTCTGTTTATCAATGGGGTTCTCGAAAGATATCAAAGTATTCGTAAGAAGCGCAATAGGTCAAGTAATATTAGAGATCGTAACCTGGGAATGTATCCAAGCTTACCTATTTATAGAGGAATTATACCTGAGAGGAAGTTAGGTTTTCCCCTTATTTCGGACCTGCACTTCCCACTGCCTTTGACTTGGCCCAGCCACTTTTGACAGAGTCTTCCACTCTCTCAATCCCTGAAGAACCGCAACCACTCTCCCTAGTGGACTTCAACCGCTGGGAAGAAGAAGAATGAGTCTTCCTTTATCCAATCTGAGCCCGTTTCGTACGGAACCTCTCCTATACTTTCGGTCTACTAATTCTCCTCAGGACTAGGTCTTCCTGATATCTCTCCCTTGGGCGGAGCTCCCTCTGTAGGGACGTCCGGGTGAGATTCTTTATTCTGAGAGTTTCTTTAAGCTCATATCTCCTCATCTATCTTATCCTCTATACACGTGTCGACTTCTTATGAAATGACAATTTTAGGCCGCATCAATTTTGTAATGGGTTTATAAGAAACCATCTTCCTCTTGTATAAACTATTGAAGAATAATTCTACATAATTCACTTTTGTCTTCTTCAATTCTAATCTTTGGTGTGGAAGAACATGCCTTCTTCCAATTTGATCTTTGTTTCATACCTTTACAGTTAGTCTATCAACCAGTTAGTCTATACGAATTGATGTAGAAATAAAGATTTGGGTGAAAGGAGAATGGATTTCAGAAATTCTTTATGCAAATTGTTGAAGAAACACGAATGTAAAAAATTCTGTAAACATGTTTTAAGAAAAGAAAAATAAATTAATTAATAGAAAAGGGTATTTCTGGAAGTTAATACCAAACTACAAAATGATAAATATTACTACCAAATTTTAAAAGTTTAATACTGAAAATAGGGCACAAGTGCCAAATATATACATCAGGCCACAAACGGTGGGCCAAAATATAAACATAAGTGTGGGCCAAGAATAAATAAGTGGCCCAATATAGATCAGATGAGATTGGGAAACAAACTTATAATAATGTATTAGGGATAAATTAATTTTGTTCATTCACTTAAGGCCATTGACAAAAAGTATGGTACTGATGTTACGAAGGATTAATTAATAATGGATTATTGATACAAGATAAGGGAATGATTTAGCAAGAGGGGTTATATTTAATCAACCATCATTTCCCTGTTTTTCTTGAAATATGTTATGCTTTCAATTTTGGGTTAACGTCCGTTGATTCTGTGCTGAATGCAATTGATCGAATGATTTGTGCACAATATTATCTTCAAGTTCTGATGATTAAATTTGAAGTTGGTTTATTTGCATATATTCCATACTGGAACTCCCATGTACTTTGTTTATGATTTTTTGCCCCCTGTATTTTTTTTTAATTAAGTGAGTAATATTTGTATTGCTATATAGAAAATAAAGTTATTTCTGACATAAAGGAAAAGAAGCTTGAGTTTCAAGTAATTAATAGTAATACAATTAATTGTTTGAGACTTTTAGCGAGGAAATATTTGTTTTAGTCCTTTAAGTTTGAGTGATTCCAAAATAAATCTTTTAAGTTTTTAATTTTACAAAATACATCCTATATCTTACAAGCTGTTAATTTTAGTCCTTTTTAAAATCTATTTTAGTCCTTTAAGTTTAAACTCCAATTTTAATAAAATTTAAGGTATAATTTATTCCTTCTAAACAGAAAATATTTTATTTAAATCTATTTTCTATTTTTCTGTTTTATTGAAAAAAACATCATTAAAATCTGAATTATGCTCAAATTCTACCTAGCCATTTTCTCTAATTAATTAAATATATAAAAATTCGAAAATAAAAATATATACTAAAATCTAGAAAATTGAAAGAAAATTATAAATATGTTTAAAAAAAAGGGACAACTCCAACTACCCCGATCATATTCTCCAAATGTAAATTATATGATTTATATAATAATTTATAATTTACATTTGGGGAATATGACAGGGGTTTAGAGTTTAAATTAATCTCGACTCGATTAAAACTCATTTTAGTTCAACTTATATAATTATCAAACAAACTTAAATAAGAATTTCTAAACTTAATAAATGTGCATTAAATTAATTTGAATGCGTTTTTATATGATTTAATATTATGTTTATCACACTAATTACTTATAGAGTTTAGATTTAATTATACTTGTGTTCAATTTAGTTGGGGAAATAATTTCTTGAATGGGAGGTCTACGGATACATGAAATCTCGTATAATCTCGTTCAATTTATTATATAAATCATACTATAATTTAAACTTAAAGGACTAAAATAGATTTTAAAAATGACTAAAATTAATAGCTTGTAAGATATAGGATGTATTTTGTAAAGTTAAAAACTTAAAGGATTTATTTTGGAATCACTCAAACTTAAAGGACTAAAATAAATATTTCCTCACTTTTAGCCCTAGTAATTTTAAGCTTGAGTCTCAAGTAATACAGTTAATTTGTTTTAGACTAATAGTACAGAAAAATTTATTTATTTTCTGTATCTCGAAAACCTTATTGGCGGATAAAATTATTTGTTAGATCAGTGACATTATCTTAAATTCAAAGGTATTATTTTCTCTTATCGAAAGAGATTATAAAATACAAAATATATATATATATATATATATATATTAAATTGTACTTTGTACCAATGAAAATTAATTCATCAAATTAATAAAATGTACATAATCATATATGGAAGTGGAGATAGAGACTAAAAAAACCCAATAAGTTGGAGTACAATATTTATTGGGATATATCTTATCTCATATCTTAGAATATATCTTATCTCATATCTTAGTCATATCTCATATCTCATATCTTAGAATATACCATATTTCCTATTTTTATGTTTCCGCTGTGTATAAAAGGGATAAGCCCCTGTTCTTGTAAAAACACCCTTTTCCAGAATTATATTCAATGTCGCGTATATTATTTTGCGCTAAATTCATCATGGTATCAGAGCCAAGATTCTGGTAGAACTCCCCAAGATTTCTTCTGAAGATACATAAAGATCACAACACGTCTTACTGCGATTCTTTCCATACTCATACACCATGTCGAGCGATGAAACTGTTGAGAAGGGAGGCAGTTCCGGCAACGGCGTGAAGGTGCCAAAGACCGTGATTGATGCGATGTCCCCATATCACCTACACAACTCGATAAACATGGGAGGTATGAGCAGTTCCGGCAGCGGCGTGAATATGTCGACGGCCGTGATTGATGCGATGCCCTCATATGATCTGCACCCCTCAATGAACATAGCAGATGTGAATACAAATTTTTCGGGGTCTTGGATAATTGACACGGGCGCAACTGAACATATTATTTCCACAAGAGATGCGTTGTTTGATGTGGTGGAAAATCACTCCGAGCCGTCGGTTAAAATACCAAATGGAGATATGATCCGTGTGCATTCAGTTGGAAAACTCAATTTGAAGAATGGGCTACACCTTAGTCGTGTTTTATATATACCACAATTTCATTGCAATTTACTTTCTGTTAGTCGTCTCACTAAAGAATTAAATTGCGTATTCACATTCTTTCGGGATTTTTGTGTAATAGAGGACTCACCCTCGAGGAAGCTGATTGGAGTGGGTAAACATCGCGATGGTCTATACTACTTGGAGCCCGAAAATAGTGAGCGAGTAGCTTTGGCAACAGTTGGAGTACCAGACCTATGGCACAAACGGTTAGGCCATCCTTCTGATAAGAAATTACAGTACATTGATTCGTTAAAGAATTTTAGAGGAAACACCAGATTTTGCGATTCATGTATACGTGCAAAACAAACACGTTTACCGTTTTCAACTAGTACCAGCAAAACCACTCATTGTTTTGAGTTAATACATTGCGATATATGGGGACCATATAGGTGTGATACATTCACTGGTGCTCGATATTTCCTCTCAATTGTTGATGACTACAGTAGAGGTACTTGGGTATTCCTTATTCGCCAAAAATCTGACGTGGCTGCACACTTAATCCAGTTTTACAACATGGTACAAACTCAATTTCACCAAGACATCAAACGAATACGATCGGACAATGGAGTCGAATTTCAGACTACCACTTTGCTCGCACACTATGCCAATAAAGGTATTCTATTTGAGACCTCTTGCACTGACACTCCACAACAGAATGGGATTGTTGAGAGAAAGCATCGACACATATTGGACGTCGCTAGAGCCTTACGTTTTGAATCAGGACTCCCTATTGAATTTTGGGGCGAATGCATTCTAACCGCGGTGTATGTGATTAATCGATTGCCTTCACAAACCATCTCCAACAGAACCCCCCATGAAATCTTGTTAAACAAACGGCCGACTTATGAACACCTTCGAGTTTTCGGGTGCTTGGCATATGCTCATGAGAATCGTCGCAAGGATAAATTTGGGGAAAGAGGGAGTGCATGTATTTTCATTGGATACCCAAAAGGTCAGAAGGCGTATCGGGTTTTTGACTTGCAGACGCATAAGATTTATACTTCTCGTGATGTCACCTTTGTCGAGAATGTATTCCCATTTAAAGGCATCACACTTGAAGATTTCACTAATGCTGCTAAAGAGGCCCTTGCGCGCGTTCATGGGCACAAACCAACAAATCTGGCATCCCGTCCACATATTCGGTCACACATACCCCTTCGACCGTCCGACACTGACATGAGGCAGATTGTGAGCGATGCACCAGTCGTGCAAACTGATGCACACGTCCCTGAGTGCATTTCGCACAATCCCGACACCCGCACAACACCTCCCTTGGTGCCCGATCCAGCCCCACGAGAGAGTCACAGGCCTAAGAAACGCCCTGCTCACCTCGCCGACTACATCACAGACCTACCACCCTCTCTAGACCATCAGCACCCCACTACCAATTCGGCGGAATCGACGGTATACCCCCTATCTCATTTTGTCGCACACGATAAATTTTCTGTTGCTCATAAAACATTCCTAGCGGCCATCACGCGTCGTGATGAGCCAAAATACTTTTCACAAGCTGTTAAAGATCCTCTATGGCGAGAAGCAATGCAAAAGGAAATAAACGCCTTGGAATCAAATGGAACATGGAAGTTAACTCCACTCCCTCCCGGTAAGAAGGCTGTCGGTTCGAAATGGGTTTACAAGATTAAGTACAAACCCAATGGAGAGGTGGAAAGATACAAGGCTCGATTGGTTGCAAAAGGGTTCTCACAAATCGAGGGAGTCGACTTTCATGAAACCTTTGCGCCTGTAGCCAAATTGGTCATAGTCCGATGCATGCTAACCATTGCAGCTCACCGAAATTGGCATGTTCATCAATTGGACGTCAACAACGCATTTCTCCATGGTGATCTACATGATGAGGTGTATATGAATATCCCTCAAGGATTCGCAAAGGATGGCGACTCAAGAGTTTGCAAACTCGAGAAATCACTTTACGGACTCAGACAAGCGTCGCGTAATTGGCATGAAAAATTCATTAAAGCTCTTACCGATATTGGCTTCCATCAATCACGAGCCGACCACTCGCTGTTTGTGTTCCGAAAGCAAAACACGTATGTCTCAGCCCTTATTTACGTAGACGACGTCATCTTAGCCGGGAATGATGCTAAGCATATCTCTTTCGTCAAAAGTTATTTAGATAAAAAATTCAGCATTAAGGACTTGGGTAAATTGAAGTACTTCTTGGGAATTGAGGTTGCCAGATCACCCGAAGGCTTCGTATTGAGCCAACGAAAGTATGCATTGGATATATTGGAAGAAAGCGGTCTACTAGCTAGTCGACCGAGTGGATTCCCCATGGAACAAAATTTGAAACTAGTTCCGGATGATGAAAGCCCACTAATCGATGCTTCACAATACCGTCGCTTGGTGGGCCGTTTGTTATACCTTACAGTGACTCGCCCAGACATTGTATTTGCCGTCAGTCAATTGAGTCAATTCTTGAGTAGCCCCCGACAAACCCATCTTGCAGCGGCACACCGCGTACTGCGTTACATAAAGCATGCGCCCGGCCAAGGTATTCTCCTCTCCGCGACGAACAGGCTTACACTTCGAGGCCATTGTGATGCTGATTGGGCAGGCTGCCCGTTCTCACGACGATCATCTACCGGGTACATCATATTTCTCGGTGATTCTCCTATTTCGTGGCGCACCAAGAAACAATCGGTTGTGTCCCGATCCTCGGCTGAAGCAGAATATAGGGCAATGGCGACAACCACTTGTGAAATAGTGTGGTTGCGATGGCTACTTAATGACTTTGACGCTGCCCAATCGAGCCCCACTTCTTTATTTTGCGACAATCAAGCGGCTCGTCAAATTGCCGCCAATCCAGTTTTTCATGAGCGCACGAAACACGTTGAAATGGATTGCTACTTTGTTCGTGAACGAGTCATCAACGGAGATATCAAGCCTTGCATGATCTCAACGGAACAACAGGTTGCCGACATATTTACCAAACCGGTTGGGACAGAGCGTTTTCGTTTTCTACGAGGCAAGTTGGGTGTTCGTGATCTGCACACGCCAACTTGAGGGGGAGTATTGGGATATATCTTATCTCATATCTTAGAATATATCTTATCTCATATCTTAGTCATATCTCATATCTCATATCTCATATCTTAGAATATACCTTATTTCCTATTTTTATGTTTCCGCTGTGTATAAAAGGGATAAGCCCCTGTTCTTGTAAAAACACCCTTTTCCAGAATTATATTCAATGTCGCGTATATTATTTTGCGCTAAATTCATCAATATTGCATTAATTATCTTTTTCTTAATATAATGTACACAAATATTTTAACAGATTCATCAGATATGGAAAATATTAATAGCTGTGATTGAATATATATTAACTGTGATCAGATTCTTATCATAAATAAGTATAATTAATTCATATCCAACTCTAATTCTTAGCAATAAATAAAATACAACTAACTTTTCAAAGATAATAAAATTTGTTTACCGATAATTTGAGAGTCTTGACCCTCAAGTTTTTTAATATATGAAATTTGAATTTTTTACAAGTTAAATTAATCGTTTGAATTTCAAATGAGAATATAAAATCATATCTATTAAGATTTGTTTCCTTAATTATATCGTCATTCAAAAACTAACTATCCCAAAAAAATATCTCAGATCTTTCCTTTTGTTTAGTTTTAAAAAAAATTGATTTTGGAAGTCCTATCTTGAGATTCAAGACTCATGTTTATATATGGGAATATAAATCTTTTTTCGTCTATATAAACCCACCTTTTCTACTTAATTATTTACTACTTCTATTTGCTTATTCAACAAATTTTCTCATACACGTTTCTTGCTCATAAATATATTCATTCCTATTCAAAAATTTCATTACAAAAAGAGAATTTAAAGATGAATCAAGAACTTCCATGGGAGATGATTTCTGAAGTGTTGTCTAGAACTTCGCTAGATACGTTGGATAGATGTAAGATGGTGTCCAAGGAATGGAAGGATATGATCTACGACTCCACCTTCTTCCCTTTGTACTTGAAAAACACGGGTATATTTTTTGGTTTTTTCGTTCAGGACATGTATAATAGCAAAGATATATCCAGGTTCGTTAGTGTAAATCAATCCGGAGAAGGCTGCATAAATAAAAGCTGGCCGTCGGGTCACTACTACACATTTAAACTTGGAGAGCTGCACTTGGAGAGCTCTTTTTTCAAACAGCTCTCCAAGTAAATGCTTGGAGAGCGGTTTTATAAAAAAAATAAAAAAAATAACATAGACAGCGGTTCAAAACCGTTGTCCAAGTGTTTCACTAGGACAGCGGTTGAGAACCGCTTTGCAATGTATCTTAAACAGCTGTTTAGAACCGCTCTCCAAGTAAACACTTGGAAAGCGGTTCGTCCAAGAGAGAATCTTTGTTGGTCAAATTAAAAACCGTATATTTTGCAATTAATTATCGAAATCGATTTAATATAGCACGCGTTTTCCTCCAACAGAAGTGGTTAGAGCACCACTACCTAGGCCTTAGGTCCTGGGTTCGAGTCATGGAGAGGAGAAAAAGGGATGGGTATTTAACTTGTAACAAAAAAAAGCATTAATTATATTTTGCAGCTGGGTGTGTGTTCTCCCCCAAAACAAATCCACCAAAACCAAATCGAGAATTCAAAAAAAAGAAGGGTTTCGGATATCAAATCCACCGTCGCCGTCGACTCCCTCCCTCTCTCTCCTCGCGGCATCGCCTCCCTCCCTCTCACTCCTCGTCGCCATCGACTCCCTCTCCTGCGTGCCGTCGCCGTCGAGGTTTCCGTCGTCGTCGCCCAGCTCAATCCCTCCCACACCCACAGCTTTAGGTACGTATAAACTCTTGTATATATATATATGTATAGACGCGTATGTATGGTGAATGTGGTGTAAATTAATGGGCTGCTGAAATTTTTGTTTTTAATTTTTACATAATTATGCTTGAAAATTATGCAAGTAAATTGTGAATGGGTTTAGATGATGTGGTGTACTGTAGATAATTGTTCAAAGCGGTTCAAAACGATTCTTGAATTTCCAGTCTTAAAAAAAACGATTCTATTTTTTAGTATTTGTTTCTTGTATGATGTTCAAAACATTCTTAAAAAACGATTCTAATTTCCATTTTTTTTATATATAAACAATCAGTTTTATTTCTGTTTTTTTTTTTCGAAATAAGATTCAAAAATTTATTTTGTTTTTATTATAAATTAAAAAAAATTCCGTTGTAGAAGAGAAAGTCACTGGAATCATACAAATTAAAAGATGGTCCTTTTTTACTTGGGAAAATGCCTTTTTTTTTTTCTAAATTTGACAAGTTATTAAAAACTTTTAATAAAGAAAGATGACCTAATCATTTGTGAAGTTTAATAGTAAATGGTATAAATTAACCTAATTAATACAAATTTTCACAAGATAATAGGCACCCTCTACTTCTATTATTATTATTACTAATTATATTTACTATTACGGAGTAGTAATTTTAATTAATTAAAATAAATTAAATTAAATCATTAATTTAAGAGGAGAAAATTAAATCATTAATTAATCAGTGAGAAAATTAAATCATTAATTAATCAGTAAAAAAATTGATAGAATTATGTGTATGCGTAAAACAATGATATTAAAGAATTTGAATTAATTGCTAATCATAAAAGGTTCCGAGGCAACGTGATGGAGACCATTGTGGACATTTTGTATGTTGTTATATTGAGGATATAATCAATTTTTCTGGATTGGAGATTAATCCTAACACTGTAAGTCAATTTATTGATTTATTTAAATTATTATTGATTGAATAAAAATTCATATACTATATATCTAACTATATTGATTGATCGTTGTTTGCAGTTGTCTATGCCCGTCCGCTCAACGCTTACAAAGACAAAAGAATGGACAAATGGAAAAAAGATTGGATCGGGTACATGTACAATCGATTTTTGTATAGGTTTAATTTAAGTAGCTAGTATAACTTTTGTTGCATGTAATATATTAACTTATACATTTGTGATGATATTTAATGTTTTTTGGTGTTTATATTAATTGAACGTATGTTAGTGTACATTTATTTATTTAATTTTTTGGTATTTGACGTGTATAAAATGGATTTTTAAAATATAAAATTTATTTATTGGTATATAAATAAATTTGGTTTTGTATAAAATTGATTTTTAAAATATAAAATAATTATTTAAAAAAAAATTGGCTAAAAAAAATTCACTTAGACAGCGGTTAGGAACCGCTGTCCAAGTCAAAAAAATATAAAAAATACACATAGACAGCGGTTATGAACCGCTGTCTAAGTCAAAAAACAAAAAAAAAAATACACATAGACAGTGGTTATGAACCGCTGTCCAAGTGACTTTACTTGGACAGCGGTTCAAAACCGCTGTCTAAGACTTCTCTTGCACAGCCTTTAAAAAGAGCTCTCCAAGTGCAATTTCACTTGCATAGCTCCCACTTGGAGAGCTCGTTTAAAAGCTCTCCAAGACCCTTTTTTAAAGCTCTACAAAGCCAAATGTGTAGTAGTGGGTAATGTAAAAATTCTAGCTTCTGGCACCAAAGGAATCGTGTGTTGTGAGAAACGAAATGATAAAAATAGTCGATGGTATGTGGGCAAACCAGCAACCGAGCAATGGAAAGTGATGACAAACCCTAAACTCCGTTATAGAACTGTTGGAGTTGCGATTGTCGTCTCCACATTAAAGTCATTGTCCTTCAAGATTGTTCGATTATCCGAGATGAAAATCAATGAGTACGTAATTCTTGACTTTTAACCTATTGTTATTTTTCCTGATAATTTGCAGTCACTTTTCACTTTCTGTTAAGTGTATTTTATCCCATCATATTATTAATTAAGAAATTGTTATAGTATTAATTAATTATTAATGCAAATTAAGCATTCCAATACTATGTATACGTACCGCAATTTTAAATATCCAATTAAATATATATATATATATATATATATATATATATATATGTGGGCACTTAAGGATACACGCTTATTTTGTGATTTTTTTACGTTATATGTTTGTTTTTTTTAATCCATTGATTGATATATTAGTGTTTTGTTTTATGTATATAGTCAGCTAAAGATGGAGTATGCATGTGAAATATTTAACTCAAAAATTTGGAATTGGAGAAGAGCACAAAGTACATATTTTGACTACGATGAGTCCATCAACGTTCATCAACCCGCCGTTACCGTGGGTGGATTTGTATATTGGACAACATATTCAAACAACGTATTGGCATTCGATATAACTGAACAACGTTTTAACAAATTCTCTTTACCACAAACTTATGTCGATGCCCAAAAGACGAGGCTTGTGGGGTACCAAGGTGGGCTCGGATTGAGTTGCTCGACGTCAGATGGAAACGTACAAGTATGGCGTCTAACCAATTTCAAAGATAATTATGAGTGGAGGAGGAAGATGAATGTGAACATTAGAGTTGTTGAGAAAGCCTTCACTTATCCAAAGCTTGTTGGATTTTGCGATAGCGATACTTCGTTTATGGTGGCATATAACAAAGCTATATTTTTCAACGTTAAAAATGACACCTTCTCTAGTAAGGAGATAGATTTTGAGTTGAGGCATGCACCCCAATTTTTTCAATTTTGTTCTGATGCAGAACGTGTCAACCTTAGATATGTTGATCAAGATGACTAATTAAAATTATGTTTAGTTGTTTATGGAGATTATGATATATGTCTACTTTATTCATTGCATGTATTTTACTTTTACTGTGTTTGAAGTTGTAGTTTCCAGTTTCAATTATCCAGAAATTTGTATTTATTTGTGATATTTGTGAGAATGAAATATAATTTGTAGTACGGAGTACTAGTCTGTGATAGTCTCACACAAGTTTATGCCAAAATCAATCTTAACAAGTTTATGTCTAAATCAATCTTATTAAAATTTCATGGGCCGATTGGCTTAAGTAGTTAAGTGATTCCTATATAAAGAGCAAACCAACTTCATATCTAACATGGCAAATTTAATCTTCAGAACTTGAAGAAAATAACCCGGACAGGAAACGAAATGAGAATATTATGCACAAATAATTCGATCGAACATCGACACTAGATTGCATTTTCAAGAAAACAGAGAAAGGATTGTTTGTGATGCACACAACTTATTACACATTACTAGACGATAATTAAAAACAAACTCACTTAAATAACGAAGAAGAAGACCCATAGTTGGTTTAATTAAAGGACTCCATCCATCAAGTTCTTACGCTGGAACTGTGAAATTCTTGACATATGGTCATCGACATTTTTGCAAAGCTCCTTTACCACCACAGCCTCTTGACGTAGCCACCTTTCCGTCTTCTTTACTTCAGATTTTATGGTCTCCATTTCATTTCTACGCAGTGAGAGCTCTTTCTTCGTTCGATCAATGTTAACAAGGTGAGCATTCCTTTCATTTACCACGCGTTTTGCTTCTGCAGATGAAGTAAGAGCATCTTTGATTTCATCGAGCCTTTTATGCAGCCACTGCACATTCACGTTTATAATTTCTGCATCCATAATGAAAGTGTAATACGAATCTAAGATACTAATATCAAGATCTTCCAAGCGTTTCTTCTCTAGATCTCGCACCACCTTACATATGCCCATCAAAACAAAGCTCCTCATACAATTGGATGTCAACCGACAATCCTTTGTAATATCCCCAAATCTTTTGTAAATAGCCGTAAGAGTATGAACAAGATTTCGTTCGAAACCCGAGGATGTTGAGGATACATTTTCAAACTGTGCTGTTTGGCTTACATTCATATACTTTAGAGCATCTGCCACATATTTCAAGATGTTTAGGTCAATGCCACCATTCATCTTATTCTTCCGACCGACATTCTTTGATCTTTCACCACGAGGGACAACAACGTTTATAGCCTGTGAGCTTGATTGTGCATTAGTCAACTGTACGCGTTCATAGAATGGCATTGTTAATGGTGTTGATAAAACCTCGTTGCAACGTCTTTTGTATGCTTCTTGGATCGCTACAAGAAACAAGTATGTTAGTAATAATTAGAGAATAAACTACTCCTATTTCACAAGAGATGCATGTATTGAGCTAATAAGAGGTAGGACACATCTCCAGAAGACATCATGTAAAAGTTACTAATATTCATACAAATCAACCATAACATTATGTTGGTGTGTAACTAAGAGGGGTGTATTCAATTGAGATTCTCATGATTTTTTTTTTACTTTTAAAAATCTAGGAGTATTCAATTTGGATTTTTAAAAGTCTTTCAAAATTTTGAGGTATTCAATATAATACGGATTTTAAAAAGTTTTTAGAAATCTTTAGGTATTCAACAATATATGATTTTAATACTCTATGGATTTCGTTGGATTATCTTTCAAAAATATAAATAAATTTCACTAATCAAAATCTCTTCTAAAAAGTAGAGATTTCAACGGATTCTCTTAGAAGACTCTGAGAGAGAAGAAAAAAAAAACTGTGTTAAATATGTTCTTTGATAAGCATCACAGATTCTTCACCACCATTATTATCGTGAAAAAACAACTCTGTATTTTAAAATTATGTTCTTACTTTAAAAAATATACTCCCTCCGTCCCGTGATTTCTTTCACATGTGAAGAGGCACACAAAATAAGAAAAGTGAATTTAGTGGGAGATTTTGAGGGGTAATTTTGTAAACTTTTATGTATAAAGTAAAAAAATGAGTTGACTTTTGGGTATGTGTGTAGAAAAAGTAATGGCATTTGTGTAAAATTGAGAATATTGTGAGGGTGGAGTTTATAAAGGGTTTTCCATTTTAAGGGTGTGAAAGTTATTATGGGACGTCCCGAAAAGGAAAGTGTGAAAGTAATTGCGGGACGGAGGGAGTAGTATATTGGACACCGTCAATAATATCTAATCGACGTCAATTCCCCCATTACGTGGTGTTTGATATCATCTAAAAGATTTTGGTGGTCCAAAAATGCAATTATTCAATTGAATTTTTGGTATTTTCAAATTGCAATTCACAAGTTCGCTGAAACAACTTTGAGAATGAGAATCTTGCTACGTAATGTCGGTCAAACTTCTGTCTTTTTTTTTTTTTTGGAAAACAGCTAAAGAATTCACTACAATTACAGTAATAAAAACAGCAGAAAAAACATTGAATTGGGTGCACCATACACCATACACGTACACTACCATTAATTAACACCCATTAAAGAAGCTCCCTTAGAATTATATATGTGCAGAAGTTTTGACCCAAACCCATGTATTACCATTTATTGTTTCTATCGAATATACTGCAAATATGAAACAATAAAAACAGTAGATTTAAGTCGAGTCAAGGAGAGAAAAATTCATTTTACGTCCTGTAACTTAGGACTAATCCAATTTATATCCTTTAAGTTTTAACTTTTTCGATTTACGTCCTTTTTGGTTCAATTTACGTCCTTTTCGGCGGAAAATTTTCAATCTAACCGGAATGTGAAGAATAAATTGGGATTCCGGTCCAATTTACGTCCTTTAAGTTTGAAAATTTAAAACTTAATAAATAAATTTTCTAAAAATATCTTTAAATTTTTTAAAATATTATTAAAAATCTGAAAACATCATTAAAATTAAAAACTATAAAATGTGAAAAATAAAATTCAAAATACCTTATTTAATTTTTTTAAAAATCTCATTAAATATTATAAAATGTGTAAAATAAAAATAAAAAATTTACAATTCAAAAAATCGAAAATGTTTAACTTCAAATTAAGAAATTCGAAAATCTCTTTAATTTTTTTAAAATGTGTAGATTAAATATTAAAATTTTTAAAAATCCATAAGAATAATAAAAATTATTAATATGTCATTAAAAACAGACTTGATTCGGACTCATCCGCCATTAAAGTTTTTCTCGAACGCCTAAATTTTTTTTGTATTCCACGCCTTGATTGATTGTAGAACCGTGTCAAATTCATTTTAATGAGGTTTTTAGAATTGTATAATTTTTTATTTTATTTTAAACATTTTTAAAATTTTAATTTATATATTTTTTATATTTAGAATTTTATGTTTTTATGAGATTTTTAGAAATTTTTTATTTTTAATTTCCAATATTTCAATTTTTAGAATTTTAGAATTTTTAATTTTTTTTTTGAATTTTTTATTTTTATTTTACACAATTTATAAATTTTAATGATATTTTTAGTTTTTAATGAGATTTTTAATTTTTTAAAGAATTTTTTAATTATTAATTATTAATTTTTAAACTTAAAGGACGTAAATTTGACTATTTGACCGGAATTCCATTTTTTCGGCGAAAAGAATATAAATTGGACCTAAAAGGACATAAATTGGACACCCTATGACGTAAATTGAAAAAGTGAAAACTTAAAAGATATAAACTGGAATAGGCCTAAGTTACAGGACGTAAAATGAAATTTTTTCTAGACTTTTTTTTCGTAAAACAAATACGTTCTGATAGTGTTCACATAATGACGTAATGTCTTCAAAGATAAAATGACTTAATTTTTTTTGATAATAGAGTTTTAATATTTGGATGGTGTTTATTAAAATAAATTAGAGCGTAAATTCCCATTTTAAAGCATAATAGTAAAATTTGAGTATGATTTAGGGAAGAAAAAGGGGACGGGTGCAAGCAGCTCAATAAATGTCACCTGTGACTGAGAAAGTGGACAACGCTTTGAAAATACAAATGCATGCATTAATTATGATAAAAATAATGATACGGAGAATCAGATTGTTCGTTTTTTTATGAACATATTATATGTATACATTACTTATACATAGCGGCAGATTTAAAATTTAAAAATTGAGGGTACAAAAAAGATATTAAATTTGAAAATAGGGGTACAATTTTAGTTTTTGAATTTTTTTAGGTATTACTCCCTCCGTCCCAATTAGATAGACTTGTTTTCCTTTTATGAATGTCCCATTTAAATAGGCTTGTTTTCATTTAAAGTAACATTTTTTTAGTTCATTTACTAATATAACCCTATGCATTAATTACATTAGAAAGTATAACATTCATTTACTGTTCAAAAAAAAAAAATTATAATAGAAATTTTACTTGTCTAATGTGTCTTCCCAATACAATTTCTTAATTTTTGTGAAAAGTCAAACAAGCCTATCTAAATGAGACGGGGGAGTATTATTTTTTATTTTTGTTTTTCTACAAAAAAATACTCCATCCGTCCCACAAAGATAGACATACTCCCTCCGTCCCACAAAGATAGCCACATTTGACTTTACACACAAATTAAGAAAAATCAATAAATGTAGTCAAGTTTAACTAATGCATGTGTCAATTTTGCCCTTAGAATCTCATACTCCAAAATCTGATAAACATTAATTACTCTTATTAATTAGGGGTAAAATTGACAATAAAGTATTTAATACTAAAGTAAAAGAGAAAATATGACTATAATTTGGAACATCCAAAAAAGGAATACGTGAGTACATGACTATCTTTGTGGAACGGAGGGAGCACAAATTTTCAAATGGAGGGACCGAGGGAATGTGGGATATTTAATGAAGGTGGTGATTTTTATAGTGATTTCATATCAAAACTGTCTAAATGTATGATGCTATAGTGAAAAAATAAAATAAAATCAAACTACTTTTAAAAAAAAAAAAACTTAAATTATGTTTTAAATCGGATGATATATTATAAAGAGAAGTAAATAAGAGGTGAAAAATGCTGACGATGCACATAGTGGATTATTGATTTTTATTAGAATATTAATATTTAAAAAATAGAATATTAATCGTGTTAATAGGTAGTTTACTGATTTTTTTTAATAGAATATTAATATTTAAAAAATAATTTAATTTAATATTATTGATTGGAATAATAAAATAAATAACAGCATAGTTGATAACGTTTAAAGGCGCACTTTTATCATATCTTTAATTAATTTTTATTATATATATAATTAATTTTATATGTTTTTTTAATTAAATATTAAACTTTTGATTTTTTAATTGAGTATTAATATTTGGATGGTCTTTATTAAAATATAAATTAGAAGTTTCTTTTGAAATGAGTTGTTATTAACATTCTGCATTCTGACATTTTGCATATAGAATGTAGTGTGTAAATTTCTACATTTTCCACGTAAATTCCTATTTGGTAGATAGGAAAGGAAAAAGGAAATGTGCAGAGGGAATTATCTGGAAATAGTGAACTGCAAATTTCTGACATTTTGCAGATAGTGACATTTTGCACATAAAATGTAGTCGAGTGATATTTTGCACATAAAATGTAGTTAATAAATTCCTGATATTTTGTAGATAGAAATTCTAGTCAGTAAATTCCTGACATTTTGTAGATAGAAAAGGAACTTATCTTGGAATGGACAGATAGTGAGGGAAGAATAGTGAGACGGTAAATTCCTGACATTTTGTAGATTTTGTCGATAGAACAGAAAATCTGAGAATAGTGAGACTGTAAATTCCTGACATTCCTGACATATTTATGGGCAGATAGTCAAATTCCTGACATTTTATAAATTTTGTATTATCTAGGAATAGTCAGACTGCAAATTCATGACATTTTGCAGATAGAAAAGGAACTTATTTGAGAATAGTGATACTGCAAATTCATGACATTTTGTAGATAGGAGGAACTTATCTAGAAATAGTGGGAGCACTGAGTTGATTTTTTGTTTTTACCAAAAATTTATTAATGTAATATTTTATAACATTAATTAATTATTTTACAGTGAACTTATTGGGATTTATTTTTAATAATACATCAATATTTAAAAAATAATTTAATACAATTTATTCGATCTAATATAATTTTCAATATATAATTATATTTTATATTATATTTTCCTTGTAGTTATCTTTTAGAATATTTGTTTAAAAAAAATTGATTTCTAGATAGATAAGTGATAATAATTTTCATATATGGAAGTTGTATTTTATCATTAAGGGTTAATTGTTGTTGCTTCCTAATTTATTACCTAATATTTCAGAGTACATTTCTAAGTTTGATGATGAAGTCAAACTCTTCATGATCGAGTTTACATAGACTTGTTGTGGATGAGCCGTCGTTTGTTTGGAACCGTATAAACAGTTTGCTTGATATATCACCTTGTAAGGAAGAATCCTCTTTCGACTCTAACAAGGATTGTAGTCTTTTGAATCCGCTCGACATTTTATTTGAACTTTTTTAGAGATTTAAATTCAAGAAAATGTTTAAAAATGAGAAGGTAAGAAATGGGTAATTGCATGGATTGTAGAAGTGCATGGGAAGGTTGGGGTTGAATTTATAGGCTCAAAAAGTTGTTTAATTGATGTAATGGAATATTCTTTATAATTACTCTCTCCGTCCCTAATTAACTTTCACACTTACTGTTCATTCCTTTTTAAAAAATATTATAATAAATAAAATTATGAGATATAATTTTATAAAAAAATAAATAAGTGAGTTGACTTATGTGTATGTATGTACTATAAAAATAATAACATTAAATATAATATTTTAGATATTGTATGGATAGAGTTTTTAAAGGATCGAAAAAGTAGGTATGAAAGTTAAAGTGAGACGTAGGGAGTATTAATTACTTTGATGTAAGAAGAAATATATATTGCCAGCTTAATTCATTATATTCTTGTGTATATTTATGTTCAAATTTAGATTGTGTAATTAAATATTTATATTACTATTTATATACTCTATTTTGTTCCCTATTGGTCAACTTTAAGTAAGTGTGTGGCTAGCTGATGCTTTAATTTATCATTAAGGTCAAATTAGGGTTTAAAGGATGTTAACAATAACTAAAGTCATTATATTATGACAATTACTAAATAATGTAGTGATAGATTTGATAATAATGTATATCGGTGTATAAGAGAAGCAAATTTGTAATACCCCGAAAATTTTCAATTTTAATACTAATAAAATATGCATAAGATATTAATAATAATAAAAAATCATTATAAATACATATATTTAATAATATTTAAATTATTATATATATTAGAATAAGATACGCATTAATCCTAGGTTTGAACTTTTCTTTGGTTATTTGAAAAATCTGGCATTATCCCATTATTCCATGATTTTTGCAATCAAAATTTATCCCTATAAACCCTTATTCAATTTTACTCGATCCCTTTAAGTTAGAATACAGAAAATATATTTTCATCCAAGGAATTCACGGCGTCCTCTCATCTCTAACGGTATCTTTTACCACTTCTGCAAATCAATGTTTAAAATTATTACTCCCTCCCTAGAGTGTAGAAATTTATGTCAAATCTCTCTCTCGTTAATTAGGTGAATTTTGTGCATTCACATATGCTATATATATTTATTTTAATCGATATTTGGTAATAATTAAAGGCATTGCTTTGTTCGTTGTTTCCTCATTTGTAAGATTAAGAGTGCTCATTTAGTTTGGAAATCCTAATCATTTAATTAGAAAAGTTAGGTTATAAGTTATGGTGAGGAGTCAGTACGTGAAGTTGGGTATTTTTTTATTTTATTTAGGGAGATTGATTAAAGTTTCTCCATCTAGAGGGCTTCGTCAAGGGGATCCACTGTCGCCATACCTATTTGCTATGTGTGCTCAATGCTTATCATCCACCTATTCGCTATGTGTGCTCAATGCTTATCATCCATGATTTCCCGAAGTATTGAATTGAGAAACTTTCAAGGTGTCAAAATTGCAAGGTCTGCTCCTATTCTCTCTCATTTATTTTTTGCAGATGATAGCCTTGTCTTTCTTAAAGCTACTCCAGCTAACAACTTCATTTTGAAAAAGAACTTATACTTGTATGAGAGGGCGTCGGGTCAATTGGTGAATTATGATAAGTCAGCTATCTCTTATAGTCCTTGTACTAAAGCTGAGAATCGGGAACGAGTTGCAAACATTTTGGGGGTTAAGCGGACGCAAGGTCATAGCATATATCTTGGTCTTCCCACTTTTTTCTATCAAAGCTAAACGCCTTCAGTTTGGGTATCTTGTTGATCGAATGCGTCAGAAGATTAATTCTTGGAATCATAGATTCTTCTCAGAGGGAGGTAAGGAGGTTCTTATCAAAGCTGTTCTTCAAGCTATTCCTTCATATTCCATGTCTTGTTTCCGGATTCCCATTTCCATTTGTTCTGAATTGGAAAGTTTAATGGCTAAATTTTGGTGGGGTGGGAGCTTGAATGGTAACAAGATACATTGGACTAAATGGAGAGAGTTGTGTCGTCCGAAGGAGGAAGGAGGGTTAGGATTCAGAAGTATGACCCTCTTTAATAAAGCTATGCTAGCCAAGCATGTATGGAGGATGGTTAGTCAACCTGATACGTTGATGAGTACAATTTTTAAGGCTAGATATTTTAAGAATGTGGATTGTCTTGAAGCAGGCCTTGGTTCGAATCCATCCTTTGTGTGGAGATCCATTGTGTGGAGCCGGGACATTATTGATAACGGGTGTCGATGGAGGATAGGAAATGGGGAAAAAATTTGTATCTTTAAAGATAGATGGATTGGAAATACGGAGACGGGGCTTCCAAAATCAAAGATGGTAGGTGCTTCAACAGTTAAGCGCTTCATCGCCAGGATTATAGGTGGGATGTGGACCTAATTCAACAGGTTTTTCCCCTATATGAAGCACAGGCCATCATTGAAACACCCCTTCATGGAGCTGGGAAAGATGATAACCTTTTCTGGCCAGGAAATTCGACGGGTAAATATTCAGTAGCAGAGGGGTATCATTTTGCTAGGAAAAAAGAGTGGAAGGAGCAGCATAAGGATGATGAAGGGCCATCAGATTCCAGTTCTAATGCACGCATCTTCAAAACGGTCTAGAAACTAATGATTCCACCTAAAGTTCGTATCTTTGGATGGAAAATGATTCAAGAGATTGTGGCCTCAGAAGGTAATTTGGCTCGGCATCATGTTCCTCTAAACCCGGCTTGCTCAAGTTGTGGTTACTCTTATGCCGATACAATGCACGTTCTGTTTTGGTGTCCACAAGCGAAGGCAATTTGGAAAAAACAGAAGCTATGGCAACTTCTCAAAGCCTCGGCTAGTGGGTATGTGGTTGATTTCCTTTTCAAATTGATGAATATACTCAATAAGCATGATTTGAAGATTATTTTTGTTATTGCATGGGCAATATGGAGAAATCGATGCCAATGGATTCATAAGGAAGAGAAGCACAGGAAAGTGGGGGATGTTTCTGTGGACGTGCAATGGGCTTTAGAATACTTGAGTGATTTATCAAATGCTAAAGGTTTAGCATTGAAAAAACAATCTCTCGGGACTAATGATATGTGTGCATCAATGGATGGATATGAGTTTAGTCTTTTTACGGATGGTGCGTATAATGAGAGAAGGAACTTTTATGCTGTTGGATATGCTTTGATGAAGGCTAATGATATCGTGGTTATGGCTGGCTACAAAGTTATTGAACATCCAGGGTCGGTCTTGGCAGCTGAGCTTTTGGCAATACAGATTGGGTTAGAGAAATGCTTGACTGGAAACTTTAGTATCAAAAGGATTTGTTCAGATTCCTCGATAGCCATTGGTGCAATTAGAGCCGAGTTTCAATTGGATGGCTATGAAAGTGAAGTTGTTAGAACTATTCGAAACAAGTTAAGATCAATCCTAGTGTAGGATTATCAACATGTGCACCAGAACGAGAATTTTTTAGCACACAGTCTGGCTCAGAAAGCTTTCGTCTCTTCATGTCCTCAAGATTGGATTGGAGAAGATAATATTAAATCCTTCAAGGAAAAATGGTTGTAACTGGTTTTTCCTTGTTTGTGTTTTCTCAAAAAAAAAAAAAAAAAGTTAGATAAGTTGGTGAGTTTGCAGTAGTTTTATTTACGTATTAATTTTATTATTTATTTTAGGTGACGGTAATCACGGGAAGTAGACCATAACATTTTTGCATCCATTGTCATCAACGACTTACATTTAAGGTGGGATTTTCTTGATTGGCTATACTTTGTCATCTTTAAGTATTTCGTATGAGTGATTTTATTCTTGCTGCATCTTACATCCTATGGTTGGTTTATCCAACAAACTTATGGTTGGTTTATCCAACAGCCTATGTTATTATGGTTGGTTTATCCAACAAGCCTATGGTTGGTTTATCCAACAAACTTATGGTTGGTTTATCCAACAAGCCTATGTTATTATGGTTGGCCTTGCCAACAAGCTTATGAAATTGTATGCATGTTTGTAAGTTATGATTTTATTCATATGTTATATTTAACTGTGACAAAGTTAATCCCACTGAGCTAGTTGTTTTGCTCACCCCAATCTATTTAACACTTTACAGATTGATGGAGTTGCGGTGGAGGGACGGTGGATGTGTTTCATGTCATTAAGGAATGCCTTCATGCTATTTTATTTAATTATTTGCATCCAAAATTTAAACTATTTTCGTTTTAGGAATGTTCACATCCCTTTTTTTTGAACAAGTTTTGGTACTCATTAGTTGAAGTTACATTTTAATATGAATTTCTTAAAAGTGTTTGAGTATTTATTTACCAAAATAATTCCGCTGCCAAATTTTATAAAAAAAATATGCATCGTATAGTATTTTCATCTAGGCCCCTAAAATCGGGATGTGACAAATGGTATCAGAGCAGGTCTACGTTCTTGTAGACTTGTTAAAAAAAAAAAATCTCTTTCTTTTAGTGTCAATTATTTTAACATGCATTCATTATGTTTATAAGTTATAAGTTATGGCATCCACCACCGTCCACTACTTCAACTCCAATAAGGTACGATATGTAATTTTATTTGATATTTGATCTTGAAAAGATTTGATAGAATGAAAAATTTCTAAGGATTTATAGAAGAAAATATTAAACGTTATTATAATGATAATGACTAGCAGAAATAGAATAGATGCTGCCGCGTCGACAGCCTAACCAGAATCAAGCTAACAATGAGGCTCAGAATCCTCGGAATAATGCTAGCATCGTGGAGCAGTTTCTTCGCTATAAGCCACTCACTTTCAACGGACGCGATGGACCTACTGTTGTCGAGGAGTGGTTACGATCCCTTAAGCGTGTGTTTCGCCTTATCGGATGCACGAATCGTCGAATCGTCAACGTGTGACTTGCGCTGAGTTCCAACTCGTAGAGGACGCTGACCATTGGTGGGAAGGCTATTGGAGATCGAGAACGGAAGAAGAACGTGATGGACTTGAATGGAATAGATTCAAGGAGATTGTCATGGAAAAGTTTTATCCCGATACCTACCGCGAGCAAATGGAGTCGGAGTTCTTTGAGTTCCAGCAAGGGAGTTTAACAGTGGAAGAGTATGAGAGAGAGTTCAGTAGATTGGCCCGTTTTGCCCCACACATGGTAGATACCGAACGAAATAAAACCCAAAAATTTAAGAGGGGATTACGTTCTGATATACGTAGTATCCTTGCTAGTCATGGAGACATTCCTTTCAGTGACTTGGTGAGGAGAGCTGGGGAAATTGCAGCAAGACAACAACCTGAGAAAACCAGTCGAAGGCCAACTGAAAATTTTGGGAAAAGAAAATGGGAAGATCAGAATCAAGACGATGACCAAGATCAGCAAAAGAGTTTTCAGAGTGACACTACACATGACGATTTCCAGGGTGCAGATGCTCATGATATACGTGTAAGGCCTCTTTGCGCAAATTGTGGAAGAAATCACAAGGGGGAGTGTCTTATGGGACAAGACAAGTGCTTTAGATGCAAACGGCCAGGTCATAGAGCTCGTTTTTGTCCCAACTTTGAAAATCCAAATTCAACATCAAAAGGTAAATTACTAAATTTCGAGGACGAAACTTTTTTAAGGGGGTAGGATGTAATACCCCGAAAATTTTCAATTTTCATACCAATAAAATATGCATAAGATATTAATAAAAAAAATCATTATAAATACATATATTTAATAATATTTAAATTATTATATATATTAGAATAAGATACGCATTGATCCTAGGTTTGAACTTTTCTTTGATTATTTGAAAAATCTGGCATTATCCCATTATTCCATGATTTTTGCAACCAAAATTTATCCCTATAAACCCTTATTCAATTTTACTCGATCCCTTTAAGTTAGAATACAGAAAATATATTTTCATCCAAGGAATTCACGGCGCCCTCATCTCTCACGGTATCTTTTACCACTTCTGCAAATCAATGTTTAAAATTATTACTCCCTCCCTAGAGTGTAGAAATTTATGTCAAATCTCTCTCTCGTTAATTAGGTGAATTTCGTGCATTCACATATGCTATATATATTTATTTTAATCGATATTTGGTAATAATTAAAGGCATTGCTTTGTTCGTTGTTTCCTCATTTGTAAGATTAAGAGTGCTCATTTAGTTTGGAAATCCTAATCATTTAATTAGAAAAGTTAGGTTATAAGTTATGGTGAGGAGTTAGTACGTGAAGTTGGGTATTTTTTTATTTTATTTAGGGAGATTGATTAATGTTAGATAAGTTGGTGAGTTTGCAGTAGTTTTATTTACGTATTAATTTTATTATTTATTTTAGGTGACGGTAATCACGGGAAGTAGACCATAACATTTTTGCATCCATTGTCATCAACGACTTACATTTAAGGTGGGATTTTCTTGATTGGCTATACTTTGTCATCTTTAAGTATTTCGTATGAGTGATTTTATTCTTGCTGCATCTTACATCCTATGATTGGTTTATCCAATAAACTTATGGTTGGTTTATCCAACAGCCTATGTTATTATGGTTGGTTTATCCAACAAGCCTATGGTTGGTTTATCCAACAAACTTATGGTTGGTTTATCCAACAGCCTATGTTATTATGGTTGGTTTATCCAACAAGCCTATGGTTGGTTTATCCAACAAACTTATGGTTGGTTTATTCAACAAGCCTATGTTATTATGGTTGGCCTTGCCAACAAGCTTATGAAATTGTATGCATGTTTGTAAGTTATGATTTTATTCATATGTTATATTTAACTGTGACAAAGTTAATCCCACTGAACTAGTTGTTTTGCTCACCCTAATCTATTTAACACTTTACAGATTGATGGAGTTGCGGTGGAGGGACGGTGGATGTGTTTCATGTCATTAAGGAATGCCTTCATGCTATTTTATTTAATTATTTGCACCCAAAATTTAAACTATTTTCGTTTTAGGAATGTTCACATCCCTTTTTTGGTACTCATTAGTTGAAGTTACATTTTAATATGAATTTCTTAAAAGTGTTTGAGTATTTATTTACCAAAATAATTACGCTGCCAAATTTTATAAAAAAAATATGCATCGTATAATATTTTCATCTAGGCCCCTAAAATCGGGATGTGACAAAATTCAAAGCACGTTTTACGCACACATGTGATTGTTGAGTACACCCACCATTTTTTTTAACAAATTAGTGATGTCTGAAATGTCAATTTTACCCTTGGAATAAAATTATAAAAAATTTCATGATTTTCACGCCGAAATTCTAATAGGTGCCTCCCACCTGATAATCCAAAACCAAAAATTTCAAAACAAACAAAATCATTCTACCTCATCATGAACAAATTATAAATACTAACATTAAAATTAAACTACAAACTCAACAACATTAAAGCAAAATACATCATTAAACCTAAGAACGAACAAAAGAAAAAAAATTCGAAAAATATATATTTGATTATAGCTAGAAGATGTCTAAATCTTCAACCCAAAACATTAAATCTTCAGAAAACTTTAACAACAATTTTTTTTTTTTTTTACATAAAATTTACCAGGATCCTTTTTAGCTCAAAAACACGGCGAAGGGGACAACGGCCGCGTCACGTCGCATCGATAAGAAGGGCGACGGCGGCCGCGTCACGTCGCATCGATAAGAAGGGCGACGGCAGCCGCGTCGCTGGGGGAGGAGGTGGGTGCGTGAAAATGAAGAGGGACAAGGAAGATAATGAGGGGTTTTAGTAGAAGAAGGATATTTTAGATATCCATCTGATGCGGACAAAATATGTCGCTCTTGGAGATGTCGACACGTGGAGAGGAGATAAATTATAATAGTCTTAATTAGGCTGATGGGCTTGAAGACGGATTAATACACTCCTAGGCCCAAAGAGGGGAATAAAAATAATTGGGCTTTCAGCCCATATTTGAGGATCAGCAGCCTTTGGGCCAAACAATCTAGTCCAAAGGGAGTGGATCTTAAGAGCCGTTCCTCCTGGTAAGATCAGCAGAATGGGTCAAAGCAAGAAGATAGGGCCAGTACACTGAGGGGCCGAGTCTCCAGGGATAGAGGCCGAGTCTTCAGGGGCGTGGAAGTGAATATAGGGAGAAGAAGTCTTCCTCTCTGGGAGGAGATGGGGCCAGGTATAAAAGCAGGTTTGACTTATTTTATCATTTACGTTTTTACTAAGAATACATATACTCTTGCGTTCTATACGAAATACACACTGAAAACACCTAGAACTCCAGAATATTTGCGAGAATTTCCCTAGAACGAAAGGGAAATTCCTCTTTTTACTCTCATGAGAAAGATTCTGACTTGAGCGTCGGAGATTCCGCGCCGGAATCCCCTCCGGCGTGCTTTTTGCAGGTCATTTCAGGATCTTTAAGAAGATTGTACGTGAAGATTGCCAAGGATAAAGAACGATTTAAACCCGTGATTCGTATTACTCACACGGGAACGGTTGATATCCGTAGGCGTTATTTTTTTACGCAACAACTGGCGCCGTCTGTGGGAATATTTCGAGCTAAGAAGTGAGAAAAAGTTTCATATTAAATGGGTGGAGAACAAGATCTGACGAAGCAGACTAAGGAGAAAGAAGATTCCACTCCTCTTCCTTTCCCTCCGCCTCCCCCAGGTTTTCCCTTAAACAGGAATCTAGGGAAACAACCTGCAAACCCTACACCGGAAGATATCCCTCTCGCCCAAGAGGGGAATGTGACGGGTACCTCGGGAGCTTCGGGAAGTGGGACTAATAGGGATACCCCTCATCCCAATGCTCCACCGGAGTTCTTGACCGTTACCCAGGATCAATTAGATGTGATGATTGCACAAGCGGTCGAAAGGATAGTCACCTCTCGTGGACTTCGCCCTCCTGGGCCCATCCCACCAATCCACGAGGGTACAAAGCAAAATCCACTGGAACATGTTATTGATTCTGCTCCGGTCCCCTCTAGGAATGAGGGTCCCCCTCAAAATCAGGAAGAAAAGGTGCCTTCTCAAGCTGAGAGAAGCATCCTTGATCGACCTCCCCGAAGGAACATGGAGAGGATCCCTGGTGGTACCACTCTGGATACATAAATAGGAGAGAGCACGGATGACACTTACCAGGGAGCAGTTAGTGATCAAATACAGGCCTTACGTAAAGAAATGAAGGACATGCAGAAACACATGACCGACAATGTAAGTAAACCTTCTTACGTTACTGGCTATCAATTCTCATCCAATATTTTACAAGATGAACTGCCTTCTAATTTTAAATCCTTAAATTTTGAATATGATGGCACCACGGATCCATACGAACATTTGATGAGGTTCGAGAATGCCGCCCTATTACACCGATACGGAGAGGGCGTCAAGTGCAGGGGTATTTCTAACTACCCTATCCAAAGCCGCACAATAGTGGTTCACACAGCTAGGGCCGGATACCATTCATTCATGGTCGGAGTTTAGTGAACTGTTCTTGCATCAATTCGCCAACGCTAGGAGGCAACCTAGGGCCACCCTCACCCTGTTTAACATGCGACAAGGGGAGAATGAGAGCCTTCGGGCTTTCTTGAAGAGATTCAATCAAGCAGCCTTAGAGGTACCAACAGCCTCTTCAGAGGTCAAAATCAATTCCCTTACTAATGGGCTAAGAGACGGAGACCTGTTCACGTCCCTAGCCAAGAAGCCAGTACAGGCCTTTGATGAGTTACTAAGAAGAGCGGAAAAATACCTCACCCTGGAAGAGGTAAGGAAGGCTAAGCGTTCTGAAGCTAGGCCAATGGTGGGGAATGGAGAACAAAGAAGGGAAATAATGCCAAGGAGGCCTAGCCCAGAGAAACACAGGAGTTCGAGGAGGCTGAGAAATGTAAAAGAGGAAGAAGCTACGCGTTGGGGTCCTAAGGGAAGGTTGGGGAGATATACCCCTTTAAAGATAGAGCCAGCGGAAATTCTGGAAGTAGCAGGGGACCACCCCGATATGAAGTTCCCCTACTCGAGAAATAGGGGCCCTCAAAATCCCAAATCCGACAGATTTTGCAGGTTCCACAATGACTACGACCATGACACAAATCAATGTTGGCACCTGAAAGATGAAATAGAAAGAATGATCCAAGCAGGCCACCTCAAGGAGTTCATCTTCAGGGATAGACAAGGCCCTAGAGGGCAAAAGAGGAAAGACCCCGAGGGGAAGCCAGAGGATAACAGAAGGGAACAGAGGAAGAACACAGAAGATCAGCCACCCCCTCCTCAAAAGAGGGGAACCATTCACATGATCATGGGAGGCCCTGCTGATGGGGATTCCTTTAGACAGAGGAAGCAGAGTGTTAGATCGTTGAAAATTGAGAGGAATATGGAACACCATGAGATAGGAAAGATGACAGCGGTTCCTGATATTCACTTTGGGCCAGAAGATGCTGGGGAACCCAGGGAAACCCATAATGACGCACTAGTCATTACCACAGATATTGCAGGGTATGATGTGGCCAGAATCTTTGTAGACACGGGGAGCTCTGCTGATATCATGTTCCTGGAGTGTTTCAAGTAGATGGAATTAAACATAAAACTCAGACCAGTGGAGACCGCCCTCTACGGATTTTCAGGGGGTGCAATTCAACCCCTTGGTTCGGCGTTACTACAAGTAGGGCTAGGAACCGCCCCTAACCGACGCGTGCAGGTGATAGAGTTTCTGATAGTAGACGTTCCATCCTCATACAATGTGGTGATGAGAAGACCAAGGTTGAACATCTTCCAGGAAGTAATTTCCAACTTCCACATGAAAATGAAATTTCCTGCCTCGGGGGGAGTGGGAGAGATATGTGGGGACCAGTACCAAGCGAGGAAATGTTATGTAGAATCATTTAAGATAGCAGACAGGGCCATGTTTCGAGGGATGGAAAGATTCAAGGGTGAAGACCCTGAATTGAAAAAACAAAAAGTGGGTGAGCTAGTGCAAGAGCAACCCAAGGTCAAAGCAGATGAGGAATTAATGAACATTGAGCTTTATCCGGGAAAAGAAGGATTCACAACCAGGATCGGTACCCACATGAATCCCGAACTTAAAGAAAGGATGATACTCACTCTTCGGGAGAATGCGGATATCTTCGCTTTCACCTCAACAGACATGACGGGTATGCCTCCAGAGGTAGCGATGCACCACCTCAATGTAGATCCCAGAGCTAAGCCAGTGAAGCAAAAATTGAGGAACTTTGGTAAGGAGAAAAACCTCATTGTGAAAGAGGAGATTGATAAGCTGTTGAGTGCAGGGTATGTGAAGAGGGTGCAGTTCCCTGAATGGCTTTCAAATGCAGTACTGGTGTTTAAGGGAGCCGGCAAATGGAGAATGTGTATTGACTTCAGAGATCTGAATAAATCATGCCCCAAGGACCATTATCCCCTGCCTAGAATTGATCAATTGGTAGATGCTACATCCGGATTCGAATTGCTTAGAATGATGGACGCATATCAGGGATACCATCAAATCTAGTTGAACCCTCTTGATATCCCAAAGGCATGTTTTATTGCGACATGTGGTACTTTCGGTTATGTACGTATGCCTTTTGGACTAATAAATGCAGGAGCCACCTACCAAAGAATGGTAGACTCAGTGTTCCGAGGACAGATTGGTAGGAACATGGAGATCTACGTGGACGACATGCTGGCTAAGAGTGTCAAAGCAGAGGAACATATTAAAGACCTGAAAGAGATATTTCAGGTAATCAGAGAAAATGGTATTAAATTAAATCCAGCTAAATGTTCTTTTGGAGTAGGGTCAGGGAAATTCCTGGGATATATGGTGACTCAGAGGGGAATAGAAGTTAACCTTACTAAGGTGAAGGCGGTTCTCCACATGCAACCTCCTCGAAATCTGAAGGAACTACAGACCCTAAACGGTAGAATCGCAGCCCTCAGTAGATTCATAGCAAGGTCAGCAGAGAAGAGCCACCACTTCTTTAGAACGTTAAGGAAGGGGTCAAGATTTGAATGGGATGAGCGAAAAAGCTTTCGAAGAACTTAAGCTTCATCTTGAACAGCTTCCGAAGCTGACGAAGCCCTCTCAAGGAGATGTCTTACTCTTATACCTCTCAATAGGGGAACATTCCTTGAGCACAGCCCTGATGAAAGAGGAAGGCCCCACACAACAGCCCATATACTATGTGAGCAAGGTCATTCAAGGGGCGGAGATCAGATATTCAGAGGTGGAGAAAGCAGCCCTGGCAGTGGTAGTAACGGCTAGGCGATTGCGCCCCTATTTCTTGTCTTATAAAGTTATGGTGCAGACTAATTACCCTTTAAAGCAGACACTAGGGAGGGCAGACTTGTCGGGAAGAATGGTTAGATGGGCAGTGGAATTACAGGAGTATGATATTGATTACGAACCAAGGAAGGCTATTAAGGCCCAAGCCTTAGCAGACTTTATTCAAGAATCCACCAGGACGGATGAGGTGCAAGGCTGGAAAGTATATGTTGATGGCTCAGCATCCGCACTAGGATGTGGGGCAGGGATAGTGTTGGTTAACCCTGAAGGTCAAGAAGTACAGGTTGCCGTCAAGTTTCGGTTCTCAACCTCTAATAATGGCGCAGAATATGAGGCCCTGATTAGAGGGGCCAACATGGCAGCAGAGCTGGGGGCAAAAAAGGTCACCCTATATTCCGACTCGCAGCTGGTAGTGCAACAGGTTATGGGGGAGTACCTCGCCAAAGATGAAAGGATGATCGCTTATCTAGAACAGGTAAAGTTAAAAAACAAATTCCACACTTTTGAAGTGATACAGGTACCAAGAGAAGAGAACGTAAAAGCAGACGGGCTTTCTAAATTAGCCAGTTCCACAGAGTTCGAGGGACACAGAAAGATAACCATGTTAGTGACAGACCGATTAGCTACCGAAACCCTGGTCGGAGAGATAACAACAGGGGACGACTGGAGAAAAGAGATATGGGAAGAGCTGAATAAGGAGCAGGTAACCCCGATGTCCCGGGAAGCCAAAGCTTGGAGGAGGAAATATTGTATCCTAGGGGACCAGTTATACAAGAGATCCTTTACCCAGCCCTACTTGAAATGCCTCTCGAAAAGAGAGGCAGCGTTGGTAATCAAGGATATCCATGAAGGTTGTGCGGCTAGCCATGAAGGTTATAAGACGATGGTGAGGAAGGTGTTTAGAGTAGGTTTTTATTGGCCCAGTATAATCAGAGATGCTAGGGAATTTGTGAGGAAATGCGAGAAAATCCAGAAGAATGGACCTTTAATACGAGTACCTGCCGAGGAGATGGGTGCCATGAACTCGCCCTGCCCCTTCGCCAAATGGGGGATAGATCTAGTAGGGCCCTTCCCCTTAGCACCGGGAGGAAGGAAATTCTTGATCGTGGCGGTGGATTACTTCAGCAAGTGGGTAGAAGCCGTGCCCTTGGCCAAAATAGAGGAAGATAATGTGATTCTTTTCCTAGCCAGACACATTTGCTGCAGGTTTGGAGTGCCGAGAATTCTGGTTTCCGATAATGGAACACAGTTCAATGGAGAGAAAGTGAGGAAATGGTGCGAGAGATGGAATATTGTACAGAGATTCACTTCAGTGGCTCACCCACAGGCCAATGGACAAGTGGAAGTCACAAACAGGATTCTAGTGGACGGTATCCGAACACGATTGCAAAAGATAGGAGGAGGATGGGTGAAGGAGCTAGACAACGTCCTCTGGTCCTATAGAACTAGTTCTAAGACAGCTACAGGGGAATCCCCCTTCTATTTGGTGTATGGAGCAGCAGCAGTGATACCTCCCGAGGCCAGGCTAGGATCACACCGAATCACCTATTTTGAGGAGAAGAGGAGCAAAGAGCTGATGAGGGAGGCCTTAGACCTAGTAGAGGAAGAGAGATAGATGGCAAGGCTGAAAGCAGAAAGATACAAAAGCAAGATCAAGGCGGCATATGATCGCAGAGTAATTCCCCGTTCCTTTAAAGCTGGAGATTTAGTCCTTCGGAGGGCGGACGCCTTGAAAAATACAGGAAAGATGGAAGCTAATTGGGAAGGTCCGTACAAGGTGGTACAGGTACTAAAGGGCGGAGCGTACAAACTCCAGGATATGATGGGAAAGGAAATACTGTGGCCATGGAAAGTGTGCCACTTGAAGAGGTTTTATGTTTGAGAAAGGTGTTACTCCCTTATCATCTTCCCCTTTACGAACAATTTTAATGTTTGTCTTTCGCTCGAATAATTGTACACATTGCTTCACCGGCACTCTTTTTCCCTCTACGTGGGTTTCCCTTTGGGGTTTTACCACGCAAAGGTTTTTAATGAGGCCGACATAGGTTCCTCTTATTTGCCTATGTTGATGAACACTTTTGATCAATGGAGCGTCGTTTTTTGAAAAATTTCGGTGATTTCCCTTAATACATGTTAATGTGATGATGAGATGATTACTATATGCCGATTTTATGATGAGATGTTTATCATACATTAAATATTGCGAGGTTTACCTCACCCCCTGCGAGATTTATCTCACCCTGCGAGGTTTACCTCACCCTGAAAATTGCGAGGTTTACCTCACCCTGCGAGTTTTACCTCACCCCCTGCGAGATTTATCTCACCCTGCGAGATTTATCACCCCCTGCGAGGTTTACCTCACCCTGAAAATTGCGAGGTTTACCTCACCCTGCGAGGTTTACCTCACCCCATGCGAGATTTATCTCACCCTGCGAGGTTTACCTCACCCCCTGCGAGGTTTACCTCACCCACTGCGAGATTTATCTCACCCTGCGAGGTTTACCTCACCCTGCGAGGTTTACCTCACCTTGAAAAAATTACGAGGATTATATAAACCTCACCGGAAGAGACAGCGAGATTTACACCAACATACAAAGATTCGAGAAGGAAATACCTAAAGTTATGTGACTAGAGATCTTCATCCACGATAACCTCTAAAGCTAGGGGGAGTAGGAGATATGAAGTAGAAGACCCAGAATAAAAGCTAAAAATCAAATCCCACGAGATGGGCTAAGAAGAGATCTTGTGAGCATCATCGAATCATCAAGTAAGTGCAGAAGAATAAACCCCCTATTTTCATCTAGAAGTTCTCTACAAGCTTTAGAGCCTATACGTGTCAAGAAGATACTAGAAACATGCTATGAAGCATAGTTAAGAAAAGTTGGACAGACAACGCATGATATGTCTAAAATTTAAGATATAGTACATGGCATGCTTAAAAAAAAAAAACACATATGTATGCATACAATGAGACAATTTGCAGGTACGATAAGCAGGAGTAAGATAGAGCATCAAAAGAGAAAATATCCAAGACCAGAGGCTCCATGCCCTGGCCCTCCACAGAAAAACACAGGAGTGTGGAGTCTCCTGAAAATATCAAAAGAGACCTTGAAGGCCCCAACAAAAGTAAAAGTGTTTAAAGTACCAGAATGTTATGAAAGATTGTTAAAGAAAGAGTTATGAAGAAGGGGGAATTTCACCATCCCCAAGGCCTTCCACTGTCTCGGCAACCTGTCCGCTAGAGCCGCCACCCTTCTCCTTTTCCTCCAAAGCGTTAGCCGCCACAGTAGCCAGGGGATCAGGGTTGGCTACGTGAATTGGGAATGTTAAATCCTTCGCCGGCACAAAATCATCCAATTTTAAAGCAGTCTACTTCAACTCTGAGACAGCCTTCCTCATACCAAGCAGCCACCAAGGAGTACTGATATCCTCTTTAGGGTCTCCGGGGAACTTAGGGGGAGTGGCTAACTCGTCCAAACGAAGGGCGCGAGTGTAATGGCCATCAAATCCTGGATCGGAATGCTCAGCCACGGCATTGGAAAACCCATGATCAATGAAATGGGGAATGTATGCTCCCATTGCCCCTAGGAAGCTGGTGCTCTTAAGAAAAGCTTCTAGCCATTCTTGATGCAAGGTGCCCAGAAATTTTTGTCCCGCCGCAGAGGTAAAGAGAGAATCAATACAAAGCTTCATCCCGGCCAGAGGAAGATCAGTCTCTAAGCGCCGGATCCCCCTATCTCGCTCGGCAAGCTGAGTCTTAAGTGAAGAGACCTCCTCAGAAAGCTTCGTCCTTTCAGCCTGAGTCGTCTTCCGCCCCTGGTTGGCTTCCCGTAGCTCTGCCTCAAGTATTTCCTTCTTTACTTTTTTCAGCTCCACTTGGCTCTGGAGATCATCCTGAATTTGAAGGGATTGGAGTGCCCGTTCGGATACGTCGGAGTAAAGGATACCAAACTACACAAGGAATAATAGAAAGAAGTAAGATATTTATGCCATCTCTCATTAGCCATAGGGAATAACATCTATATTAGGAGTTTACCTGGGAGAAACTGTGGGCTGTATGCACGATCCGCTCCTCTAAGGATAATGCATTGAGAGCCTTCGTGGCAGGGGTAGGAGTGTGGCGATCTATAAAGGCTGTAAATTGATCAACACTGATATCGCCAGGGATATCCGGAGTAACGTTTGCTGAAGAAGGCAAGGAAGACTTAGTTTTGGATTTCTTCTTCTTGGAAGCATCAGAGGCAGGGGGTACGGAGGAAAGCATGGCTTTCTCAGTGGAAGATCTCGTACGCTTGGCAACTGACCCGGTGGAGGGCTTCACCGGGGAGGGAGGAGGAGGAGCTTTCATAGAGCTTTAAGGAGTTGGAGGTTTGGCTACCATGGAGAGAGGAGCAGCATCTCGAGAAATCTGGGACAACCAACTCATAGCTGCAAAGAAAAATATAGAAGACATTAACAATTATGGCAGTTTTCATCTCAAGGATGATAACAAGGGGAAAGAAATGATATTACCATCATATGGACCTAGAGGGTAATCTGTGCGGCCGAAACCGAAATGGGATAAAGCCCTAGGATTTTTACATATGCCCATCACATCGAAATACCCATGAGCAAGCACGTTATCATTCAAATTTTTCATTACATCTAAATTAAGGGAGGAACAGACAGAGAGAGGAGGACTGGGCACCCCTGGGTTCTCATAAATCCATTTTTCATGAGGAAACTCCCAAGGAGAGGGACTGGTAACGAAGAAATAGTAATCCTTCCAGTCCTGGACCCCTTCATGGAGCTTCTCCATGAACTTCCCAGTCCTAGAAGGGCGACCGCAAGTGTAGAAAAATTCGTCCGCAAATTTGCACATGTATTGGGTTAGAAAAAGTTGGGATGAGGGCTCGCCACCGTTCCCCTTGACTAGGATGTAAAAACCCAACATAGCGCGAATGGCGTTTGGGGTAAATTGATTGAGGGGTATGCGAAGATAAGAAGAAATTTCGGAAAGATATGGGTGGATCGGAAAGCGGAGGCCCGCCTTCAGTTGGGCTTCCCAAAAGGCTAGAGTGTTGGGACCAGGAAAGTTGGGGCGTTCTTTATGATGTGCAGCCCT
This sequence comes from Galeopsis tetrahit, assembly GCA_963675135.1. Taxonomy (NCBI): domain Eukaryota; kingdom Viridiplantae; phylum Streptophyta; class Magnoliopsida; order Lamiales; family Lamiaceae; genus Galeopsis; species Galeopsis tetrahit. The sequence goes on from OY776134.1 coordinate 776,322, forward strand.
AACTGTATAATCCGCTGGGAAAAGTCTCGAGCGAAGGAAAGCAGCGACACGCTCTTGGGAAAGGACCGAAGAACTATAAATCCTATCTCTTAAGGTGGGGTTGGTTATGGGGAATAAAGAAAGCGAACCAGAGGCTGAACTTTCCATAGAAATGGAGTCCGATGAAGTGGGAACAGAAGACGACATGAGGATACAATAAAAGAAAAGCGAGGAAGAGAAGGAGGTACCTGAGACAAAAGCGGTTTTCGAAGGCGACGGCGTGGACGTGTAGAAGAAGTTAATCGCAGAAGAAGAAAATGTGAAAATGGGGGTTAAGGTGAAATGGATAAGTTTAAAGAAAGAGAAGGGTTTTTGCGAAGTAAAAGAGATTTTTGAATTAATGAATCATGATGAAGGAAAAAGTGGGGGGGGGGGGGGGAAATCGAGAAGAGGTGCAAATACCTCCCAATGAGGAAGCGCGTGACAAAAGAAGGGCGGTTGTATGTTGGTTCTCGGGCAGACGCATGGGTGCGAGGTTCGAAACTGAGTTGGCGTGTGGAAGTGGAAAAGCCGTTCTCACTGCAGGAAATTATTAAGAGCTATTAAAAGCTGGATATACCACATTTTAAGGGAAATTATGAAAAGGAACTGATTAAAGGAAGAAAGTCTTCCTCTTGAAGTTTATCTCGTTTCTTTTTTTTTCTACTATCTTAAAATTATTCTTTTTACGAGAGTAGAGGGGAATAGTTGATGCGGACAAAATATATCGCTCTTGGAGATGTCGACACGTGGAGACGAGATAAATTATAATAGTCTTAATTAGGTTGATGGGCTTGAAGACGGATTAATACACTCCTAGGCCCAAAGAGGGGAATAAAAATAATTGGGCTTTCAGCCCATATTTGAGGATCAGCAGCCTTTGGGCTAAACGATCTAGTCCAAAGGGAGTGGATCTTAAGATCCGTTCCTCCTGGTAAGATCAGCAGAATGGGTCAAAGCAAGAAGATAGGGCCAATACACTGAGGGGCCGAGTCTTCAGGGATAGAGGCCGAGTCTTTAGGAGCGTGGGAGTGAATATAGGGAGAAGAAGTCTTCCTCTCTGGGAGGAGAGGGGGCCAGGTATAAAAGCAGGTTTGACTTATTTTATCATTTACGTTTTTACTAAGAATACATATACTCTTGCGTTCTATACGAAATACACACTGAAAACACCTAGAACTCCAGAATATTTGCGAGAATTTCCCTAGAACGAAAGGGAAATTCCTCTTTTTACTCTCCTGAGAAAGATTCTGACTTGAGCGTCGGAGATTCCGCGCCGGAATCCCCTCCGGCGTGCTTTTTGCAGGTCATTTCAGGATCTTTAAGAAGATTGTACGTGAAGATTGTCAAGGATAAAGAATGATTCGTATTACTCACACGGGAACGGTTGATATCCGTAGGCGTTATTTTTTGACGCAACAACTGGCGCCGTCTCCAAATTCTTAACATTTTGCAGATGTGATATAGATAGAAAATGAAGAATATGTAGATATGGAGGGAAATTTATCTGAGAATAGTACTGAGAGCACCCAGATGAACGTTCAACAAATTCCTAACATTTTGCAATAGAGAATAGTTATTTATTAATTTTTATGATTTTAATTTATTTGGGAATAGCTGCTTAACTAAATTTTATATGTTTTTAATTAAATATTAATGTTTTGAATTATTTTAATTGAGTATTAATGTTTAGGCGGTGTTTATTAAAATAAATTCATTAAGTCTAGTATGCACTCGAGTGCATGTTATGCACCCTAGTCCATGTTGCACTTTTCAGTTTTACTGACTTACACTTTTTTTTTGGTAAATGGTGTTGCACTTTTCAATTATTATTAAAAATATTATTATACAATTTAATAATTGAAAAATAAAACACCATTTACCAAAAAGTGTAAGTCAGTAAAACTGAAAAGTGCAACATGGACTAGTGTGCATAACATGCACTCAAGTGCCTAGCAGACCAACCCAAATAAATTAGATGTGTACGTCCTGGCCTATGAAAGATTGTAAATTCGTGTTTCACTATTTTAGGGCATAATGGTAAATTTAGAGTGCAAGTGTGTGAGAGTTGATGTAGGGAAGAGGTGGAAGCATCACAAGAAAATGCATTTGCCACCTGTGAGAAGAGGACAGCGCTTTGAAAATACAAATGCATGCATAAATTATGATAAAAATAATAATACAGAATTCGAGTGTTCATTTTAACATAATATGTACAGGTATTTAATGAAATTGGCGATTTTCAAAAGAAACTAATTATCTGATTTCATTTAAAAACTGTCTAAATATATATATAATGCTGTAATGAAAAAAAAAAAAGGCTACTTTTTTTAAAAAACAACTTGCATTATGTTTTGAGATATTACTAGAATTTACATACGCAATTAAACGTCGGTGCTTTTGTATTATAAAAAAATTGACAATATGAAAGCGAAGGGCAAAAGAGACATTCCACATGAGCCTTCTTTAGCCTATAAATTCTATATGCACCATTAGCTAGTGAGTATCCAAACTCACTCTCTTTTCTTCATCAAAAAAACCTGTTAATTATGATCCATGGATCGGATGACCGATCACAAGATGGCGGATCACGGCAGCTGCAGAGGGCGGAGGCGGTGAGGTCGTCACGGTGGTCCCCGAAGCCGGAGCAAATCCTTATCCTTGAAACCATCTTCGACAGCGGCATAATCAATCCTCCAAAAGAGGAGAATCCGAAAACTCCTCGAGAAATTCGGGGCCGTAACCGATGCCAACGTCTTCTACTGGTTCCAGAACCGTCGATCCAGGTCCCGCCGACGCCAGCGCCAAATCGAGGCCAGCCTTGGCGGGATCGAGGCACAGGCGTCACTCTGCGTCGAGGGCAGCGGGAATTATTAATCCGTATGACAACTTTGTCCCTAGTGCCTTGTCTTACGTACCCTATGAGTACGGGCCCGTGTGTCACGGGCTCTACGTCTTCTTCCGGGCTCGATCATGCTCATTATTCGGGCGAATTTCTGACCCCATTTTTTGCTCACCGGTTGCCACCGATTTCTCTTACCAATCTGGTAATTAAATTTATTACTACAACAATTTCCTATTTAAATTTTAGTTCACATGAATATTTTTTCCGACTGAAAACCTAAATTGAAATATGAGTTATGATACAAACACATTTCATGCATTTTATTTATTACATGATCCAATGATACTCTTATTCAAATTAGATAGAAATTCAAGAATCTGTCATTAAAAAAAAAATTATTAATTAATTTCGTTCAAACTTTGTATGTATGATTATTAACAGAGGTGATCACGGTGTTTATCAACGAAGTTACGGCCACTTCAGTTTCGACCTCAACGACGCCGCCGATTCTGAATTTCATGTTGAGGTTAGCATAAAGGGGAAAGAAAAATCGCCGGAAACTTCTCAGCAAGGCCCGAAGTTCGGGATAACGACTGTTTGCGGACTGAGAAAAGATATGGTTTCACAAGGGCTCATGTACGACGAAGTTGGATAGCTCAAACTAACTAGACTTTAGATTCTGGGTTCGAGTCATGCGGAGGGGAAAAGGGATGGGTATTTAATGTAATTTAAAAAAAAAACAAGGGCTCATCTACGACGTCAAACTATCATCTGTCGGGCCGGGCCGGGCCATGCGACGGTTTCAGATTCAACATTCGAGCCCAGGAACATGGACTTAGCCATGAAGCTTCACTATCTCAAGGGCGTGTACTACTTTGGGGATCGGGCCTTTGAGGGCCAGGGCACCCAGGACATCAAGGGCCCGATGTTCGAGTGGCTCGACCACTACCCCGTCACATGCTGGCGCTTCCGTCGAGATGAATCGGGCCGGGCTTTCATCAAGTGTGCAATGACTGTGGAGTCCGCTTCATTGTGGTTTAGGATTTGCTGCACGATGAAAGCTATATATTCTGTAATTAATTAATTAATTAATAATAATTTATATTTGCTAAATTTATGGAATTTTTTAATCATTTATATGTACTAAATTTATGAAATTTTATTGCCCATTCTGAAACCGTCAGCTCACATTTTTCTCACATTTTTTATCTATACGTACACTGAAGGTTTTACGGAAAAAATTAACAAACATTTTAATTATTTATTACTCCCTTTTTCTCGAATTTTCAATTGGACGGTTGAAAAAAAAAGTTTGAATAATTTTCACTAGAAACAAAAAAGTATAATATTTTATGTGTATTTTTTCCATTTCGGGTAATTATTTGAATTTAAGAGATTTTGAGAACAATTTTCAGGTTACAAGGCTTAGTTGATCACAGAATATGAGTGATATATGAGTGCTGGTGATGCAATGCTGTAGTTTTTATTTTTTACTTTGTGAAATTTAATAGTATACTAGAATGGATTGTTTACCCATATTGTGTAATTTAATGGTATAATAATAGATCGACGTTAAAATGGGTAAATCTTCATATTACTTTTTCATCTATTTAATTTCGAGTTGTATTCACCACGAATTCGATCAATTGTCATTCATACTTTATTTATTTACTAGGTAGGGCACACCTCAATTTTGAGGTGTTAACCCAGATATTTGTACTACTTCCGTCTCATACTTGAAGGCACATTTTACCATTTTGGACGTCCCATACTTGAAGGCACATTACCTAAAATAGCAAAAACACTTTTAAACACTCTCCTTAAAACATCACAATATTACAACAAATGTCACTACTTTATTACATTAAAAAGTAACTTTATTACTATTTATAAAGTTGAAAAGTCTTTACTACCCCCATTTTATCTTACACAATATTAATAAACAAATCATTCATTAAAACCCGTGTCCAATTGGTTTGATCCTTCAAGTATGGGACGGAGGGAGTATTTAAATTACTATATATTTGTATTTTTAACAAAGAAAAGAGATGTTTATTAAACAAGAGTTTATAATATACAAATACATATTAAAGAGATGTTTATTAAACAAGAGTTTATAACATACAAATACATATTTAAACATGTGTATTGTACACTGCAAAAATATACAAAATGATAACATACAAAAACATATTTAAACATATAAATACATATTTCTAATATTATAAAGTATTTATTATAATATTGAGCTATTATATACTATGTATTTTTAAAAAAGAAAAGAGATGTTTATTAAACAAGAGTTTATAACATACAAATACATATTTAAACATGTGTATTGTACACTGCAAAAACATACAAAATGATAACACACAAAAACATATTTAAACATACAAATACATATTTCTAATATTATAAAGTATTTATTATAATATTGTGCTATTATATACTGCGATTTTGAAGCGCACGATTGACATTTATTTCTTCTTCAATATTTGCAACGTAATCAATCAGTAGAGAGAGTCTCCCGTCCATGTTTAGCACCCTTCGTAAAATGATGGCCCATACTGAATTAGAAAGAAACCTTCTTATTAATGCTTCAACTTCTTGTTGGAATGTGTAATTGTATTGACATTGTCCACAGTCGGTGCAGGTACAATACCTATTAATATCCATGGTATTTGTAAAAGTAGTGGTGAAGAAGTTATAGTTTGTATGAATTTGAGGTATAGGTATATATATATATATATATATATATATATATATATATATATATATTGTGAAGAATGGTGACTCACTTTTAACACTTGTATATGTCCAACTAATAGAGATATCCTTTACAATAAGAACAGTGTAAAGGCTTAGGATATCTCAAAGTTAAGCTTGGGATGTTACAAAGATTGGCTTAGCTATTTGAAGTGATCAGGAAACTTGGGATTCTTAAGAACAACTTTGGTTTCCTTTGATTGCTTGATTATAGTTTGATAGCAAGTAGTTGGATGCTTGAATCCTTTGATCACTTCTGAATTTATAGGCAAATTTGATCAACTATCCGTTGGAGAGATAGCATTTCAAACTTGTCTATTTGCAGCACCATTGAAACGGTTATGAAGCTTGACATCCTATTATCCACTGTGTAAAAGCTTCTTCAATGGTTGCTTGAATGAATGTGTTGACTTCTAAAAAATGCGGCTGAGATGACTTGTGTCAGATTCCAAATATGCACATTTCCCAAGGTTGATTTGTGGCAGACTCTACACTCAACCAACGGTCAGATGGGACAACTTCCCTGAACATTCCTGCTGCAAACTAGAATGTTCCAACATTCATTCAATACTTCAGTCTTTAATGCTTCTAAGCCTTCAATGCTTAGTTCATGCTTGATGGCAATAAATGCTTCATTAAATGTGTCTCTTGTGAGTATAGCATTCAATGCTCTTGATCATTAGCACTTCAACAGATCTGAAACAGTTTTTATTAGTGCATGAAGTTTTGCCTTATCACTCTTTGATCTTTTCAGCCATGTTGTCCACTTCAGTCAGCTTGTCTTATATACTTCAGCAAACTTGACCTTAAGTACTAAAACTTAGTGAGCTGCCTAACATTTCACCTTTGGACAACTATCCTGAACTATTAATCTCATAACATTTTTGAGATTTAGACTTAAGCATTCATACTTACTCAAGTATCCTGAGACAACTAGACTGATCTATACTTTAGTGTATCTCAACTAATCTGATCATCATCATTCAGGGGTTTTGGTATCTAAATTAAAATCATTTTATTCTCAACAAGGGCATTTAAGGTTTTTTGACACTATTTTGATCTTATTAGGAATTTTTAAAAGTTGTAGTTTTTCCTTGCTTAAAACGCTATAGAAGTGACCTTATTAGTTAATAATCTCTATATGGAATTCAATGGTCGATTTTGTATGAATATATCATATGTATATATTATTTTATGATGATGGTGAATTTCATAAGTTTCATGTTAAAACCGTCTAAATATGATGCTAAATAATGAAAAGAAAAAAAAAAACAAATTAATTTTACTTTTTTGAAATAACTTAAATTATGTTTTAAATCCGATGATATATTATGAAGAGAAGTAAATCAGAGGTGGAAAGTAGTTATTGATATGTGTTGTTTAAAAAAATAACGTTAAATAATAATGAGAGTGATACGTGATATTTTGCCGATGAATTGCATTCAGATGATGCAAATTCCATAGATGGGATACAGATAGGGAAGAAAGAATATGCACATAGGAAGGAGAACTTACCTGGGAATAGTAAGAGCACAAATTTCTTGCAGATGAAATGCAGGAAAGGAAGAATATACAGATAATAGGAAGGGAAACTTGTTTGAGATTAGTGAGACAGTTAATAGGAAGGGGAAATTGTTTGAGAATAGTAAGACCACCTAGATGATGAGATGCAGGAAAGGAAGAATATACGGGAACTTATCTGGAATAGTGAGAGCACCTACAAATTCCTGACATTTTACCGATGTGATATAGATAGGGAAGGAAGAATATGTAAATATGGAAGGAACTTATCTTGGGAATAGTGAGAACACCCAGAATAGTGAGAGCACATAAATTCAGATGAGATGCAGGAGAATATACAAATAGAGAGGGGAACTTTTATCTGAAATAGTGAGAGCACCCAAATGCTGCTACCTGACATTTTGCAGATGTGATACAGATAGAGAAAGAAGAATATGAGATAGGGGGAACTTAATAGTGGGAGCACTGGCCATAGTACTGCAAATTTCTGACATTTTGCAAATGTCATATACAGATAGGGAAGGAAGAATATGCAGATAGAGAGGGGAACTTATCTGGGAGGATGCTGCAAATTTTTGATGAGACGCAGGGAAGGAAGAATATACAGATAGGGAGGGGAATAGAGCACCCAGATGCTGCAAATTTCTGACATTTTGCAGATGTGATACAGATAGGCAGGGGAATTAGATGAGATGCAAGTAAGGAAGAATATACATATATACAGGAAACTTAAATAGTGAGAGCGCCCAGATTTGCAAATTCTTGAAATTTTGCAGATGTAATACAGATGGGGAGGGGAACTTATCTGGGAATAGTACGAGAGTTAATTAATTTTTATGATTTCAACTTATTTGGAAATAGCTATTTTTTTTTTTGAACGGTAAAGATAAAATTGTATTTATACTCGAGTATTGGGGATACTCAACCCCAGAATTTACATAATGGATTTATCATACACCCTTACGCAGGCATGTTAGATCTTCGCCTCCTCTACCTAGGATTAATCAATAAAACATGAGAATGGATCATTACACCACGCAGCAATTGACGAATTTGGCCTAACAAGCATTTCTCCACCCAACCATGTCCAGAGCTTGATTTTAAAATTTTCCATAATCTTCTTTAATGTCTGATGTTCACTGCTAAACCTCTTCTCATTTCTGGTTTTCCATAGCTCCTCCACGACGCACACCCACCAGCTGGAGGCAAACCTCCTCTCTGCCTTGCCGACACCAAATGCTTCGCTGTGTTGCAACGAATGAGCGCTGATATTATTGTGAGGGACCATCTGTATCTTAAGCCACCTATAACACTCGTGCCACACCGCAGCCGCAAAATCACATTCGACCACAAGATGACTGTTACTTTCCGTCCCTATCTCGCATAGTACGCATCTCATCTCGTCATCCGTGAGCCGAATACCTCTCCTTCTGAGATTATCCGTTGTTGCTAGCCTGCCTTTCAACGCCTTCCAACCTATCAATTTCACCCTCCGCGGCGCATAATTATTCCATAAGTTTATGAATTCGATATTGTCGGGCGCTGCAGCGCTCCTTCCTTCCTTTACCTCGATCATCTTTGTGTATGCTTTGCTAGTAGAGTACCTCCCGTGCGGCGCCAGATCCCATTCCCATACGTCCTCCATGTTCAGCCTCACCTTGCACCTGTCCACACAAACAAGAAATTCATTAAAACTACTTTGATCATTTGGGTTAAAATGCCTCTCCCATTCCCACTTCCACTCCCACGCGTTCCGTTCCCATAGACCCATATTACTAATGGCTTCCTCCTTTTGTCTGCTTATTTTATACAGGTCGGGGAACTTTCTCCCCATCACCTCGCCGTCCTCGGACCAGCAGTCGCACCAGAACTTAGTACTCTCTCCGTTTCCTACCAGTTTGCGGATCTTATTTCTTGCTTCTTTTCCTCCTAGTTCTTCGTACAGCTTATTAATCGCTTTCCACCAGCTAGAACCATCAGCTCTCCGACCCCTTCTTCCTTGTCGTCTTACCTCCTCCTCCCTAAATCCTCCATAACGAGATGCTAAAACTCTTGCCCATAAATTATCTTTCTCCGTTTTGAACCGCCATATCCACTTTCCTAGGAGAGCATTATTGAAGAAGCGCAGATCTCGAATACCAAGACCTCCTTTCTCCTTATCTTTGCAAACGTCCTCCCAACTTACCCATGGGATATTCCTAACCTCCCCCGTCCCCCCTCCCCATAGAAAATTCCTTTGCAATTTTTTGATCTCATTAATCACTGCTATAGGTATTTTATAGAACGATAAGTAGTATGTAGGAATGGCGGAAAGCACAGCTTGTACCAGCGTGGCTCTTCCACCAAGAGATATCTGTTTATCCTTCCACCCATCCAATCTCTTCTTGATCCTTTTAATTAAACCCTGCCAAGCTGCAATTTTTTGATGGTTGATACCAACATTCATGCCAAGAAAACTCATCGGGAGCTTGCCGATGGAGCAACCCAGCGATTCAGCCATTTCCTTTATCTCTGCATCACTCACATGAATCCCCAGCAGACTACATTTACAGAAATTCACCCCAAGACCGGACGTAAGTTCAAACAATTTGAGGATGGCCTTTATAATTCTGATGTCTTTCCTCCCTCCATTACACAAAAACAGTGTGTCGTCTGCGTATTGCAGTATTGGAACTTGAACCTTGTTTCTCCCCATACTGATAGGTTCCAAGTCACCCATCTCCACGGCCTTACAAACCATCGCATTCAAACCTTCAGCCGCGATCAGGAACAGGAACGGCGAGAGAGGGTCACCTTGACGCAGCCTTTTCTCAAGCTTGAATTCACCGGACGAACTACCATTCACCAGAACCGTAGCACTAGCCGAAGAGACACACTCTTTCATCCATTTCCTCCACTTCTGCGCGAAGTTCATACTCTCCATCATGCTGTCTAGGTAATTCCAGTCCACCGAATCATAGGCCTTTGCAAAATCTACTTTGAGGAGCACCCTCTTCATGCGTTTTTTCTTGGCTTCGTCGATAGCTTCGTGTGCAACTAAAATACCGTCCATAATCTGACGCCCACTGATGAACGCAGATTGGCAATCTGATATAACCAACTCCAGAATTTTTGCAAGCCTTCTAGCCAAAGTTTTGGCGATCACCTTATATAAGCTACCGATTAGGGAAATCGGCCGAAATTCTTCCAAGCCTTGCGCCCCTTCTTTTTTCGGAATTAAGACAATGAACGAGGGATTGAAACCCCTCACTAACCTTCCATGTTGGTGAAACTCCATCACCATCTTCATAATTTCATCCTTAACCAACCCCCAATTTTCTTTAAAAAAACCCATAGAAAAGCCGTCTGGGCCCGGACTTTTGTTAACATCGCAATCCCACACGGCCTCTTTCACTTCCGCCTCAGCAAACTCCGCCGTAAGCATGTCGTTGTCGCACTGTTCCAGCCTACGGCTGATCATCTCCGCTGGTAATCTGGGTCTAGCATGGCCGTCTGCTTTAAAATGGGAACTATAGTGTCTGAAGATCTCCTGCTTAACCTCCTGCGTCGAATCTATCCAACGGCCGTTAATGTTAATTCCGTGAATGGCATTGCCCGATTTTCGCCCATTTATAAGTCTGTGGAAAGCTTTCGAATTTATGTCCCCCTCCTTCAACCACTTTAGTTTTGCTACTTGATATAGTTGTTCTTCTTTAGTTCTCATATCACATTGGAGCCCCGCGAGTAGCTCCCGTCTTTGTTCGTCCTCCCTCTCCTCCAGCCCAAAAACATCATCAAGGATATCCAATCTATCAATATCTTTCCGTCTTCCTTCTATTCTTGTTTCAAGATCCCCGAAAACCGATCTGTTCCACTCCCTCAGGTCCCCTTTTAGTAGCTTCAATTTCTCCTTAAGAATAAATTCGTTCCATCCTTGCAAAGTGTAACCCCCCCACTTTGATTCAACAAACGCTTTGAAATTTGGGTGTCGCATCCAGGCGTTATAGAATCTGAAGGGTTTCGGGCCCCAATCTTTACGCTGGTTGACCACATAAATAGGACAATGATCAGAGATAGAACGCCCACCACCTTTGATAGTTATCCCTGGCCATTTCTCACCCCATTCCGCATTAGTCAGGATTCTATCTAATCGACTCTTACAAGTCCCGTCAGGACGATACCAAGTGTATTTCCTCCCTATTAGCGGGACGTCGACCAAATTTGATTGGCTTATGAAATCCGAGAATAACTCCATGTCTCGTCTGTCCTCTCTTTCGCCCCTTCCAGCCCTCTCTCCCGAGCTTCTGATGGCATTAAAATCCCCTCCTATGCAAATATACGCGTCTCTATTCTGTTCAACAAGCGCAGTCAGAATCTCCCATAATTCCTTCTTTTCTCTCGTATTGCACGGGGCATACACATTCCCCAAAATACATCTTCGTCCGTCCTCCTTCCATAACCCCTGGACTATAAGTACTCCTTTCCTATGCCACGAGCTTTGTTTGATAAAAACCTCTTCCTCCCAGATTGTTAAGATGCCTCCGGATCTACCTTCCGCTGGTCTGCTTTCCCATCCGAAACCTGATTTCCCCCACACTGATTGACATATGAACTTATTCATGATTCCAACCTTTGTTTCTTGGACAAAACAAATCTCAGAATTATTCTTCCTAACCAACTCTCTAATTTCTTTCCTCTTCTCCTTTCCCCCTAACCCTCTAACGTTGAAGCTTAAGATCTTCATCTATCTATCTCTGTTTGTGCCTCCTTTCAGTATATCTGTAACTTTCTGGGCTTTCTTCTTTGCTTTCCTCTCTATCCCCTCCAGCCTCTTCACCGTGGTCTCTTCTGTTTCCACCCCCTTAACCCCAATTTTTTTTCCTAATCTCCAGGTCTCTACCGCTTCCCCGTGAATTCTTTGTTCTTCTCTCACGTGGCCCCATCTCTCAATGTCAGTGTGGTTTCTGACCAACTTCCTTTTCTTTTTTTCTACCCTCCTTATATCTTGATATGTTTCTCCTGCCTCCGCCTGTTGATCAGTGTTGCTTCTTCTCCACTCCTCGTCATCGCTGTCAGAAGCCCCAACCTCTCCGGTAGTATCATCCGATTCTTCAACATCCATCATACAGCCATCTGTTTTTCCAACCCTGAAGAGTTCCAGGTCTGACTCCTTGGGTCCATGAAAACCAAACCTAGACTTTGTCAACTCTTCTCTCTCCTCGAAGAGGGTGTTCAAATCCAGCTTATAAAAATTCGGCTCAGGCCCACTAGAATGGGGTGCGGGCACATTATCAATTAAAAGGTCTTCTATAGGGCTTTTCCTAAATTTGTGGCTTTGGGGCCCACCTGCTATTGAATAGTTTGGGCCTAGGTATGGTCCATTCCTAGTCGCTTCCTTAACCAAGGAATTTCTTGGATCTCCCAACGTATTAATTGGAGTGTTGGGTCCCCCATCAGGGTCCTTGGGAATCACCAGAGTATTAACATCCGAAGTGCTAAACGGTAACGTAATAACTGATTTGTCTTTTTCGAATCCTGTGCCGCCATCAATGTTCTGTACCTTTTCGTCTGCCCCCGCCTTCTGGATTTCCGGCAGCCTGGTCTCCGCCGGAGAAGCCAACGCCCCCCAGGCTTCCTCCTCATCCGCGATAATACCTGTCGATGCAGAATCCCAATCATCCATCTCGGCGTCAAAATCCTCATCCTCTTCTTTGATCCTGATAGCATGAACACGTCCATCAATCTGGGCCCGGATCGTTCTCCGCGTAATGTCCGGGAGTGAAGTTCTAATCAGAATCCTAGCGAACTGGAGGTTCGATCTCTTAATCGTATCTTCATCAATTGAGATGATATCACCCAGCCCTGCAGCAACCAGCTTAAAAAACTTTAGATTCCATGCGTGAAGTGGCACGTCGTACCAGTTAGTCCAAACGACTCTGTGGCTATTCCAGCACTCTTCTGACCAAGGCACCACCCTTGCGAACCACTTGTCCGACCATCCCTTGACAAACCTCACTGCCCCCTGCTCCTTATTCGTATTTGTTGATCTGATCAAAACCGAGTCTCCCCCAAGTGGAGAGATCCTCCACTCCCCGATACAATCTTTGACTATCTTCTCACCAAACTCTGGCCAAGAGAAGGCATCTCTTAATGTATTAATTAAATATTGATAATGTGCCCGCACTCCATTCTAGTGAAATCAGTTTTTTAATTTCATATGTTTTTTAATTAAATATTAATTGTTTTGAATTATTTTAATTGAGTATTAATGCTTAGGCGTGGTGTTTATTAAAGTAAATTAGATATGTCCTTTGAAAGATTGTAAATTTTGAGTGCAAGTGTGTGATTTAGGGAAGAGGTGGAAGCATCACAACTCACAAGAAATGCATTTGCCACTTGTGACTCTGTGGTGAGAAAGTGACAACGCTTTGGAAATACAAATGCATGCGTCTGTATACATTACTTATACATTTTAACATATATACATAATATGTACTGGTATTTAATGAAAGTGGTGATTTTAACTTACTGGGATATTATTTTAACTTACTGGGATTTACAAAAAGAAAAATGATTTTAGTTTATGGAAATCCAATGCATTGAGATATATTAGAACTGTAACAATTATCTAATCACAAAAATCAGTTTTTATATTCTCAGTAAACATCTCATATTGCACTAAATGTAACAGAATTAAGATGGATCGGTTGAGGACAATTATTTGTAACCCATAAACAAGAACATACAAATCTGGAAAAGTTCATATTGACCAGTAAATAAATAAATAAATAATAATAATAATAACAACAAATTCAATTCCTGTATACCAATTCAGATTAAACATAAAAGAATTGCTTCCTTCAACATGTACGAAAGAATCATCAAGGGGATTCCGACGGATCTGGAGCAGCGGAGGAGGCGAACTTTGCAGCAAGCAATTGTGGTAGGGGTTATCAAGCCGAATCGTGGACGCGGGTTGGAAGGGTCTTCTGTCAATGTAATTAGGATTTCTGAAATTGAATTTTGAAAATTATATAATTAGTATTGAATTTAATTTAATTTGAGATTTTAAAAAGAAAGGACATAATTGGTTTTTTAAGTAGTATTTTCTCCTTTATTGTAATGCACTCTACGGATTGAATTTTAGAGTAAATAAACTCTGAAGTAACTAAATTAATTGTCTTAACTTTTCAATTCCAACGCACCCCTTCACGTTCAAGTGTCCACCCCACCCTACCCCTTCACGTTCAAGTATCCACCCCACCCCACCCCACTCCACCCTATCTCTTCACTTCCTATAAATAGAGACACTTAAATGAAAAAAATATACTTTCATATCTCATCTCTCATCTCCGAAAAATGCCTTCAGGATTGGTAGATTTTTCTCTAAATAAAAATCATGTATTTTCTATTTACTAACACAACTGTCTGATGTCTTCTTTTTTTTTCTATTTGTAGGATATCTTCAAGGAGCTTATGGAAATTTCGGAGAAAGAGCAGCGTGCGTTCGAGCAATTACGACAGAGGCACGAGCGTGTGTTCGAGCAATTACGACAGAGGCACGAGACTGAAAGGCGTTTTTTGAGGACTCATTGGGACAAGATTTGCTCACTATTCGAGGCTCGCCATCAACTAGAGTGTAGAGTCATATTTTTGGAGGAAGAAGTGTACGAGAGGAACGAGATTGATTGGAAACTTGCTGAAGCAAATGTTCAACGGGAGGCTAAAAGACATTTATTGAGGGCTCATTGGGACAAGATTCGCTCACTACTCGACGATCGCCAGCAATTAGAGAGTAGGGTCATATTTTTGGAGGAAGAAGTGTACAAGGGAGACGAGGCTGAAGTCCTACTTGCTGAAGCAAAGGTTCAACTAGAGGCTGCGGTTGTTGCATATGATGCTCACCACAAGATATGCTTTGGATTTTGAAGGGTCTTCTTGTTAAGTGTTAAGTTTTTATGTTTTTAGATTTTAATGTTTATGTTATGAACTCTTTTATTTTTATGTTTTTAAGTAGTATATGAGAATGTAGCCCTTGATCAGTTGTTTTTGTTTTGTTAATGGATCTATCAATCAATCGTTGTATCTTATCTATATTAACGTGTTAATTGTTTTGTTTTAAAAAATATTAACATGTTAATTGTTAACCAACAGAATTATGTGAAATTGGCTCTATACACAAATGAAACAAGAAAATTTGTGCATTGATAATAAGGTAATTGTAATCATCGTTAATTTTGGATAATCACTTGTGTTAATGTGAGTAATCACTTTATCAAGGTAATTTTAATTTAATAAGGCAATCTACCCTTAATTTCATAAGGTAGTTTTAATTTAACAAGTGATTAAAAAATAGAATAATTATTTTAGGTAAATATTACTAAATACTAGTATGAGTTATGAAAATAAAAAGAAAATAAAAAAATAATTTAAATAGAAAAATTATACTATAAAAAAATAGATGGAAAAGAGAGAAGTTAGAGGAGAGAGAAAATAATTTTAAAATTTAAAAAAAATTACAGTTAGAAAGGAGAGAGAAGTAAAAAGAGAAAATTATTTTTAAAAAAATTAAAATTACAGAAATTAAGAGTTTTAAGAATTGAGGCTTTTAGAGAAGCCACATCAACAAAGTTAGATTCAGAAATAGTATATAAGGATAGATTTGATCAATAATTTTAGACCAATATCAAATCTGGCTTACATGCATCAATAAAATTTGGTAGATCAAAATAAATTTTAACAAGTTAACCAGGACTTCTAAAAATTAAATTGATTTCTTCATGTATCACTATATGTTCAATAATTTTAACAAGGTAACTAAGTCTTAATTTTAACTATTTTTAATTTTGAATCCTTATAAAAATTAAATTATTTCTCCATATAGAAATTAAATAGCTAGTTTTGAAAATTAAGAATAAAACAACTTTGAGAATGAGAATCTTGCTACACGGGTCTCATACATTAGTCTGTCAAACTTTTGTCTTTTTTTTTTGGAAAACAGCTAAAGAATTCAGTAAAATTACAGTAATAAAAACAGCAGAAAAAAACATTGAATTGGGTGACTAGTAGGCACTCAATGTACATAACTCCAAATAACACCAAAACACACTACCAATATTGTTACTATCGAATTTACTGCAAATATGAAACAACGAGAACGGTAAAATCTTAGTCGTGTCAAGGAAGATTTTTTCTCGTAAAATAAATCTGAATAGTGTTCACGGGATGACGTAATGTTTTCAAAGGTAAAACAACTTAATATTTCTGATTGTAGAGTTATAATATTTGGATGGTGTTTATTAAAATAAATTAGAGCTGTAAATTCCCATTTTAGAGCATAAAAGTAAAATTTGAGTCTGATTTAGGGAAGAAAAAGGGGACAGGTGCAAACAGCCCAAGAAATGCCACCTGTGACTGTGAGAAAGTGGACAACGCTTTGAAAATATAAATGCATGCATTAATTATGATAAAAATAATGATAGGAATCCGATTTTTCCTTTTTTTATGAACATATTACCTGTATATGTATACAATACTTATCTCCAACAGGGGATTCAGAATTTAGAAATTGAGAGTACAAAAGATACTCCCTCCGTCCCGCTATAAACTTTCCCTTTCTTTTGGGTGTTTTGATTAAGAAATATAATAAAATACTTCAATAGATAAAGTATAAGTGATGTGATGGTGAGAGAGAAAATAATAGATGAGTATTAGATGAAGTATGATAAAATAATAGATAAAGTAGAAGTGATGTGATTGGAAGAGAGAAAATAATATGCCACAAAAATGGAATGGGAAACTTATAGTGGGACATCATAAAAAGTGAGAAACTTATAGTGCAACGGAGGGAGTATTAAATTTGGAAATAGATGTACAATTTTAGTTGTCGAATTTTTTTTAGACATTATTATTTGTTAATTTTATTTTTTTACCTAAGAAAAAAATACAAATTTTCAAATTGGGGGACAGCGGGATATTTAATGGAGGTGCTGATTTTTATATGAAACTTACTATCTGATTTCATGTCAAAACTGTCTAAATATATGATGTTGTAATAAAAAATAAAAAACCAAATTACATTTTTTTTAAACAACTTAAATTATGTTTTAAATGGGATGATATATTATAAAGAGAAGTATTAATAAGAGGTGGAAAAATGCATATAGTGGATTATTGATATGTGTCGTTTAAAAGAATAATCAACATTCAATAATAATAGAGTGACCCGTGTTAATAGAAAGCTTTAGAAAAAATCAAGATTTCCATATGATCATGGTTGGAATTTTTTTTTTTTTTTATGGAAGTTAAATACCCATCCATTTTTCCCCTCCCCCCATGACTCGAACCCAGGACCTAAAGCCTAGGTAGTGGTGCCACTTGAGCTATCCCACTTTGTCTCATGGTTGGAATTAAGGATATAACATTACAATACCAAACTCATCTATAGTGGCATGGACGCATGGTGTAGTGATCCTTATAATTATATAGATATCTTACATTTACAAGATACATAGAGAATCGATGTAAAAACATTACGAGTTGAGTACCCCATGTATTCAAGTGAAATACCATTTTATCGATTAAAAAAAAAGTTTACTGATTTTTTTTAGTAGAATATTAATATTTAGAAAATAATTTAATATTATTGATTGGGATAATAAACTAAATAACAGCATCGTTGATAACGTTTAAAGGCGCCCTTTTATCATATGTTTAATTAATTTTTATTATATATTTAATTAATTTTTATATGTTTTTTTAATTAAATATTAAAGTTTTGATTTTTTTTAATTGAGTATTAATATTTGGATGGTCTTTATTAAAATATAAATTAGAATTTTTTTTTTTTGGAATTAGTTGTTATTAACCTTCTACATATTCCTGACATTTTGCACATTAATGTAGTCTGTAAATTCCTGACATTCCTGATATGAGAATGTAAGATAGTGACATTTGCACGTAGAGTGTAGTCAGTAAATTCTAGATAGAAAATATTGAAATTGCAAATTCTTTACAGATAGTGACATTTTGCACATAGAACGTAGTCAGTAAATTCCTGACATTTTGTAAATAGAAAATGAACTTATCTGGAAATGTGTCAATAGAGTAGAAACTTATCTGGGAGAATAGTGAGACTGTAAATTCCTGACATTTTGTAGATATAAAAGGAATATCGGGGAATGTGCAGATAAAGAGAGAACTTATCTGGTAGTTAGACGGTAAATTCCTGACATTCTGCCGATATGAGGAACTTGTCTAGAAATAGTAGGAACACTGAGTTGGTTTTTTTTTTCCCAAAAATTAATTAATGCAATATTTTATAACATTAATTAATTTTACAGTGAGCTTATTGGGATTTATTTTTAATAATATATGAAGGGATAATATCAGTCACTCAATTTTACTTCTTTTCATATTTGGTCACCGTCCCTATCAAAATTGATCACTCACTTATTATATTCTATCAATATTGATCATTCCATTAGTCAATCAGTCATTTCACTACGGAGAAAGAGTTTTGTGCAAAAAATTTGTGAAAACCTACTTTAAAAAATTCTCATGCATCTTCTACAATCATGTTGTTGGTTTACTTTTTATTTTACACGAAATGAG
The DNA here is from genome assembly GCA_963675135.1 of Galeopsis tetrahit. Taxonomy (NCBI): domain Eukaryota; kingdom Viridiplantae; phylum Streptophyta; class Magnoliopsida; order Lamiales; family Lamiaceae; genus Galeopsis; species Galeopsis tetrahit. The sequence continues at coordinate 795,064 of OY776134.1, forward strand.
AAAATCAAGAGAGAATGAAATTTTATACTCTAATTTTTTTTAACAATTGTACTCTGTTTTCTAATTCTTGATTTCATATTGAATTTGTATAATAATTGGAGATAAGAAACTTATTTCAATTCATTACACTATTTATAATTATTGGAGCATAATTTGTGGTGAAGATTAATTGTAAAGAATTTTCTAAAATTATCCATTCAAGAAAATTTCATAAACTTATTTTTCATTCTAAATATTTTTCTATTAAAATTATTATTGGAGATTTCTTGAAATGTTAGTCAAACAATTGGCATTTGAAATGAATTGAAATAAGTTTATATCTCTGAATTTCTCATTTCCCTATTATCCGTAAAATAAAAGGTAAACAGGGTTGATTGTTTTAGAGGATGCATCAGAATTCCTTCGGACCTATAAATAAATGTATAATGTAAATGTACTTAATTTTTGTGACTGAGATTCTTTAATGGGTATTTCTTCAAGGACCTCAATTTCTGGGTTTGTTTTATTAGTTTTGAAAACTCTTTCTCAGTTAGTCAATGAACAGAGTGATTTTTGATAGAATATAGTAATTTTAATAGTGACTAAATGTGGTGACCAAATATGAAAAGAGGTAAATTTTGGTGATCAAAATTGATATTTCCCATATATCAATATTTGGAAAATAATTTAATACAATGTTTGAGATGTGTTTAATAAAATAAAGTTTTTCAGGACAATTCGATCTAATATAATTTTCAATATATGATTATATTTTATAAATGATACTCCGTAACTACTCCCTCCATTCCAACTTAACTTTCATACCTATTTTCGGTCCTTTAGAAACTCTACTCATACAATATCTAAAATATTATATTTAATGTTATCATTTTTATAGTACATACATACACACAAGTCAACTCACTAATTTATTTTTTTATAAAATTATATCTCAAAATTATATTTATTATAATATTTTTTAAAAAGGGGTGAACAGTAAATATGAAACAGTAAATATGAAAATTAAATTGGGACGGGAGGGAGTATATTATATTTGTTGTGTAGTTATCTTTTAAAATATTTGTTTAAAAAAATTGATTTCTAGATAGATAAGTGATAATAATTTTCATATATGGAACATTATATATATTAAATCTAAAGGACAAACTTTATTTTGTTAAACGTATCTCAAACATCTATATTAATGTCAACCATCTCAAGTGGTTAGAGTACCACTAACTAGGCACCACTAATTAGGCTTTAGATCTGGGTTCGAATCATGGGGAGGAGAAAAGGGATGGGTATTTGAAACCGTTGAGAGTAAATAAAATTGAGAGAGCAAATTGGCTAGTTTTGAAAATTAAGAATAAAACAAGTTTACTGATGTAAAAAAAGAATAAAACAACTTTGAGAATGAGAATCTTGCTACACGATCTCGTCGTCTTAATATTTAGATTATATATAATATATATATATTTTTTAAGTATAATTAACTTGTAGACACATCAACTTAAATCATAAAATATATTCCCCATTTTTCACACCTTTCATTTTTTTTTTTTTTTAACATTTAACCACCCCAAATTTCTTATACCAATTTAATATTTCACTCAAGGATTTAGAGGGACTTGTGTGTCTGGTCCGAGATGATCTTACATCCCACACATATTTTAGTTTAAATCATGATCGAGTAAAGACTTCATAAACTCGTGGAGTATATAATTCAAATAACTTTTGTGTATAAAATGATCTAATACAATTTTTTGTCTTAAACATGAATTTCATCTTATTTTTCACTCGTTTAAAAAATGTGCCAAACAAACATTGTACACATAATATCTACTTTAGAATTTGTTGGATGTCTGAACTAAATTAATAGTATAACAAAAACTCAACTTTTTTTAAAAAAAAATGACATTGTATTTGGGAGTTCTTAAACATTGATCATCTCAGGAGATACTATCTTATAAACTACATACACATAACTCTTGAAACCACCGTGCAAGACACAAATAAGTATAAAGCATGAAAATCGACGATTTTGTCTATGCTAGGGCGTTTGTTTGATTGTTATTGGTTAACTTGAAATGAAACGAAAAGAAATTAATGACCCCTACGTGTGTGTGTGATACAAAAAGAGGTGTTCTGACATACGAAGAAAACCGAATATGAGTGAATTCACCACGCTATACCAGAAAACATGCAAACAACGCCCCCCACACACATACGGAATGAACCGATAAAGCCTCTCAAGAAAACAAACAAGAATTAGGGAACGAAAACAACCATATGAGATATATGCTGCAAGTTACACACAATTATACAAGAATTGAGTACCAACAACACTAATTTGTATGCACTTGTGTCACTAAACGGGAAAACAAAAAACAAGTAGAAAAACTCGTTTGTGTAATCGAGCTCTTAAAGAAAGAGATTGCCAAAGGGTGATCTTGATTTCTCCCACCTGTAAATCTACCAATTCGATTGAAAAGTGTAGATTACATACCTGGAGAATGACCACTGTTATTTACCCTCCCTGTCATAAGATGTAATATTCTAAAGTTGCCCACCAAAAACATGAAACCAAAAAGAAAAAAGAGAGAAAAGGATAGATAGAGATATTGGGTCAGATAAGATGCTGGGAAAAAATCAATTGAATAAATTGATCAAAATATTATCTGTCTACATCAATCACTTATTATTCTGTACATGAAAGAATGGAGATAGACTTTGTAGTTCTGAGCGTTTGCGTGCTGCCCGTCTATGAGGCTTTCTTTGTCTCCACAACAATCTCTCACTGCTCATAAAATTCCCTATACCATGATTAATGTCCATCTCCTCTAATATCTTATTTGAGACTGGGGGCATACGTTTTGGTGAATTCCTCCTCAGTTCGGAGCGCCTTAAAGGTGTTTGAGGCTCTTCGAATTTACCAGCAGGACATCTGGATAAAGAATAATGACTTAGAGAGAGATAGAAACAAACATAAACAACCAATGGTAACAGACAAATATGAAATATACTACTATATTACTGGCTGCAAACATGAAATCCAAAGCTTAAGGTAATGTTTGTTATGGGTTTAAAAACCGGTTTTAGGACTTGCAAATCTAAATCCAGTTCTATTTCGAGATTTTGGAATTCGGTTTTAAAAAAAATCACCACTACAATACCAATAAACCTACTATCACACTTCTCAAATCATAGCTCACATCATTCAACCATTACAATCACACAAATCAACAATAAAATAATACAACATCATTCATTCATTCTTACAAATTAATACACACCTTACTATTTATCAGGATTTCATAAACCGGTTTTAAAAATCCCACTATAAACCCCAAACAAACGTAGCCTAAAGTATATAGCTTGTGAATTGTGATTTATTATGCATCTATTCATTTATTTCTTGAAGGGAATGTAAGTGCACATACAATTTTTTTTTTTTACAGTATTCTTAATTTCCTTTCACCCAAAAATCCTTAATAATTATTACCCCTTGGAAACTTAGTGAATTTTTTTAACATCAGATTGTTCCTTGGAAAGGAAAGCTAAGAACATAATGTGCACGATACGTAGAATCATGTCTCAAATTGGATCTCACAAAATGTAGATCCATCACTGAAGACAGATGAATATCAATGAACTTACCTATCTGGCACAGTTGGTGCTGAAGCAAACATATCTCCCTTGGGATGAGGATGACAGGCTGGACAGATGTATACTTTTGGAGCTGAAGAGATTTTTACGCAATCAAAGTGATACCATTCATCGCATTTATCACAAGCAATCATAGCTCTCTGGTCATATGGTCTTCGGCAAATGCAGTAAAGCATGCTTCGATCCCTCAGTAACTGCACCATTCACAAGCAACAGGTCAACAACAAAATAAATACCATTAAGCCACAGCACTACTGCAGTAATTACCTTTAGCTCCTCTAAGCAGGATACAGGCAAGCGTTCACCCTCAGAAATAAGTTCAAAAACTCTATTCAATTCAAGCACTCCACCATCCACGGAAACCTGCTTATTATTTTGAGAGTGAGAAAGATTAATTGGACGTTACAGACTAAATACAGCTTTGATAAAAAAAATATGAAAGTTGGAAAGATTATGACCTTTTTGGCTGTTTCTGCCCATTGCATGCCCATGTCCGCGATTTCTGTCAATTTTTGTGTGAAGTAATCTTCTGAAGGGATACTCATTTCCAGTCCCTGAAGCATTTACAAGGTAATATAATCATCCGAGTGGACATTAATGGAGATTAAAAACTGATGATATTACCCATGTCAAGAAATCAATGTCAATATTACATCAGAGGTATTAACAATTTAGCATGTTAAGATCATTTCTGTCCTAAACATCTATACAAGTATTCTATTATTACCCAAGATCAAATTGCAAAAGGTTTTCTATCATATAATATATGGGCCTCTGTCATTCCAACAGTCTACAATGCTAACCATTTGTTTGGAGAATTAGTTCTTTTTAATAGGTTGAAGCAAGTTTGCACCATCAACATGCCTTGTAGATCAGTCTGAATATATTATTCAAATGAATAAAGTCCATGATAAAGGAAAAAGGATGCTTCAGGAAAGTATGGCAAATAGAGTGGCAATACTTTTTTCAGATGATTCCGAATTTGTTGAAGCGTGGGCTTCTCTGCACTTTGCAAATATATTTTAGCTCTGATTTTCCATGAATTTCTTGCCAATGCCAGCTCAAATTCGCTATTTCCCTCATCATCCCTAATGCCTGAAATATCTATTGCCTGCAGAATATATTCCCAATTAAATATAAAGCCAAAACACGAATTCAAATTAAATGCAACTTGATAGCCATAATTTTGTGATGAACATTACCAATGTCTAAGAGAGAACATACATCATAATTGACATTAAAAAGAAGTTGTTTTAATATAAATTCATTTGTGATACATACATGTTAGAAATAGAGAATACACACAGTTTATAATTAAAAACAAGTTGTTGATATGCTAACGAGAGAAAGGTAGAATCTTTAACTTTACCTTCAACATAATACATAATTTTTGTGAGGTCACATGAAGATCTTTGCTTACATAAGCTAATGTAAAATTCACAAGTTCTTTTAAAGAAGCATTGCATTCAAGCGCTTTCTCAACAATTTGGTGTAATATCCTCCTTTCTTCAGTCCTGTCCAAAACAACACATTTTTTTACGATGAAAGTGGAGATCTTTAGAGGATAAGACAAAATATAGACGTCTTGTGGGGAAGCTTTTATACGTAACAGTAACAAGACTAGATGTTTCATTTGCAATGGCCAATTGTTTACTCATGAGTGTGTAATGAATCAGATCAATTGTTAATTTGTCATTCCACCAGCAAGAATTTGTAAGTTGTATAAGACCAATTGTTTAATTGAATTTCGATATCATAACCATTTAGAATAAGACCATATGCCTTCAGGTAAGGCTTCTTCAATGGTCTTTTACTTCTAACTTGTATCTTTATAACATAAATAAATAAACATCTCATCATGCAAACGCCTATAGTGGATACAGTAGTAAAAGGCTCTTTAATGAAGTCAAACCGCACACTACAAGCTGTGAAATGCCCAACAAAATGCATGTCTATAAGAGTAATCCTAAGATGGAAAATATAGGCAAAAATTGAAGATCAGCCTCTTCATCATAAATGATCCAAAAACTAATCAACTTCAGGAAAAAACAAAAAAATTGCAATAAAGTAAGATGAAAATTCCTACCATAGACAATGGTCTTTGGCATCAGAGAGAAGAGTAATAAGCCCATCCAGTGCAATATGCTTTCTTACAGTTCTCTACATTTGGAGAGAGAGAGAGACATGGTAAGAAAGAACTTCCAAAAACAACTGAATGGAGAAGTAAAACAGCCACTAAATCACAAACCAGAGAACCAAATCCCGAACGAGGAAGTTTCGAACTGTTTACAAAGTTGCAGTACTTGCAAACAAACAAAGCTGCATCTTCCAACAATGTTTCTGTGCAATTCAAGTGAAAACTGCGAATGCAAAATATATTAGGTAGGCAGTAAAGCAGTAACTAAGGCAGTATTTTCTTGGGAGTGTAAATAAAATAAAGGGAAAATGTTTCTTTAGTCCTGTAAGTTTACCCATTTTATGTTTCAGGACACTCCACTTTCCTGAATTGATCAAAATTCAACTTTTTAATCTTTAACCAGCTACAGCGGGTTAGTAACCACTTTTGAAAGTTATTACGATTAAATTCAAAATTGAAAGTTTTTTTTTTTTAAATGTCACATCAGCAAAAATCCAGTTGGTCACCTGTTGTAGCCAGTCAAAAGACTAGAAAGGACTAAAAGGTTGAAATGTAAAAGTTAACACGAAATTGAATTCAAGAAAATGGAGTGTTCTAAAACTAAAAATGGGCAAATTTGCAGGACTAAAAAAAAAACTTTTCCCTAAAATAAATCAGTGTGAAATCTGAAAAGAATATTCAATGCTATTGCTAATAGGCTATAGAAAAATTACCCGTCCTTGCAAATAGAACAAGTCAAAAGGTCACAATCCTCAACAGCAGTGAAGCAGCATGTGCATAAATTTCCTGATTGTCGGTTTTTAAGATTAATGTACACTTGAAAAGATCTCTCCAGAGTGTATTTTAACTGCACAGATTGAGTAGTTCCTTGAGGATTATAGAAAAAGAATAAGCAACCATATTGCTACTTTTTGGACAAATCACAATCGTTAATCTAGGTTACCTCTGTGAGAGCACTAAGCAGTGGATTTTCTTGTCCAGGTGGAGGCTTAACTATGTTCGTACAACACTGGTTCCACGTTTCAACATTTTCATATTCACGCCGAACCTTTTCTAGTTCCACACAATTGAATGCCATCATACTTCCACATTCCTGGATGTCAAATTGACAATTCAACCAAATAGCCAACAAAAAGATGATGATAATAATAATCACAATAATGAGACTTCTACAAAATGTAAAAGAAGACAAGTCTTGGTTTTGCTAAAAGATATACATTTACCATAAGTCAAATAAGTAATGGAGGGAAGTATTAATGGTATAAACTAGAAAACCATTAATACGCAGTTTCCAAGACAGAGAGAGAGAAAGGTAGAAGAATAAAAAATAAAATTGGAACTTATTTTTACAGATTCGATGTTTCCATGATTAGCCATTCAATTATTTTCCCAGGGAATGAAGCCAAACTTTCATACAACATTTTTGACTTGATGATCACAGCAGAAACTCATAACAAATCTGTTGGGTCTTGATAATTTTGTGAAGATATAAATGTTCCGTTGTGGATGGATGCATTGGAAATAGTTCTAAAGCCCAGTAAAAAATGCGTATAACCACCTTCATATACCAGGCAGGCAACTGCTATCAACATGTGGACACAATTTCAACAGATTCTTGGCTCACTGATAACCCAACATATATTCAACTGGTATATCTAAAAGGATGTAGGTTCTCAACAAAAAGTGACTAGTTCTAGGAATGCACATAAATTCTAGTGACACACGATTTCAGTTTAATTAAGATCTTCTAATTTCATGTATTTAATATTGGGATATTTTTCTTTAAATAAAAATAAAGTCGATGACACAAGTAACCTAAAATGATATATACCATCTGTTAAGAATAATCAACCAAAATTGTTACAATCAACAAAAACAGTACAGAAACAAAAGGACAATCCAGCCAGGCAGCCACCAAGCTATCTACACCAACAACTTTCTCTTAAAATTGTCTACTTTCTGAATCAACAGCCATTCCTTTCTCTTAAAAGTGCACTTCCAGATGTAAGCCCAGAGAACAAAAAACAGTTCAAGATGAGGGATAAACTTAACAAGGCTAGTTTCCAAAAATGGCTTGAGTAACTTCCTATCTAAGACAGTCATAAGGTAAACTCCATGACACAAGTAAAATAGATCTCAAATATACTGCTAAAAACTAGACCAAAACAGAACTATGATCATCTTACTTTGAGCTGCAGAAATGAATTCCATGTGCGATCTTCAAGGCTGAGTGCGAAAAAGTGATGCACTTGCTCCAACCACAAACTGTAAAAACATCGAAACTATTACTACAAAACATGCACTTCTAGCAGAGTTTACTAAGAATAATGACTGTAAAGATATATCCAAGTACCCTGCAATGCGGTAAATTAAACAATGTTTCATAACCAAGAATTATAGCTAATAAGATCAGGAGCCAAAGTGTAAAGCAATACAAGGCAATGAACGATTGAATCTAGGATTAAGACTTCGACAGCAGAATATAGAGTATATTGAGTTACTATTTATCAGCAGAATATGTTTAACAACCAATGAATACTGCAGAAACCTCTACATAATAACCTTATACCATGATTCATGTTAAACACAACAAAAAAATGAACATAAAATCAGTAGGAGGTGCATTAGATATATGAGAATCGTAAATCAGACTGAGACTATTGCAAGAGACTTCATTTCATATTTCCACACCCGAATAAAAGCATCACAGTCACTATACACACACACAAAAGGATATTCCCAAGACAGTAAATAAAGGGGCAGATATTCCCTATGCAGTATCTTAAAGCTTCTTTTGCTTTTTGATGCGCTTCACAACATTCGATATCAGGCAGACAAGATAATTGCACAATATTCCACAATACAGACTTCCTTGAAGTGCTATCAGAATCAAAGTAATAAAAAATAAACAAAAAAGATTGAAAAGAGTAGCTCCTCCCAAGCCAGTAACTGATGCAAGAACAAGAATTCCCCACGGAATATCTCAAAGCTCTCCAAATTTTAAAAATTTTATCTCCATATATCAGGAACTAAAGTATGTTTGGTTTGGGATTTGAAAACCGGATTTGGGGTTTCGAAATCTAAATCCGATTCTACTTTGGGGTTTTAGAATCAAGTTTTTAAAAACCCTATACATCCACCTCTACAAATACCTATAAACCATGCAAATACCATTCTTTTCTCCATCACACTCTCTTCCAACACTCATTAATGATTTAATGCAAAAGTGATTTTTTTATTCCAACTCTTATTTTATTTTTTACTTCCCACGTCGTTTATTCTCACTTTTACAACTTCAAATAAAACACACTAATTATTACACAATCATTCAATCATTACAATTACAATCAACAAACAATATAATAATACAACATTACATCTCGATTTGACATAAACTCTGCCCTACTTAAATCTCAAAATAAACACACAACATTACTATTTACTGGGATTTTGAAATCCAGACTTTAAAATCCACTAAGTCCCAAATCACGCATATCCTTATATTTTTTACAATATTTAGAGTTACGGCACCTACTTTTACATTGGGTGCAAAATGGTCACCATTTTAATTGTGAAGGTTAAAAATAGACAGACACCGTGTATGTTGAGAGGAAAAAACTTACTTGTGATTCTGAACTGCATCCTGAAGACGACCAATAACAAGTGGGAATGAGATGCAAATTGTCTGCAACTTAAAAATGTTAACACATACATTAGACAAAACGCGTAGAGAAAACTTTAAAGATGACGAGAGAACGAGCGGATTTGGTATTTTCTGATATCCATAAACAAACAATAAAAGATATAATTAGCCACCTTGGATAGGTCAAGTTGTTCCTCAACACTGCTGACATCAAATTGTCGATGATTATCAAGAATTTCAAGGGACTTCTTAAGCCATTGTAAGACATTAATCAATGAAGAGGGCAAAGCATATATTCCAGGGACGCTTGCAGCAGCATCCAACATCGTCTCAACTTCCTAGTATAGAAAAATTTGAGCATTAGATGATCCTCAAATAATAGAAGTATAAACTTAAAAGACATGAAACTAATAATGCGAGGATATGGCAATTCTTTAATCTTTCACCAGAAAAATAAAAATTACTACATATTAAGTAAACTGAAAGATAACAATCAAAAGACAAGACAGAGAATGCAGAAAGTTTGCTATAAAAACTTACAGCTTGGACTACTCGTACGATCAAAATAGAATTAAATAAAAACAACTATACACCAGAGAACACGCTTAACCCCGGGTCCTAAAATAAGCAACTTCTTTGTTATAAATTATTTTAATGGACAATGGAGGGAAAAAGTTGTAAAATTACATTGCCTGCTCATTATAATCAACAACTAAGTGTGAAAAAAAGACGTTTAAAGCACATCGTGCTAGATGGAAGCTCATTACAACAAGAAAACACGAAAAAAGGAGAGCACCATACAATCTGTTATGCGTTGTTCTGAAACTTATGAACTGATTAGAAAAGGAAGGACTACCTTGCATGTAGGAATAATCGAAGAAAATGAGATGGCCTTAATGCACCACTTGAGCATAGAACAAGCATCTCTCAGTTTCTGAATCAAGCTAAACTGAGGACCAATAGAAACACCAGCTTGGATGGCAGTCTCGATTAGAAGAACATGATGTTCAAGTCTGGGTACTATAATGCCCTTGTCAATAGTATCAATATTCCACAAGTTCTCTGTATCTTGTAGTAAATAGCTGGCATCTTGTTCCCATTCAACGCTCTTCTTCAAGACTTCTCTTAGCATTGCACATTCTTTAACATATACCTTCAGGTCTTCAGATTCCAACACTAATCGCTACATGATTATAAAAAAATCGTCCAACAAAATTTGTCAAAATGAATATGACAATTGAAGATTGAATATTAACATCAAGAGAGAGTTGACCTTCAAAACATCAATTTGGGGACTAAATTCTGAGGCCGGTAAGATGGATGAATCCTGAGATAGGAATGGTTTGCACTTCAATAACCATTCCTTAGCTGTCGAGACTGCAAGCTCGACATCAAAAAGAGATGGTGGAACAATACAGATGTCCTCAGAAGCCCTGAAGATATTGTATTAAAAAAAAAAAAATTATCGGCCAGTTATATCAATAAAACAATTAGGAGTGCAGATTAAGCATGGAGCACAACCTCATAAGATCATCAAAATCAGAGAGAGGCGCCCTAGTAGAAAGAACATGTCTTGCTTTTTCTTCCCAGCACTTGGCATCTGCATGTCTCTGGAAAATATCTACGAACAGCTTTTCTCTCTCAATTTGTAATCTGCAGATATAAGCAGTCCAATGTTCAATATTAATCTCTCATCTTTTAAAGATGACTAGAATAAAGCAAAGACAAACTTCTAGTATGAAAAGAAACAAAAGATAAGCATACGTGGTTGCCTCAGACATCAGTTGCTGGACGAAGTCCATGGACATTTGACTGTGAAGGACCTGCATCAAAAATGATGTTAATTTCAGATATGAAATCTATCCATACTAACTGAGAAAGAAAACGAAAAACCATATATATTTTTCCAGCTAATGGTTTTTTTCCTTGGGAAAAGCGTTAGTAGGTCTAACGAGGCCCATTTTTAACCTTTGGCTGGGTTGCAGCCCTCCTTTCTTATTCTTTTCTTTCTTTCTTTATTAAACGGCAATAATTTCAATACACATATAATCTTTTCATGCATTGTCCTTTTTTCTTGGGAGATATGGTATCGGGTGTTAGAGGAGATGGGTGTTCAAGGAGTCATTCTATATGGGAGGATCTTTCAATAAGAGAATGAAAACTTTTTGGAGGAACGTTGTTTCAGGTGTCACTTGGTCTATTTGGTTAGAGAGGAATAAGAGATTTTTTTAAGATATTAATGAATCTGTAGATGAGGTTTGGGATAGGATTCAATATAGAGTTCCTTTGTGGTCCGTGAGTCATAGCTTGTTTAAGGGTCTCTGCCCCTGGCCAATGTAGTTGAGAATTAGTGTTTAGCTTTCTAGTTTTGCATTTTTGACATTGTCATTGTATTATTATTAAGGGATTTCTCATCCCTATTTTTACAACAATATACTCCCTCCATCCAGCCATAAGCTTCCCCTTTGTTTTTTGCACGGAGATTAAAGAATATAGTATAAAATGTGTAGTGGCTAGTTGAGGTAGAGAGAGATAGGAAGAAGTAAAGGTAGAGAGTGGATTTTGCCATTTTAAGGAAATGAGAAGTTTATGACGGGACGTCCAAAATAGGTAAGTGGGAAGCTTATGGCTGGACGAAGGGAGTATGTTTCTTATCAACATAAAAATCCCCAAGCCCTGTCACTCTTGCTCTTTTTTCTTCCCCCCATAAATTCCCCAAATCCCTCACTCAAATATGGAAACCCTAAAGACTAAAGTCTCTCACTTATTTTCATTATGATATAAAACAACAAGGTTCCTATAGGTGATGTTTACTTTCGTTTTTAAAAACCGGGTTTTGAGTTTTAAGATCCTACACCAGTTTTAGTTCGGGATTTAAAAACCGGTTTTCAAAAACGACCCTTATTAAACCAACTCATTGATTTGAATTTGACATAAAGTTTAATCCTCCTCTACTCAAAAACCTAAAAGAAACACACATATTAATTACTATTCGTCAAGATTTCAAAACCGGTTTTCAAAACCTCCCAAAACACAAATAAACATCACCTTAGTCATTTAATCAAGTTAGAACCTCAAAAAATACAGCAAGAAAGGATAACACATAGAAATTCAAAATATCAACAGACATCAAGTTACCTTAAATGCTTGAACACGGCAACGTGCCTTTTTAAGCTCAAGTTCAACACGAGGCAGCTCATCAACTACATTAAAAGATAAAAGGAAAATATCATGCCAAAGGATATAGCAGAAGGAGCTGACTGTTATATTTGTAATCCAGAATTCATCGTTCACTAATCAAACTGTACCCTGAATTTGAAGTAATAATCCTTCGTTATGGATGCAGGTTAACTCATCAACTACATTGTCTTGATCCTCCCGTTCTTCAATATTCATAAGAGCAAGATGAACATGTGATATCCATGACATTGTGTCACTATAATATTTTCTCAGAAGTTCTAGCTCCGGAATATTGACAATAAAATCCTCCCATTCACTAAGAAACATTTTCATCTCCTGCTCAAGAGAAGAAGGTAGCTGTTTTCAGTGAAAGTTCTACATCAACTACCCATTCATGATATAAAAGGGTTAATTGCACGAAACTCCCTCGCGGTTTGGAAATGTTGCATGAAATCCCCTCATGATTTGGAAATTGCATGAAATCCCCCTGTGGTTATTAAATAATGCTAGCTGTCCCTTTTTTTCAGAAACAATTAAATGTTTTATCTATTTCCTTTATTTCCGTGTCTTGTTTTTTCCAAATATTGATGTTTCGAGACTATACACATTTCGGAAAAAAAGAGAGAGAGAGAGATAGCTTTATTTAACAGACCACACTGGGGGGATTCGTGCAATTTCCAAACCACGAGGGGATTCCACGCAACATTTCCAAACCACGAGGGGGTTTCATGCAATTAACCCGATATAAAATTATATGCAACCACAACCTTTAAGGGAATCAAATCTTTCAAAATCTCATTGCACTGAGACCGGCAAGTCAAAACTTGCCTTATCAGATCAGTCAGTGGTCCTACTTCAGGAAGCTGAAGTTGTAGCTCCAGCATCTGGAAATTAAAAACAGCAAAAAGAATCAAATATGAACTTAACATCAGAAAAGACATTATACGAGTGTCGGAAATACAAGAAAGCAAGAGAAAAAGAGAGAGAGTGTGTCTTGATATACCTCCAACTCCAGCTTGAAGACCATATCTACCTCAACCGAAGAAGGGGCTTTCTTGGAGATGCAATTTCTCACATTGTCCACCCAAACCTAATACAAATGCAGGGATTGTATAGCAGTCAAATATGAATACAACCAAATGAAAGAAACAAAAATCATTTACTTAAAGCAATTGGTAGGAAGAAACTATTCAGTGTTTCCGGTTCTTAATACACATACATATGCAGAAGATCCTATGCTATCTCAGAAAAAGAGAGGTTATTTAAGGACCCAAACTATCAATTCAAGCTTACTCTTTAAAGTCTGAAAATTTTCTGCTACCTTGTTGATTGGTTGTTACTTCCAAGTTAAAATTGGTACAGTATAGAATATCACTGCAATTTCTAAGGATGAAGGCACAATGTCGCATCAAAGAATATTCATACCTTCACCGAGGAGAGCTTGAGCTTCAGTTGTTCAGTTTCCTTTATGTAGATTGGTAAGCCAACAGCCTTTGAATACAAGATCTCCAAATCAGCAACCTAGATACATTCGCAAGCAATGAAGAACAAAGATGGGTCAAAAAATGCAAAGGATAACGAACAAAAGGAGGAAACAGTAGCAATCTTACACAAAATTCCGAGCAAGATGTCAGAGCAGAATTAATTTCCTGAATCAGCTTATGAGCTTCTTCTTTGTATTCCTACAGATAAATTAGAAAAAAACATTCAACTCAAGCACCCAAAACCGAGAACAAGGATAACTGGATAAGTACTTAAGTTCCTAAAAGTTGTCCAACCTTTAACCGATTGTAGCTCAGGTCATCATTGCAAGGCTCAGTGCATAAGCTGAGCAACTCATTGATATGATCCATCTGCACTCTCTCGGTGTCACCTCGATTAGTGGACCATGATTTCAACTTAGAAAGGCAATCTCTCACTGATTTTGCCCAGCTTTGTGCTTGAATCAAGTTATTGTGTATTTCTCGGACCTAAGAATACATTATTGAAAAGAATCTTCAATTGCATAAGAAATCTGGATGAAAACCGAAACAACCAAAAGCAGCAAGACTTACAAGTTCCATCTCAGGACCAGCCCAAAGAAATTGCTCTGCTTCCTCAATTGCAGTGGTATAAGCATGCCTAGAGTAGGGACGCTCAAGAATCTTACATGACCTCATAATCCACTCTTCAGCAAGTTGTATATGTGTCACATGACCACCCTTAACCTAAACATTGAGAAAGTCAATTAGCAAAGCAAGATTTTACTTTTAAAATCCTAATGCATGTTTGTATGCAGGATTATGCGAGCAAGATTAAAAAATCCACCAAAATCCACAACCTACACTGTCTTACATTCTCCCTCGTGCTTTTTCTTTTCCCAATAACGAATGCCTTTATTTTTCACAATATAATAAATCCCACTATCACTTACT
Organism: Galeopsis tetrahit; assembly: GCA_963675135.1. Lineage (NCBI taxonomy): Eukaryota > Viridiplantae > Streptophyta > Magnoliopsida > Lamiales > Lamiaceae > Galeopsis > Galeopsis tetrahit. The sequence goes on from OY776134.1 coordinate 810,083, forward strand.
TTTTCACTATCTTTTTCTCAATATTACCCAACTACATCTCATCAACCTAACATAAACAAAAGACCTTTTTACTATTCCAGGATTTCCCAATCCCCCTACCTACAGCCCGAAACAAACATACCCTCGTGGACCACGTAATTGTGTCACAGGGCAGGACCTCTAGCATTATACCAGGTTATACAAGTTTCTTCCAGCAGCATATAGTTGTTACATAATATTACCAAGCATGTGTGGTTGAAGACCACAAAAAAGATTTCTACTCAAAAACAATAATGAATGAGTTTTGATGCATTCTCTGATTGGTACTTTCTCAAAGAAAAGTTTACAGTAATTCTTTCATCATTAAAGTGCAACGTGATACTCCATCACAAGGTTTAAATCCCATGAGTTTACTTCCAAAATATTTGCCAATTTGCAATTTAAAAGAGCTTGCTGACAAAGCAACAGTGCCTAATTTTGCCAGCAAGTTATGAGCTTCTTTAAGAGAAGAGAAGAACCCCTCACAGCCTCACGATTACTAAAAGGCTTAATTGCAAATAAAATCATAACTATTTCACAAATTACAATCTAATCTAACTTTTGAATCTAGGTAAACAAAACCTCAATTTAAACTTTTTTTTTCTTTTTTTTGCAATTCGGACCAACAGGCAGATTCATGCCGGAAATGACGTGCCGCCTAGTACCTGGAAACGAATAATTAATCATACTATCATGTTTAGATCGGTTCTGATGGCAGCAAATAATTAATCGTCATTTCAGGGTAGGAGCAAATCTGCCTGTTGGTTCGAATTGCAAAATAAAATAAAATAAAATTGAGGTTTTGTTTACTAAGAGTCAAAAGTTTGGTTTAGATTGCAATTTGCGGAAAGTTCGGGATTTTATCTAAAATTAAACCTTACTAAAATAACATACTTTGCTCTTCTAATCAATGGATGGTATCGTCACATTTAACATTCTGAAAGTTTGCCTTGATATCAAGATGAGAACATTCTTGATATTATCTTAAAACAAATTACCCATGAGAACAGGCCAAAAAATTAACAGATTCACGCCATAAACATGAAAAATTGGATATGACATACAAATTGGCATGTTTAGTCATGATAATTGCTGAAGTTCTGGTAAGCCTTAAAGGAGACCACATATAAATTATAAAGAGCCTAAAATTTTCAAGCAAATAATTCAGTAAAAAGAAGAGATATATTCTGCCTAATCTAAATAAGAATAATGTCCAACCTTTTTCTTTAATGCTACTGCTTTCTCTGAGCTAGCATTGTTTTGTGGATCACCAGCTGCTTCAACCAAATAATATTTATCAACCTTATCCAGCAGACCAGCCAATTCCGCCAGAGAATGACGGTACAGAAGACGATGTTTGTTTGGCTTGCATTCGCAAAGGTGCTCCCAGTGCTGAAAGAGAGGACAGTATTTCAGTTGCTTTTGTTCAAATGAAGCCATTCAATTCTTCATATTTCATAAAATTGTGGTCACTAGAAAGAAACTAAATCAAGTTATTACACACGACACACATGAAATCAAGTCTATGCAATGTTAGACCTTTATTTTAAAATGTTTATAAACTTCTGATGGCAAATTTAATTTTTAAAAATCAAAGATAAAGTAATTCGTTAAGAGAAGATCTTACTTTAAATATAAGTTGGGATCTCCTAACTTTTTCAAAAACAACTCATAAGATCATAATATCTTCTGATGGAACTCTTTCTTTGTATATTAGCCTGAACCAATGAAGAGCTTTAAGCTTTCAAAACATATTCAATCTAACAAGCGCTTTCTTTTTTTTACCAAGACATTTCATTTTGTTCTACTTTCTATATATTAAATACTCCCTCCGTCCATTTTTTAAAAAAATTTCATTTGAGTTGGACACGAGTTTTAAGAAAAACTGATTGTTTATGTAAAAAGTGGAAGTTTGAGGGTAGAGATGAAGTAGAAAAAAAGTAGTAGTGTGTGAGTAGTATTTCCTTTTTGGGAAATGAGAATTATAAAAATGGATAGACAAAAAAGGGAAGGTGGGAATTATAAAAAAGGACAGAGGGAGTATTCAGTTCGTTTCTTGCCTATTTAAAACAATTCAATTTACCTATTATTACCGTAACTAAAATATAATCAAACAAATAAATGACAAAAAGATACTTGAAGGTTTTATTAATTAAATTATAACAACAATTATTTTTTTTACTTTTAACCAAAAAATAATTTATTAGTCTCAACTGATCTATATGTAACATTAAATAACAAGAAAAGGATGATATTGAGTTTTTTGTCTCTTTTCCTTTTTGGCGATGGAAGACAGGGATCATTCGTCAAACTATCAAGCCACTAGATTAATAATGTATGCAGATCTCACTGGGATAGTGGACTATATGCAGTTGATATTTTCTCACCTCAAGGCAAACATATGTTGATGGTCTGCAGTTGCAATACACAGCAGAGAGGTATAATAGTTGTTGGCAAATGACGCACGTTTCCTTCAATAACATCAGTGACACTAGTCAACAGTAAGATTTACATAGAAGAAAACATGTTGGTTACATGAGAATCTCTAAAGCATAATTTGGCGAAGAAATTTATAATTATAATATACTCCATATGGATAAAAAATGTATCAAAACAATAAATTTTAATATGGTAATACTCTCGTACATCAGTTGTACGATGCAACTGTACAAAACTAATATACTATCACTGAAAACAACTACTAACTTCGTTCCTAATTATCTGTATGATTCTATCCAAAATGGTGTTTCTAATTATTTGTCACTTTTCTAATATCAACAAAATTTTACCCTTTTTTTCCACCAATACCCCAAATAAATACTAATCATCTTCTTGTAATTATAAGCTTATTAATATCATCAAGTAGTAAAAATAAGGGTGCAAGTCTTTAGATATCTTAATAAATGAAAAATTGATTTGTGTGAATGGATAAAATCATACAGATAATTAGGAACAGGGGTAGTAATACTTTTCCTTGAAAACAACTAACATTAGCAAACTAATACTGTTACTAAAAAATAATATCATCTAAAAATACATTTGCACAGTGCACCAACACTGCCATACATACCTCATCGGTACAAACATAATCGGGCTTCATTCGAGGAGTCATGGGAGAAGATTTAATGATGCCATTTTTCCAAAGCTGCTCCCTCCAAGTTTTCTCATTATTGTATACCCTAAAAAACTCTTTTTTCAAGTAAGTGGATAGTCTGCTATCAAGCTCACCCTGCAAAGAAATGTAGCAACAAAACAAGAAATTGAAAACGCTAAAACTAAAAGTTGGTAAAACAAATGAGAAGTAGTCAAGGGTTGAAAGCAATACGATTCAACTATTATAATTGAAACTAAAAGAACTAAACGACCAAAAAGTAAAACAGGAATCTGGAAGAAGCCAATATACCACAGATGCAATAAACATGGTCCAGTTTTTTCAGTAGAGAGGCAATTTTTGCATTCAATCTCAAGCAGCTATTAAAGAGGAAGGGGGTGTTTGCAAACTCTACTCACAGCTTAGAAGCCCTTCTCAAAAGCTAAAGCTGTGAGGGGGCAGCTTAAAAAAAATGATTCTGCCCTCCTCCACTTGGGTTTGCAAACACCCTCCAAGTGTATCAAATCATATGAATCCTTTCTCCAATAAATGAAGGATAGCATCTACCGAAGCATTATTCTCACATTAAGAAACCAAAACGGATATAACAGCCAAATATAAAAATGAAGCAGCTACCTTCGCCATAACACACAGGAGTTCCTCGTGGGAAAAAACAGGTACTTTATGATAATGCCGGTAAAGCTCAGCTCCAAAGCCACCATGAGGTAGCCAATCAGCAGTTGCAAAGTTGACAGCCTCAGCACAGTTCAAGCCTTCAATCACAACAATGGATCAGAATTCTAAATATATATGGCACAGAATTTCTAAATATGGATGGCACAAGTAAAAGTTTCCACTGTAAGTTCAAGAGACAGCAGTGCAATGACACTTTAACCCCTACTATATAGTGTACAACCAATAAGACATATGCTGCTTACCAAGGTTGAAGCCTCCATGATAAGATCGAGGAAAGGTAATGACAAAGTTCCCAGGCTCCTGTCGAGGTAAATGTGTGATAAAACAAGAGGATATAAGTGGAAATAAGATGTACATCCCAAAGGTAAGGACTACTAAGCCTTAAAACTTAATAATGTTGTTACCAAAAATATAGGGTTCCTAAAAGGTCACAGAAAAATGATAAGTGTTTCAAATAATTAATATGTATTTATATGTGCTATACAACAACTATAAATATATGTTATATATATAAATAATAATATATACAATAATAGTTATAATAATGAAAAACTTGCTTAGCTCTAAGAGTGTTGTGTCATTGTCGGGACTTCAAGTCTCTCCGTTGTATGTTCGATATATTGATTTTTCATTAAAAAAATACTATAATAATAAAACCATAACAGGAAATTACGAAAAGGCCAAAAATTCTGGTATGTGCCACAATGCCACATTAGTATGCCAAGTTATTGAATCTCAGTTCAGTTTGACAAACAAGTTGAGTCAATAATTCATCTGAATGTTGGTCTCAAGGAATATTTATTTAGCTTTAGGGGTGTGAGATAGGGCAAAGTTTAGGGTTGCTTAGTGGATTTTGAAATTATCGAGGCCCTCCTTGTGCCAGATATTGTAAGAGATCAAAGGACTGTTTTGTGCTTTATAGTTTTGCTCTGTTTGTCCTGTGAGGAAAGCCTCGTCTCCTTGTTTTCCTGTTTTCAATGAATAAAATTTTCTGTTTCTTATCAAAAAAACAGGATTACAATAATATTTCATCTGACAACATAATTTCAACAACATTAAGCCTCGTCTCCTTGTTTCCTGGTTTTCAACGAATATTTTTTTCTGTTTCTTATCAAAGAACTAAGGATTATGATGCTGTAAGAAAACCATAGGATCTCTTGTTTGATATGACACGAGGATCTGTATATTTTTAACTTCTTTAAAGAACAAATCAAACTGAAAATATGAATAAAACGAACAGCCTTGCCATCTAAAACCAATACAGATGAATAATATACTATACTAATCTCACTATGAAAGAGAGCATATGTATTATTTTTTCGAGAATTATTAAAGCATACCTGAACAATGCTGTAAACTGGAACTCCTTTTTTTCGCAAAACGGAGGGATTCAGCATTGTGACAAGCTGAAACAACAGATCCGGCTGTGCTTCAAACAAATCAGGCAAGCTTCTTCGCATTACCTAAAATAACAGGGAGCAAGATAACAGCCAAGAAATTAGAAAAATATGTGGCAACTAAGCTTCTCTTCATCGCTTATAACACAATTCTACTCTATAATAATACACCTATTTTAATTTTTTCAATACACAATCAATCATCTATCTCCTGCTTTTAATTATTATCTACCCAACTCAACACTCTCTCCTCCATTTTACTTTACACACACTCTCTCCTACTTTACATACAATTGTCAATACACAGTCTCTCTCTCCTACTTTTTCAAAATCCTACCCTATCCAATCCTACAAAATCTTCACAGCCGGACATATACAAACTCCAAATACATCTTTTACTATTCATCAAATCCACCTACTGGATTTGAAATCCACTCCAATCCATAAGCAAACACCCCCAACTCCCTATGATGCTTGAGAGGAAAAAATGGCGCTGTCAGCCTGTCACTTCTGTCATCAAAAACGAAAAAATTCTAGCGTGCAACATGTTTGTTTAAAACAATACAAACAAACCGAGCCTTCAATCCCAAATAATTGGGGTAGGCTACTGCAACATGCTTGTTTAAAAGTCAAAAATTGAATGAAGGAGTAGCAGGCACTTCCAAACAAGGCACTAATTGTCAATAAGATCCGAAGGGAATACGATACTGGCCCCTGAGGAAGACCAATACCTGGTCATGGTTTCCATAGATGATAACAGAATCTAGAAGGAAATATGTTCGTAGAATTTTTTAAATTTTTTTCTTAGTTTCAGCAATATTTTAGGCATTATATAACTTTGACAGAATAGCTGTGTCCCCTCACTGCAACAAAATGGCGGATAATAAATAAAGTATCTGTACCTCTTCAAAAGCTCGGGCTTCATTACCAGGGACACTGTACCAACATTTTGGCTCTCCCCTGAAATACGGGGGGTGAAATGTGAAGTCAAGTTAATACTTAATAGTACAAAAACAACATTTTATACTAATGAACAACTACAGACAGAACATATGTGAGGGCAGAAAGGCATGCGTCCATTAAAAAGAAAAAGAAATTAGGTACAACCCTTTGACATTTAAGGTCAAGAGGTGAAAGAAATGCCTTGAGCTCCAGCCTATAATTCAGTTTTATTAGTCAAGGATACTACAAATCAGGCGAAAGAAACAGGTAGAGCGCTGACTAAAATTCTTTCTCAGGTGTTCAATGATTTAGAATTAAGTATAAAGTAGCTTTAGGGTCCCTTAGTCATAATGCTTTTAGAGGGTACTCTTATATCTGATGTATCTAGAAATTGGATTATGCTACGTAATTTGAATCTGTAATCAGGCTAGGGATTTCTCGTCCCTACTTGTGCAACAAAAGTATAAATTTCTTATCAAAAAAATTATTTAGATCTGTAGGCGGGTTAATCATATACTATATCATATATAGACATGTAATGCACAATAACAAACCAAAAGATGGTACTAGAGTTATGCTATATTGATATCCAATGAAGCCACTTTATGTTTAATTCTATTCCATAATTCATCAATAGATTTTCATTTATCATAAAAAATTATTCTATTTCTCTCAACCCAAATTGAACACAACACCACTAAGACGGCAATCCTCCCAAGTATTTTCCCTTTTCTGCTGATGGAACCTCCCAAATTATTTTGAAGCAAATTCAAAACAGATTCTAGAAATACCCAGTAAACACCAACTTCCTTGAACACCCTGTAACACAATTCTCGAGAAAAAGGACAATGTAAAAGGTAGATTTAAAAAAAAAAATGAACAGACCTATTTTGTTGCATCACATGGACACGCCTACTGATTGTGAATACAGATACTCAGCTTTCTAATTCCCACCTTTTTCTTTGTTTTTTTACCTTTGTAAGTAGGTCAAACTCAAACCTCAAAAATATTTATTTGAGACTATCCCTTTCCACATCTATTGGTAAGTAGAATCTACTATGCAATATTTACTTTCTCCAATAAAGTTCTCGATGAACAGCATATCAAGGGAAACATAAACTATTTGGAAAGGTGCCCAGCACACACACACCAAAACCAAAAATTAACTTTAGGGGCAATGACGTTTTTGTTATTGTCATTCAGCTAATTAAATGGCATCATATTGTAAAATCTCAAACCCTCCAATCTAAGAACTATTGAAATCTCTCAAACAAACGCTGATTTATGAAAAGTTCCCCATTTGAAAATTTATAACTTCTCTTAGAGACTTAGACCTGGTTTCCCAATGTGAGAATTATTGAAAACAACCCTCACTCCCTCAGAGCCATAATAAGACCTTAAATCTGATGTATATATTTCTCCAGATTCATTCTTTATATTGTTGAGATGCTAATACTTTATGTATTTCTTCTAGTCTCAAATTCAGGAGAAATTACATGATCCAAGCATCCAGCAGCAAGAAATCCAAGTCATAGATTCACTGCAGCTTAGTAGATGATGACACTACGAGGATACACTGCTCATTCCACCAAATAAAAATCTTTTTTTTTTTTTGTGATAGGAAACAAGAATTTTACTATTGAAAACAAAGATAATAAGTGATGAGGGGGCCCTTATACAGTTATACATATAACAAGTAGATAGAGCTAACACCAATTACATATGCTTATAATGTGAAACTCCAATCTCCAGTCAGACACCCAAAGTGCCCCTCTGAATTTAATCCAACCCCAAACTTCCTCTGCACACAGATTTGACATAAAGTTGAATGCTACCCTATTTAAATCTCAAAACAAACACGCACTATTACTATTTATCAGGATTTTGAAATGCATTAGATTTTGAAATCCATATTTCAAAACCCTCTAAATCCAAATCAAAGATACCGTGTACAAATGGTATCAAACAAGATTGGATATTGATGACAAACGAAAATGCAGTAGCTACAGAATAATATAAGCTGAACATACAAGATTCAATCAATTCATAACATACCAGTGGTGATAATTCATCGAGTATAAACAATGATCTTCGAAGTGCCAGCAAAAAGAAGAGAACGTCATCCCGACATATAGCCAAGGCACCATAACCCCAGCAATATTCTGGTCTACTGTCCTAAGCACCGAACCTTGTAGCCTAGGCAAGTTGTTTAGGTTCCATGGGCTCGTGCAATATTCATTCCAAGCATCAACTTCGACCGATGGAGGCTTTTGATCAACAAGACGAGGAAAACCACTCCCATATTCAGAAGTATCCAAATCACTTCCGTACATCACTTCCACATCTCCAACAGAACCTTCCACAATTTCCCAAAACTTCTTTTCCACTTGAGCACATGAAACAGATGTTGACCCAAACCACTTCTTCTTAATCCGATCTGCCATTCGTCTGAAGGCTTCGAGTGAAAACTTCTTGCCCGGAACAAAACCGAAACTATCCTTCTCAGAATTCAAGCACTCTAAACAATACCAATTTCCTGGAGGAATCTTCTTCAAAGGTGGGGATAGACAATATGTATGCCAACCCCTATTACACCTATCACACAATAACATGACTTCACCATGCAGCCCACTTCTACATTGTTCGCATATTTGATCGAGATCTTTATTCTCTGTTTTCCGTACGTCAACCCTTTCCCCCTCTTTGTTTTTCCGTCGTCTCTTAGTGCTCGAGACCTCAACCTCTGGCTCACAGGTCTTCGAGCCACTCGTCCCACCCTTATCTTTTTGTTTATTCAATTGACAATAGTACTCTTCATAATCAAGCAAATGCTCAAGATACAAAAGAGACAAGACATGCTTTGAACACTCAGAGATCTTCCCTCCCGGCCGAACAAACCGAGAAACCTCCCCCCACTTCTTCATCTTCGCAACATTGTCATATCCTCCAAATCTCTTCACCACATTAAACAACTTACACAAGTCCAAGTCTTCCTCCTCAAACACAATCCTTTTCTTAGCCTTCTTACCACATCGCTCCTCCAAGAATCGGTTGTACTCTAAACTGAAAGTCTTGGGATCACAAGGAGCACACCGCGCCTGCAATTGGTGAATCGCCTGTGATTTCGTCGGGAAAGTGAATGAATCCATATCTAATGCAAATGGTGGCTTCCAGCTTGAGGGTGGGACAATTTTACAAATCCCATAAGGCTCAGCTTCCGGTCTGATCTTGTATAAATACTCTAAAGGGTCTTTAAATTCCTCCTCACTTGGATAAAATACAGGCCCTGATGGCACATTAAGTGACCCATAACCACTTGATAAACCCCCACTGTTGCTCCCCCCAAAAGCCTCTTTCTCAAGTTTCCTTACCCTCCCCCTACCCATCATTCCTTCTCAACTATCCCTCCTCAAACCTAAGTTAACCCACATAAACAGTTAAACACCCAATTTCAAAAGCAAAACCATAAACAAATAAATAAAGCAAAAAGCTTAACAATAATCATACACCCAATCCAATTAAAAGAAAACAGAATCTTTCTTTACTTACAGTGAAAAGAGAAACGGCCAATCAACAAAATTGAAAACCTCGAGCTAAACGCATTCTTCCAGTTCGTAAGCGCATCTCTGTGCGTATGTATATATCTCTATATATCTACATACAGGGGGTGACTTATTACAGTAGTTGGAAATGAGGAAAGCGGTTTCCGTCGCGTGGGTTTTTCTTCAAGTCGTTTTAGTGCACTATTTAGGTTAAAATTAAGTCTTTGATTTTTGGGCCTCAATTTTATCAATTTTACGTAACTGGTATTGCGGGGGGTAATGTTCCTCTGCGTTTACACCTCCAGCTCTCTGCTTCGAGGTGTTGTACCCTTTGATGTCAATGTACAACTATCATCAGCATGCAGGTAAGGGCGTGAAGCACGTTAGAATCACGCGCGCACGATTGGAGGAATAAACGGTTAGATTTAAACGTTGGAGTCGCGTACTGTCGGGGCGCGTGAGGGTTGCAATGTGCTTAGGGAGTAAGAAACCCGCTGCTTTTAATTTACCATAGTACGGGAGTGTTTTAAAACTTTACAAATGGCTTTCAGAATCACTTTTTTTAAAGTTACCCCCTCACTTTTACTTTTGAGAAGTGTTTTTAAACTGTTTATAAAGTTTGCAAACACACCCTACGTAGTCTCTATGGGCTGGTGGATCCAATTTGTGCTGTTAAATGAATTGAACTATTCGTGCATTCGGCTCGATAATAAGTCCAACTCGAATTCGTTAGATATGTTAGTATTTATTAAATAATTTATATTTTTTTATTGATTAAAAGTATATTTTTTTTTTTATTTATTTATTCAATTAGTAGTTGATTATTTTTTGTAGGTTAAAGATAAATAAAAACTATTTAATTAATTATTGAATAAGAGTTAGAATTTTGAATTAATGTAGCCTTCAAATAAATTAATTTGCATTTCATTATTTTGTAGAATCTAAATTTTAAGGCAGTGTTTGTTTAATGTTATATATTAAAAAAGTATAATAATTAATATATTATATATAAATTTGTTAGTGTACTTTTTTTTACCCTTATTTAAGGTTCATAATTTTTGAGTACGTGTTTTAATGTATGAATTATTTATTATTATTATGAGAGATAAATGTGAAGATAGTAAAGACATTTTAATGTTAAAAGTAATAAAGTTTTTTTTTTGTGTGCATTAAGTAATGATATTTGATGTAATATTGAGATATTTTGAGAGATGGTTTAAATGTTCTTTTACTATTTTAAGTATGAGTTATTAAGTAAGGGATACTAAAAATGATAAAATGGGTCATTAAGTAGGGGACTGATGGGGTATAATTTAAATTTGATTTTAAGTGTTTAGAATATTTTTTGACTTGTAGTAGTACATTTTTTTGCGTTGTATTGATAATATTTTGGTCATGTAATAACATAGTTTTGATCATATTGTAAAATAATTCAAAAGTGAAAAAATATAGTATTTTAATTAAATTTAACCTGCATTGACTCGCGTTGACCTAGATTTAACCCATGAACTTTTTTTTCTAAATTTACCTTAATTATCTATATTTAATGTATGAAATATTTTATGTACTCCTTATAATTTTTTTTGAAAAGCTTAAGCAGACTGGTGGACAAAAATAGTACAAGGCAACCGAAAAAATACGGTCAGAACCGCTAAATTGATAAAAATGGTTGAAGTAGATTTTTTTATTAATTCATTTAATTTATGTTTTTTTTTTTTTTTTACCATTTTAACGCATACAAATTTTAAACTTAAAAGTGTTTTTAAATTTTGTTTACAATTCTACCTTAATATAGTTTATAATTTTGGTGTTAAATTGGTCCAATCAGTTGAATCGACAATCGGTGCTCAAGTCGATTTAGTCATCAGTTCGATATAAAAACACTGGTTGAGATATTTTTTGATCCAATTATATTCACTCTTTGAATTGAAGTGTTGGCTCCGTGTATTTTGTTTTGGGCGTGGTTATACACACACCAACCTATTGAGGACACCCACTAGACGAGTACACACGTTTAGATTAGAGATGTCTATCAGGCTGACCCTAGCCCTATAGGGCCAGCCCTACAGGGCTACGGGCTAAACGGGTTAGGGCTTTAACCGGTTCATATTTAACGGGTCTACAATTGTTGGGACCTAACCCTAGCGGGCCACGGGTTAAACGGACCACTAACGGGCTACAGTATTTTTTTTCTTTTAAAATTAAAGGTCTCAATTGGCACGTCCAACAAGCAAATAAAATAGAAAAATGCATAATTAGTTAATGATCAGTAAATGAGAAAACAAAAGTATAATTTAAACACAATTCTAGAACTCATTGATCCTTAATTTTTTGAATTACATTAAATACCCATCCTTTTTCCCCTCCCCATGACTCGAACCCATGATCTAAAGCCTAGGTAGTGGTGCTCCAACCACTTGAGTTGATCCTTAATATGACACAATAAAGCTAAACAAATATCATAATCTAATAAAAAATTGTAATAATGACTAATGGATGGTAATGGACTTTTTAATGCTTATAGTTATGGTTATTGGTCAAATGATCCAAAATTTATTTTAGGTTATTTATTTGAAAAAAAGAAAAAAAGGTAACAAACTCGGGCTAGCGGGCTGGCCCGGTTTAGCCCACGGGCTAATCGGTCCAGGTCAAAAAAGCTCGGTTTTAAACGGGCCTATAATTCATGAACCCTAACCCTATATTTTTCAGGATTAAATGGGTCAGCCCGGTTAGTCTGGCCCGGATAAACATCTCTAGTTTAGATAGGACACCCACGCGGAAATCTCAAAAATACCGCTTCCATTTCAAACCCTAATTAAATCTCCACCTCCCTTATTTCTTACATTTTCACAAAGGTGCACCCACCTCCCTCTTCTCCACAGACGGCGGCCGCTCCCTTCCCGTCGCGTCGCCTCCCCTACTCAAACCACGAACGTCCGCATCCGCCCCTTCGCAGCTGTCCCCCGCCTTCTCCTTTCAATTTTGCAAATTTCTGTAAGTTATTTTTAATTTTTTTGTAAGTTCGCGACCTTACCCCCTCTCCCTCTTCTCGTCGCCGGCCTTTCGCGGCCCTCTCCCCCTCTTCTCGTCGTCATACGAAAAGGTAAGTTGGTTGGGATTTTTTTTGTTACAGATTCCAAAAAAAAAAAAAAAATAGGGTTTTGAATTTTTATTTTTTTTTTTCGAATTTTTTGTATTTGTTTGAATTTTTTTGCCGAATCCCGTTACATTGTTTTATTTTTTTTCTCGAAATATTGTTTCCGATTTTATATTTCGGACAAATGAAAGTTGTTCATATATTTTTTTCGAAAATATTGAGTTTGTTAAAAAATTAATGATGTTGGTTGTTTTGATGTTGATGGTGGGGATGATTATGGAGAAATGGAATGAGCGGGTGTACTCATCTTCATTTTTTTTATAAAAATTACACACGAAGGGTAAAAGAGACATTTTACCTACTACATATGATATGATGAAAAAAAGTTCTAGTGGATGTCCTCAACCGCGCCCTTTTGCTTTTTGTTGGGTCATTTCTATTGTGTGGACTTATGCTGATTGTTGGGCCATTTGTTGTGGCTCTTGGCATTTTTTGGGCTTTTTTAGTTGGCATGTATTCAGCCATTTTCTTTTGGGGGTCCCATCAGAATTTTTTTTATCAAAGGGTATGCGAAATGACGTTTGTACCCCTTCTGCATTTTTTTTTAAAATAAGGACGGATGAGTACACCCACCGCTTCTATTTCACGACAGAATCATCTCCACCACCACCAAAACAAACACCATTCTTCAACAACAACAAAAAAAAAACTCAAAATCAACAAAAATAATAAAAAAAAAATCTTAAGATGTTCGAAAATATTAACCGAACAAAGTTAAGATGTACGAAATTTTTTACCCAACAAACTCAATGTGCTCGAAAAAAATTCATGAACAACTTTCATTTGTCCGGAAAAAAAATCGGACATCTTGTTCGAAAATTTTTACCCAACAAACTCAAGTTGTCGAAATTTTTTAATGAACAAACTCAATATGTTCGAAAAAATATTCAAAACAACTTAAATTTGTCCGGAAAAAAAAATCAAACAAGATGTTCAAAAAAAATTCAAAAACAAAAACAGATTGTTCGAATTTTTTTCCAAAACAAACTCAAGATGTCCGAAAAATTATTTTTTTTGAGTTCGGGAAGAATTTCTCTACGTTTATTTTCAAGTTCCTTCAATTTTTTTGGCAAAACTTTGGAAAAAATAAGGAAATACATAAAGTTTGTGTTTTTTTGTTTTTTTTTGGTGGAGTGAACTCAGTAACGAAGGTAGTGCAATCATTTTACCCAAAATTTTAAATAATAATTTGAGGTGGGTGAAGACATTAAAAGGGATCATTTTAACTGTGACCTTTTCACATTTCTGCCCATAGTTTGGTGTTTTAAATTAATAACATTATTATTTGCACAAGCTAAATTGATAAATATATTCAAATGATTAATACACACACCAACAAAAATATATTAATGGCATACAAAAAATAAATTTAATTATTTTTTCTTCTTTCAAAATTAAAAATTAGGTTAATTACCAACCCGAACTAAAAACATCTTATTTGAGATTATATTAATTAGCAACACAAATTCAACGCCGTCCACTATGGATATGGAAGGTCAAAATGGGTTACAAAATATTTGGCAAGTCCATTCTCAATCGAATTCACTTCATTATATGCAATAACTCACGTCTCGTAGGTGTTCTACCCAAACTTCTAACTAACCTATGTTTTTGTAAAAATTATGTATTGGACATAAAATCATACGAAAAATCAAATTTGATTTGAGCTTGCCACTACCGTTTTTCGTCAATTGTTTTCCCATCAAGATTAGAAATCAATAATTTTCACCTTAAAGTCGAAATTATAAGACATTGTTTCTCTTTAAGTTTGGAAAATGGTGTAAATCTACAGTTTTTGTGTGTTCACAGTTTTCTTTTTAACCGAGACAAAAAAATATTACGGTGAAAAATGGAAAACCTATACCCGAAAATTGTTAATTCATTTAAAAATAACACTAGGGTTTAAATGTTAAAAAGTATTATAGTCTAAAATATTGAGGGGTGTATCTACCATTTTTAGAAGAGCAAATAACCGTACCCTCATATTTAATTCAGAGTTGGTGTGACTGTATAGTTCGGGCTTTTATATCATATCTTCTTCCCATGGTTTGGATTTTTAAGAGTTCGATTATTTGCACCAACTCATTAGATATCCTCCCCTTATGTTTCTTTTATTTTAAAATATTTATGAAATGTCTGAAATGTTAACAAATGTTTTAACAAATATATTTAATTGCATTTTTAAAGTTATCTATTTTCTTAAAATATTGTTATCGTGTCACATCGAGATGAAAAAATATTGTGTTGTTGTTATGTCGTGTCGATATGTAACTTTATCGTGTTTGACTTTATCGTACTATGTTACTACGTACCGTGTCGATACGAAACACAACACGATATCATAATTTGACAATGCTACCGTTGTTAACAATATATACTACTCATACTAATTAAAATCCTTCACAAATTGAATTAGAGGCTTGAGAAATTAATCAAATTCAAAATGACTGAAATAGAAAAAAGGATCTATAGGGGATCAAAAGCATTTTCCCATCGTCCCACATATTTGGCGATAAAGTTTATCTTATTATCAATCCTTGTCGATGGATCAACAATGAATGCCTCAGAAGCCCTAGCCTCTAACTCGTCGATGACGCTTTCCGATAGTTGCTATTGGGATACATCCACCCCGTACAGTGTGGAGTATCCAAACTTCTCCGTAGAGCAGGGAAAAATTGCAAAAGCGAGAATAAGTGTGTCGTCGACCAACGACTCCATTGATGCAAAGAAGGGGAAATAATTAATTTCGAACCATTAACATTCTCAAAAGATCTTTTAAATAATTATGAACTAGTCATTTGTGTTGGTTTCCCACATTTTGGTCGTCCTATGAAACACACAAAAAACACGTTTTTTCATTCTAAATTTGGTCCATCACCGAACAAAAACGTCAATTTCCAACTACACTTTCATTGTACCTGAAGCTTAACTTCCTTTCACCTTACTTTTCACTTATTGTACCTAATTTATTTGGCAAGTGTTAACATTTTACATCCCAAAAATGAATGAATTTTACACAACTTATCAGCTTTATATTTTGATTATATTGTTCCACTTTTCAAACCTCAACTTCTTAAAATATGTACACTGATGAAAGTGAATACAAAATGGATTAATTCTAAATAAATTAATCGTCTTTAATTTCATAATTTCAGTATCAATTCAATTACGATTTTCAGAATTATTATAATAAAAAAAAATCAGCCTTTTATGTTGTTGCATTCTCTTTAGCCGACAATCGATGATGTAGCTTGTCGAAACTCGTGTATAATTACCATGTCAGACTACACATATTTAATTTTTTTTTCACGTCAAAGTACCAAATCTAAATAATAAACCTTATAGGTTATATTCAATGTAGGATGTGTAGACATTAGTGTTCATATCGTGACCTTGCAACACTTCCTCGTCGTAGAACTTTCAAAACTTGAATACTCGTTAAAAGAAGCTGACACATTACTACCTTTGGCGGCTAAGGTCAACATTTTTCTATGGAGAATGAGTTAATTGAGAATTCATGGTCTCCATTTATGTATGGTTCTTCGGTAATTTGAGGCTTTTTTTACGCAAATGAAGAAAACGTAACAAGTATACACGAGCTCCGACAAACCACATCATCGATTGTCGGTCGAATGAAAAAAAATGTGCAACAACATGAAATGTTGGGTTTTTTTTTATAATAATTCTAAAAATCGTAATTAAATTGATACTAAAACTAAATGTGATGAATTTATTTAGAATTACCACAAGAAATTCATAAATTAACCACTTGGTAATAACAATTTACTATTGTGACATGCCAAATTAATTGATTAAGAAGATATTTTAATAAATATGCTTAAGAGAAATATGTTGAAAAATTAATTGATATATAAAAGAAGAAATTAAATATCGGATGTTCAAACTTCAAACAAAATTAATTCACTATAATAACACTTAGACAAACTCACATGCACTTGTGAGCTATTGAATAAAGTTAGGAACAAACCGGAAAAATGTCTCTATCATAAGATATTTTTATCAATAATATATCTATTCGCACTTAATCTAATATTAACATTTAATTATTTAATATCCGTAAATCTGCAGCTATTACTAGACAAATTCTTTTATGCAATTAAGTGGGTATACACATTTCTTTTTTCGCTTTTTTTTTAGACACAACTAGTGATGTTAAACAAATCGAGCGGCTCGTGAGCTCGACTCGATAAGGCTCGAACTCGACTCGACTCATTCGTTAAATAGGTCGAGCTTGAGCTCATTAGATACTCAATTTACTAAAAAGTTGATTCGAGCTCGATTCGTTAGGCTCAATATTTTTTTTTCTTTTAATTTCATTTAGGCTCGTTAGATACGTTAATGAGTCGAAACGGACTTCTTTTGTTAGCTCGTCGTGAATGTTATCGAGCCGATCTCGGCTCAGCTCGATAAACTCGAACTTCAAGTAATCGACTTGACTCGAATAACAAGGGCATGCATGTTAGAGTAAAAAAAAAAGTGGTCGTACGTAGTTTTTGCTATGTTATTGTGGATTGATTAATTAAATAAAGTCGAAATATAGTCATTAAATGGTGCTTTCCAACAAGTGTGATGTGATTAGGATCTCTACTGAATTACAACGTGGTCAACCAATTTCAATGTATTGGTCAAAGCAAATCAACAATGTTTGTAACTAGTCGCACTCATGATTTTGATTTACAATTAACCTTTTTATTTTACTTATTTTGATTTACATTTAGTCTTTAATTTTCTTTTTAATCCTATATATCGAAATGTAGTGAATTGTTTTTTTCAACTAATTAAAACTTGCTTTAGCCTGGGTTCAAAAAAAATAAAATTGCTTTAACCAGTCTCATGCATGAAACGATAATTTTTTCACGAGAGTATTCCAGCTTAATGTTGAAATCAGAAACGAATTCAGGATTCGAGGTTAGGGAGACATTTTTTTTAAATGAATTAGAACACTAACAAATGTATAATTACAAATACGTTTTAAAAATAATACAGTACAAAATTGATCCCCTTTTTATCAATAATATAATCTCCAACATGAAAATATAATTATTTTGAAATTAGTTTTGCAAATAAAATACATTCAAAATAATCACTTTTATATATAAGTATCAAAATATAAAATTTAATTTGAGACGACCTTTGCAATAAATTCACCACTAAAACAACTTATTAAATCAATCTATCATTAATTTTACTTAATATAGAATTTCAAATTTTTGTGATACTCTTTTTCAAATTTGATTTTCGACAAGTGTTACAAAATTAAAATTTCAAAAGTGTATCACATGATCTCATACATAAAATAGTAAAAATAAATTTCACTGTAACTTTCAATCAGAGAACACACATATATATATATACACTAAAAATAATTGTCAAAATTGCGAGGGTATGTAATCCCTCGTTAAATGTAGAGATTTTACGAGGGAAGCAGATGGAGAGGGAAATATCGAGGGTTCAAAAATCCCTTGCAAAATAGCGAGGGAATTACAAATCCCTCGCCATTTAACGAGGGACATTGTTTTAAAAATGATAAAGGGTGAGGGATTTAATGCTCGTTGACTGGCGAGAGAATTTAATGCTCGCGGACTGACGAGGGATAAATTAAAATGCTCGGCAAAAAATAGCGAGGAAATTCTGGCAAGGAAATTCTAGCAAGGAAAATCCCTCGTTATTCATGTTAAAGAAGACTTTTCCCTCGCTAAATCCCTCTCTATTTGGATACATTTTTTTGTAGTGATATATATATGTGGTAAAAGTAGAAGACCCCAGGTTATGCAATAGACAATCCACCACCATTTGCAGCAACTAAACCAACAAGTATTTAATTAAAACACTATTATGTATAAAACAAAAAACAAAAAAGCTTCTTTTAATGTGTTACTACAAATTAAACTAGAATTTAGTTTTTGTTACGTATAGTGGAGTCCCTTGATTCAGACAGCTGTTTTCGTGTTCCAAATGGCTCTCTAAATACACACACATCTACATATATATATACACGTACAAACATGCATTTTATACAACACATCAACAAAAAAAATCTAGCAATTAAGACAAAGAGAGAGAGAATGGATATGAAGAAAATGAAGCAAATAAGGCCATACATAGCTGCAATAATCTTGCAGTTTGGTTATGCAGGTTTAGGAATAATAGCAAAATCTGCCCTCAATGAGGGAATGAGCCACTACACGTTTTCCGTCTATCGAAACGTCGTCGCTGCCCTCGCCGTTGCCCCTTTCGCCTTCGCTTTTGAGAGGTAATTAGTATATTTGTATTCTCCCAGTCCACATAAAGTGTGTCTGTTTTCTTTTTTGAAAAATATAGTCCAGCACACTTACTTTATCTTCTTTCTACTTTATTTATAAACAAACAATATTTCTTAAAATCCGTGCAAAAAAGATCGAGCACACTAAATAAATATTTTTTTAATTATTTTGATTTTAGACTTTAAGCTTATATATGAAGAGTTTATTTGTTTGTGAGCAGGAAAATCAGGCCAAGAATGACACTCACAATTCTCTACAAAATATTCATACTTGCTCTGTTGGAGTAATTACTCTCTTGCCTCTTCTTTAAAAATTTAATTTAATTTCATGAATTTATATATTTATTTATATTGAATTTTATTGTATTGTGATTGCAGGCCTGTAATTGATCAGAACTTATACTACGTGGGGTTAAAATATACATCAGCCACATTTACAGTAGCCTTGTGCAATATCCTTCCTGCCATAACCTTCTTATTAGCTTGGGCCTTGAGGTATTTAATTATTTATACAACTTAATTTTAATTTCAACTTATTTGCCTGATTATCCTCAAAAAAAAAAAAAAAAACTTATTTGCATGATTGATAGGAATGGGATTCTATATATTTTTTTTTAATGAAATCATTATAGTTAGTATAATATTTTAAAGATTTTACTTCAAAGGGAGACAAAGATCTTCATACTATAACAAATAAAAAAAAATTACAATCAAGGACGAACATTTACGATATGTTTACTTTGGGATTTAAAGTTTTAGTTCTGATTTTTAAGATCTTACACCGATTTTACTTTGGGAGTTAAAAACTGATTTTAAAAAATCACCACTACAACCCATGTAAATCCATTTTCACAATTTTAAATACAATTAACTCATTCTCCTTACACTTTAATATATTTAAATCACAATACACATATATATTTTAATCAAATTCAATAATATAGGTATAATACAACATAATTCACTCTTACACTTGATTCACATAAAGTTAAATCATCCCCTAATATAAAACCCAGGATTTAAAAATCACTTAAATTCCAAAGAAAGTCTTATGTTTGCTTTGAATTTTGGATGGTTTTGAAAACCGATTTTTGAAATTTCGATAAATAGTAATATGAGTGTTTCTTCTAGGTTTTTAGTAAGAAAAAATTTAACTTTATGTCAAATTAATGAGTATATTTAATAGGAGTGGTTTTGAGTGATTTTTTAAAATCGATTTTAAAATCTCAAAGTAAAATCGGTGTAGGAACTTAAAATTCAAAACCTGATTTTTAAAATCGAAAGTAAGTATTAGTTTCATATAAGTATGCTCACTTTCATTATTTGTATGTCCATCAAAAGTATACTTATTTACTTATATGGAAACAATCACTTTATTTTTACCTCAACAACTCCACAACAACATTACTTTATCTACTATTTTTTAAAACTTATGCCCAGTCAAAGAGGAAGTATAACATAGTGTACCCTTTTTGCAGGCTTGAAAGAGTGAAGTTAAAAAAATTAGGGAGCCAAGCAAAGATTGTGGGAACAATAGTGACTATGAGTGGAGCTATGATTATGACTCTTGTAAAAGGATCAGTTATATCATTGCCTTGGATCAAACACAACTCAAACCTTCAATCTCTTGACCATGGAAATCAACACCAAAATCCAATCAAGGGAGCCTTAATGATTGCAGCTGCTTGTTTCTGTTGGTCCATCTTTTACATTCTACAGGTGTTGTATCTATTTCACCCTACTCCAATTTCTTTTTTAATTATGTATAACAATTTATGTTGCAAAAGTGCCCGCCTTGCTAGTAGCTGGTCCATCGTTCGCCTAGCAATTTTCGATTAGACACCTTTTTATTTTGGACTTTCCGACATTGAAGTTTGATTCGAGCGATCGAGCACACTTTTTCAAGTGGAATCGACGCTCCAAGCAAAACACGTGGATTTGCCATGATGTATAATCTTTTTTGGTAACTGTATCATTTAATGAGTGAAAACTGCGTTTTTATATTTTTTATCATAATTTTATGATTTTGTTAAATTAGAGTTTAGTATTTATTGCTTGAAGTCAATCCACCCGACTATCGATTTTCGACTTCTGCAACCTTGATAACAATATGTTTTCTTAATATAGGCAATCACGTTGAAGTCGTACCCAGCCGGATTTTCCCTAACTGGACTGATATGCATGATCGGAGCGTTTCAAGGGGCTGTGCTGACACTCGCTGTCGAGAGGGGCAACACCGCGATTTGGGCGATAGGATGGAACACCAAACTTCTTGCTGCAACTTACGCTGTAATAATGATGGATTGATATAGTATAGTACAAGTAGTTTATGCTAAAACATTTATAATCGTTTTTGACCTAATTTTTGTTTGGCAGGGTGTGATTTGTTCTGGAGTTGGTTACTATGTTTCAGGGGTGATAATGAATGAGAAAGGGCCTGTTTTTGTTACTGCATTTAATCCTCTGAACATGGTCATCGTTGCTGTCCTGAGTTCTTTCGTCCTCGCTGAGCAATTGAACATCGGGAAGTAAGTACCGAAACCTTATTTCATCGGTTAGAGATTTTCAAAACCGAGCCCAGCAAAACTGCTGGTTCCGTTGTGCACCTGTCTCATATATACACACACACACATACATACATATAAAATAAATGCTAAAACATACATACAACTGGTGCAGGGTAGCAGGAAGCATGGTGATTGTTGTTGGATTGTATCTAGTGATATGGGGCAAGAGTAAGGATGAGAGTGAACCTATCCATCCCGAAATAGAAGTGATCGATAAAAAAAAGACATCAAACAATACTCCTTTGAAGGCCTCGGAGAACGGTCATCCAGACGTCTCCAACGCAACATGTGGTGATGGTGTTGTGTATGAAGCCAAGTTTTGTAACGCAGTGTAAGCAGAATCAAATTAGAGTACGGAAATAAAATAAGTAGAGTACGAATACGTAAGCAGCATTTCATGTGTTTCGATTCTGCCAGCACTGAATTTTCCAAATCAGCAGCATGTAATATATAGGTCAATAATTTGCATCCTTATCAGGATGATGAGACCAAAAAGAGTATATTGAAAGTTATTTCAACCTATGTAGTAGCATCATAGATAGGAAACAAGAAATATTAAATAAATAAAAAACAAGTTTCGCATCAACATACAAATCAGAATGATGCCCAACCAAATCTAGTGTTCCAAAAGGCAATCGGTTTTCTACTGTCATGTTTGACTAGCTAGGCGAACAACAGTTATCAACAAACCTTGAGAAATGACGGATCAAGATTGAACGATCAGATCATCTTTTCCATAAATACGTTGAAGTTCACGGGTTGCGGCTTGGTATGATGCTGAAATGAAAGCACACACCATAATGAATATAATGA
Organism: Galeopsis tetrahit; assembly: GCA_963675135.1. Classification (NCBI taxonomy): domain Eukaryota; kingdom Viridiplantae; phylum Streptophyta; class Magnoliopsida; order Lamiales; family Lamiaceae; genus Galeopsis; species Galeopsis tetrahit. The sequence continues at coordinate 832,589 of OY776134.1, forward strand.
GTTAAAAAGTAAGAAAATGAAAACAGTGCTGTTTTCTGTCACGAGATTGTCCAATTTTGGCCCCATACTGTCCAAATTTAGCACCAAACTAAATCCTCACATTACATTCGTGTGACATAAAACAACATTTTTTTTTTCAATTTTCCAGCAAAAATATGCTTATCATTTGACTTCAAAAAAAAAAAAAAATGCTTATCATTTGGAGGGATGGAATGGAATCATTAACAAACTAACCTTTCCAAGCATTGAAATTTTTTTGATTGACTGGAGATCCCGTTACATTTTGCATCACATCAAAGAGCATTTCCTGAGGGGTGCTCTTCAGTTCTTGGACCACAGCATAAATTGTCTTCCCATTCTCAAAGTAAATATGGTTGTTCGGGTGTTTGGTTTTGCACCCAGCATGACGCTCAAACTCATAAGCATTGATAACCTGCAGAGAATAAGTTGAGATATAATACTTAACAGGAGAGCTCATTTTCTGAGTGATAACATTGAAGAAACAGACCTTTGAAAGCTTGCAATCCTGGCAGCTACACATGTAACCAGTCCCTTTTACCACTCCTCTAAGATTTTTCTGCAAACATAAATAGTTAAATACTCCCTAGTAAACATTAAGAGAGAGAGAGATAGATAGAATGGAAAGCAAAATAATCTGACTTTACCTCTCTTGACCAAGAAACGTACTTCACTGGAACCCCATCAAGTATGCCAGTGGACAATAAGCTTTTGACATTAGAAGGAAAGTTATTCGATGGTCCTTTTTTCGTCTTCTGATCCTTGTTCTTCGATGCTCCATCTGCCTTTGAAGAGGATGTTGAGATAACAGTAGTCTCTTTCTGTCCCAATGCCCCTGAAGATTGAGCTGAGGATTGATTTAGCCGAAAATCGTAGCTGCTTATGAGCCTTCCAGAGTGATCCCTCTCCTCAACATTATTCTGAAAGCCTCCAAAAGATATGGTAGTTTCCTCACCCTTCTCAGAGTTATCCACCATGGACAGAATGCTGGAATTCTCCTTATTGTAGAGAGCTCCTAATGATACAACAGTAGCATCCTGCTGGCTACAGAAAGCAATATTCGTGTCTCCCTTATTAGGGCCTGCAGAAATGAATGTCTCATGACTCTCATTCACTTTACTATAGAAAGGGTCCATTGCAAAAAAATTCTCATTGCCCCTACTGTATGTAGGGCAAATCGATGTGAAATTGCCAATTTCCTGCTCTCCGACAGGGTTAATATTGTAATTCCCTCTGTTGAAGGCCTGCCCAATAGATAATACATTGTTATCCATCCCATTATAATACTGATTGTTAAGCATAAAATTGCTATCTCTCTTGCTGGAGGATTGTGCAACTGAATCAAAGCTCTTGTCGATCACTGAAATACTATTTCCTTCTGCATTATAAGTCGGTCCAGGAAACATGCTATTACAAGCCCTCTGAAATGTAGTACTCATTGCTTCATTATTCCCCACAAACTCAGACAAGCAATTCTCTGAGATTCGTACCTCGTTCACTTTCACCTTTCTATGTCCATTATTCAGAGGCAAAGGGTCTTCTACTGAATGAGACATGGTTAAACAAATAGATGGATCATTTGCGAACAGATTCTCAAAGCTTTTCTTTTCCATATTCATGGAAGCAGAAATAATGGGAGGAATATCCTTATCAGAAAGATTTAAACCCTGCACGGGCTTGGAGCCAAACAGGCTTGGGGTTGGACCTTCTGTCTGAAAAATGGAGCTATTGTGCCATAAAGGATTTTCCATAACTGCAGGTGCTGAAGCTTCTTTAACAGATTCTACTGCTTGCTTCTTGTTGAGAAATAATTCTTGTTCAGAAGGACCCATAAACCACGGATGAGCACGCTTTTGATGAATTCTTGTCGAATTCAAATTGTCATAACATATCTCTCCATTAGCCACAGAGCCAGAGCCATTCGGCAACCAAACGCTGTTGTTCTGAAAAGACTGAAAAACACATGTGAGTGACACATAAGGAAATACAACACCAGTATTGGTTTTGTTGAATTCATTAACGTAAGAATTAACACGTACGCACGTAGGCAATAAAAACACAGTTGATAGATACAGAAATACATAACAAACTCAAAGAGGAACACAACTCATACAACGGTAAGACAAGCTGGCAACACAAAGGTTTATCACTAAATATAAACAAATCGCAACAGAAAAGAAAAACTCAGTTAGATCCGAAAGTGTACATTTCCATAAAAGGAATTCATACATCATTAAATTAATGCTAATGTATCCTGGACAAGAAATTGAGTTAAATTTGGGTTATAAAGGAAGACAATGAGGAGGCAATGACAGAGGTAAAGGAGAAAATACAACAGCAATGATTTTTCTTAATAACTCAACATGCACACGTTGGAAAGCAGATTAATGTACATTAAGTAAGAAAAGAAGAAAGGAAAGATGATAGATTATGTTTCTGATGTGTCTTAAAAGATAATGGATGATGGTTCTGAAGCAAGTTAAAAGATAATGGAGGATGTTTCTGAAACAATTTTTTTTCCAGATCTTAGCATGCTTGAGGATAACATATCCTTTAGCAGTATTCATATCATTTACTTATCAAATGCACTATTTTTGACTGAATTTTCGGCATTCTGAATTTATATATAACCCTAACAGTCATGAGCACTACAGTCCACATATGTTACTAAGTAAATGATATGAAACATATCAGCAGTGCTTTGAATGGTACTGAGATAGAGTTCAGGCCCATAACAAAGTCAATTAGAATGTCTAGACAGAAATTTTTTGTTTATATTCTCGTCGTGATCAATGAATACTAAAGGAAAACTATCTTCCTTGAAGAAATTTTTCTTAACTTGGAGAAAATAACAAGAAGGTTAACCAGGAGTTAAGATGGAGGAATCAAAACCACAAAATAAACAATCTAATTACCCTGTAATACATTAATATGGCATGCAGAGAAAAGTACAACTGTGCTTTACGACAATAATGTCAATGACTCAGTGAAAACCATAAGGAGTTGATTAATGTGAGTACCACGATGCTGTAAGGGAGATATCAACCGAAAAATAAAAAATATATGGTAGAAAGCAGTTTTAGTAAGGTCATAATTTTAGAATTTTCGAAAGGTTGTAAATTAAGGTTTACCTTAGATATATCTATGTGGGTAGTTTAGTATTCTACCATCAGATATTCGAAGATAACCCGTGCAATGTGATCAAACATCTTTTTTGCTTATTAGGAAGGTAATTGAATGTCTGCATCTAATAATAGCTATTGCACATTTTCTTATTTAATTCTATATGCCACGTGAATGTTGTGGTAGCAAGCCCAACACGGATATTCTATCAGTGATGATTAATGATGAGAAAACACAATCTGAGAGAAATGCTACTCCACATAAGCATAAAAAAGCAGAAAGAAATGAAACAAGAAATTATCAAAAGAATCTTTTGCAAGATCCGATCATGTTCATCAAAATCAAATCATTACGAATCAGTGCTTGTCTGTCTAAAATACCACCATCTGTAGCTCAAAAAAAGAAAAGAGATCAAATATCTATCGATTTGTGGTAAACCGCATATTAATCCACATGCTAATTAATTAATGGATGCTAAGGATGGGAAGTTAATGATATAAATCAGACCAGAGAACCTCACTATAGCTTGAAACAGATTTTCTAGAATTTTACTTGATTTGTGTTACATTTGCATCCCTTATGTTTTCTTATCATCATCGTTGACACAATTGACAGAGTACTTCCACACATATACATGGATAACAGACTTCTCAATTATGAAATGGAATAACATCTACACTCAGCAGCATGTGGCTGTATACAGATCAATATCTACGTACGATACATGCATGCATATACACAGGCTAGTAGGTTTTATAATATATCACACTGCTCAAGCAGAGTACTTCATTGAACTATCAAAGTATCAACACAAGAGAACATTGAAGTAAAACTTCCCCATAACATACTGCTATATTAAGTCAAAGAAGTCTAAAGTGCAATCTCAAGAACAAACCTTGTTCAAGCATTTCAAATTCGCCAATCTAAACACTAAATACATATAAAGGACACACAAGTACATGCTTATATGCTCACTCATACAGGACACACAAGTACAAGCTTATATACTCACACATAGACAACAACAACCCTTCAGCAGAAAAAAATATATCAATACCAAGAGTAGAGATACATGCTTATATACTCACATCCTATGGTAAAAAAAGCAACATGATACATTTTCAGAAACTCAATTCGATTCGCAAGTGAAGGTTGAATAACCATAGAATAACACATCTCAATACCAAGAATAGAGATACATTTGAGTACTAAATCATCCTTACCAATATAAAAGAGCAATTTTCATACAAAACAAGAAAGCCAACCACTCAAAAAAAATTAAACAAATTTTAAATCAGTCCAGAAAAATCATTCAATCTTTACCATTTTAAAAACCTTCAGCTTCAAACGGTGAAATCTCAGCTCACTGATGAACCCCCACTGCCGAAGAAAAAATCTAAAATAAATTCACCGTCTCCTCCACTTTATCTCATCTCCGGCTGGACATGCAATAACAAAACTTATGTCAGAAAATTATGCGCTTTATTTAAAATCCAACTAAGAAACGAGAATCAAACATCAGAGCATTCAAAAACTCCATCAAATCAACATCTGTTTCAATCTAGAAAATTCAGTCTCATAACACCATTTCCATAAACCCTCCCAAGCATATCAAACACAATCTACACACATACATTGACAACATTTACATGCCATGAATGAAAAATGAGTCCGAAATCACACGAAAGAATCCATAACCCTAAGGAAAAAGGAACAGCAATCACAAGCAATTAACGAGTATCATTCAATTCAATTTTTGCTCGGACAAGAGTTTTTACCCTCTCCAGAGAACTAATTCCCGATGATCGGCAGACAGATTTCCCGGCGAGGCCACACCGGAGAAGAAAACGAAGCGTTTTGGGGGTGTTTTTAAGTAACAATATTTTATTGTAAAAATATTCCCAAAAGTGCGAAATAGAGCACACTGTGCTCTGAGAAAGTGAGCGAGGCTTTAAACTGAGACGATGGTTTCAGTGCGACGCGGACCACCGAATCACGCCCTGCTTTTTCGCCACGTGGCATAGAGGCGTAAAAATCAACGATCAGAAATCATTTCAGAGAGAAAATCCGCTGCACACGCACCCCAAGAACAGCTGGGCACTATATTTTCCTGTAGCCAATCATTAGTTGACATGTCAGATTTGATGCTGTTTGGTAACGTTGATGTGACGCAGGGGATTATTTCCTTCCTAATAAACGCGCAATGGGAATCAAAAGAGATTACAGATAAGAATGAATTAATTAAGGTTAAGAATTATATAAATTTTCTGCCTTTTTCTTTTTCGGAAATGAAAGATTTTACGTTACATTTATCAGATTTGCTTGAATTTTTTTTAAAAAAAATTAAATAGCAAATGCAGTAACACTTTTTAGTTTAAAAATAATATTTTCCTCTATTGGATTTGAAAGTTATCCATAAGGTCATAAATTTTGGGTACGAAAATTAAGAAATATGATAAAATAAATAGATATATTAGAGTTATGTGATTGAAAAAGAGAATAATATAATGAAATGTGAGATGTATAGTTTATAAAAAATAGAATGAGTAGTTTTCATTAAAATAGACAAAAAAATTAAAAATTGGATAATTTTTCACTTGTATAAAGTAGATAAAATAGAGTAAAGTTAAAATAGTATGGGCATTAATTACTTCATCCGTTCAAATTTATTATTTTTATTTCTCCAATAAAAAAATTAAATGAAAATTACTTTATGTATAAAGTAGATATATTAAAGTTATGATGTGGTATTAAAGTAGATATATAAAAATGATTGTTTATGAATAAGCATCATATTAAAAATATATGTCATTCTAAACTTATGCACACATGACACATATTAAGAAAATAATTGACCTCTCATTTTACCCTTAATCAATGCTTATAATTTTCATTAAAAAAATACATGTATGTAAATATTTATTGATTTTAAGGATAAATTTGGAATAAATGTAATTAATTTGCATTGAAAAGTGTAAAACGATTTGATGTAAATAAGAAATGATTTGAAGGTGAAGATAAATTAATGTGAATAATATTATTTTTTTAAAATAGAATAAAAATAACAAAATCAGCGGAAAAACATCAAACAATTCATGCTTTTAATCAACGAAAAGAAAAACGAGTATATTAATTTGACTAAGATTTTTTATTAAAGAAGCAAAATAAAAATAATAAAATTGAACAAATTTAAAATGTGAAAATAGTAGTAAAATTTAGCCAACTGAGTAATTTTTTTAATGTGAATAATATTATTTTTAAAAAATAGAATAAAAATAATGAAATTAAACAATAAAAAAAATTGAATATTAATTTGACTAAGAGATTTTTTTTAAAGAAGAAAAATCAAAATAATAAAATTGAACAAATTTAAAATGTAAAAAATAATAAAATTTAGCCAACTGAGTAATTTTTTCCCGTCACATAAAACACATTTAATTAGAGGTCTAACTAGAAAATTTCTTTTAATTTTACTTTTATAATACATAGTGGTGGAGAGAGAACATTTCATTTTACGTCCGGTAATTTAGGCCTAATCCAATTTATATCCTTTAAGTTTTTACTTTTTCGATTTACGTCCTTTATTGTCCAATTTACATCCGTTTCACCGGAAAATTTTAAAACTCACCGAATTGGGAGGAATAAATTGAAATCCGACCAAATAGTCCAATTTAGGTTCTTTAACTTTTTGAAAATTAATAATTAAAATATTAAAAAAATCCCATTAAAGATTTAAAAAATCTAAAAATAACATTAAAAATCCAAAAATCTCATTATAATTAAAAAAACTATAAAATGTGTAAAATAAAATTCAAAACATCTTACTAAAATTTCTAAAAATCTCATTAAAAATTATAAAATGTGTAAAATAAAATTCAAAACATCTCACTAAAATTTCTAAAAATCTCATTAAAAATTATAAAATGTGTAAAATAAAAATAAAAAATTATAAAATTTTGTAAATACTAAAAATTAAAAATTCTACAATTCAAAAAATCGGAAAATGTGTAATTTCAAAATTAAGAAATTCAAAATCTCATTAAAATTTCTAAAAACTCTAAAAATCTCTTTAATTTAATTAAAAAAATGTGTAGATTAAAAATTAGTAATTTTAAAAATCTAATAAGAATAATAAAAATTATTAATATTTCATTAAAATCAAAATTGATTCGGATTCGTCCGTTATTAAAGTTTTGCTCGAACTCCTAAAAATTCTGGTTCCCACGAGATTTTTCAACTCACCGTCGAGGTTGAGTGGAAGTTCCACACCTAGATCGATTGTGGAACCGTCCCAAATTCATTTCCATGAGATTTTTAAAATCGATGAATTTTTTTATTTTAAACACTTTTTTAAATTTTAATTTATAGATTTTTTATTTTTATGAGATTTTTAGAAAAAAAAATATTTTTAATTTACACATTTTTTAGATTTTTAGAATTGTAGAATTTATAATTTTTTTAGAAATTTTTATATTTTTTTCACAATTTATAAATTTTAATGAGACATTTTAATGATATTTTCAGAATTTTTTAATTATTAATTTATAATTTTCAAACATAAAGGATGTAAATTGGACTATTTCACCGGAATTTCAATTTTTCGACGAGAAGGATATAAATTGGATAGAAACACGTAAATTGGACACCCTATAACGTAAATTGAAAAAATGAAAACTTAAAAGATATATATTAGATTAGGCCTAAGTTACAGGACGTAAAATGAAATTTTCTCTGGTGAAGAAGTTAAAAATATTTATTAAAATTGACAATAGGATAATTTTGTAATTATATGGATTTGGTTTCTCATTGAGGTGGGACACGTGTTTTATAAAAATGGTAGATAAAATTGATAAAGTAAGAGTATTATTGAGTCAATTGTAAATAAAATGATTGTTTGTAAATAAAGTTAATGTCAATTTGAGTAAAAAAAAAATTAAAGTAATTTTGAGTAGTTAAGTGATTGCTGAATTGAGTGAAGATTTTTATAAAATATATAGGACTATATTTTGTAGACCTATAATATAAGACAAATGAAACTATATCTTGTACATGGAGAGAGTATAATAATTTTTTAGGGCGTTTTTTTTCTTAAAATAAAAAATCTCATGATTAAATTAATTTGTAAAAGTATCTAAACATTAATGACTCTTACGCCATGATTGATTGTATGATTGAATGAATGAAATGAATTTGATTCGAGGATGGATGGAATGAATGTTTTACATAAAAATAAATTTTTATAATTGGTATATCGTGGAATATGGGAATGAGATGTAATATTGTAAAAATTTATTTTAAATTATTATTAATGAATGTTGTTAAAAATATATTATTATTTTTTAAAATTAATAATATTATTATTGATTATTGTTAAAAATATATTAGTATTATTATTAATTGTTTATTAATTATTATTGATAGAAGAGTTATTATTATTATTAATATATGGTAGGACTGTTGTGTACTCAAGTACATAGTGTACTTGAGTCCAAGTATATAGGATACATATATAGGATAAATCATGGGTACATATGATAATTAACGCATAATCTAATAAAAGTCTAGTGTAATAAAAGTGCAAGTAGTAAATGATTCATGTATTTAACAACACCAAAATACACAATCGCAAGTATACGGTGTATATTGTAGTGTGATAAGTACAAAGTCGATCCCACATGGAGGTGTAGTGTAAAAGTGTATTTTGTCGATGACTTGAACGAATTTTAGTCACTAAATTTTTGACTAACTACTTCCCCTCAAGCATAAGGGATCGTAGTAGTATATACGTAAGTATTTCGACCAAGTAGTATCGAACCACGGGAGGTAGACTAGTGCAATGGATCCCTAAAGTTGTACGTCGTTATAACTAATGTAGCTACGTTTTCGGGTTTTGAATGCAAAACTAAAGCTAAACAATAATCTAAAGACAATAAATTAAACTAAACACAATCTAAAGGCTAACAAGTAATCAAACTACTAAATCACAAAACAAGAAATTGACAAGCAAGACAAAGAACAACCACGAATTAGATTCGAAGAAGTGCAAGTGTGTGAATGCTTCGGATGTTCTCTACCTAGTGAAATCGAGTGGAATTGTTTATACCATTTTTATGCTTCAATTTGAATTTGCTAAGAGCATCAAGATGCTAGGATGAAAATCGTTTCCCTTCGGGTACTATAGCCTTACGTCTAAGGTGTTCCCAAACCCGGTAATAAGACATCTTCCTAATCCTCATCAACTACACAAATAACCATTCAAGTACTTAATGTCTCCTAATGGGGGTTCTAATACGATTAACTCTCTCTCGACGAATTAAAAGTATAATAAACACATTTGTATACCAACAACTCACACCATAAATTTAAACATGTTCATGTAACTCTCGTCTACGCTAAACATGCCTCAAAATACGGATTAATAGAAGCTAATACACAAAGCACCAATAAAACCCAATAAGAGAAGCAACAATCCAAATATTAACAATAATCAAAGCATAAACAATTCACACATTCAATATTCACATGATTTCAAACAACCAAAGCATAAAAAACTTAGCCCATGGTGTTTTGAGAAACACCCATGGCCAAAACAACACAAGAAATAGAAATAAACAAGAAATTTACCAAACAAAGCTTAAATAAAAGAAAAATGTCACCTTAAAAGTCTTGTAATTCCTTCATTCTTACATGAAAATAAAATACCCAAAATGATTCTAAACTAAGAAAGCACAAAAACTATTTAATGGTGTTTGAGGAGAGAAGCTCCTCAAACCTAAGCTAGCTAATTGCTCCTCCCTTTATCACATTTTGTATGAAGTTGAGCTAGGGTTTGAGTGTGTGAAAATGAGGCTCAAAAACCCCCTAAATAATCTGATTTGGGGAGGTATTTATAGTTGGGAAGAGTGTTGGAGACGAAATTTGCACTTAGACCCTTGAAATCCTTTAAAATTCTCGATTTTTCGCGCAGAAACGGGTTCAAACGGTCGACAGAGTGACCTCAAACGGTCAACCGAGTGAGATGGAAGTCCAGAAAATGCTCTGGAAGCAGATTTCACTCGGTCAACCGAGTGGGTTGACTCGGCTGCCCGAGTGGATTCTGCTGCAATTCTGTATTTTATCGTTTCGATCATATCTTGAGCTTTCGACCTCCGATTGACTTGATTCTTTTTTTCATTTCACTCATTTTTTCGAGACGCATCCAATGGTTCAATTATCTTCTTGACTTCATGAATTCTCAGACACATATTTTGCTTCCAAATAAATTCAATTTACCTAAAAAATAGCAAAACACATACCTTTCTCATTTCAAGTGCAATTAGTCAATTTAGTGTGAATAATGCAACAAAACCCTCAAAATTATGTAAAATAAACACATAGATTTCAAGCAATTTTCACACTAATCAGTCGATTGAATTCTAAATAGACGGTGATCGAAAGTTTTAAGTGATGAAATTACCCCTAATTATCTACCAAAATGTCACAAGTAAACAATAGAGAGTAATAAAGAAAATCGATCAAGTGTGCTCATGCGAATCACGAAAACGAGAGAAATACGAGTAAAACTCAAATAAGAGAAAATAGGTTCCAAGACACATGCAATACTAGTGAATCCATTTATGATTAACAATCTACTCAAGTGGTGTTGTGTTTTTCTATAAGATTGGTAAAAAAATAATTAGTTAAAAGTATTTTAAATCCAATTAACCAAGGGAAATACAATTCAATCTAGTATCTCTACCTAAACTGCATCATAAAACCCAATTAAGCCCCTAAGACCATCACACATCCTCATAATCATTGATCATCTCTCAATTTCACAATAAAATCAGGTAAAATGCTTGCAATTAATCAATCAAAATAGATTTCTCAATCCAATTTCAATTAATTAAGATCAACACATTACTATTGTACACTAATGACATGTTTTGCAATTAAAACCAAGCATTCAAATTGAATTAAGCCACACAAACACCAATTAAGCAAAATACTAATTCATAAAATTCATCAAAAGTATTTACAAGGCCCTACAACCAAAAGTGTTCTAGCCAACAATCAACATAATATAATTAACACAAACTAATGAAATAAGTAAATAAAAAGTAAGAGAAAGAGAAAGCTTAGTCTAATGGACGGTAGGTAATGAAATTTCAAAGCTCTTGATGCCTTTCTTGCTTGATTTGATGGAGAATTGAAGAAATTGATGATGATTACCTCCAAGTGTGTGTAAATATGTGTAAGAGACTAAGAGTTCTTGAGGAAGGGGGTAATGTGTTTGAAATTCAAGAAAATAGGTATTTATAGTGGTGGGGTAGGGTTTGGGGGTAAGATTTGCAACTAAGTCCCTAAAAAAAGACGAAAATACACAAAATACCCCGAAACAGAGGCCACTCGGCCGAGTTGAGGGATGATTTTGTGAGTTGCAGGTTGGTCACGGACTCGGCCGTTTCTGAACACTCGACCGTTTTGATTTTTCACTTCCACTCGGCCGGGGGCCAAGTCATCTCTAATTTCCAAAGTTGCAGGTTGAAGCTTCCACTCGGCCGATTCTGAACACTCGGCCGTTTTGCCCTTTTTCTCCTACTCGGCCGAGTCATCTCCAAATTCCCAAGGTTTCAGGTTGAAGCTTTACTCGGCCGTTTTTCCATTTTTACTCCCACTCGGCCGAGTGGAATGACTCGACCGAGTCACCTCTAATTGCACCTCAAACTTGTTTTGTGTGTAACTTTCGACTCCGACCTCCAATTGACTCGATTCTTCCTTCCCTTTCACTTCATTTTTCGAGCCGGATCCAATGGTGCACTCCTCTCTTTGGTCCAATGACTTTTGGTAGGTATTTTGCTCCCAAAATCCTTCATTTTTTCTACAAAATCGACAAAACACCACCTTTATCTTATTTCGACTAAAACAATCATAATCAACCCATAAATCAATGAAATCACACTAAAAACGAGCTTCACATGTGCATAAAAAATGTGTAAATTCCACCCGAATCAGTAAATAATAAAATTTGTAAAATTAATATCAATTTTTTTTTTTAAAAAAAAAAATTTAACACCAATATTTTTATACATTATAAAGGTGAAAGTACTAATAATATCATTAATAGTAATAAAAGTGCAAGTAAAAAATAATAAAATGTGTAAAATTAATAATAATTTAAAAAAAAATTTAGCACTAATTTTTCTAGATTATGAAAGTGCAAGTACAAATAAACAAAAGGAGTATCATTAACATACACTTTTCAGTTATAATATCATACACTTTTCAGTTATAATAATACTCCGTATACATTTTTCATTAATATATAACTTACATTTTTCATTAATAAAATATACACTTTTCAATTATAATAATTTACACTTTTCATTAATATAACATACACTTTTCACTTATAATATCATATACTTTTCAGTTATAATAACTTACCCTTTTCATTAATACCGTCCCCGTTCCATTTTTAATTTAAAGTTTTTGATTTTATTTTTTCTAACATTCGGACTCGATAAATAGATCAAAAAACCGTCCTGATCGAAAAAAGCGAATCACCACAAATTTGTTATCGACAAAGTGGGATAGCTCAAGTGGTTAGAGCACCACTACCTAGGCCTTAGGTCCTGGATTCGAGTCATGGGGAGGGGAAAAAGGGATGGGTATTTAACTTGTAACAAAAAAAAAACCACAAATTTGTTATCAATTGTCATCCATTTGAGGCACGATCTTACGAAAAAAGCATTTGTCCTTGTAATTCAATTCAAGATTATATTTTCTACAAAGGTTGTTAAATGGGATATTACGAGATCGAGACAATTTGAGGGTTTTATACTGCTAAATGAGTAAATGCATACATGTGTACACACAAGTATTTGTGTACGTAATGCAATTTTAGAGTATTAATATTTGGCAAAAACTTTTGAGACCGTCTCACGAAGGATCCTTTTAATTCATATTTTCAAATTTTGGATAGAATAATTCTTTTTTTTTTTAGACTTTTTGTTTGTAAAAAAAATGATAGCATTTAATTAAAAAGTGAATAAAAAAAATGATAGCATTTAATTAAAAAGTGATAATGTTTTTAACAAAATTGACTATCACACTTAAGGAAGATACGTCTCACGAATTTCATTTCATGAGACAGTCTCACCCAATACCCGCCCATATTTTCTTTACACTCTTCAGTTGAAAAAAAAATAAAAAAATAGACTCGATTCAAAGGACTAAAAAATTGATGAGGACACGATTTTATTTGTGCTACTCATATTACACATGTTAAAATACTACGAATATACGATATTTACCATTTATTTTTATATATTAACACTATTTTTTTTAATTACTACATATGCAAAAATTTCAACATATATATTGAAATGAATAACTTAGGCTGTAAAGGGCATGTAACATTTTTGCACTATATAAGCTCACTTAGGGGTGTTTGCAATTGATTTGCAAACTCAATTGGTGGGAGCAGAATCACTTTTTTTAAAGCTGCCCACTCACAACTTTAACTTATGAGAAGTATTTTTAAGCTATGAGTAGAATTTGTAAACACCCCCCTTAAACGGAATAAGAACACAACTCCACTTTTATGCACAACACCCAATACACTCGCCCTCCAATTTGAATATTACTCTCATTCCATTGTTCTTCATTTGTTTTTCTTGCCTTGATCATCTTTATCACTCTTTAATTCACATAAAATTCATACAAATATATTATATTAGTATTCCTTTGAAAAAGTCCACATCCACATCATCACCTAAAAACACATACAACAAGGTGTAATGTTACGTACTGTACTAATTCTTCATCTGTAGGAAAGTAGACATTGTTTTCAACATATTCATGCAAATAGTCGGGACTTATGAGTATGCTAATCTTTAGATTTCAAGTTCGAAAATTACTAAAGTGCAAACAATTTTTAAATGGTCAAGTCCATATAAAGTTCAAAACTCTAACTTTAAACGGGGCACCAAATGGACAGTGAGATTGATTCCTCGAATTAGTCGATTTTTGGGTCGGATACCAATTGATGAGCAGGCCCTCGAGATGGGGAGGCATTCTACACAAATAAATTGACAACTGCACATCAGAAAACGATTGATGAGATTTAAAGATGAAAGGGTACCAACACCTAAAAAAAATTGCATCTAATTCGAAGTTGCATGTATCTAAAAATGTGAAAATTGAATCACAACTACAGATCTACGGGTATCTACCTTGACGTGAATCAAGCCAAACAGATTCACAAATATATCGAAAACTGCATATGCGTATGTATCTAAAAATATGATAATTGAAGTTTATGGAGTAACTTTTTTATTAAATGGTGTTTATCGATCAATTATTTTTGTGCTTAATTTCTACGTGAAAGCGTGTTATTATTGACCATGATAATGTGTCTTAGACATTGTTAATTTAGGTGAGATTGCGAGAATTATCTTGTTAATTGAATATAAAAATACAACTCAATTTATTATGAGCTCAAGAGATGATTAATTATTGAGAGGGAGAACGATTCCTTGGACTAATATAATTTAGGTGGCATGATATTTGTTAAATAGAAATACAAACTTATATTGTGTTTTTTTTTGGAATGATTAAATTAAGAGATTAATTTTTTGTAGTGATCAATTTGATAAGAACAAATTTAATTGTCATTTAAATGAGTTATTAGCGAAAGATAAATATATAGATAATACAAATGCCTTATAATACATCTTCCTCTTAATTAAGTTTATGCAAATTTTTTTTATAGTATTTCATGAATATAATTTTGATCGAATTTAATTATTGTTCTTTAGTTGTTGAAAAGTAAACAATTTAGAGTAATACATCGTTCAAATTTTGATCACAATATTATGAAATTAATATATATAATTAATTTTTCACCTCTCTATACGTTCAAATTTTTAAATAAAACTAAATTCTTTTGTGATATTACGGCATGATTGGTACGATGGAATGAAAAATATGGCTGAATGGAATAATTGTTATGATTGATATGAACAAGGAATGAAAAATTAATGTTGAGTAAAAAATTACCTAAATTATTACCTAAATTATTATTATTGTTAATTTTGTTGTTGGGATGGTTTGTTATTATTACTATTTATTATTTAAAAATTATTATTATTATTAAATATTATATTATTATATATTAATATAAATATATAAAAAATATTATTGTTAAGTGTTTAAATTACTATTATCAAATAATAATTTTTTTTAATTTAACAGCGCGTATTATTAATATTTTTATAACTATTATATATTAATGTATATTTAATTATTATTTCATTTTTAAATCTATTATTTTTATTATTGATTTTCAAATTTTTATTATTGATAATAAATTATTATTTATTTAATAGTCTTAATATTAAATATTATTTTTTTAAAATTATTATTGAAAGTAAAAAATAATATGTAAAATGAAAATAAATAATATTAATATTTTATATAATAATAATAATAGTAATAGTAATAATAATAATAATAATAATATACGAATCATGTTATTTGGAATGAATTATTCCTAATAAATAAATATAAGGCATTTGTATTATCTATATATTCAATCATTTTACCAAAAAGTGCAACACCATTTTACCAAAAAGTGTAAGTCATGAAAAAGTGCAAGTCAGTACAACTGAAAAGTGCAATATGGACTAGAGTGCACAACAGATCAACCCAACTTTTAAATAAAACGAATTCAATCACAATCTATTTAGAAATAATACTCCCTCCGTCCCGTGATTACTTGCACACTTTTCTTATTGGGACGTCCCAAAATTACTTGCACACTCTTAATATCGAAATACCCCACAAATTAAAATTAATAACCTCACAACATCATTTTATTTTCAAATTTGCCACTCCTTTTTTTCATACATTTCACTTTACACATCATCAAATTACCTAAAATATCCCATTTATCTTACATCATCAACCACTAAATCCATTTTTTTTAAACAACGTGCCGATCAAACTATGCAAGTAATTTTAGGACAGACGGTGTAATAGAAATAATAATGTAGTACCTAGCAATTAGTATAACGTATTTAAGATATAATCTAGGATTATACTACAACCGAGTAGAAAAGCTAGCTAGTTTTCCTCTAGCTTAATGAACGATCGAGGCGGCGCTATTGCCTCATCAGAATAATTAGCCAACTAATTAATTAAAGCTTCATTCAAAGAGAATGAAACCCAACAAAATCTCTCTATTTATTTACTCCTTCCATTGTGTTTGGTTATTTTTTCGGTGGGGGCAATATGTCGAGCATTTCATGTGCATGTTTTTCTGGTTTGATGTTCACACAACATAGGGCCTCTTTTGGGGATAAGGGATTCTTCATTCCCACTTCAGGTATATATATATATGTATGTACAGTCTCTAAATTCTTTCAATTTTGTTGTAGACTTCTTATTTTGTCATCGTTTGGTGTGAAGAAGTTGAGCACATGTCTTCATTTCTTGTTCTTGAGTGTGTTGTGTACTCTTGTTTCTTTTGTAAAAAAATTAATAAATATTTTTTTATTTATGAATAAAATAGATAAAGTAGAGAATAAAATAATTAAATAGAAAGAAGATAAAGTAAGTGTTATTTAGATATATTTTAAAAAAAATATGCACGCATTTACGTGGATAGTCCAAAAAGAAAAACAAACCCACTTTATTTAGACAAAGAGAGTATTATTTTCAGTGTTTGAGCATAGCCTTTTGGTTCAAGATTTTGTTACGAGTAATATACAAAAGTAACAAGGTTGTAGAAGTTAGAAATCAGTAGTTGGGGGGTTTGCACCACCTAGATTTTTAAATTTTCTTTTTATATAAACACAGTTTTCACCTCTTAAAAACATCGTACATCGTGACAAAACCATGAATATTACTTAGATCTTCCTTTTCTCTTGAAAATGTGTGTACGATTGTCAGTGGCGGATCTAGAATTTTAGATTCGGGGGTACGAAACACTTTATATCATATACTCTCTCCTATTTTTAATATAAATTATTTTGACTTTTCGTTTTCTTTGCAAAATATAAGTCGTTTTGCACTTTTCAATGCAAATTAATTGCATTTATTCCAAATTTACCCTTAAGATCAATAAATATTTACATACATGTATTTTTTTAATGAGAACTACAAGTATTGATTAAGGGTAAAATGAGAAGTTAAATATTTTCTTAATATGTGTGTATGAGCTTAGGATGACATATATTTTGAATAGGAGGGAGTAACTCGATGAAAAAAAAATACATAACTTGCAAATCAAATTATAAATACAATTGATTCGTAAAATTGTTATTTTTTTGGATGCGATACGTGGCATCATCATTGAAAATTTGTAGAAACACATTATTTTTAATAAAAGTAATCAAACAATCATTAGATACGGATCATCCACCGTTTATACTCTTTTATATATTGGTTCGACGTCATTCAGAAAGAAACTAGCTAGGTGTATCATTCAACATTTTTTTTAATTGAATTGATAGTTAGTAATAAGATTACAACTATTGTTATTATTATAAAAAAATTCACAATCGAAACAACAACTTATTAACAATTTTATCTCAATTATTTAATTTAATATATAACAATAATAATATATATAAATCCTAATTTTTTTAATTAATGTTGAAGTAGAACAATTGGGTTGGGCTCCATTTATTTTCTTATTATTAATAAATGTAAAATATTTTTATACACTAAAATTTAAAATATGTCTGCATAGCCGATTTTTTCACCAAAAGGGCTTAGAGAGGAAAATTCAAGTTGGTAAGGACCGCCTAGGCTGATTTTTGCAATAGAGAAAAAAGTAAAAGTTGTGTTCAAGTATTTGTGCAAACTCATGTTTATATTGATTGTGTTAGGCAAAAGAAGATGCTAATTTCATGCTGTACAATTGTGTAAACTGTCAATAAAACTTGTATCCTATATGGTAATGGTTTTCAATTTTCAGGAGCAAAACATGGAAAAATCAAAGCCATGGCTTCTCCAACACTAGTTTCGTCTCCCAAGAGAGAAACGGATCCCAAGAAACGGGTTGTCATAACCGGAATGGGTCTTGTTTCGGTTTTTGGCAATGATATCGATATATACTATAACAAATTGCTCGATGGTGTGAGTGGAATCGCCCCAATTGACAAATTTGACGCTTCAGGGTACCCTGTCAGGTTCGCTGGACAGATCCGTGATTTCTCTTCGGAGGGATATGTTGACGGAAAGGATGATCGTCGGCTTGATGATTGTTGGAAATATTGCTTGGTGGCTGGCAAGAGAGCCCTTGATGATGCTGGCCTTGGACAACAACTCCTTGACAATGTGAGCACTCCCTCTTCGTTTGAAAATTGCACGAAATCTCCATGTGACTTATTAAATAAAGCTAACTTTTTTTTTATTTAAAGAAATGAGTTAACAGTGTTTTAAAATTTCTTTATTTTTCGTTATGTCCTTCATAGTATAGTTTAAAGAAAAATTTCGGAAAAAATAAAATATGTGAAATGTAGAAAATAGATAATGTCGATAACTCATTTATGAGAAAAAGAGAGCTAGTTTTGTTTAATAAACCACAAGGGGATCGTGCAATTTACAAACCACGATGGAATTTTGCATAACATTTTCAAATCACGGGGTTTTTTCGTGCAATATACTCGTATTTGATGCCATTAGTCTTATTCTGATCAATTAGAGGACGTGAAGGCAATTCAAGTGTAGTTTTTAAATATTAGTTGTGTACTGTTCACTACAAGAAAATTGACTTTAATGACAGAAATTGACTTTTAGTGACTGACTCTCATTAATTCTCAATTTCCTGACACTAAATACTTCTAAAAAAAAAAGTAATAATGAGATGATTCTGTCATTAAAATTCAATTTTCTTGTAGTGGTTGTACGTATGGAAGACTTACATACGTTGTTTGGCAGATGGACAAGACGAGAATGGGAGTATTGGTGGGATCAAGCATAGGAGGTATGACAACTTACAACAACGGAGCTGAAACCTTACTTCTAAAGGGGTATAAAAAGATAACACCATTTTTCATTCCTTATACACTAATCAACATGGGGTCTGCGTTACTAGCTATAGACACGGGCTTTATGGGGCCCAATTACGCCATTGCAACAGCTTGTGCAACTTCAAATCACTGCTTCGTTGCTGCTGCAAATCATATTCGAAGAGGCGAAGCAGACGTTATGGTTGCAGGTGGGTCGGAGGCTGGTATAACTCCACTTGGGGTTGCTGGTTTCATATCATGCAGAGCCTTGTCTCAAAGAAACGACGAGCCAGAAACGGCGTCAAGGCCGTGGGACAAAAATCGTGATGGTTTCGTCATGGGTGAAGGTGCTGGTGTTCTGGTAAGTGTCACTCGTTTTGTTTTTTAGCCGTTCTTTACTTAATTATTCATACTTAAAATAGTAAAAGAACATTTTAACTTTTCTCTCAAAACATCTCAATATTACATCAAATGTCATTACTTTAAATTTATTCACACTAAAAACCAACTTTATTACTCATAATAGTAACAAACAATTCATACATTAAAATCCGTGTCTAAAAGTTATGGCCCTTAAGTAAGGAACGAAGTATAATTTTTTGACCCTCTTTTGCATTAATGCAAAATTTGTCCATGGAAGTGCACTTTTACTCTTACAAGTAGTACTTGAACATCTATTGACCGATGAAATCAACTATTTGGAATTATTAACTACATTTATCGCCTCAAAATTGTTGACTATGTCAGTCAACAGACGGTCAACTAACTATGAGACCAAATGTGGGAATAGTAAAACTGTATATTCAGGACCAAGTTCCACACCGGATGAAAGAGGCCGGGGTACCAAATTTGAAAAAAAAAACTTTAGGGACTAAAAATGATATTATCAAGAAAGTGATTCTAGGTCATGGAAAGCTTGGAGCACGCGGTGAAAAGAGGAGCCAAGATTTATGCCGAGTACTTGGGTGGTGCTCTCACCAGTGATGCTTATCATTTGACCAATCCTCGTCCCGATGGGCTTGGCGTTTCGTCGTGCATAATCAAGAGTTTGGAGAATGCAGGAGTAGCCCCTGAAGAGGTTAATTATGTGAATGCTCATGCAACATCAACCATTGCTGGAGATGTGGCTGAATTTAATGCCATCAACAAAGTCTTCAAAAATACCTCTGAGTTGAAGATTAATGCCACCAAGGTGAAACAACTATGTTTCCATTAACTAGTTATCTTTATTTTTCCTTTTAATTGTTGATTTACCTTGTATGAAATTGCAAAAATAATAATTAATTGGAAGATTGTGATTAAAATGAAATAATAACAAAAGGTTGTGAAGTTTTATGCAATTTTTCCAAAGAGTTTCGACTTCCACTTCTGAAGTAAGTTGTCGGTAAATAGTCCTATTGTAAAATTTAAAAATAAAATAAAAAAGTCGTGTATCAAATTGAAAAATATAAAAAACACATGATAGAAAAGGTCATGAGTTTGTATGTTGTTAATGCCCCCATTTTTTATTTTTAAATTTTTAAGATTGATTGTTGTCAACTTATAAGCTTCCTGTTATAGTCGATGATCGGACATGGATTTGGAGCTGCGGGTGGATTGGAAGCAATCGCAACCATTAAAGCAATCAACACGGGTTGGTTACATCCAACAATCAACCAATTTGTAAGTAAACTTTTTCGCAACTAGTTTTTTGTTTTCTTGTAGTGATCGACTACACATTAAACATTATTATGTCCTAATTTTAGCCGTTTATGTGAAGGATTTGGAGCCTTTCGTCACTATCGACATTGTCCCAAACGTAAAAAAACAACATCAAGTAAATGTCGGTACGTCAACTTTCTCAAGTTAAAATGTCAATTTTGGTCCCAAAACTCATCTTTTCGATTTAGTCCTTAAAAAATGCCCAACCTTGACCCCAAATTTGCCAGAAATTTGAAAACAAAGTTGTTTTATGTCAAGTGAATGCCCAATTATGGCTCAATAACTTGGCTCAAAAAAAAAAAAAAAAAAAAAAAACTTGTCTATTGTCCTAATTTAGCCTCATAAATTACCTTGTTTTCAATTTTTCGATAATTTTGGGGGCCAGAATGGGATTTTGTTTATATATTGGGACAAAATAAAAAAAAGTTGCATTCTTGTGTACTAGTTACATACATGTAACTTGTTTCTATTTAATATTTGAACTAATACTATACAATATGTGAGCTAATAATATACTGTATTTGAACTAATATTATACTCAATTTGAACTAATATTATACTGTATTTATATAACTCATGGGTAACATTCACCCATTTAGAAAATTAGATCAAATGGTACCAGTTACATATATGTAACTAGTACACACAAGTATTTGTCAATAAAAAAAGTGAACTTTTTAGATCACACAAGTATTTGCCAATAATCTGTCAAAAAAAAAAAAGTATTTGCCAATAAAAAAAGTGAACTTGTTAGACCAAAATTGTACAGTAAACAAGTCATGAGAACTAAATTAACTCCAACTTTCTTGCTTGGCCTATTCCCTATGTTCGAAACTAGTTGAACAAATTTATTTCGTACCATGAATTACTTGAGTTCAAATTTATACTCCGTAGATCTGTCTATAAGTTTTCTATTTTGTCATATTGGTCTATCCACCTATAAGAATTTCATACTTTTTTTGATAAATATTTTTTAATTATTTTTCTCTATCTTATTCTCTCACAATCACATTACTTATATTATACAGTATTTATAATTTAATCTTATGTGTCTCATTGGTTGCAGCCTTATCTAATTCATTTGGCTTTGGGGGCCAAAATGCTGTTGTTGTCTTCGCGCCCTTCCTGCAAGCTTAAAATGAGAGGATCGAAACCTTATTATAATTCTTTGCTTATACAGTTACACTCTGAATAATTATATCTTGCCAATCAAGATGTTTATGAACTATTTGGATCTAGACTCAAAAAATATTAATTTAAACTCTAATAAAGCTCGTTAATATAAATAAATAAAATCAAGTTCAATCATATTTAGTTTGTCATATTTATACCTGTTGAATCACGAGATCCATTCTAAACATTTAACAAAGGGAATCCTTAAAAAACAACAGCAAAGAATGATAAAAGTAGAGTTTAGTTGCAATGAATATGACATGCAAGTGAGGGTTTGTCTAAAGATGTGAGCATAAACAGAAAAACAACTACATCCAGTGCACCATATGATGTCCATGACAAGAGAAAAAACATCAAGTAGTTAGATATATATATATATATATATATATATTCATGCATCCTCTGCTTGGGCTAAGGACAGTTTATGCATCTCAACTGTCACTTTCTCCTCGGGGGTAGCAGCATCCGCAAACGCCAATTCCATCTTTTTTACGACTCCCTCGACTACTTCTTCTGCACAAGAGACATTTTCAAGATCTCTTAACCAAAACATGAACCTGAGGTCAGTGACTAATTCTTCCTCTGTAGGAAAGTAATCCAACATGAACCTGAGGTCATTTGAGTAGTACTACACTACTAAATGCACCCCCACTACTAACTACACCCCTTTCTCAACCTTTAAACCCTAAACCTAATTTCTGCTGGCCACCCCCCACCACTATCAGAAAATTTTTAGAAAAATCTCGATTTTTTTTTTAAAATTTTCGACAAACCAGTGTCGACTATATACACTCTCGTCGATAAATTGTTGTCGACGAGAGTGTATATGGTCGACCTACAAAGGTCAAAAAAATTTCATTTAAAAAAAAAAATTGTCCGTCTACGGAAATGACTCTTAGAGTAAATAATCTCAAGTTATATTTGCATGTGTTGGTCTCATAATCATGATATTGATAGAGATGCAAATAAATCTAAAATGGATATCATATTTATACCTGTTGAATCACAAGATCCATTCTAAACATTTAACAAAGGGAATCCTTAAAAAACAACAGCAAAAGTGATCTTCAAGTTCTTCTTCAAAACAAAACTTTAACCTGAGGTCAGCGACTAATTCTTCCTCTGTAGGAAAGTATGCGCTGATGTAATCCAGATGCTTACAATGATTCATCTCAAGATATTCATGCCACGGCATAAACTATTGGACCTATATGGATAAATACACTCCTACTCTTATTTATTGTATAGGCCCATCTTAGTTTCCTATGGGCTCTCTTATAAAGCCCATTAGGGTTAGGTTAAACCTAAAATATCACTGGTATAAATACCCATTGTAAATCTCCTTTACAATTAATCAAGAAATCATATTTCTAATATTCTTTATTTCTCTATATGGTATCATCGAGTCATTTGGCTCACGCCTGATCCAAACCCTAGCCGCCGCCGCCACTGCTACAGCAACCCTAGCAGCCGCTGCCGCCGCTCCAACCCAGCCACCGCTGCTCTGTTCCCTGAAGCGCCGCCGCTGCCACTATTCATCCCAAACACCAATCTCTCTCCCCGCTGCTCTACTCCCTACAATGGCCAATCCATCTACGATGTCCTCTCTCGTCACTTTTAAGGGACTTCCACAAATGTCTCTAAAACTCACCTCCACCAACTATGGAGCCTGGTCCTTTCAACTCCGTCTTCTTCTCACAGGTCACAACCTCCTTGGCTACGTCCTAGGCACACATCCTTGCCCACCTTCCACACTTCCAGCTGCCGACGGTGCTGCATCCACCACTGCCATCTCCAACCCTGCACACGAACTATGGGTGTGTCAGGACAATCTTATTCTCGCAACCTTGGTTGGCTCTATGTCCCCGGAGCTAATACCCTTTGTTGCATCGACAAAAACCTCCTGTGAAGCCTGGAAAATGCTTGAGAGCATGTATGGCAAGCCCTCACGAGGTCGCATTCTTGCCCTCAAAACCAAGTTTCGCTCTCTGTCCAAAGGTGCTCGCCCGGTCTCCGACTTCCTCATGGAAGTTCGCTCTGTGGTTGACGAGCTTGCTCTCCTCGGCGTTCCCTCTGATGCCGAGGACGTCACCCTCCAAGTCCTCACTGGCCTTGACGAATCTTACAATGACATAGCAAATGCCATCCAAGCTCGCGAACAGCCCATCACCTTTGCTGAGCTCTGCGACAAGCTCCTCAGTGCCGAGGTTCAAATTGCCTCGCGACCATCATCAGTCGTAATGCCTGCATCTGCTCTTACTGCTGGTAAACATCATCATCGCTCCTCGCGACCAGATCCGAGGGCTAAAACTGTTGACACTCGTCCTCGTCAAACCTCGCACAGACCCTATCTTGGCACCTGCCAATACTGTCGAGCACCAGGCCACACTGCTCGCACCTGCCCTGAAATTCCTTCATCACCCTCGCCTCCTGCTCCATCTACGGGTCCTCGCCGCCCACATGGGCAGTACACATCACCTTCCCGTCTAAATCGGACAGCTGCTCGTCCGGCCTACTCGGCTCACTCAGCCTCCTCGGCACATCCTGCCGAGCACTGGATTCTTGACTCAGGTGCTTCGCATCACATCACCAACGACCTCGCCAACCTCTCCCTTCACTCACCCTTTGATGGGTCTGACAATGTAGAAATTGGTGACGGTAAAGGTTTACACATATCTCACACTGGCTCTATGCGGTTTCCTCAACTTGAGTCTCTCAGTTTTTCGAATGTCTTGGTTGTCCCACACATCTCGAAAAACTTGATTTCGGTCTCCAGTCTCTGTCGTGATAATAATGTTAACATTGTTTTTGATCGCTCTTCCTTTCAGGTACGGGATGGTCACTCGGGGAGCATTCTCCTCGTTGGGAGTCGTATCAATAACTTATATGTCTGGCCGGCACAAATGTCCATCACCCCTCCACAAGCCTTCACCACTCAACACCTCACAACGACCACCTGGCATGCTCGCCTTGGCCACCCATCAACAAAAATACTTGCTCACACCCTCTCTACACTTAGCCTATCCAGTGCACCTTCCAAACACTTCAACTGTAACTCGTGCTCATGTATCAAAAGTCACAAACTACCATTTTATGATTCAAGCCTTATATCTACTAAACCACTTGATGTTATCTTTTCTGATGTTTGGTCGTCGCCTATCTTATCTCCTGATAATCTCAAATACTATGTGCTATTCGTTGACCATTTTAGCAAATACATATGGGTGTACCCCCTAAAAAGGAAATCGGATGTTCTTTCCACATTTACCACATTCAAAGCACTTGTTGAAAACAACTTTCAAAACATGATCAAAACTTTTTACTCTGACAATGGGGGAGAGTTCATTGCTCTTCGCCCCTTTCTTCAATCTCATGGCATCGCACATCTCACCACCCCGCCTCACACTCCCGAACATAATGGCTTATCCGAACGTCGCCATCGCCATGTGGTCGACACAACTCTAGCTCTTCTTCACCATGCTTCCATGCCCCTCACTTATTGGCCCTATGCTGTCTGCTCGGCAGCTTACATCATAAATCGTCTTCCTAAGGTCAATCTCAACATGTTATCCTCCTATGAAAAGCTCACTGCTCGCCCACCTAATCTAGCCAAACTCCGCATATTTGGCTGTCTCTGCTATCCTTTACTTCGCCCTTACACCACTCACAAACTTGATCCCCGCTCTACTCCATGTATCTTTATTGGATACTCGCCCACGCAGAGCGCCTACCTATGCCTTGATCGCTCCTCAAACAGAATCTACACCTCGCGGCATGTTCAATTCATCGAGCATACGTTCCCCTTTTCCAGCCCCCCTCCTAATCCATATCCCTTGGCGACCTCCAACTCCTCGTCACCTACCTCCTCCGATTCCAGCTCTTCGCCCATTCTTCTAGCACCTCCACTACCCAACTCTATCACACCCATCCTCGCCCCTGACCCAGTGACGAACACACCTCAGCCGACCACACCCGCACCTGATCTCCCCTACAATCCAGTGCCAAACACACCTCAGCCGACCACACCCACACCTGACATCCCTGTGCCGACCAATGCTCCCCCACGACCTCCTGTACCTCGCATGGTTACTCGAGCTCAAAATCATGTGTTCAAGCCTAATCCAAGGTATGCACTTGCTTCTACCATCACCTCTGACGTTGAACCAAGCTGTGTCTCTCAGGCCCTCAAAGACAAGAATTGGCGAGC
Source organism: Galeopsis tetrahit (assembly GCA_963675135.1). NCBI lineage: Eukaryota > Viridiplantae > Streptophyta > Magnoliopsida > Lamiales > Lamiaceae > Galeopsis > Galeopsis tetrahit. Next base: position 858,812 of record OY776134.1, read on the forward strand.
AGCCATGTCAGCTGAATTCGATGCTCTTCTTCAGAATGGCACTTGGGACTTGGTTCCTCCCACTCCATCTCAGAACGTGGTCGGCTCCAAGTGGGTCTTTCGTATTAAACGAAAACCTGATGGTTCTCTCGACAAATACAAAGCTCGCCTGGTTGCCAAAGGCTTCCACCAGCGACCAGGTGTTGACTTTACTGAGACCTTCAGTCCGGTCGTCAAGCCAGCCACTGTGCGAGCAGTTCTCAGCATTGCTGTCACTCAGCATTGGCCCCTCCAACAGTTCGACGTCAACAATGCCTTTCTCCATGGCAAACTTACTGACACTGTTTTCATGGCCCAGCCCCCTGGCTTTGCAGATAAGACTTTTCCATCCTACGTTTGCAAATTACAAAAGTCTATCTATGGTTTAAAGCAGGCTCCTCGCACATGGTACTATGCTCTTCGCTCATTCCTTGAAGATATTGGATTCAACCCCACTCACTCGGATGAATCTCTATTTGTCTACAACCATACTGGGGTGGTCGCCTACTTCCTTGTCTATGTTGACGACCTCATCCTAACGGGCAACAACCCACCCATGCTCGCCCGAGTGGCTGCCGACCTTCGAGCCAAGTTCTCGGTCAAAGATCTTGGTCCTCTCTCCTACTTCTTGGGAGTGGAGGTTCTTCGATCTAAGAACTCATGCTTCCTCTCTCAACGCAAATATGTTATGACCTGCTCGCCCGGTACAACATGCTTACTTCAAAACCTGTTCGCACTCCTCTACCAACCTCTGCTCGCCTGTCCATCTCGGATGGGTCCTCGCCTGCCGATGCCACCCAATATCGACAGGTCCTTGGCTCACTTCAATATCTTCAACTCACCAGACCAGACATTGCATTTGCCGTACACAAGTTATCACAATTTATGCATGCACCCACCACCACTCACTGGGGTGCTGCCAAACGTCTCCTACGGTACCTCAATGGTTCAAGAAATGTTGGGATCACTCTCACCTCTAGCCCATCCTCATCGCTTCACTGCTTCACTGATGCCGACTGGGCTGGTGACACAGACGACAGAACTTCCACAAGTGCCTACATTGCATTTCTAGGGTCCAACCCTATCTCATGGTCGTCCAAGAAGCAGAAGTCAGTTGCTCGCTCCTCGACAGAGGCTGAATATCGGGCAATTGCTGCTGCGGCCTCTGAAGTTCAATGGCTCAAATCACTATTCGAGGAACTCCATTTCCCCACCTTACCCACACCAACTCTTTACTGCGACAACATTGGTGCCACCTATCTGTGCTCAAATCCTGTCTTCCACTCTCGAATGAAGCACATTGCCATTGACTTTCACTTTGTCCGTGACCTCATCAAGACCAAACAATTACGTGTGTCTCATGTCTCCTCTGCCGATCAACTTGCGGATGCTCTCACGAAACCTATCTCCAGCACGCGCCTACAACTTCTCATGTCCAAGATTGGAATCACCGATGGTGCTCCATCTTGAGGGGGCGTATTGGACCTATATGGATAAATACACTCCTACTCTTATTTATTGTATAGGCCCATCTTAGTTTCCTATGGGCTCTCTTATAAAGCCCATTAGGGTTAGGTTAGACCTAAAATATCACTTGTATAAATACCCATTGTAAATCTCCTTTACAATTAATCAAGAAATCATATTTCTAATATTCTTTATTTCTCTATATAAACAACTGCATCGTTATGTTAATTATCAGTGCTCGCACAAAAAAGTGAAACGAAGGCCCAAACTTGTCATTCAGCTTTGTTTTCAGCAAGTCCCCAAGACGGGGAGGCATTTTAGCCGTAGCCACCTCCATCATGTCCGACTCCAAATCGGACATTACCTCCAATTCCCCAGCCAAATATCCACCATCATCTTCCGTATGATGAAGTGGACTACTCAACACCTTCATTGCAAGCATATTGCCTATAATACTCCTTGTTGGGTAAATCTACGAGTTATGAATCCTCAAGCCCTCGTAGAGTTGGGCAGGACTTGGACCCTCCATAGTATTCCACTTGGTATGATATTGTCAAGACCCTCACAACTTTGCTTTTGAGTTTTCCCCTAAAGGCCTCATACCAATGGAGATACTAGTCCCCCTTTTTATACCCAATGATCCTTCAATGCTAATCCGATGTGGGACAATTGTTTGACACTCAACAATTTGCAATATTAAGATAATCCATGTATAGTTAATCACTCATTTAAATGACAATTAAGTTTGTTATTCCCAATATAAGTTTGTATCTCTACTTTATAAATATCGTGTCACCTAAATTAAATTAGGTGACAAATGATCATTCAATTCTCTCCCAACAATTAATCATTTCTTGAGCTCATAATAAATTAGAATACACGTTTATGTTCAATTAATGAGATAAGTCAATTAATCTCATCTCAATTAATCATATATAAAACACATTATCATGATAAATTATAACATGCTTCCAGAGTAAGAATTAAGTACACAAATACCATTTAAAATAAAAACATAAAAAAAAAAAAAAAGGCCTCAATTACTCTTAACTTAAATGGGTCGCAGACAATAATACCCTTAATTGCTGAAAAATTGTTTGGTCTGGGCTCAAATAAAGGCCCAAATGTTTGAATGAATTACCCTTCCTCACGTTAGGTTTTCCTCCTCCTTTTCTATTACCGCCGTTTTCTTCACCGTTTTCTGCCATTTTTTTCACCGTTTTCCGCAAGTTTGCTCGGTTCATAACTATGTCAAGAAAAAAAAATGTGGACGCGAAGAGTGTCCGTTTAGATCCGACTAAATTGGATGTTGTGCCGTATGTTGTGATTTCAGCTTTCATGAATGATGAGGGGTTGATTTTTGAGCTCAGTGGGAAAACTATTGACGAAAAACGTCAATGGCTGGCTCAGACCATGTCTGAATTTCTGCACGACTTTGTTGTCAATGATCAGTTTGCACAGAAACGGAGGTCAGTTAACAAGCTGGGTGGGGAACACCTACTGAGCGGCGTGAATCCGCCTCCGCATGAGAATGACCCTCAGTCACCTGAGGAGGAAGAGAATATTCTGTTGGAGGAGACCACTGAACGACGTGAATCCGCCTACGCCTGAGAATGACCCTCAGTCACCTGAGGAGGAAGTGAATATTCCGTTGGAGGAGGAGGAAGTGAATATTCCGTTGGAGGAGACCCACTGAGCGGCGTGAATCCGCCTCCGCCTGAGAATGACCCTCAGTGACCTGAGGAGGAAGTGAATATTCCGTTGAAGGAGGAGGAAGTGAATATTCTGTTGGAGGAGACCCACTGAGCGGCGTGAATCCGCCTGAGAATGACCCTCAGTAACCTGAGGAGGAAGTGAATATTCCGTTGGAGGAGGAGGAGGAGTGAATATTCCGTTGGAAGAGACCCACTGAGCGGCGTGAATCCGCCTACGCCTAAGAATGACCCTCAGTCACTTGAGGAGGAAGTGAATATTCCGTTGGAGGAGGAGGAGTGAATATTCCGTTGGAGGAGACCCACTGAGCGGCATGAATCCGCCTGAGAATGACCCTCAGTCACCTGAGGAGGAAGTGAATATTCCGTTGGAGGAGGAGGAGTGAATATTCCGTTGGAGGAGACCCACTGAGCGGCGTGAATCCGCCTGAGAATGACCCTCAGTTACCTGAGGAGGAAGTGAATATTCCGTTGGAGGAGGAGGAGTGAATATTCCGTTGGAGGAGACCCACTAAGCGGCGTGAATCCGCCTCCGCCTGAGAATGATCCTCAGTCACCTGAGGAGGAAGTGAATATTCCGTTGGAGGAGGAGGAATGAATATTCCGTTGGAGGAGACCCACTGAGCTTCGTGAATCCGTCTCCGCCTGAGAATGACCCTCAGTCACCTGAGGAGGAAGTGAATGTTCCGTTGGAGGAGGAGGAGTGAATATTCCGTTGGAGGAGACCCACTGAGCGGCGTGAATCCGCCTCCGCCTGAGAATGACCCTCAGTCACCTGAGGAGGAAGTGAATATTCTGTTGGAGGAGGAGGAGTGAATATTCCGTTGGAGGAGACCCACTTAGCGGCGTGAATCCGCCTCCGCCTGAGAATGACCCTCAGTCACCTGAGGAGGAAGTGAATATTCCGTTGGAGGAGGAGGAGTGAATATTCCGTTGGAGGAGAAGGAGGAGGAGGAGATTGAGATTGACTTTGACTTGCCATTGCCACCGTCACCCCCCGATGATTGGCCATTTGACCTTCCAGACGATTGTGAGCCGGGCATGGGCACTGAATTGTACGATTCCGTGTCGACTAAAGAATTTAAGGATGCACTCAAAGCTCTTGTTCGAGGTAAATTTTATTTGTATAATTTGTTGTGCTTTGGTTGGTTATTGATCTTAAATATCCAATTGAATTGAATTGATAAAGTCTGAATAATTTGGTTGGTTACTGATCTTAAATATCCGTTTGAATTGAATTGATAAAGTTTGAATAATTTGGTTGGTTACTGAACATTTTACAAAAGGAAAATATATGTTTGAATTGAATTGGAATTGAGAAAACTGTGTGTTTTGTGAATAATACTACAAATGATTGTATCACTTTTTACTTATACATATGATTGGGGTGATGGTCAAAGTGGAGGTGGAGGTGGAAAATGAATTAGTTAGTTTATAGCATACTACTAGTATATATCGAATGCTTTTGTGCATAATATCTGTAAAATCAAGTCCTCCTACACGACGTGAGTGGGTGCATTTATATATGTGCAACTGTCCTAGCTCTTTTGTCACTTAAACTGTCGTCCTACACGACGTGAGTGGGTGCATTTATATATATGCAACCGTCCTAGCTCTTTTGTCACTTAAACTGTCGTCCTACACGACGTGAGTGTGTGCATTTATATATATGCAACTGTCCTAGCTCTTTTGTCACTTAAACTGTTGTTTGCAGATGTAAAAAGCTGGTCTGATTTACTATATCATTAACTTTCCAGTAATTGAGTAGATATTTGGCTAATCTTCTTCGGGAAATATAGTTTCATTGAGTATTCTCATTCATTGATGAGTATTCTTCAAGGAGGAGGTACTTCGTGGATCTTCAACGGCGTTCGTCTCGGAAAAGTCCCGTTATGTACCCGGATAAGTCCCGAAAATCGACGTTTAATCCAAAATACGGCGTCAAGCCCTTGGATTAACGTTACAAAGACCCAAAGTTAAGAACGACGTTTATCCCAAAAGTCCTTAAATCCAACGTTTAATCTAAGATAAAGCGTCAAACCCTTGGATTAACGTTGCAAAAATCCCAAATTCAAGATCGGATAGGATTCGGCTGCAGATCCAACTCCAAAAGCTCAAGAAGAGAGAATCAGAGGAGAAATTAGAGATTGTAACCCACAAAACTCAGAGGAGAAATTAGAGATTGTAACCCACAAAACTTCTCGGTTTAATCCAAAAGAAATAAAATTATATCTCATTTTCGCGTTTTTATATTTAATTCACGAAATTTGTGTTTACAATAGACATTTGCAATATTAAGATAATCCATGTATGGTTAATCACTCATTTAAATGACAATTAAGTTTGTTATTCCCAATATAAGTTTGTATCTCTACTTTATAAATATCGTGTCACCTAAATTAAATTAGGTGATAAATGATCATTCAATTCTCTCCCAACAATTAATCATTTCTTGAGCTCATAATAAATTAGATTACATGTTTATGTTCAATTAATGAGATAAGTCAATTAATCTCATCTCAATTAACCATATATAAAACACATTATCATGATAAATTATAACATGCTTCCAGAGTAAGAATTAAGTACACAAAGCATTCCAGGTTTTACAATTGGCAGACCAACTAATTCTTTTCTTGGATCAATGGTGATATTCGAATTGGGAAGTGAATTACAATGCATAAGCGCCTGAGGCAGAAGATAGGCAGAAGAAGAAGTGAATAATAAATCTTGGCTTCTATTTATGCATTTCGATCTGAGCAAACCCTCTCTTCGGCAATTTCAATTCTCAAGGAGGCTTGCTCCAATCCTTGTAATAAACCCTGGTTCTCCTCTTTTTTCAGAAGTTGCTCTATTGTTTCTCATCCACAATTCCAAAAAACACTTCTCCAAAGAAACAACTATACTGTAGAGATCAGAAAAAAAACGCCCATGGTGAAAGATGAATCGGTGACAGCGAAAGTGAGTGTGAGAAGATGAACGGACAGAGAAGGAAGAGACTTAAATCTGTGATACTTGGAAGAGAAAAGTTTCTTCATATGACGTGTCAAAGGACGTGGCAAAATAGGAATCCACATGTCGAGAGCTGGAGTGCCACGTGTCAAGCTCATGAGAGAACTTTCCTCCTTTTATTATATAAGATTATTCGATAACTTAAATTGTACTCCCTCCGTCCCTAAAAGCTTTTTATTTACACTAAATGCCACTCAATTATCATCATTAAACACTTTAATTAACAATTCTTAATATTCTCACTTACCCCACCCACCTAATCCTAAATCACATTTCCTCACGTCCCCACTCTTTTGAATTTTAACTCTTCATCTCTCTCTTTTGAAACCACCAAATTATCTCTCTTGACAAAGTGGGATAGCTCAAGTGGTTAGAGCACCACTACCTAGGCCTTAGGTCCTGGGTTCGAGTCATGGGGAGGGGAAAAAGGGATGGGTATTTAACTTGTAACAAAAAAAAAACCACAAATTTGTTATCAATTGTCATCCATTTGAGGCACGATCTTACGAAAAAAGCATTTGTCCTTGTAATTCAATTCAAGATTATATTTTCTACAAAGGTTGTTAAATGGGATATTACGAGATCGAGACAATTTGAGGGTTTTATACTGCTAAATGAGTAAATGCATACATGTGTACACACAAGTATTTGTGTAATGCAATTTTAGAGTATTAATATTTGGCAAAAACTTTTGAGACCGTCTCACGAAGGATCCTTTTAATTCATATTTTCAAATTTTGGATAGAATAATTCTTTTTTTTTTAGACTTTTTGTTTGTAAAAAAAATGATAGCATTTAATTAAAAAGTGAATAAAAAAAATGATCATTTCAATTCTCTCCCAACAATTAATCATTTCTTGAGCTCATAATAAATTAGATTACATGTTTATGTTCAATTAATGAGATAAGTCAATTAATCTCATCTCAATTAACCATATATAAAACACATTATCATGATAAATTATAACATGCTTCCAGAGTAAGAATTAAGTACACAAATACCATTTAAAATAAAAACATAAAAAAAAAAAATAGGCCTCAATTACTCTTAACTTAAATGGGTCGCAGACAATAATACCCTTAATTGCTGAAAAATTGTTTGGTCTGGGCTCAAATAAAGGCCCAAATGTTTGAATGAATTACCCTTCCTCACGTTAGGTTTTCCTCCTCCTTTTCTATTACCGTCGTTTTCTTCACCGTTTTCTGCCATTTTTTTCACCGTTTTCCGCAAGTTTGCTCGGTTCATAACTATGTCAAGAAAACAAAATGTGGACGCGAAGAGTGTCCGTTTAGATCCGACTAAATTGGATGCTGTGCCGTATGTTGTGATTTCAGCTTTCATGAATGATGAGGGGTTGATTTTTGAGCTCAGTGGGAAAACCATTGACGAAAAACGTCAATGGCTGGCTCAGACCATGTCTGAATTTCTGCACGACTTTGTTGTCAATGATCAGTTTGCACAGAAACGGAGGTCAGTTAACAAGCTGGGTGGGGAACACCTACTGAGCGGCGTGAATCCGCCTCCGCATGAGAATGACCCTCAGTCACCTGAGGAGGAAGAGAATATTCTGTTGGAGGAGACCACTGAGCGACGTGAATCCGCCTACGCCTGAGAATGACCCTCAGTCACCTGAGGAGGAAGTGAATATTCCGTTGGAGGAGGAGGAAGTGAATATTCTGTTGGAGGAGACCCACTGAGCGGCGTGAATCCGCCTCCGCCTGAGAATGACCCTCAGTCACCTAAGGAGGAAATGAATATTCCGTTGAAGGAGGAGGAAGTGAATATTCCGTTGGAGGAGACCCACTGAGCGGCGTGAATCCGCCTGAGAATGACCCTTAGTTACCTGAGGAGGAAGTGAATATTCCGTTGGAGGAGGAGGAGTGAATATTCCGTTGGAGGAGACCCACTAAGCGGCGTGAATCCGCCTCCGCCTGAGAATGATCCTCAGTCACCTGAGGAGGAAGTGAATATTCCGTTGGAGGAGGAGGAGTGAATATTCCGTTGGAGGAGACCCACTGAGCTTCGTGAATCCGTCTCCGCCTGAGAATGACCCTCAGTCACCTGAGGAGGAAGTGAATGTTCCGTTGGAGGAGGAGGAGTGAATATTCCGTTGGAGGAGACCCACTGAGCGGCGTGAATCCACCTCCGCCTTAGAATGACCCTCAGTCACCTGAGGAGGAAGTGAATATTCTGTTGGAGGAGGAGGAGTGAATATTCCGTTGGAGGAGACCCACTTAGCGGCGTGAATCCGCCTCCGCCTGAGAATGACCCTCAGTCACCTGAGGAGGAAGTGAATATTCCGTTGGAGGAGGAGGAGTGAATATTCCGTTGGAGGAGAAGGAGGAGGAGGAGATTGAGATTGACTTTGACTTGCCATTGCCACCGTCACCCCCCGATGATTGGCCATTTGACCTTCCAGACGATTGTGAGCCGGGCATGGGCACTGAATTGTACGATTCCGTGTCGACTAAAGAATTTAAGGATGCACTCAAAGCTCTTGTTCGAGGTAAATTTTATTTGTATAATTTGTTGTGCTTTGGTTGGTTATTGATCTTAAATATCCAATTGAATTGAATTGATAAAGTCTGAATAATTTGGTTGGTTACTGATCTTAAATATCCGTTTGAATTGAATTGATAAAGTTTGAATAATTTGGTTGGTTACTGAACATTTTACAAAAGGAAAATATATGTTTGAATTGAATTGGAATTGAGAAAACTGTGTGTTTTGTGAATAATACTACAAATGATTGTATCACTTTTTACTTATACATATGATTGGGGTGATGGTCAAAGTGGAGGTGGAGGTGGAAAATGAATTAGTTAGTTTATAGCATACTACTAGTATATATCGAATGCTTTTGTGCATAATATCTGTAAAATCAAGTCCTCCTACACGACGTGAGTGGGTGCATTTATATATATGCAACTGTCCTAGCTCTTTTGTCACTTAAACTGTCGTCCTACACGACGTGAGTGGGTGCATTTATATATATGCAACTGTCCTAGCTCTTTTGTCACTTAAACTGTCGTCCTACACGACGTGAGTGTGTGCATTTATATATATGCAACTGTCCTAGCTCTTTTGTCACTTAAACTGTTGTTTGCAGATGTAAAAAGCTGGTCTGATTTACTATATCATTAACTTTCCAGTAATTGAGTAGATATTTGGCTAATCTTCTTCGGGAAATATAGTTTCATTGAGTATTCTCATTCATTGATGAGTATTCTTCAAGGAGGAGGTACTTCGTGGATCTTCAACGGCGTTCGTCTCGGAAAAGTCCCGTTATGTACCCGGATAAGTCCCAAAAATCGACGTTTAATCCAAAATACGGCGTCAAGCCCTTGGATTAACGTTACAAAGACCCGAAGTTAAGAACGACGTTTATCCCAAAAGTCCTTAAATACAACGTTTAATCTAAGATAAAGCGTCAAACCCTTGGATTAACGTTGCAAAAATCCCAAATTCAAGATCGGATAGGATTCGGCTGCAGATCCAACTCCAAAAGCTCAAGAAGAGAGAATCAGAGGAGAAATTAGAGATTGTAACCCACAAAACTCAGAGGAGAAATTAGAGATTGTAACCCACAAAACTTCTCGGTTTAATCCAAAAGAAATAAAATTATATCTCATTTTCGCGTTTTTATATTTAATTCACGAAATTTGTGTTTACAGTAGACATTTGCAATATTAAGATAATCCATGTATGGTTAATCACTCATTTAAATGACAATTAAGTTTGTTATTCCCAATATAAGTTTGTATCTCTACTTTATAAATATCGTGTCACCTAAATTAAATTAGGTGATAAATGATCATTCAATTCTCTCCCAACAATTAATCATTTCTTGAGCTCATAATAAATTAGATTACATGTTTATGTTCAATTAATGAGATAAGTCAATTAATCTCATCTCAATTAACCATATATAAAACACATTATCATGATAAATTATAACATGCTTCCAGAGTAAGAATTAAGTACACAAATACCATTTAAAATAAAAACATAAAAAAAAAAAATAGGCCTCAATTACTCTTAACTTAAATGGGTCGCAGACAATAATACCCTTAATTGCTGAAAAATTGTTTGGTCTGGGCTCAAATAAAGGCCCAAATGTTTGAATGAATTACCCTTCCTCACGTTAGGTTTTCCTCCTCCTTTTCTATTACCGCCGTTTTCTTCACCGTTTTCTGCCATTTTTTTCACCGTTTTCCGCAAGTTTGCTCGGTTCATAACTATGTCAAGAAAAAAAAATGTGGACGCGAAGAGTGTCCGTTTAGATCCGACTAAATTGGATGATGTGCCGTATGTTGTGATTTCAGCTTTCATGAATGATGAGGGGTTGGTTTTTGAGCTCAGTGGGAAAACTATTGACGAAAAACGTCAATGGCTGGCTCAGACCATGTCTGAATTTCTGCACGACTTTGTTGTCAATGATCAGTTTGCACAGAAACGGAGGTCAGTTAATAAGCTGGGTGGGGAACACCTACTGAGCGGCGCGAATCCGCCTCCGCATGAGAATGACCCTCAGTCACCTGAGCAGGAAGAGAATATTCTGTTGGAGGAGACTACTGAACGGCGTGAATCCGCCTACGCCGGAGAATGACCCTCAGTCACCTGAGGAGGAAGTGAATATTCCGTTGGAGGAGGAGGAAGTGAATATTCCGTTGGAGGAGACCCACTGAGCGGCGTGAATCCGCCTCCGCCTGAGAATGACCCTCAGTCACCTGAGGAGGAAGTGAATATTCCGTTGGAGGAGGAGAAAGTGAATATTCCGTTGGAGGAGACCCACTGAGCGGCGTGAATCCGCCTGAGAATGACCCTCAGTCACCTGAGGAGAAAGTGAATATTCCGTTGGAGGAAGAGGAGTGAATATTTCGTTGGAGGAGACCCACTAAGCGGCGTGAATCCGCCTCCGCCTGAGAATGACCCTCAATCACCTGAGGAGGAAGTGAATATTCCGTTGAAGGAGGAGGAAGTGAATATTCCGTTGGAGGAGACCCACTGAGCGGCGTGAATCCGCCTGAGAATGACCCTCAGTCACCTGAGGAGGAGGAGTGAATATTCCGTTGGAAGAGACCCACTGAGCGGCGTGAATCCGCCTCCGCCTGAGAATGACCCTCAGTCACTTGAGGAGAAAGTGAATATTCCGTTGGAGGAGACCCACTGAGCGGCGTGAATCCGCCTGAGAATGACCCTTAGTCACCTGAGGAGGAAGTGAATATTCCGTTGGAGGAGGAGGAGTGAATATTCCATTGGAGGAGACCCACTGAGCGGCGTGAATCCGCCTGAGAATGACCCTCAGTCACCTGAGGAGGAAGTGAATATTCCGTTGGAGGAGCAGGAGTGAATATTCCATTGGAGGAGACCCACTAAGCGGCGTGAATCCGCCTCCGCTTGAGAATGACCCTCAGTCACCTGAGGAGGAAGTGAATATTCCATTGGAGGAGGAGGAGTGAATATTCCGTTGGAGGAGACCCACTGAGCTTCGTGAATCCGTCTCCGCCTGAGAATGACCCTCAGTCACCTAAGGAGGAAGTGAATGTTCCGTTGGAGGAGGAGGAGTGAATATTCCGTTGGAGGAGACCCACTGAGCGGCGTGAATCCGCCTCCGCCTGAGAATGATCCTCAGTCACCTGAGGAGGAAGTGAATATTCCGTTGGAGGAGGAGGAGTGAATATTCCGTTGGAGGAGACCCACTGAGCAGCGTGAATCCTCCTCCGCCTGAGAATGACCCTCAGTCACCTGAGGAGGAAGTGAACATTCCGTTGGAGGAGGAGGAGTGAATATTCCGTTGGAGGAGAAGGAGGAGGAGGAGATTGAGATTGACTTTGACTTGCCATTGCCACCGTCACCCCCCGATGATTGGCCATTTGACCTTCCAGACGATTGGGAGCCGGGCATGGGCACTGAATTGTACGATTACGTGTCGACTAAAGAATTTAAGGATGCACTCAAAGCTCTTGTTCGAGGTAAATTTTATTTGTATAATTTGTTGTGCTTTGGTTGGTTATTGATCTTAAATATCAATTTAATTGAATTGATAAAGTCTGAATAATTTGGTTGGTTACTGATCTTAAATATCCGTTTGAATTGAATTGATAAAGTTTGAATAATTTGGTTGGTTACTGAACATTTTACAAAAGGAAAATATATGTTTGAATTGAATTGGAATTGAGAAAACTGTGTGTTTTGTGAATAATACTACAAATGATTGTATCACTTTTTACTTATACATATGATTGGGGTGATGGTCAAAGTGGAGGTGGAGGTGGAAAATGAATTAGTTAGTTTATAGCATACTACTAGTATATATCGAATGCTTTTGTGCATAATATCTGTAAAATCAAGTCGTCCTACACGACGTGAGTGGGTGCATTTATATATATGCAACTGTCCTAGCTCTTTTGTCACTTAAACTGTCGTCCTACACGACGTGAGTGGGTGCATTTATATATATGCAACTGTCCTAGCTCTTTTGTCACTTAAACTGTCGTCCTACACGACGTGAGTGTGTGCATTTATATATATGCAACTGTCCGAACTCTTTTGTCACTTAAACTGTTGTTTGCAGATGTAAAAAGCTGGTCTGATTTACTATATCATTAACTTTCCAGTAATTGAGTAGATATTTGGCTAATCTTCTTCGGGAAAGATAGTTTCATTGAGTATTCTCATTCATTGATGAGTATTCTTCAAGGAGGAGGTACTTCGTGGATCTTCAACGGCGTTCGTCTCGGAAAAGTCCCGTTATGTACCCGGATAAGTCCCGAAAATCGACGTTTAATCCAAAATACGGCGTCAAGCCCTTGGATTAACGTTACAAAGACCCGAAGTTAAGAACGACGTTTATCCCAAAATTCCTTAAATCCAACGTTTAATCTAAGATAAAGCGTCAAACCCTTGGATTAACGTTGCAAAAATCCCAAATTCAAGATCGGATAGGATTCGGCTGCAGATCCAACTCCAAAAGCTCAAGAAGAGAGAATCAGAAGAGAAATTAGAGATTGTAACCCACAAAACTCAGAGGAGAAATTAGAGATTGTAACCCACAAAACTTCTCGGTTTAATCCAAAAGAAATAAAATTATATCTCATTTTCGCGTTTTTATATTTAATTCACGAAATTTGTGTGTACAGTAGACATTTGCAATATTAAGATAATCCATGTATGGTTAATCACTCATTTAAATGACAATTAAGTTTGTTATTCCCAATATAAGTTTGTATCTCTACTTTATAAATATCGTGTCACCTAAATTAAATTAGGTGACAAATGATCATTCAATTCTCTCCCAACAATTAATCATTTCTTGAGCTCATAATAAATTAGATTACATGTTTATGTTCAATTAATGAGATAAGTCAATTAATCTCATCTCAATTAACCATATATAAAACACATTATCATGATAAATTATAACATGCTTCCAGAGTAAGAATTAAGTACTCAAATACCATTTAAAATAAAAACATAAAAAAAAAAAAAAAATAGGCCTCAATTACTCTTAACTTAAATGGGTCGCAGACAATAATACCCTTAATTGCTGAAAAATTGTTTGGCCTGGGCTCAAATAAAGGCCCAAATGTTTGAATGAATTACTCTTCCTCACGTTAGGTTTTCCTCCTCCTTTTCTATTACCGCCGTTTTCTTCACCGTTTTCTGCCATTTTTTTCACCGTTTTCCGCAAGTTTGCTCGGTTCATAACTATGTCAAGAAAAAAAAATGTGGACGCGAAGAGTGTCCGTTTAGATCCGACTAAATTGGATGTTGTGCCGTATGTTGTGATTTCAGCTTTCATGAAGGATGAGGGGTTGATTTTTGAGCTCAGTGGGAAAACTATTGACGAAAAACGTCAATGGCTGGCTCAGACCATGTCTGAATTTCTGCACGACTTTGTTGTCAATGATCAGTTTGCACAGAAACGGAGGTCAGTTAACAAGCTGGGTGGGGAACACCTACTGAGCGACGTGAATCCGCCTCCGCATGAGAATGACCCTCAGTCACCTGAGGAGGAAGAGAATATTCTGTTGGAGGAGACCACTGAACGGCGTGAATCTGCCTACGCCTGAGAATGACCCTCAGTCACCTGAGGAGGAAGAGAATATTCCGTTGGAGGAGGAAGAAGTGAATATTCCGTTGGAGGAGACCCACTGACGGCGTGAATCCGCCTCCGCCTGAGAATGACCCTCAGTCACCTGAGGAGGAAGTGAATATTCCGTTGGAGGAGGAGAAAGTGAATATTCCGTTGGAGGAGACCCACTGAGCGGAGTGAATCCGCCTGAGAATGACCCTCAGTCACCTGAGGAGAAAGTGAATATTCCGTTGGAGGAAGAGGAGTGAATATTCCGTTGGAGGAGACCCACTGAGCGGCGTGAATCCGCCTCCGCCTGAGAATGACCCTCAATCACCTGAGGAGGAAGTGAATATTCCGTTGAAGGAGGAGGAAGTGAATATTCCGTTGGAGGAGACCCACTGAGCGGCGTGAATCCGCCTGAGAATGACCCTCAGTCACCTGAGGAGGAGGAGTGAATATTCCGTTGGAAGAGACCCACTGAGCGGCGTGAATCCGCCTCCGCCTGAGAATGACCCTCAGTCACTTGAGGAGGAAGTGAATTTTCCGTTGGAGGAGGAGGAGTGAATATTCCGTTGGAGGAGACCCACTGAGCGGCGTGAATCCGCCTGAGAATGACCCTTAGTCACCTGAGGAGGAAGTGAATATTCCGTTGGAGGAGGAGGAGTGAATATTCCATTGGAGGAGACCCACTGAGCGGCGTGAATCCGCCTGAGAATGACCCTCAGTCACCTGAGGAGGAAGTGAATATTCCGTTGGAGGAGGAGGAGTGAATATTCCGTTGGAGGAGGAGACCCACTGAGCGGCGTGAATCCGCCTCCGCCTGAGAATGACCCTCAGTCACCTGAGGAGGAAGTGAATATTCCGTTGGAGGAGGAGGAGTGAATATTCCATTGGAGGAGACCCACTGAGCGGCGTGAATCCGCCTGAGAATGACCCTCAGTCACCTGAGGAGGAAGTGAATATTCCGTTGGAGGAGGAGGAGTCAATATTCCGTTGGAGGAGACCCACTGAGCTTCGTGAATCCGTCTCCGCCTGAGAATGACCCTCAGTCACCTAAGGAGGAAGTGAATGTTCCGTTGGAGGAGGAGGAGTGAATATTTCGTTGGAGGAGACCCACTGAGCGGCGTGAATCCGCCTGAGAATGACCCTCAGTCACCTGAGGAGGAGAAGTGAATATTCCGTTGGAAGAGACCCACTGAGCGGCGTGAATCCGCCTCCGCCTGAGAATGACCCTCAGTCACCTGAGGAGGAAGTGAATATTCCGTTGGAGGAGGAGGAGTGAATATTCCATTGGAGGAGACCCACTGAGCGACGTGAATCCGTCTGAGAATGACCCTCAGTCACCTGAGGAGGAAGTGAATATTCCGTTGGAGGAGGAGGAGTGAATATTCCATTGGAGGAGACCCACTAAGCGGCGTGAATCCGCCTGAGAATGACCCTCAGTCACCTGAGGAGGAAGTGAATATTCCATTGGAGGAGGAGGAGTGAATATTCCGTTGGAGGAGACCCACTGAGCTTCGTGAATCCGTCTCCGCCTGAGAATGACCCTTAGTCACCTGAGGAGGAAGTGAATGTTCCGTTGGAGGAGGAGGAGTGAATATTTCGTTGGAGGAGACCCACTGAGCGGCGTGAATCCGCCTGAGAATGACCCTCAGTCACCTGAGGAGGAGGAGTGAATATTCCGTTGGAAGAGACCCACTGAGCGGCGTGAATCCGCCTCCGCCTGAGAATGACCCTCAGGCACTTGAGGAGGAAGTGAATATTCCGTTGGAGGAGGAGGAGTGAATATTCCGTTGGAGGAGACCCACTGAGCGGCGTGAATCCGCCTGAGAATGACCCTCAGTCACCTGAGGAGGAAGTGAATATTCCGTTGGAGGAGGAGGAGTGAATATTCCATTGGAGGAGACCCACTAAGCGGCGTGAATCCGCCTCCGCCTGAGAATGACCCTCAGTCACCTGAGGAGGAAGTGAATATTCCATTGGAGGAGGAGGAGTGAATATTCCGTTGGAGGAGACCCACTGAGCTTCGTGAATCCGTCTCCGCCTGAGAATGACCCTCAGTCACCTGAGGAGGAAGTGAATATTCCGTTGGAGGAGGAGGAGTGAATATTCCGTTGGAGGAGACCCACTGAGCGGCGTGAATCCGCCTCCGCCTGAGAATGACCCTCAGTCAGCTGAGGAGGAAGGTAATATTCCGTTGGAGGAGGAGGAAGTGAATATTCCGTTGGAGGAGACCCACTGAGCGGCGTGAATCCGCTTGAGAATGATCCTCAGTCACCTGAGGAGGAAGTGAATATTCCGTTGGAGGAGTGAATATTCCGTTGGAAGAGACCCACTGAGCGGCGTGAATCCGCCTCCGCCTGAGAATGACCCTCAGTCTCTTGAGGAGGAAGTGAATATTCCGTTGGAGGAGGAGGAGTGAATATTCCGTTGGAGGAGACCCACTGAGCGGCGTGAATCCGCCTCCGTCTGAGAATGACCCTCAGTCACCTGAGGAGGAAGTGAATATTCCGTTGGAGGAGGAGGAGTGAATATTCCGTTGGAGGAGACCCACTGAGCGGCGTGAATCCGCCTCCGCCTGAGAATGATCCTCAGTCACCTGAGGAGGAAGTGAATATTCCGTTGGAGGAGGAGGAGTGAATATTCCGTTGGAGGAGACCCGCTGAGCGGCGTGAATCCGTCTCCGCCTGAGAATGACCCACAGTCACCTCAGGAGGAAGTGAATGTTCCGTTGGAGGAGGAGGAGTGAATATTCCGTTGGAGGAGACCCACTGAGCGGCGTGAATCCGCCTGAGAATGACCCTCAGTCACCTGAGGAGGAAGTGAATGTTCCGTTGGAGGAGGAGGAGTGAATATTCCGTTGGAGGAGACCCACTGAGCGGCGTGAATCCGCCTCCGCCTGAGAATGACCCTCAGTCACCTGAGGAGGAAGTGAATATTCCGTTGGAGGAGGAGGAGTGAATATTCCATTGGAGGAGAAGGAGGAGGAGGAGATTGAGATTGACTTTGACTTTCCATTGCCACCGTCACCCCCCGATGATTGGCCATTTGACCTTCCAGACGATTGGGAGCCGGGCATGGGCACTTAATTGTACGATTCCGTGTCGACTAAAGAATTTAAGGATGCACTCAAAGCTCTTGTTCGAGGTAAATTTTATTTGTATAATTTGTTGTGCTTTGGTTGGTTATTGATCTTAAATATCCATTTAAATTGAATTGATAAAGTCTGAATAATTTGGTTGGTTACTGATCTTAAATATCCGTTTGAATTGAATTGATAAAGTTTGAATAATTTGGTTGGTTACTGAACATTTTACAAAAGGAAAATATATGTTTGAATTGAATTGGAATTGAGAAAACTGTGTGTTTTGTGAATAATACTACAAATGATTGTATCACTTTTTACTTATACATATGATTGGGGTGATGGTCAAAGTGGAGGTGGAGGTGGAAAATGAATTAGTTAGTTTATAGCATACTACTAGTATATATCGAATGCTTTTGTGCATAATATCTGTAAAATCAAGTCGTCCTACACGACGTGAGTGGGTGCATTTATATATATGCAACTGTCCTAGCTCTTTTGTCACTTAAACTGTCGTCCTACACGACGTGAATGGGTGCATTTATATATATGCAACTGTCCTAGCTCTTTTGTCACTTAAACTGTTGTTTGCAGATGTAAAAAGCTGGTCTGATTTACTATATCATTAACTTTCCAGTAATTGAGTAGATATTTGGCTAATCTTCTTCGGGAAAGATAGTTTCATTGAGTATTCTCATTCATTGATGAGGACGAGAATATAAACACAAAATAATGTTGTTTCTGTTGTCTAGACATTCATATGATCATAAGTAGCAAAAGATATGATCATTATTATCCTCCTCCTTGATATATCGAAACATAATCTTCTTTTCTCATTGCTGTTATATGTTTTCCTGCTGTCATAAGAGCAGTAAAAGATATGATCAATACTATCCTCCTCCTTGATATATACATTGATATCTTCTTTTCTCATTGCTGTTGTATATTTTCCTGCTCCTCGTCGTCCTTTATTACCCACATATAAATTTCCATAAATTGAGTAGATATTTGGTTAATCTTCTTCGGGAAAGATAGTTTCCTTGAGTATTCATTCATTGATGAGGAAATGTTTATGTTATCTAGACATTCATATGATCATTTATTGGGTAACTGTAAGCACATTAAATTTGCACTCAATCAAATAGCTACACGTGGACAAATACATATTGAATCGAATTAATTTACCGTTTTAATTTTGAGAATTTAATTAAATTAATTCTCGAGTTAAATAGTTAAATTAGTGATATTTAATATACACGGTACAAGCCGGACAAATTATACGAGTATCAAAATACTCGTAATTGGTAAGAATAAATGTGACTTATCATATATGGGGAAAATCAAATCACATCTCTTCAAAAAGGGAAGAGAATTAAATTAAAACCAATCAAGTTAATCAAATCGACATCGACCAATAAGAAGGCGCCACGTGGCATGGTAAGGTGGGAAAGTCTTCACTCCTCCACCCTATAAATAGGGTACTTCCCTCATTCATTTGAAGACACAACACGAGAAGCTTCAAGACTCTAAAGTTCTCTGTAGAGATTTAGAGTGTTCTTCAGCATTCGGAGGAGCTTCAAAGGCGTTCTTCGTGCAAAGCGGCCAAGAGTAGCGTTCGATTCGAGATCAAGGTGCTAAGCCCCTCAATCCGGCGTTTCTTCAAGGAAGTTCTTCGTGGATCATCAACGATCTTCAAAGGCGCTCTTCGTGCAAAGCGGCCAAAAGCTGCGTTCGATTCGAGATCAAGGTGCTAAGCCCCTCAATCCGGCGTTTCTTCAAGTCAAATTCAAAGGCGTTCTTCGTCACCTTCGAAGGTGTTCGTCTGAAAGCTCTCCAAATCAACGTTTTATCCAAAATAAGACGTCAAGTCCTTGGATAAACGTTACAAATTTTCAAATTCAATCGTGGTCAAGATCAAAGTGAGGATCACGCCACAAAATCTTCAAAGTCAAGATTCAAAGAGAAGAATCAGAGGAATAAATTAGAGACTTGTAAATCCACAAAATTTCTCGGTTTAATCCGAAAGAAATAAAATTGTATTGCATTTTCGTGTTATTATATTAATTTCACGAAATTTGTTGTTACAAATTTGACACGCCTGGTGGGACCTCTCTACCTCTCATCTCTTCTCTTCCAAAAATAAATAAATTCAAAGACCATCAAGATGTCTCAACGCAAGATCTTGTTTATAAGGACAAGTCCTTCCAAGACTATTGATGTCAACATCGTCACAAGAAGCATGACGAAGAGATCGTTGTCCCATACTTTTTTAGGAGAAAATACTTCAACTGGAACGACTGCAAACCAACCTCCATACTACGTTGCCGAATGTGAAGAAGACAACTCTACTCATTCGACTCCTCGCTCCACGTCGAACTCTTCGTCGACTTCAAGTATTGCTCCGGTGATGATGACGAACGCCTATTGAGGAGCAGCTTGCTAGCATCATGAAAGCTATCGAAGGACTATCAAAACACGTCCAAGAGCAAGACACCCAAATTACTCATCTTATGAATAAGGTGGATAATGGTGATGTGAGTCGTATCAATGGGAAACTAGTCGAGGAACAAGATGACGCTGAAACCTCAACCAAGCATCGTGCAACGAAAACTGAACCCACTGCTAAAGATTTGATCATTTCTTCTGATGGAGGGATGACGTCGATCAACTCAAGGAGCTAATATTGGATACGGTGAAAGGTAGACACAAAGAAGGATTCAAATCATCTTTCACCTATACCAAGCCGTATACTAAGAGAGTTGACAACTTAAGGATGCCAGCAAGCTATAAACCTCCAAAGTTTCAACATTTTGATGGCAAAGGAAACCCAAAGCAACATGTGGCTCATTTCGTCGAAACTTGCAATGATGCTGGAACTTACGGTGATCACTTGGCCAAACAGTTTGTCCGCTCCTTGAAAGGAAACACTTTCGATTGGTACATCGATTTGGAGGCTAACTCTATCGATAGTTGGGATCAGATGGAGCACGAATTCCTAAACCATTTCTACAGCACAAGGAGAACGGTTAGCATGATCGAACTAACCAACACTCGTCAAATGAAAGATGAGCCCGTGATTGATTATATCAATCGATGGAGAAACTTAAGCCTGAATTGCAAGGATAGGTTGACTGAATCTTCTGCGATCGAGATGTGCATTCAAGGAATGCAATGGGGCCTCCGATACATCCTTCAAGGAATCCGACCAAATACTTTCGAAGAATTAGCAACAAGAGCTCACGACATGGAGCTAAGCATGTTTTCTAGTGGAGTCGCATCACCGCCGGTTCAAGAGCTTCGCAGTAAGACTTATGCTAAACCTTCAAGTAAGGAATACATTACAGACATGCCTCGGGATTGGGGGCAAAGCGGGTCGACATTAAAAGACATGCGACAAAAACAATATCCGTTTTTGAACTCCGACGTCTCTGGGATATTTGATGATCTGCTAGATGCAAATCTCATTGAGTTTCCTAAGATGAAACGGCCAGAAGAGGCTGATCAAGTTGATGACCCGAAGTACTGCAAGTATCATCGACTAGTAGGTCATCCGATTCATGATTGTGTCACATTCAAGGAAAAGATCATGCAACTAGTCCAACAAGGAGAAATTGTGTTGGATGAAACCATTTAAAGTTCCTCAAGTCGATTCTCCTTGACAAGAGACTAAACTGTTCGAGACTCTCAAATCAAGTCATTCAAACCAAAGCTCCTTGATAAGAGCAAAAACTTTCTAAAGTCCCTCAAAAAAAAAGTGATCTCCTCGAAACAAGAGACTAAACTGTCCGAGACTCTCAAATCGAGTCAACCAAATCAAAGCTCCTTGATAAGAGTGAAAACTTTCTAAAATTCTCAAGTGAAATTTCCTTGACAAGAGACTAAACTGTCCGAGACTCTCAAATCGAGTCATTCAAATCAAAGCTCCTTGATAAGAGCGAAAACTTTCTAAAGTCCCTTAAATAAAAAATCTCCTACAAGAGAATACACTGTTTGAGACTCTCAAATCGAGTCATTCAAGTCAAAGCTTCTTGATAAGAGCGAAAACTTTCTAAAGTCATTCATTGATGAGGACGAGAATATAAACATAAAATAATGTTGTTTCTGTTGTCTAGACATTCATATGATCATTTACTTAGTAACATATGCAGAGAAAGAATAGTGTTAGCATCTCATAAGTACTAAAAGATATGATCATTACTATCCTCCTCCTTGATATATCGAAACATAATCTTCTTTTCTCATTGTTGTTATATGTTTTCCTGCTGTCATAAGAGCAGTAAAAGATATGATCAATACTATCCTCCTCCTTGATATAGACACTGATATCTTCTTTTCTCATTGCTATTGTATGTTTTCCTGCTTCTCGTCGTCCTTTATTACCCACATATAAATTTCCATAAATTGAGTAGATATTTGGTTAATCTTCTTTGGGAAAGATAGTTTCCATGAGTATTCATTCATTGATGAGGAAATGTTTATGTTATCTAGACATTCATATGATCATTTATTAGGTAACTATAAGCACATTAAATTTGCACTCAATCAAATGGCTACACGTGGACAAATACATATCGAATCGAATTAATTTACCGTTTTAATTTTGAGAATTTAATTAAATTAATTCTCGAGTTAAATAGTTAAATTAGTGATATTTAATATACACGGTACAAGCCGGATAAATTATACGAGTATCGAAATACTCGTAATTGGTAAGAATAAATGTGACTTATCATATATGGGGAAAATCAAATCACATCTCTTCAAAAAGGGAAGAGAATTAAATTAAAACTAATCAAGTCAATCAAATCGACATCGACCAATAAGAAGGCGCCACGTGGCATGGTAAGGAGGGAAAGTCTTCACTCCCCCACCCTATAAATAGGGTACACCCCTCATTCATTTGAAGACACAACACGAGAAGCTTCAAGACTCTAAAGTTCTCTGTAGAGATTTAGAGTGTTCTTCAGCATTCGCAGGAGCTTCAAAGTCATTCTTCGTGCAAAGCGGCCAAGAGCAGCGATCGATTCGAGATCAAGGTGCTAAGCCCCTCAATCCGGCGTTTCTTCAAGGAAGTTCTTCGTGGATCATCAACGATCTTCAAAGGCGCTCTTCGTGCAAAGCGGCCAAGAGCAGCGTTCGATTCGAGATCAAGTTGCTAAGCCCCTCAATCCGGCGTTTCTTCAAGTCAAATTCAAAGGCGTTCTTCGTCACCTTCGAAGGTGTTCGTCTGAAAGCTCTCCAAATCAACGTTTTATCCAAAATAAGACGTCAAGTCCTTGGATAAACGTTACAAATTTTCAAATTCAATCGTGGTCAAGATCAAAGTGAGGATCACGCCACAAAATCTTCAAAGTCAAGATTCAAAGAGAAGAATCAGAGGAATAAATTAGAGACTTGTAAATCCACAAAATTTCTCAGTTTAATCCGAAAGAAATAAAATTGTATTGCATTTTCGTGTTATTATATTAATTTCACGAAATTTGTTGTTACAAATTTGGCACGCCTGGTGGGACCTCTCTACCTCTCATCTCTTCTCTTCCAAAAATAAATAAATTCAAAGACCATCAAGATGTCTCAACGCAAGATCTTGTTTATAAGGACAAGTCCTTCCAAGACTATTGATGTCAACATCGTCACAAGAAGCATGACGAAGAGATTGTTGTCCCATACTTTTTTAGGAGAAAATACTTCAACTGGAACGACTGCAAACCATCCTCCGAATGTGAAGAAGACAACTCTACTCATTCGACTCCTCTCTCTACGTCGAACTCTTCGTCGACTTCAAGTATTGCTCCGGTGATGATGACGAACGCCTCAACTATGGAGGAGCACCTTGCTAGCATCATGAAAGCTATCGAAGGACTATCAAAACACGTCCAAGAGCAAGATACCCAAATTACTCATCTTATGAATAAAATTTGACAACTCTCCTGAAACTTACAGAGTCAACACTTTCACACATACTTTCCCAAAGGCATTTAAGGGAAAGACAGTGTATGTTGATGCTAGAGGAAAACAACTTAGCCACCTTGAATCAATCAGGGTCATTAGGCAAGTTTGGGTTCCCAAAGGTACAGCTAACCTCTCAGGACCCAAAACTCAAAGGGTACCTAAACCTATCTAATTGCAGGTACCATTGGGCCACAAGAAGAGGAGTATGAACAAAAAGTCAGCATGGTACCTTGACAGTGGATGCTCAAGGCACATGACTGGAAACAAGGAACTCCTCTCTGATTTTATTGAAAAAGAAGGCCCAAATGTCACATTTGGAGACAGCTCACAAGCAACAACAAAAGGTTATGGTACTTTGATGATTGGTAACATCAAAGTATCCAATGTATCTTATAGATAATGGTGACGTGAGTCGTATCAATGGGAAACTAGTCGAGGAACAAGATGACGCTGAAACCTCAACTAAGCATCGTGCAACTCCAGCGGAGGACCTTGAGGATCCTCGTTGGAAGGAGCCTAAAGAGCGGGCAACTCCAGCGGAGGACCTTGAAACCATCCATTTAAACGAAGCTCGTCCAGAACTCGAGGTATTCATTGGCTCGAATTTACCAGAACAATTGCGATCAGATATGGTCGCATTTTTGAAAGAAAACATCGGAGCATTCGCCTGGTCGCACGAGGATATGGTGGGTATTAGCACGAACCATGCCTGCCATAGATTGAATATTGATCCAACGAGAAGACCCATCACCCAAAAACGAAGAAAATTTGGGCCTGATAAATATGCGGCTATGGCGGTCGAAGTCAAGAAATTGATCGACAACAAATTAATCGAGAAAACTGGAACTGATCCCGAGTGGTTGGCAAATCCAGTGCTCGTCAGAAAGACGACCGGGTCGTGGAGATTGTGTATAGACTTCACAGATCTAAACGACGCCTGTCCGAAAGATCACTTTCCAATGCCCCACATCGATCATCTGGTAGACAATACAGCGGGGCACGAGATGTTAACTTTCATGGATGCTTTCGCGGGGTACCATCAGATTGCAATGCATCCCGACGACCAGCGACATACGACTTTCATGACGGCGATCGACATGTACAGCTGGAAAAGAATGCCTTTCGGGTTGAAAAACGCGGGGGCAACATACCAAAGACTGGTAAATAAAATGTTTGAGAAACACATCGGCGAGATGGTGGAGGTCTATATCGACGACATCGTTGTCAAAAGCTTGCGGAAAGAGGATCACCTACACTACCTTGCCATGACATTCGATATTCTGAGAGAATACAACATGAAGTTAAATCCAAAGAAATGCAGTTTTGGAGTTAGCTCCGGGAAATTTCTGGGGCACTTGGTTAGCCAGCGTGGCATCGAGGTAAATCCGAGTAAAATTCAAGCAGTCATCAACATGCAAAGCCCAAGGAATGTAAAAGAAGTACAGAGGTTGACAGGATGCCTTGCATCACTGAATATATTCATTGCACGAACGGGCGATCGTCGCAAACCTTTTTTCGACGCTTTGAAAAAAGGGAGGTTCGAATGGACCGATGAGTGTGAGAAAGCTTTCGAGAAATTGAAGGAATATCTATCGGATCCAAAGGTCCTATCTAAGCCAGTCCCCGACAAAATTTTGTATCTATACTTGGCGGCCACTGACTGTGCGATTAGTTCAGTGCTCGTCCGAGCAAAGGGGAGCAGACATCTGCCAATTTACTACGTAAGTCAATCACTGAGAGATGCGGAGTTGAGATACACTCCGATGGAAAAAATTGGCGTACGCTTTAGTCATGAGCGTCAGAAAACTAAGGCAATACCTGTTCGACCACGAGGTGGTCGTCCTCACAACATTTCCTCTTCGGCGAGCACTGCATCGTCCGGATACCACTGGAAGACTTTTGAAATGGTCGGTGGAAATTGGGCAATTTGGGCTCACCTACGCACCCAGAACGGCAATCAAGGGACAAATGTTGGCAGAATTCATAGTAGAGCTCACTTTCCCGGAGAAATTGGACAAGGGAATCGAACTTCCTTGGACACTGTTCGTCGATGGCTCGTCGACGAGTACCAAAGCAGGGGCAGGAATCGTCCTCACCAGCCCAACCGGACAGACGTTTGCTTCGGCGATCGAGTTCGAGTATCGGGCGACCAACAACGAAGCAGAGTACGAGGCTCTGGTCGCTGGAATCAAGATGGCTATGGCCGTGGGTGCCAGAAAACTGAAATTTTTTTCTGACTCTCAACTGGTCGTATGTCAAATTACGGGCGAATACGAGGCTCGCGGCGATCAAATGATAAAGTATCAAGACCTAGTGAAAGGATTACTCGAGCAATTTGATCAAATCCACATCGAGCAAATCCCTAGGGAGGAGAATACGCAAGCAGATGCTTTAGCTCGGCTGGCCACTTCAGAGGGGGAGGCAATATTTTCAGAAGCGACCATTACTAAAATTTCTTCCCCATCGGTGAATAGAGGTCAAATTTCGCAGGTTGAAGCGACCAGCGACGAGGACTGGAGGTCGCCGATCACCAAATACATCAAGACCGGCGAGCTCCCGGAAGACAAGGTAAAGGCGACCAGGCTGCAACTCAGGTCCGCAAGATACACTATTATTGGCGACCAGTTGTACAAACGGGGTTTTTCAATGCCTTTATTGAAATGCCTCGGAGAAGACGAAGCGAAGATCGTCATGCACGAAATCCACGATGGAATCTGTGGAAATCATACAGGGGGGCAAGCGCTCGCTTTATAGATCATGAGGCAAGGCTACTTTTGGCCAACACTGAAGAAAGATGCAATTCATTACTCCCAGACGTGCAAGAGATGTCAAGCTTTTGCTCCCGCTATTCACTCACCTCCAGACGAGCTCATCTCCGTCTATAGCTCTTGGCCCTTCGCGAAGTGGGGCATCGACATCATCGGACCTTTCCCGTCTGGCGTCGGGGGGGTAACTTTCGTAGTCGTAACAGTCGATTACTTCACCAAGTGGACCGAAGCGAAGGCATTGAAGACCATCACAACGGCCCAGATGATAAGCTTCATATGGAAAAATATTATTTGCAGGTTCGGCCTACCACGAGCGATAGTGACCGACAACGGACGTCAATTCACAAGTCAAGACATGCTGGAATTCTGCTCCAAATGGAAGATCAAGAAACTTTTTTCAACACCCTATCATCCACAATCAAATGGTCAGGTAGAAGCGATCAACAAAATCATCAAGCACACCTTGAAAGCTAAGCTAGATGGATTGAAGGGCAAATGGGCGGATGAGCTGCACATGGTTTTGTGGGAATATCGGACGACCACGAGGAATTCTACAGGTGAAACTCCGTTCGCGCTCGCGTTCGGAACCGAAGCTGTCATACCAGCAGAAGGGCAGGTCGCCACTTTTCGAGTGGCAAACTATGAGGAGCAGTTGAATAACGATGCACAGTTCTCCGACTTGGACTTCCTAGAAGAGCGAAGACTGACAGCGGACGAGAAGAATGTGGTCTACAAGCAAAGGTCGGAACGCTACTACAACACCAAAGTACGTGCTCGCCATTTTACTATCGGCCAGCTCGTACTTCGACGGGCGACGGAACAGTCCATTGGCATACTTGGCCCGACTTGGGAGGGTCTGTACCGAATAACGCGCACACTCCTGAACGGATCGTACGAGCTAGAAGACCTTGAAGGCAAGCCGAGCAAGTACCCATGGAACGCGGTCAAGCTAAAGAAGTTTTACCAGTAAGTTTTTAAATTCTTTACGTTTGTATTAGTTTGTATCTAGTTATCGTTTCAATACATGTCAAGGTTTAAATTTCAAAGTGTTAGATAAGTTTTAAGAAATTTTAGATGAGGCTCTGCGTAGCCAGCTAAGAAAAAAGTGACCGACGAATGGTTAACTCTAAAAGACGAGCACTCTTTCTTAAAGATGCTCGCAAGGTAGTGGCGACGACGATCACTATCTGATAAACAAAAGAGTTCAACCGATGAATGGTTAACTCTAAAAGACGAGCACTCTTTCTTAAAGATGCTCGCAAGGTAGTGGCGACGACGATCACTATCTAAAAAATAAAAGAGTTCAACCAACGAATGTTTAACTTTAAAAGACGAAGCACTTTTTCTCAAAGATGCTCGCAAGGTAGTGACAACGACGATCACTATCTAAAACATACGAACACAAACCAATGAAAGAAATTCAAAAGACAAGTACTCATTGAAAGATGCTTGCAAAAAATAATCATAACATAAATTGAAAAGCAGTGATGAAGACGATCACTCAAAATAAATAAACACATCATAAGTAAAAAAGTTCCATTCATTAAAAAACCTTAAAAGGCTGAAATTACAAAGAAGGCCCTAGTGGCCGAACAGTAGTAAACAAAACAAAAAGAGAAATGGCCGAGCATGTTTATAGTTGATCTCCAACCTCTGTAGCATCTTGCTCGCCCGCAACCTCCTCCTCGTCCGCGGCCTCTACCTCGGCAGGAGCACTCTGCTCGCCCTGATGAGTTGGGGAATCTTATGGCGGATCCTTGAAAAATACCGAAACAGCTAAGAGACGAGGGAACATGAGTCCCAGTTTCATCAGAGGGAGCAGGGGGAGTTTTGATTCCTCTTTAGGATTTTCACCCATGATGAGGTCGTCTATGAAGCCGCCGAGCTGAGTTACGTCCGCATCCGGTTGAGCTTCTTTGAGTTTGTGAACAAGCTCGTGGGCAGTGAGCGCCACCGATAAAATGGCCGCGTTTTCAGCGATGTCATTACTTTCATCTCGCTCTGCCGTCACGGCGACCAGCTCTCGCCGAAGAGTAGCCAAGTCATCCTCAACAATTATGAATTTATCTTGAAGAGTGTTTACCTCGGCGGATTTCACTTTTAGCTCGTCCTCGGCAGTTTTGAGGCGAGCACGGAGATCTTCGATCACTTGGAGATCTTCCTGATCTTTCTTCCGAACAACTTCAAGCTGGGCCTCAAAATCGGCCAGTTTTGCCTCAAGGTCAGCCATTTTCTCCCCAGAATCGGCCAGCTGCCTCTCAAGGCCAGCTTTAGCCCTAGCCATGTGGACGAGCTTCACGCTCCTCTCCTCGCTAATTTTTCGGTTTTCATAGATCTGGCTTGCAAGCTTCTCGGCAGTGAAAGTTGCGCGACTGAGCTCAATGGCGACCAGTCTCGCATTCTCCAAAGAGTTTTGGTTGTTCACCTCGCTGACCAGTGTTGTCGTTAGCGATCGGGGCAAGTTCTTCATGGCCCTGAGCGTGACCTGATCTAGTACCTCTTCGTCGGCCGGATCCCGCGAGCGGTAATAATTGAGGAGATTCTCGTTGAAAGGTTCGGAAACCAGGTGTTCGGCAAGCCTAATAAAGAAGAGAAAATTAGAAAAGGTACTTCTAGAAAATATTCAAAGGCTTTTTTCAGTAAGCTTACTTGGCAACCCTTTCGGCTTCCCAGCCAAGAAGAGTGTTATCCCCAGGGGCCCTTTGCTCGGCCGAGGAGGGGATGCCCTCGTTGGGGGTACGATCTGGGGGGGGGAGGCGAGTTACCCCTCGGCGGAGATCTCCTCGGCGAGACCCTTTTTTCGACCCTCTGCTCGGTAGCAGTTGGGCGAGAAGAACCCCCTCGGTTTGGTTTCGCAACTTTCTTCGGAGGAGCCCCCGAGGTCTCCGGCCCTTTCCTTTTATTTGAGCCGTCGACGATCAGGCGCTCGCAGAGCGCCTTCGCTGCTCGAAGCATTCTGCTCGACATAATTCGATCGAGTTCGATGGTTGGAGGAAGATAGGTGACAACTTTTTCAGGAACCACTACTAAAAAATCAAAGAGTCAGTGTTACGAAGAAAAGAAATTTTACAAAAAACTTAGGAATATTTCGATACCTGGAGGGAACTCTCGAGTGGTGTGGTGAGGAGGTACTCTAAAGCCTGCTCGCTCTCGCATACACTCCCTGTTCAGAAAGCGGCAGGACCTCTCCAAGTAGCGACGATTAAGCACGCAACAAATATGATATTGGAAGATGGGCGAGAGACGGTGCTCGACAGTCCTCATGCGAACAGAGTCACCTACAAAAGCGAGGAGTTATTCAGTATAGACAAGAACGAGCAAAAATAAAAAGACTTACCACGCATTCTCTGGTAGTCGGTCGCGATGGGAATGCGAGCAGAGGATCCATCTGGCCTCACGACACTTTTCCAGTCCCCGGCTACCCACCACCAATTGGTCTTCCAATCGCGAATTTTATTGGGGACCCCTTCGACCAACTTGACGTAATCGCGGCTTTTTACATAGTAAAAACCGTAGCCCACCTTCTTTCCGGCCTCGACCACTTGAAGGAGATAGTTGATCTCTTTCGGGCTAAGCCATGAGTTCCGAAAACCGTTCTCGGCTGCCACCAGGCCGAACACGGTAAGGAGTCCAATTAGGTTCGACCACCCGTTCGGCAATATTTGAGAAGGGGCCACCCCTAGAAAGTGTAAAAAAATTGAAATTCTGGGATGCAGGGGGAACCTCAGCCCTGCCTCCATCATTCCAATGTTGACGACGACCATCCCTTCTGGCGGCTGGTCGTCCCTCTCATCTTTGCGAGGAACAAAGAAGCAAACGTCGGCCGGCAGTTGATATTTTTTCCGGGAATTTTCCAGCTGAGACGAGGAGACACTGCTCGCATACTTACTGGCTTCATACCTCGATTCGTATGCTTCTCGATATGGGTGAGGAACCTCTCTAGGCAGGTAATCGCAAAAATACTTGTAGTATGTCTCCCTTGAGAGCTCATCGCCATCCAGGTTTTCTCGCCCACTCAAAACATCTTTTATGCTCGCCGCATAGCGAACAACTTTCTCATGCTCCTCGCGGAGATTGCTTGTCAGATTCTCCTCAACTCGGGCCGGGTCAAGCTGATCGCCCATTCTCATGTTCAGATCTGGGTCGTCGAGGTCTGAGCCAGTCTTCTCGGCACTATCCTCGGCATCGTTGCCGGCATCATCCCTTTCAGAGTCATCGGTCTCGTTGGCAACGGAAACGCCGACCACTTCTAACATCTCTCCCCAATTATCGTCTGGAAGGTTGGGAGGACCTACATTAATGGGTTCAGGGGAATGGATCCTAGAGTCCGAAGAGGCTGACCTCTCCACTAAGGCCAAGGCCAAACGATCACCCTCGCCGGAATTTACAGCGCCACCGTCCAACGGCAGCGGACCACCATCGGAGCCACCACCAACATCCATTTTTTCTTAAGAAATTGGGGAAAGAAGAGTTTTTTAAGAAAGAAATGTAAGTTTTTTACCTTTTTGCCGATCGAAAACCACCCAAAAACACGCCGGAAAAGCTCGAAGAACTTGCTTGGAAGGAACTCGAGAAGAAGATTCAAAAGCTGCAAAGTGAGGAAAGTATTTTATGAGGAGTGAGGCCTTATTTATAGGCGAAATCGTTCAGGGGCCTTTATGCAAGAAAACGGGGTAAAATCCGCAATTTTCCCAAAATTTGGGGTCATTTCCGAAATCGAGGTAGGAAAGTGACCCCCACGCGCGACCTTTGAGGTCGGCACGCGCCCCACGTGCGCAATTCAAATTTCGGGCGCCGATCACGCGCCAGACACGTGTCAAATCCGCCATCATTAAAAGGTGCTTCGAAAGTCGTGCTCGGCGCAGGAAACGAGGCGACCGCCTCCATCTTACGTCATCAAGTTTTCAAAATTAATTTGTTTGTCGGAAACAATTTCGCCTTCCAAGAAGACGACCATACTGCTCGCCTTACTATTCTACGAATACGAAGAAAGGCGACCAGGGGGCAAATGTTATACCTAGTCAAAGAAGTCAATCTTTGACAAGTCAATCCTAGTCACCAGCTTGCGTGGCGAGGACCAGTCAACAAAGTTGTGCGACGACTAGTCAACAAGATGAAGAAAATGTAATAGAAGTAATGTATTTAATATATTTAAGTGCTCGCCCAAAGATGTTGGCGAGCACATGTTTTAGTTAGCTGCTCGCCCAAATGTGTTGGCGAGCACATGTCTATTTTAGCTAGAGAAGTCTAAGTGTTGAAGCCTTGGGGGACAGCAGGGAGCGTGGCGACCACCTTCCCCGACGACCAGGTCCTCCGGCGACCACCATAGCTCAGCTCATCGGCATCTCGCCGAGGATGACCACCAGAGGCGGTTTAGCATTAAATACGCCATCCCATCACCTTTTCGGGCAGAAGTACAAGTCCAATGAGGGCTGGCCACGTGTAAAGGTTGGGCAGCCCCAGAAACCACTATATAATGCCTAAAAGGCTCATTTGTAAAGACAAGTTACATTTTTCCTACAATCACCCCAACCCAAAGCAATAAACTCTCCCAAGCTTCTAAAGTTTTAGCTTCTCCAAGAAGCTACTTCTTGTGTTCTTCACTGTTCTTCATATTATCTTCATAAATCATCATATTAAACCCGTTTAACACGTAATAAACCCCGATATGAATACTATCCTCCTTGATATATCTTTGAAAGCCCACATCCAGATCATCCATCTAAAAGCACGTACAACACTTTGAAGACTCATAAGTAAGTAGTAAAAGATATGAATACTATCCTCCTCCTTGATATATCTTTGAAGACGGACACATAAGAAGAAACATAATCTTCTTTTCTCATTGCTGCGAGAATATAAACACGAAAATGTTTCTGTCTAATGGACCTCTACCTCAATAACATATAAATTTCCTTTGTTATCTATCAACTGCATATGCCTACGTGCTAATGAATTCAACAAAACTAATACTGGTGCATTTTTTTTTTTTTTCTTTTCACAACAGCAGCAGCAGCATTTGGGGAGGAGATATGTTATGACGACAATTTGAATTCAACTAAGAATTCAATCCTTCAAGAGAGGGGAATTACAATATTAAAATATCAACTGTCGGCCGGCAGTTGATATTTTTTCCGGGAATTTTCCAGCTGAGACGAGGAGACACTGCTCGCATACTTACTGGCTTCATACCTCGATTCGTATGCTTCTCGATATGGGTGAGGAACCTCTCTAGGCAGGTAATCGCAAAAATACTTGTAGTATGTCTCCCTCGAGAGCTCATCGCCATCCAGGTTTTCTCGCCCACTCAAAACATCTTTTATGCTCGCCGCATAGCGAACAACTTTCTCATGCTCCTCGCGGAGATTGCTTGTCAGATTCTCCTCAACTCGGGCCGGGTCAAGCTGATCGCCCATTCTCATGTTCAGATCTGGGTCGTCGAGGTCTGAGCCAGTCTTCTCGGCACTATCCTCGGCATCGTTGCCGGCATCATCCCTTTCAGAGTCATCGGTCTCGTTGGCAACGGAAACGCCGACCACTTCTAACATCTCTCCCCAATTATCGTCTGGAAGGTTGGGAGGACCTACATTAATGGGTTCAGGGGAATGGATCCTAGAGTCCGAAGAGGCTGACCTCTCCACTAAGGCCAAGGCCAAACGATCACCCTCGCCGGAATTTACAGCGCCACCGTCCAACGGCAGCGGACCACCATCGGAGCCACCACCAACATCCATTTTTTCTTAAGAAATTGGGGAAAGAAGAGTTTTTTAAGAAAGAAATGTAAGTTTTTTACCTTTTTGCCGATCGAAAACCACCCAAAAACACGCCGGAAAAGCTCGAAGAACTTGCTTGGAAGGAACTCGAGAAGAAGATTCAAAAGCTGCAAAGTGAGGAAAGTATTTTATGAGGAGTGAGGCCTTATTTATAGGCGAAATCGTTCAGGGGCCTTTATGCAAGAAAACGGGGTAAAATCCGCAATTTTCCCAAAATTTGGGGTCATTTCCGAAATCGAGGTAGGAAAGTGACCCCCACGCGCGACCTTTGAGGTCGGCACGCGCCCCACGTGCGCAATTCAAATTTCGGGCGCCGATCACGCGCCAGACACGTGTCAAATCCGCCATCATTAAAAGGTGCTTCGAAAGTCGTGCTCGGCGCAGGAAACGAGGCGACCGCCTCCATCTTACGTCATCAAGTTTTCAAAATTAATTTGTTTGTCGGAAACAATTTCGCCTTCCAAGAAGACGACCATACTGCTCGCCTTACTATTCTACGAATACGAAGAAAGGCGACCAGGGGGCAAATGTTATACCTAGTCAAAGAAGTCAATCTTTGACAAGTCAATCCTAGTCACCAGCTTGCGTGGCGAGGACCAGTCAACAAAGTTGTGCGACGACTAGTCAACAAGATGAAGAAAATGTAATAGAAGTAATGTATTTAATATATTTAAGTGCTCGCCCAAAGATGTTGGCGAGCACATGTTTTAGTTAGCTGCTCGCCCAAATGTGTTGGCGAGCACATGTCTATTTTAGCTAGAGAAGTCTAAGTGTTGAAGCCTTGGGGGACAGCAGGGAGCGTGGCGACCACCTTCCCCGACGACCAGGTCCTCCGGCGACCACCATAGCTCAGCTCATCGGCATCTCGCCATTGCATGGAAACATGGAAACATCAAAGCCATGGCTTCTCCAACAGTTTCGTCTCCCAAGAGAGAAATGGATCCCAAGAAACGGGTTGTCATAACCGGAATGGGTCTTATTTCGGTTTTTGGCAATGATGTCGATATATACTATAACAAATTGCTGGATGGTGTGAGTGGAATCACCCCAATTGACAGATTTGATGCTTCGGAGTTCCCTGTTCGGTTTGCTGGACAGATCCGTGATTTCTCTTCGGAGGGATATGTTGACGGAAAGGATGATCGTCGGCTTGATGATTGTTGGAAATATTGTTTGGTTGCTGGCAAGAGAGCCCTTGATGATGCTGCCCTTGGAAAACAACTCCTTGATAATGTGAGCTATTTTAGGGGGTTAATTGCTCGCATGAAACTCCCATGTAGTTTGAAAATTGAACGAAATCAACTAGTGATTTATTATCAATTTTTTTTGTCTCCTACTTTCTCTTAAAACTTGTGTAAAAAAGTATGAATATATTTTTGGTGAATGGACGGAGTATTTAATTTATTTTCATTGAAAATATATTAATTGTTTCACAAAAACTTATATGAAATATTTTATACATAAAATATAGATATTTAATGTAAATTTGAGGTCAAAATTCGTGGTTCGAATTACTTAGTTAAAAACTATTTTTTCTCTTTGGAATATTGTTTTAGTACATGACCAAAATATTTTTACTACAAGGCCAAAAGTGTACTATTACAAGTCGAGAAAATTTCAAAATATGTCTTGTAATTTAGACTGATTAAATTTTAAATCTTTTAAGTTTTCACTTTTTCAAATACGTTTTAAGGTGTTCAATTTACATCCTGTAACTTAGATCGATTTCATTTTAAATTCTTTAAGTTTTCACTTTTTGAAAATATGTCTTAAAGTGTCTAATTTGCATCCTAAGTTACATGACTTATTTTAAAATAGTGAAAATTTAAAGGATTTAAAATGAAATTGACCTAAGTATTTTACAAAATTAGACAGACAAGACGAGAATGGGAGTGTTGGTGGGATCAACCATCGGTGGTGTTGCAACTTTCAACAATGGAGCTGAAACCTTACTTCAAAAGGGTTACAGAAAGATTACTCCATTTTTCGTTCCTTATACACTAATCAACATATATGGGGTCTGCGTTACTTCCTATAGACACGGGCTTTATGGGGCCCAATTACGCCATTGCAACAGCTTGTGCAACTTCAAATCACTGCTTCATTGCTGCTGCAAATCATATTCGAAGAGGCGATGCAGATGTTATGGTAGCTGGTGGGGCAGAGGCCAGCATAATTCCACTTGGGCTTGCAGGTTTCATATCATGTAGAGCCTTGTCTCAAAGAAACGACGAGCCAGAAAAGGCGTCAAGGCCGTGGGACAAAAATCGCGATGGTTTCGTCATGGGTGAAGGTGCTGGTGTTCTGGTAAGTGTGACTCGTTTTGTCATTTTTTAGCCGTCCTTTACTTAATTATTCATACTTAAAATAGTAAAAGAACATTTTAACTTTCCCCTCAAAACATCTCAATATTATATCAAATGTCATTACTTTAAATTTATTCACACTAAAAACCAACTTTATTACTCATAATAGTAACAAACAATTCATACATTAAAATCCGTGTCTAAAAGTTATGGCTCTTAAGTAAGGAACGAAGTATAATTTTTTGACCCTCTTTTGCATTGCAAAATTTGTTCATGGAAGTGCACTTTTACTCTTACAAGTAGTTGAACATCTATTGACCGACGAAATCAACTATTTGGAATTTTTAACTACATTTATCGCCTCAAATTTTTTGACTATGTCAGTCAACAGACGGTCAACTAACTATGAGACCAAATGTGGGAATAGTAAAAGTGTAAAAGAGGCCGGGGGACCAAATTTGAAAAAAAAAAACTTTAGGGACTAAAAATGATATTATCAAGAAAGTGATTCTAGGTCATGGAAAGCTTGGAGCACGCGGTGAAAAGAGGAGCCAAGATTTATGCCGAGTAATTGGGTGGTGCTCTCACCAGTGATGCTTATCATTTGACCAATCCTCGTCCCGATGGGCTGGGCGTTTCGTCGTGCATAATCAAGAGTTTGGAGAATGCAGGAGTAGCCCCTGAAGAGGTTAATTATGTGAATGCTCATGCAACATCAACCATTGCTGGAGATGTGGCTGAATTTAATGCCATCAACAAAGTCTTCAAAAATACCTCTGAGTTGAAGATTAATGCCACCAAGGTGAAATAGCATTATGTTTTCATTAACTAATTATTTTTATTTTTCCTTGAGTTACGTGCATAATAGTTCACAACTTTTTCACATTTTTTCACTTCTATCACGAGTTTGAAATTCGTGCTATTTGATACACAACCCTTTGTAATTGTTGTAGTCGATGATCGGACATGGACTTGGAGCTGCGGGTGGACTGGAAGCAATCGCAACCATTAAAGCAATCAACACGGGCTGGCTACATCCAACAATCAACCAATTTGTAATTTAACTTTTTTCGCAACTAATTTTCCCTTTTCGTGTAGGGACTACTCATTAAACATCATTATGTCTTAATTTTAGCCTTTTTTTTGTTTGAAGGATTTGGAGTCTGTCGTCACTATCGACACTATCCCGAATGTAAAGAAACAACATCAAGTAAATGTTGGTATGTCAACTTTCATGAGTTATAATGTCAATTTTGGTCCCAAAAATCACCTTTTCGATTTAGTCCTAATATTAAAAAGAAAAATTGTCCAATTTTGACCCCAAAATTCTCGGAAATTTGAAAATTGTGTCACTTTGTCATGTGAATGCCCAATTTTGGCTCCATAACTTGTCTAATATCCTATTTTAGCCCGATAAACAATATTGCTTCATTTTTTCGGCAATTTTAGGGGCAAAAATTGTACTGTTTTTTTTAATTTTAGGACAAAATTGAAAAGGTTAACTTTTTAGAGTAAAACGGTACAGTAGACAAGTTATGAGACCTAAATACTTTTTAACTCCAACTTTCTTGCTTGGCCTAAGCCTTATGCTCGAAAGAAAAAATATCAATTTTATTTTTGTAATTTAGGCCGAGTCCAAATTTAGTTTGTACTTTCTCAATTATAGTCCTAAAAGTATCGATTTTAGTCCTGTAACTTTATAATTTTTTAATTGTACTCCTAAAGGTATCAATTTTAGTCTTGACGTTATCAATTTTTGAGAAATTTATTTTTATTTACGACTCGTAAGTTTCACCTTTTTTAAAAACGTCCCACAAAAGGTAAAATAATTTACGTCCCATAATTTTGTAAATTCATTAATTCACGTCCAATTTTTGCTGGAGGCACTGAAACGGTGGCTCGGATTCCCTGTTCCACCTCCCTGTTTCATCTACTATTCCATGCTTTGGATTAATGACACGTGTCGAATTTACTAATCTCATCTAAACCTAGTTAATTCTCTGTTTGTTTAACCAAAATCTCATAAAAGAAGCTTTCTCTCCTATTCAATTATGGTATTTACGTGTTTTGCTTCTTTTATGAGATTTTGGTTAAACAAACAGAGAATTAACTAGGTTTAGACGAGATTAGTAAATTCGACACGTGTCATTAATCCAAAGCATGAAATAGTAGATGAAACAGGGAGGTGGAATAGGGAATCCGAGCCGCTGAAACGGTATCATTTCACTCACGTTTTTTCACGTGCGCATAAAAATTAAGGATAATCGACGGAAATTGTAATGTGGTCGGGCTTGACTTGTATGGCGTGGAAAAACAATTGTCATGTGGATGAAAAAAAATTACAAGTCACTATTTACCATTTACAAAATTAAAAAAATGATGTAAATTAAACAAGTAACGAAATTATGGGATGCACCCTTTTTTGACGTTTTTTTTTAAAAATGTTAAAGTTACGAGACGTAAATAAAAAAAATCTCGTTATTTGACGTAAAAAGACGAAAATTAGATGCAAATTAATCAATTTAAGAAATTATGGGACATAAATTAATTTTCTATCTTTTTTGAGACGCTTTTCAAGAAAGGTAAAAGTTACGGGACCTAAATATTTTTTTCTCTAATTTTAGTGCAAAGTTACAGGACTAATATTGACAGAATGCAAAGTTACAGGACTAATATTGAGAAAATACAAAGTTACAGGACTAAAATTAAGAAAATGCAAACTTACAGGATAAAAGTTGGACTCGACCTAAGTTACGAAACTAAAATTGATATTTTCTCTGTTGGAAAACTAGTTTGAACAAACTTGTTTTGCACCATGAATTTCTTGAGTCCAAACTTATACATATTAATTACAATATATAGTTGAAGTCTTATGATTTATGTCTCATTGGTTGCAGCCATATCTAATTCATTTGGCTTTGGGGGTGAAAATGCTGTTGTTGTCTTCGCGCCTTTCAACCCTTGAAACAAGAGGATCGAAACCTTATTTTGATCATTCTTTGCTTATACAGTTTGATCTACAGTCTGAATAAATATATGCTGCCTTGTTAATTAAACTGCTTTGGATGCAAAAAAATGTAATAAACTAGTAACAATATTTCTTGTCAATCAAGATGTTCGTGAACTATTTGGATCTTGACCTCGAATAATATTCATTTAAGCTCCAATAAAGCTCGCTAACATAAATGAATAAACTCAAGTTAATTTTATTCAATTTAAATTTGTTAGCTCGTAAACAAACTCGTTAGTAAACTTCTGCGATAACTCCTAGTTTGACTATTATATAATATTGAGTGTATGGGAACTAGATTAAAGAAAACTATCCTGATTGTGTTTTATTTTTTTAATATTTTCTTTCTCCACATTTTTACTTTTCTTAGACTTTTCATAAATAATTGTACCTAAAATTATACTCCCTTCGTCCCAAGATTTTTTACACACTTTGACCGGCACGGAAACTAAGAAAATGGAATAAAGTGATGTGTAAAGTAAAATAAAGGAGGGGTATTATTGGTAATTCATTGATTAAAGTGGAATGATTTGACTAAAGGGAAGGAAAAATAAAATAAAAGAGGGGTATTATTGGTAATTCATTATGTAAGTTGTTTCCTTTTTTGGAGTGTGTAAAAAATGTTGGGACGCCCATTAAAGAAAGTGTGTAAAAAATCATGGGACGGAGGGAGTATTATATTCCTTAATACCCGTGTCATCCTTCAAATAAATAATAAAGTAACATACCTTCAATTAACACATAGAAAAGCTAGTTTCGTCTAGCTTAAAATAAATTAAACGACGAATAGGTTAGGCAGCGGGGTGGCAACTTAACTAAGGCTTCATTCATGCATGCATGTTGTAATGAATGGTCGGTACTTGCGAAAAATAGCATGGCGCATAATTCAAGGAATACGGCTTATACAATAATTAATTTTCCACCTCTTTATAAATTCGATTGCACTTTTAAATGAGATAAAATTCGTTTATGGTATCAGAGCCTTAAGCCTGACCTCACCCCACACATGCATCCTGGGTTCGATTCCCGTAATCTGGCCCACGAGTGAAAGAGAGTATATGATCCCCCGGAATTAGAGATGCAAGGCTTGCACATGAATTAGCATTAATTACAACTTTACAAGTGATTGTGGAGATAGCATGTAAGGCAAGCATTAATTTATAAGATCATTTCTTCGTAGAGGATCTCTTAGAAGCACGACCATCTCTGGCGATGCTCCGGCCATGAAGGCTGTCGGAGTTCCTGGCGCAGGAGTTTGTTGCCCTGGTGGTGGAATCATGGGACTTTTCCCCCGATTTGGGTCTCTAACCCGGTTCGGACTATCCTCACGATGAGATGAGACTGACTTTAAGACATCTTAAAACAAAACTTTTATGAAAGATTTAAGAGGAATAACACTTTTCCTGGTAAAAAACTTGAAGATCAAAGGTGTTCTTGAACACATAAGAACACTTAAAAATAAAAAATCCAGAAAACTTACAGATTAAAAAACCTTAAGCACAACTAGTGCTTAAGTTCAAAGATCTATTACAAATACTGAAAGAAAGACTTATGTATTATTTCACCGTATAAAGTTCCTGAAAACTTATACGAACGTATTTAACACTGAAGAACGAACCGTTCTCAAGCTCAAAAAAGACGTTCCTGAAGATCTTCCAATAGCTCCGTAAAACCCCCTCCTTCTAGCGCCAAATGTTGTAACCTTTTTTGTCGGGGTGTATCGATCAAACGGTAACAAACAATATCATTTATTTATAAGTGGTGTTTTATGAATTGGTAGATGATCTAAGATGTTCTTGATGAACTCTTAATATTAGGGTTTTGCTCTTAGTGATGAACTTGAAGAACTTTGGGAGAGAAGACAAAAATTAGGGTTTTGAGTTTAAGAAAATGAAATCGGATCCTTTTATTATGCCCTCAAAGGGCTTTATATAGAGGAATACATTTGCATGCATTCATTACTAGCAGCTCAATCAGCATTAATACACGCTATTAAGATCATCATTTCAAGCATTTAATGCCTCTACTTTGCATTAAATGTCTCTGTAACCAGCCATGATAAGTCTCATCCTCCCTGTTGTTCGTCTCCGAACACCTTTATTACACCGCCATTGACTTGTCAACTCTCCGAAGATGAACTTTATAAATTCTTGTTCGCCATTGTCTGATTTCCTTGCATTCTGATCGTCCTCGCTTCACCTTTGATCTTCCTTCGAGCAAACATCATTGTTCGGCACTTCTGCCAATGTCGATCATTCTGACTTGCTTCTTTACTGGATTTTCGTAGCTATTTTACTCGTTCCTGACTATATCCTGGTCCTCGCCATGGTTGACCAAGACTGATGACTTTGACTATTTCTTGTTGATTTATTGACTAGTCAACAATTGAATTGTTGACTCTTTGACCGAATCATAACACGTATAACAAGTATGGCAGGTGAATGAACAACCACATAATTAGGGATGAATTCTAAAATTTAACTTACATATACCAAAATCAAATCTAAAGCTAGCACATTTCAAAGTGAACTATAATGATGCACTGATAAACATAAAAATCAATTAATTTGCATCTACATATGAAAATAATCGGCTATTAAAACTGACCACAATGTTGCTGGAAATAAAATTAAAATCAATCAAACCAAAATTCACAACTAATTATAATAAACTGAGAAAATTAAGCATCCGAATTCTGAATTAATATACCACCTCGATCTTAGGCTCTTACATTTTGGGAGGAGTCTATCGAGTGGATAATTTAAATGGGTGGAGAATGCCTCAAATTGTGGTACGGTGGATTCTATTAACAAACTGAAACAAGAATTTGTAATGTGCAAATTCTCATATATACCACTATCAAGAAATGAATGGGCGTATTGATTGGCCCAAATGAAGAAGTTGTGGTAAAAGTCATAGGAGATCTACGTTGGTCATGTCTTAATAGTCGAAAGACATATATACTCTTATGTCCATTAAAAAAAAATAAAAAAATGCATTCTCCTTCCTCGATCACCATA
Organism: Galeopsis tetrahit; assembly: GCA_963675135.1. Taxonomy (NCBI): domain Eukaryota; kingdom Viridiplantae; phylum Streptophyta; class Magnoliopsida; order Lamiales; family Lamiaceae; genus Galeopsis; species Galeopsis tetrahit. The sequence continues at coordinate 900,016 of OY776134.1, forward strand.
AGTTCGAAATAGTAATTATTCACTCACTCAATAGTCATATAGGAGTAAAACGTTACAATTAACAAAAGTCTAATTTGGCCAAAAGCTGAGTTTGTAGAGAAAAGTTCACTTTACCAAAAGTTGAGTTTGCAGAGAGTAGTGAGAAAGAAAGAAAGTAGCCAAACAAATTCACTCGGTTAATATAATAAGAACTACCGCTGATATGCATGGAAAATAAAATACCAACGACGATAAAAACGTTCTTAACGAAAAACAACTCTGCCACCTTGTCCGCCCTAGCCGCCGTAGCCGCCATAGCCACCGTAGCCGCCATAGCCGCCTTGACCGCCCGCGCCGCCTTGACCTCCCCCGCCTCCCTGTCCACCCGCGCCGCCCTGTCCACCTGCGCCACCCTGGCCGCCCTGTCCACCCTCTCCGCCGTGAACGCAGTGGCAGCGGTGGCCTCCGTGGCAGCAGTGGCCGCGGTGGCCTCCGTGGCAGCAGTGACCGCGGTGGCCTCCGTTGCTGCAGTGGCCACGGTGGCCGCCCTTGCCTCGGTGGCCTCCGTTGCCGGGAATGCAAAAAAAACACCTGTCAATAATATAGTATTAAAATTTTATAAATTCAATTAAGTTGAATAAAAAAATGTAAAAATGAGTTATTATTTTGATGTCACCTGAAAGTCTGCAACATCTCTTCTCACAATGGTTGTAACTAATGAATTAATACTTAATTTTTAAATGAAAGAGAATGAGAATAGGCAAGAGCGAGAAAATGGTGCAGTTGGTTTAAGATTGAGTTGATAGTGTAGCAAAAGATAGTGGATATCGGGCGAGAAAATGGAGAAGTTAGTTAAGATTGAATACATAGAAATTGTTTAGTAAAATGACAAATTATAAATTTAAACAATTAATGGCCTTAAATTATACTCTCTACGTCTCATATTAATTTGAGAGGAATTTGCACTGGGATGACACACATTGTAATAAAGGGGATTTTACATAAGGTCTTTCACCTAGTATTTTTTTAAATAAGAACCTGATTTAAAATAGTTTCAAATTAAGGACAAAATGTAACATAAATGTACCATTATGCCCTTACTATCTAATTTTCGAAATTAATATAGAGAAAGTCAATAAATTTTTGATATTTAAATCAATGTCTATCAACTCCGTGAATTACGCTAATGAATTAACACCTTTCAAAATTAAAACCTCTCAACAGCTCCGGTCAATCAATTAAATGATTTGCAGAATTTTGGGGAAGAAATCTTTGTATGATTATTCTACATCCCCAATCTTGGTATTCAATTCTTCCCTAACTGATATTCAAGTCTTTTACAAATATCGCATTTTCCCAAAGCTCTGATATTCAATTTCATTGTCAGACTTGAAGATCTGCATGTAGACACCTAAATTTTAAATTCTTTTGGACCTCTAAAGTCCGGTAAATCAAGACGGGCTTCTAAAGTCCGGTAAATCAAGACGGGCCTCTAAAGTCCGGTAAATCAAGACGGGTCTTTAAAGTCCAGTAAATCAAGACGGGCCTCTAAAGTCCCATAAATGAAGATGGGCCTCTAAAGTCCAACAAACCAAATCAAGCCCATATATTATATTCTTAGCCCATCAAGTAATTCAAAATTTGAATTAAGCCCTAACCACTTGCACAAATATCTCCAGCCCATCAAATTTGGCCCACAAAAACCCTAGGTTCTACACCTATAAATAGGGGCCTCATTCCATTCATTTTCATCATCAACAAATCAGAAGCATTCAAGGCTCTAAAATTCTCTGCAGAGATTTTAGAGTGTTCTTCAGCAAGCGGAGGAGCTTCAAAGGCGTTCTTCGTGCAAAGCGGCGAGAAGCAGTGTTCGAGTGGAGATCAAGGTGCTAAGCCCCTTCGATTCGGCGTTTCTTCAAGGAGTTCTTCGCGCAAAGCGGCGAGAAGCAACGTTCGAGTGGAGATCAAGGTGCTAAGCCCCTCGATTCGGCGTTTCTTCAAGGAGGAGGTGCTTCGTGGATCTTCAACGACGTTCGTCCCGGATAAGTCCCGAAAAAGTCCCGATAAGTCCCGAAAAAGTCCCGATAAGTCCCATAAATCAACGTTTGATCTAAAATACGGCGTCAAGCCCTTGGATTAACGTTACAAAGTCCCAAGTTCAAGAACGATCTTCAACGACGTTCATCCCAAAAGTCCCTAAATTCAACGTTTGATCCAAAATACGACGTCAAGCCCTTGGATTAACATTACAAAGTCCCAAGTTTAAGAATGATCTTCAACGATGTTCATCCCAAAAGTCCATAAATTCAACGTTTAATCCAAAATACGGCGCTAAGCCTTTGGATTAACGTTATAAAGTCCCAAATCCAAGATCGAAGATGATTCGATTCGACTGCGGATCCAACCCCAAAAGCTCAAGGAAATCAAGTGAAGTTCAAGAAGAGAGAATCAGAGGTGCAAATTAGAGATTGTAACCCACAATATTCATCGGTTTAATCCGAAATTAAATAAAATCGTTTACCATTTTCGCGTTTTATATTTAATTCATGAATTTGTGTTTACACTGCACAAAAATCGTCAAATCAAATTAGATATTTTCTCCAGAAAAATCTCTGACTTGATTATGCAGAAAGATCTGCAGGAAAATCACTGAATGCAGAAAAAAAAAAACTAAAATTGCATGAGCATATAAATAATGCAGAAGTGTGCAGTACATTATGTGCATATACAAATATCATTATGCAGAAAAATGACTTTAATGCAAATTTGATCTGCAATAATAAAATCCGTCTATTAATGTAGGCCACATACCAGTCATTTGATTCAAGACTTCTAGAAATGTTGAAGATTGATTAGCACGAACCAACTTGGTTTTCCCATCGAATTCGATCTTGAGTATCACGAAATAATCCATTGATTGATAATCTGTTATTTATCAGAAAACCCTATAAAAATAACAAAAATTGAACCAGTCACTTGCACCGTGTCTGTATTGTCACGTCGCCGCGAATGAGATTGGGTGGGGGGTTCGATCGTGAACGACGACGGCAAGAAAGATCTGCTATGTAGAAACGATAAAAAATCAGTCTCCATCCGTGAGATTCGCAAATATATGCAAATATAATTAGAGAATTTTTAGGGCAAAACTCTTCATCTCACCGGATTAATGGTTCTCATGTGGACCATACGCTGCGTCGCCCCACTCCTAGGCAACAAAATCGTCGTTAAAGGCCCACCTCCGCCTCCTCCACCACCTCCGGCGTCCTCTTCGTCTACACACACCGAACACTCAATCATCCTCTCCGCCATCCTTCGTCGTCACATCCCCCGCCGCTACCTACTCTCTCTCCCGCCTCTCAGAAATCACCCCCTCGTCCCCACCGTCCGATTAACCCGAATCCGAGATGTCGACTCGGAGAAAATCAGATCGTGCCGGTGAGCGGTGGTGAAAAATTACAGATTTTGTGTAAATCTGAGAATAATTGTGCATCTTTGATTGGAATTATGGAATTGACTAAATATGAGAATAATTGTGATTAGTTTAATTGCATACGAATAAGGAAGGTCAGATTATTATTTACATAGCTGCCATATTAAACAGAATGATTCTTTATTGAGTGGAATGTGGTTGAATATATGGCGACAAACAAGGAAGATGACGACTTGTTATTTAATTAATAAATTAATAAATTAATTTCCATATTTAAATATAAGGGCATAAGAGGTTATTAACACGCGTTTTTGTCCTTTCTTAAAAAGATTATATTTTAGGTCTTTTATTAAGAAGGTGAGGCTATGAATGACCTTTTTTATAAAAATTATCTTTAATAAATGTGTAAAAAAAAGTGTAATGAGTGATGTTTTGAGGGATAATTTTGTAAACTTTTATGAATAAAGTAAAGTAAAAGGTAGGTTGAATGTGAAAAAGTAATGGCATATGGGTAAATATGTGTATATTTTGAGGGTGAGTGTTATGACAATATTTCATTTTATGGATTGTGCAAATTGGTATGAGACATCCATATATGGAAAGTGTGCAAATTCCTATGGGACAGAGGGAGTACATGTAACTAAATCCACTTTATTAGTTATTTACCCTATTTTTTATTAACTTCACCCCCAATTTTTTTAAAAGAAAAATACATGTAAAAAACTATATTATCATTTTATCAATTAAAATACAACTCATTAAAATTATAATTATACACCGACTATCGAGTCACCAATGAATCACCACGAAGTCAAATATTATTCTATTTTTTTAACTTTCAAAAAATAAATATAAGAAAAAAACAACGAATATAAAAAAAATATGAAATTCAAAAATAAAATTATGAAATAAAAATTTCAGTTTTTTTTTTTCAAAAAATACCAAAATTTAGGAAAAAAAATATAAAAAAAATCGAAAAAAAAAACTAAACTAAATTTTTTTTCTAATTTAAATATAAATGTATGAATATGACATTCTCACTTTCTAGCTTTAATCTGAACTAAGTAGTTTATTACAATTTTTTTAAAGTTGTAGATTATTTTTTATGACTAATTAATAACATAATCTAATTGAAAAATAAAAATTATATTTAGAAACTTAAATGAGTGGAGAATTGGGGAAGAAACCAACATAATATTGCATCAGCTTTATTGTTTTATTTGTCGTCATCGCCGTGTTGATGCATTCATATGTTTATTGAGTGTGATCGTATCTATTAATTGAATTATGTGTTCATTTTCACTTTTGTTCTTCTTACTAGTTAGTTAATATCAATTTTTTAATATTGATGTATTAATGTGCATGGTATGTCTATGAATGTGTTAAGTTATGTATTTTTTGTTAAGTATAATATTAGTTTAAATACGATATAATATTAGTACGCCTATGGTATAGTACTAGTTAATATATTGTATAATACTAGAGATTAACACTACAACAAAACTGGTTTTTAGTCACAAACTCCTCTCATTATTGCTTCTCTAGCTAAAAGCCTATAGTGACAGGAAATAGAGAATTAATGACAGGACTTGTCACTAAAAGTCAATTCCTGTCATTAAAGGTTTTTAGTTAGAGAAGCTATAATGACAGAATTTCTGTCACTAAAAGTCAATTTTCTTGTAGTGTAATGTGTGTATAAAAATATTATTTAATATATGAACTAATGCTATACAATATGTGAATTAATACTATAATGTATTATATTTGAACTAGTACCATACAGTATGTAAACTAATACTATACTATATTTGAACTAGTATCATAAAGTATGTGAACTCGAAACTCGAAAACATTAGAACTTGTACCAATATAAACTAATACGTACAGTACTGCATATTAACTAATAATATACCATAATGCTTATCAACGGTTATCATAACACTTATAAACTAAAAACTATATTCATAAAAAATTAAAATAAAGTGATTAAAAAAATAAAAGTTCGAATGAAAAAAATAATTAAACAATGTAAAACAAAGTAAAATTTGTAAGGAATGAAGTAAAATTTTGAAAGGATAAGGTGAAAATTATACACCAATTAATTAAAGTAAAATATTACCAATAGAATTGAACACTTGCAGTTAAGAGAGATGAAAATTTTATTTTTTAAAACAAATTGTTATTATACTATTTAATACTTAAAAAAATAATTAGTATTATTTTTTAAATTTTTTTATTAGACTTTAAAATTTTAGAATAATTATTTGCGGCATAAAAAGAAAGTACGTGAAAAAAATTATCATTTGAAACACAAATGATAAATAGAAAGAAAAATAAATTTAAAAAATAATATTAAAAAGAGAAATATAAATATCAATTGTAGTAAAATAAAAAAATAAAAATTTAAAAAATTAATGGAGTATTATTTTTTAATGAAAAAATTAAAAAAAATTAATTGAAGTAAAATAAAGGCACATGAAAAAATCTATAAAATAAAGGCACATGAAAAAATCTCTGTGCTAAATTGATATAGTAAATGTGTCATATGTGATTTGTAATGGGTTATTGAATTGGATATAGTAAATGGGTTATTGAATTGGATATAGTAAATGGGTCATGTGTTATTTGTAATGGGTTATTGGATTGGATATAGCAAATGAATGGGTTAATGGATCAAATTACATACATGTAACTGGTACACAAGAGTGCAACCCTATTAATTTTAGTTAGATGGACACACGTCTCATATTAATTTTAGGTAGATAGATACACATATTAAAAAAGTGTAATAATGAGTGGAGTTTTTAAGGGTAATTATTTTGTAAAACTTTATACATAAAGTAAAGAAATTAGTTGACTTTTGTGTATGTGTGGAGAAAAAGTAATGACATTTGTGTAAAATTGAGGATATTGTGAAGGTGAAGTTTATAAAGGATTTTTCATTTAAAGGGTATGAAAGTTATTGTGGGACGTTTTGAAAAGATAAGTGTTAGTTTAATAAGCAAAACAAAAAAAGTAATATAAGTGTTTTTTTTATTGTTCTTATTTCTACCATTTTAGATTTAAAAAGTTATAGTGTTTATAATTTAATGATAATATAAGATAGGAAAGAATTTACTTTGAATAAAACTAAAGAGGTCTTTAAAAAGCTTTTCGGACAGGCATAGCCTGGACTCCAAAAAAAACCTATAATATGTCACAACCAAGCTTGGGCCAAAAAATTATATACCAGGTCCCGACTTTTTATGTTAGTGCCTAACCCGATCTGGTGATTTTTCATGAGATTGCTCGAATTTGCGAATTAATTATAATTTGAATGTCATTTTATACTTGCAAAAATCGTGTGAAAGTGGTTTAATTGTCGAATTATTGATGCATGGTCGTTTTTGCTTGATTTATAGGGAAAATGAAGTGTTTTGAAATAAATCACGAAGCATCAAATGGATGGATCAATTCAAAGTGTAGATCACATGAAAGACGTCGAAGAGAGGGTCGATATGAAACGAGAATCAAATCGATCAGAGTTCGGGATCAAAAGTTAATTACACGACCGAGCTCTTAGTCCCGACCGAGAGCATTCAGACCAGAGGCCATGAAAGAGGTGCCACGACTGAGCGTTCATACCAGAGGCCATGAAGGAGGTGCCACGGCTGAGCTCTCAGGCTCGGTCGAGTTATGCAAGTTGTGAAGCCCCAAGTGCCTCGGCCGAACTCCTATCTTGATTAAAACGTGACACCATTTAGTTAAATTTGACTCGGTCGCGCTCTCCAACTCGGTCGAGTCAACTCAGATTTTGCCTTCTCCTCATTTTGACCTAAGGACACGTGTCACACTAATTGAGAAGACTATAAAAAGTCTCATTTTCGGTTTTTAAAGGAGTTCACCCATTTTTAAAATAGTTTTCACATAGTTACACATAGTATAGAGTGTTTTTGAGATTTTTCACTTCAAATTCATAGATCAACTTAGATTAATGAGTATTTTTACATTCAAAGCAAGGATTTACGTTGAGCTTTGTGTTTATTGCAACATTGTAGCTAATTTCAACCTTCAAGGTGACTTATATCCTTATTTACAAGCTTAATTTTGTGATTAGTTCGTAGTTCATTGATAAACCCACAAAACGAAAACACCATGTTGGGATATTCATCTTACACCTAGTCTGAATAGAATAAAATTTAAGTTTTTATGGTCAAAATAAGATCATGTAATCTAGTGTTAAGATATAATTAATTTGTAATCTAGTCTGATAGGTTACCTAAGTTGTTCTTATAAAGCTTAGTAATTAGTATTTTGTCTTTGTCTTAGTCTTAGTCATGTGGAATCAGTTGTATGTATATCAGCTGATACCACATCTGGAAGAGTATGCTCAAGACTTGAAGAGTAGCAGACTAAAGACTAGAAGACAAGGAAAACCATTAGTGAAATTAGATGACAAGGTCCTTGTATACCTTAATCAGAAGAGACTAGCTACTTGAGATCAACTGACTAGAAGATGCTAGCTGATATGGACTCCAACAGATCTTGTCCAGAAGTCTTAACGTTTCAAAAGAGCTACTCAGTTGATAGCATGCATTTATGAAGAAGGCAACAACTTTAACACACAAAGAGAATGTCGGATCGACTTCGACTGTCAGCCTCATCTGAAGACAAGACTGTTCTCCTAACTAACTCAGCTGACGTGGACCAATCAGAAGATGTCAACATAACTATTGAGTTGACTTGGACTAGGGTTTTAGAGATATTTCAGAACCGTACAACTGCATTAAATGCACATTCCTTTATTAGGTATGATCGTACTAGAATTTCCTGAAGAATCACTTCCATGAAGATCTCGGTCCATACATAGAAGATTTGATGCAACGGCTAGTTTCGAGCTCAAATACAAGATGTTGTTCAAGTAACAACTAAAGGAAACTCCAACCAAGAACTCCCACATCAGCCGAGCAAGTTCATCTTTCAAGCTATCTAAAATCTTTAGAGTTCTTTAGAGCTAGCATTCGATCTTTATATCCAATAACTCTAAGTTTTCTATATCTAAGCATGTATTCGATTTCATATTCTAAGCTTAAAAAGTGTTGATAGAACTTCTATGTTCATCACACTAGTTTGTACATTTAGAAAAACCCAAACCCTACCTTCTTAAAAGTTAGGTTTGATTTTTCATCCAACGTTTGTAAGAGTACTTGTTCTCGCAATAACAATTAGATTCAACTACACTAAAGGTAGTGTATCGAGATCACAAGTCTTCTCTTGGGAGTGTAAAGTAGCAAGGACCTTATTTATAAGGAATTAACCTGTGAGAGTAGACGTAGGACGAGTTGTCTGAACCACTATAAATCTTGTGTTATTTATTTTTTTACTCATTTATTCTTTATTGTTTATTGTTTATTCATTTGTATATATTTCATTACATAAGTTTTCATAATAGTCAAAACTCACTAAGTGTTATTTTCATAATCAGAAGACATCAAGTCTACTGAACTAGTCATCTGTTTATTATCAAAGTCATTCTTTGTTAAAAGGTTTTCATTCAACCCACCACGAGTCTAAATATTTAGGGCCTGCACAATTTCGCACTAACAGCTGAATAGATAGTTGTTCAAGTGATCAACTAAAAAGCAATCAGTTAGTTAGTTATCTATCATTGTTGTTCTACACTCGCACTCTCGATCAAATCATATTATCAGCATGAGACGACAAGAGCACATAGCTCGTTTGTTGTCTCATCTGATCCAGCACGCAAAAAGTTTTAAAGTTACAAAGTCTATTCACCCTCCCCTCTCTAGACTTTGACCAGCATACATACTCGATCGTGTTTAGGGACCAACACACCCTAAGTAATCTTCTCATCTTGCACTTTCCCATCGAAAGTTAGTATAATTATTATTTCAATTGTTTCTTGATTTAACTTAATATTAGTGATACTTTCATTATATCTTGTGTTTTCATTCTAGTCTTTAATTAGTTTTCAAAAAATCAAAAAACAATCGTAGTTGTCATTAAAACAACATAACAGCGTACAATTTTGAGGCTTCATATACACTCTACTAGATTCTTGGACGATAACTATTTGATCTTATACTTTTTCAATTATAACGAACCCATACGCTTTTAATTGTTTATGTTCATTAAAAAGTGCAAAAATACGAAAAAGTCATATGGCATATTCACACCCCTACGCAAAAGTCATTTGTGCTAAGATATGAGGTTGTGAATTATTCATTAGGTCAACAACCCTTTTATACCACGCATGCCTTAATTGCTGACAACATGACATTAGTCCTAATTTATTACATATTCCATCTACCTTAAATGTCATCAATCTTTACATGCATTCAATGTGATGCAGATATACAAAATATGTTATCCTATAAAAGGATGACACATGAAATTGAGATGAATTATATTTCTTGTTATTCATTATTTACACAATATGGAATTGGTGTTTATTTTGTACTAGTGTAACACTCGCGTTTTATGCGAAGTTGAAATAAATTGATAATATGTTTTAATTTAAAAAATTCTTTGAAACATGTATATATAAATTTATAAATTTGTTATTAAAAGATAAAAAATGAAATAGTGTAGCAATATATATTATTAAAATATATAAATAGTTTAACTACTATAAGAACATTCTAGTACAACATTTTTTGTACGTTTATATATATATATATATATTTTTAAATAATTATCAATTATCAATTCACTCTTGCTTTTAACTCCGCAACATTTGTCCATATATGAACACATATTTTGAAAGATAAACACCTACCCTGCATTAGATATAGTACTACTCTTAATAATTCTTTTGTATTACACTAATTAATTACTTCTACAATCAAAGTTATATAAAGACTAAAATTAAATAATAAAATAAAGTTAAAAAAATAATTAAATGTGCACAATTCAAATGAATTTCGGCTATGAGACATAACCAAACTTCATCTCAAGAAATTACAACTATAATTTTAAAACAGAAGAAAAAGAACAACTGAGTTATCAATTTTTAAAGTGCATTTAGGATCATTTCTCCACCCCCAAATATATGTTATTATTCATGGGCTCCTTCACTATAATTCATCCCCACAACCTACTTTTGATTTATTTGACCACATTATCCATCATAAAGTTTAAGTTACTGAATATTATTGAATTCACCCATTTCCACGCCATCAAATAATGCACACTCGCGTATGTAAATGATAAAATGTTGTCACATCCCTCTTTTTTTTCCAAAGAAAATTTTGTGAAAGCTGAACATATTGTAAAGAGATGAACTGAAATTCAATTAAAATCAAGAACCCAATTAAATTCATTTAATATAGAAAGACTATAATAAATGTCTCATAAATAATCCCAACAATTGAGAATAAGAAATAATTATAGTTTGTTAAGTCTTAAAAATTTTGAAAAACATAATTGGTTAACATCCATCACCACCTCTCGCCCATCAACTCCTCAACCTGTCCTCAACCTGAAATAGTATTAATTGGGGTGAGTTTGCAAGCAAGCTCAATGGAGTCAAGTTATTCCAAACTAAATACCGAAAATATACAGTCAAGTCATCAACGTAGAACAAATAGCATTTGCATATATACTTTGTCAACCTTAAATTAAACAATATACTTTGTCATTGAACACATATATTTTGCAAACATTAAAGTAATCACATATATTTTGTCAACATTAAAGTAAACACATATACTTTGCCCACATTAAAGTAAACACATATACTTTGCCAACATTAAAATAAACATATATATATATATATACTTTGTCCACATATACTTTGCCAACATTAAAGTAATCACATATACTTTGCCAACATTAAGGTAAACACACATACTTTGTCAATATTAAAATAAACATATATACAATTTGTCCACATATACTTTGCCAACATTAAAGTAATCACATATACTTTGCCAACATTAAGGTAAACACATATACTTTGCCCACATATACTTTGACAACATTAAAATAAACATATATACTTTACCCACATATACTTTGCCAACATTAAAGTAAACATATATACTTTGCCATTGAACACAGTGGGTTAAACCCGAGGACCCGTCGATCCTGGACCCTCGTCAGGAACCCTGACTATTAGAAACTTTTCCAATAGAATAACATGCACACATTAACTTTGTCAATTGAATCGCATGCACACATTAACTTTGTCAATCGAATAACATGCACGTATTAAATTTATGTATCAATCACTCAAACAGTTTATTTAAAGCATTTAATAAAGAATAACAAATTCATCTCTATCAACCATTGTAGAGTATAAAGCACTATAAAGTCTACCTCAAGGAAGAAAGAAGAATGTAGAAGTCTCATATGAAGACTTTGTAATGATCGTCCGCCCTTGTCCTTATTGTAATTCAGAAGAATAACTTAGGGACTAAGTGATATATCGATTAAGAATTTATGTATAGTGAGATATGGGAAGGAATAACTTAGGGACTAAGTGATAGTATATCGATTGAGAATTTCTGTATAGTGAGATATGAGAAGGGAGAAAAATTAATAATTCAAGGAATTAATTGAGAGGTAGAATTAGATAATGCACGTTTGGAAGAAAATCGAGTATGCGTAGAAAGTGGATATATAATTTAGTTGAGAAAAATAGAGAATCATGGATTATAAATCTAACTTGCTGATTTTAAATGTTCAAAAATTAAGATAACGCTGATAGAAAATTATGGCAATAAATAAATTTATTTAATATATATACATATATTATGAAATTTCTTATATCTTATGATGTAAAATTCTCGGGTGTTACAAATACAAACCTCTCTTATCGTGAATCAATCTCATAGTACTCATTCCGTTCACTAAAATTTTGCTCAGTTCTAGTTTTTTGTTCACAAAAACTATGTTTATTTTATTTAAATAGTTAACTTTTGAATATTTTTTCTACTTTATTAACAAGATTGAGTATCTACCAACATTATTTTTCCTAGATATTCCACATATCTTTTTTATAATTAAAATATAATTTTTTTAAACCATATATAATGTGAGCAAAATTTTAGTGGACAAAGATAGTAGAAAATTCGCCTTTGCCCGTCAAAATATCAACGGATTTAAAATACAAATTTTAAAGTAAATTGAATAAAATTTATGTATTCCAAAATATCTCAAATGAAACGCACTCTGTTAATTCTTCTTCCGTCTCTAACCGACATAAATAGTCATTAAATATTAGTATCACATTTAAATATTTTCAAATAGTACTCCCTCGGTCCCAATTTTGTTTCATCATTTACTGTATACACGTAGTTTAATGTGGAAGTTGTTTATTAGTATTAAATGAGATAAATTAGAGGATATGCAAGTCTTTTAAGTAATAAAATATTATGAGTAATAAAGTAATGACATGTGTGAAACTTTTCATTTTATGTCCATAGATATATAACGAAATCTGATCATATTTAACAAGGATTGTACTTTATATTAATTAGTACGGTGGGTCCTGTGTAGACTCAAGTTTATATAAGAATTTGAGTTAATCAGTTAGCAGTTGACCATTGACTTTTTTCTCTCTCTTTTTTTTTTTTTTTTGGATTTTTTTTTAAGTGTTGCACTTTTCAATCACGGCAGATGGATATATGCATAGAGCAGGTTTGAATATTGAGATACTCGCCCTGCTCTGCTCCATTGTCATCCCTACGGGACAACATTATTTGAGAAAAAATGACACTATTATAAAAAATGCAGGCCGGCCTTGGGCTCAGCCGGAACTGAAAGCTCGGGCGAGGCGGTCTTCTTCTTCAGCTGACTCGCCCGTGCTGTTGTTCATCTCGGTTGCAGGTTGTGGTCAGGCTCGGCCGGAACTGATGGCTCAACCGTGGTCGTCCTTGGGTGTCCTCTTCAGCTCAGTCGAGTCATGGTGATTTTCCTAACTCGCAGTCCATCGCTTTATTTGGCCGTTTCTGAACACTCGGCCGTGTCACACCATCGAACTTGTTTTGTGTGTAACTTATGCTTTCGACTAGAGCTGTTACACGAACTGAGCTGCTCGTGAGCTCGGCTTGGCTCGATAAGGCTCGAGTTCGGCTCGGCTCGTTCATTAAATGAGCCGAGCTCGAGCTTGTTAGATACTCGATTTACTAATGAGTCAGCTCGAGCTCAACTTGTTAGGCTCGATATCTAATTTTTTTTTCTTTTAATTCCATTAGGCTCGTTAGGTTCAGCTTGGCTCGTTAGACTCTTTATCGAGTCGAGCTCGGTTTTTAGCTCGTCAATGTTATCGAGCCGAGCCGAGCTTAGCTTGATAAGAGCTCGAGCTCGAACTTCAAATACTCGGCTCGGCTCGAATAACAGTCCTACAGTTCCGACCTTCGATTGACTTGATTTTTTTTTCATTCCGCTCCATTTTTCGAGACAAATCTAATGGTGAAATCCTCTCTTCGATTCAGTGAGATATGATATGTGTTTTGCTCCCGAAATCCTCGTTTTTCCTACAAAAACGACAAAGACACTACCTTTCTCTCAATTTGAGCAAAATATCCATAATTGATCAATAAAACAATGAAATTATAAGCAATATGAGCTTCAAATGTGCACTAAAATGATGCAAATTCCACCCGGATCATGAAGTTAACCCAACAATAGAAAAATCGAGGTATTCTAAATGTACAAGTCATTACCAATTATTAAAACATACTACAAAATTCCTAGAAATACCTTTGGACCCCCTTTGCATTCGTCGACTGTGCTCTGATACTCATTCATCGTCGTCGTCCAGATTGCAGCGTTGGAGAACGTCTTCGTGCAAATCGGACGTCGGAGTTGGAGGTCCAGAATGCGGCTGAGGCGATGGTGGTTGACGGCAATGATATCTCTTAAGTCTTCATGCACGACGATCTACCTCCATCTTCATCAATCTCTTCGACAGGCTTTATAAATCTCTACAACCGCCTATGCGTCTTCATCTTCATCAATCAAACTCCTAACAAGATAATAAGTGTGTATCCAAAAATGAAAGAAATGCGTAAAAAATGAAAAATGTTTTGAATCGGAATTCAAATTCAAAACAAGAATAAAATTAATACATTATTTTATTTTTAAAATTAACTACTCATTTTTACCCACATTTTCATCTACACCTCACTAAATTCTATTTTACACCTCACTAAATCGTCCAAAATATTCTTCCTTTATTTGACCCCACACCCCCCACTAAATCCATTTTTCTTAAAAAATGAGTCGGTGAAGCAAGACATCACGAGATGGGGGAGTATAATTTAAGCTCTACATTTATCTAATACTAGTAACTAAAGTCTCCGCAAGGTTACAAGTTAAATTTTAACACCATTTCACTTATTACGAGGCGGAACAATCAAAATTAATTTCCTTCCAAATATAACAAAAGTCGTTAAATTTAATGAAATGAGATATATTAAAAAAATTATACTCCGTAATAAAATAATTTTGTAGATCGGGCCCCCCAATCTATAATTTCTGGTTCCGTCACTGAGTATAAGAGTAGAGTTTTTCCTTTAACGATATGAAAAATATTGTGAAACATCTAGGGGTGTGCACCGGTCCAAAACCGGACCGGACTGGAACCAGAATCTACTTTAATGGTCGGACCGGAGACCGGAATGAACCGATCCAAACCCGGACCGGAATTTTCCGGTCCGGATTTGGACCGGTTTTTAATTATTTTCTCAAATATATTTTTTTTAAGTTTTTTGAAGCAAGAACAAGAATGATGAATTTGTGTATGAAAATTTATGTTAGTTTCACTACAAGAAAACTGACTTTTAGTAACAAAATCCTCTCACTATTGCTTCTCTAGCTAAAAGTCTATAGTGACAGAAAATTGAGAATTAATGACAGGACCTGTCACTAAAAGTCAATTTCTGTCATTAAAAGTTTGAGATTATTCCCTAATAAGTCCACTATTAACACCCCTTAAGCAAATAGAGACACCAACTTCAATAGTTTTCTAATAGAGACAAATCAAAGATAAATTACCCATGATACCCTTAAAATAATTTTTTTTTTTAAAATCGTAATTTAAACTAATACTCCTAGAATTTAGTCTTGATTACCAGAAAGTTTCTAACTTTCCAAATTCGAAAATTAAAACCGAAGTTTCTTGTTATGCGCTTAAACCAAATTAAGGAAATTTCCCAAATTCCATCTTCAATTTCAATTTACGAGATTCGGATATGCAATGAAATCAGACTAAGATATTTCCCAAATTGGATTATCAATTTCGATTTCAATTTGTCATTTTCGATTATGCATTGAAATCAGAATTAGGAACTACATTTTTCAATAGATCCAGATTCTGGTACATCTCCAATACTTGTCTATTGTTTTTTTATCGTTCGATTATTGTTCATATCCTGAAGTCAATCATTGAATTCCTTAATCATATGCAGTCATTGTTGTTACTCCACAATTCATATTGCATTTGACATCGTAAATTTATTATTCTATTTTTAGTTCTTGCATTGTAGATTAGGTATTCTAGTACATCAATTAATTGTTTTTCGAATATATTTGCATTGGACAGACTGTCGATATCGTCCAGGATTCAAATGGATTATATAATTTTCTGCAAGGATGATTTCAATGGGAAGAACAAGTTGATTTGATTGACTGAATCGTCATCCTTTGCAGATTTGTTGGCTGAAATAACAAATATGCGTCCTCTAAGTTCTCAAGGTAATCTATCGAGTGTGTAAATATATGCCTATTACAATGCATATGTAGTAGGCACCGATTATGCATACCGTGTACATATTTAACTCCCTATGCATTTTGTGGATTGGGCTACAGAAGTTTGGGGTGATGGAGAACTTCATATAAGATTAAGGGTAATGTTATATTTTATTGAGTTTTCTTATGTAAACTTGGATGATGAATTACTGTTCAACCCTTTTTTTTCTACCTATCAAATGTACGAACAACGTTCTATGCACATATCCGTGCATATGTAGTGTGCATACCCACAGGCATACCGGATACATATGCAAATCTTCGTGCATTGTCCGGATCGTGCTCGAGAAGTTTGGGGTGATGGAGAACTTTATATAAGATTTAGTTAATGCTATATTTTATTGAGTATTCTTATGTAAACTTGGATGATTATTTACTTTTTCAACCCTTTTGTTTGCTACTTATCAAATGTATGAACATCGTGTTTTATGCACAGTTCTGTGCATATATATTGTGCATACATAAGATTCTGCAGAATCGAAGTACTAGTCGCTGAAAAATGCAGATAACGATGAACAATCGCTGGAACAAAATTAATATTCTGCATAATTCTCGAAGCTAAGCAAGTGAAACGCATTAATTAGAATGCCTATTATTTAGGAATTTTTTAAAAATTTGGAAGGTGCTTAAATCTCGCTTTATTCGAGAATGTCTTAATCTATATTTATGGTAATTAGTTGACCCTGTAATTTGAATTAAATATTTCGAATTGTGTCAAATTAGTAAAAGCGTAAAGTTGTCTAAGGTTTTTAATTTTGACTCTATTAGACAAGAATTTATGGTGTAGGTTTTATTAGAAAAAACTAGTAGTGAAATGACCTTATTAGTTTATAACCCTAAAAGTTTTTAGTTAGAGAAGCTATAATGACAGGATTTATGTCACTAAAAGTCATTTTTCTTGTAGTGTTTTTCATTTGCGATCAATTTTCGGTCAATGTGAATTTTATTTATAATATTATTAATGGTATTTTGACACTAAAAGTAAATTGATTTTTTTTTTCAATTATATACTTGAAAAAATATAATAAATCTAAACACTTTTACTTCACATCCTCACCAATTATTTGATTCTAAACATAATGAAAGAAATATTTTCAAAGTAGCAATCCTAATTTTATTTAGTTTATAATAATTAAGGTTGTATTATTAAAAATATATAAAGAATATAAATAAAAAAAAATCGATCCGATCCAGACCGATAAATTTCGTTCTTAACCCGGATCGGACCGGAAACCTGGAATCATAAAATTCAATGGACCGAAGACCGAAAACTAACCGGTCGGTCCGGTTCCGATCTTTTTTCTGGTTTGGTTTTTTTTTTTTTTTTTTTGCACACTCCTAAAAACATCTCGAAAGAAGTATGAAATGTATTGTGAAATGGATGGAGTACAATTTACAACATATATACTTCTAAAAAAAAAAAAAATTGGCCCCCATATCCCATGGATAGAGAGATATGTATATTTGAGAATATTCCCTAATAGAGTCATTTCTATAGAGTATTAAGCAAGTAAAACCTACAACTTTTAAAATTTTCTAATATGGTCAAATTAGTGTCAAAAACCCTTAAATACCCTTAATATTCATATACCTCCTTAATTTCTATATTTAAACATTTAATTCGAATTTTAAATTCATAATTATGGTCAGCCAATTAATTCGGGGGGAGTTATAGGCATAAATTGATAAATTCTTGACTTTCCCAAATCGAATTCTTAAAATTCATCTCCATCATCGGTTTCTGGGCTGAGGGGGTGATTACAATTTAATTCAATCGCTGCAAATTGGTGAAAACGCGAAGCTGTTTTTGTTTGGAAGATCTTGGGTGAATGTCATCATCGGTTTCTGGGCTGAAGGAACGGTTACAATATTCTGGAATCGATGCATTTTGGGAGGAACGAAGGAGAACTCACCATTGTGTTGCTGGGCTGCAGAAACGATTCAATCTATGCTGCCATTGATGCGATTTGAGAAAAATCACAAACGGTTAGTCTTAATTTCTTCCATTGTTGATGTGATTGGTGCGAATTCGGCCACTGTTCACGCGATTAAAACTGTAGTTTCTAGAGTCCATTGGTGAATGTTCACTGCTGGAATTGTTAATCTTCGCTTGGAAGAATTCAGATCTGCAATCACGGTTTTTGTAGGAGTTTGTTCGTGTTAATTGAGGATCAATTTCTGCAAATTGGGCAGAACACGAATCTGCGAAATCTGCAAGTGTTAACACCAGAAAAGCTGGTGTTCCTCAATATTCTTTGTTGGAATTTCTGAAGAATTTATGTCCTGCAATCATAGTCTATTGTTGGATGTTGCTCGTGTGAGTTTCATTTTTGTGTTCGTGATTGAAGAAGTGATTCATTTCATCTTTTATTCACTGAAAACTGGGAGGTGCAACCCGACGTTGAAAGAAAAAATTACCGGTTAGTATTTTTCTGAGCAAGAATCGCCCTAATTATTACGTCTTTAGGGTGCAACTTAGTACTCAGGGATTAGGCGAAAAAATGAGAAGTTTCATGGATACATCAGCTTGACATGGAGGTGAACATTAGATATGCACATTACTGTATGCATGTAT
This sequence comes from Galeopsis tetrahit, assembly GCA_963675135.1. Classification (NCBI taxonomy): domain Eukaryota; kingdom Viridiplantae; phylum Streptophyta; class Magnoliopsida; order Lamiales; family Lamiaceae; genus Galeopsis; species Galeopsis tetrahit. The sequence continues at coordinate 918,756 of OY776134.1, forward strand.
ACATGCATATCGTATAGTGCATTTCACATATGCACATATGTAAAATGCATGTCACTACAAAAAATGCATCAATTAGAGACCAAAATTTTGAGACCGACATAAATCAGTCTCTATTTGAGACTGATTTGAGACCGATCCGAAAAAAAATCGAGTTTTGAGACTGTTTTCAGTTCGGTCTTTAATATTATGTTTTCAGACCGCTTGGAGACCGAATTTCAGTCTCTAAACTGAAATTAAAATTTTAATTTTGAATTTTATTTAGAGACCGATAATTCAGTCTTTAATTGGTATCAAAAATTCTGAATCCCAAAATTTTAATTGATCACTACCAATTTTGACCGCTCGTTTAGAGACTATTTTCAGTTCGGTCTTTAATATTATGTTTTTCAGTAGGGATGGTAAAATGATCTGCCCCGAGGTCGACCGCCCTGCTCTGAGAGGTTTAGATCCGCTCTGCCCTGCCCCATCCTTAAAACAGGGCAAATCTGCCCCGCCCCGCACGCAGGGCAGGGCAAGCATGGATCCATGTATTATAAAAATCTGCCCTGCCCTGCTCTGCCCTGAATATTAAAAAAAATATTATATTATATATATATATATATATATATATATATATATATATATTAATATATATATTATTTAATTATGACCACTATTCCACTAACCCTAATTTAACTTACCCATCCCGCTGCTCACTCTCTCACTGTCTTCAAATCACAATTTCACAAAACACATTTGTTTGATGTTAAGTATTTTGGATATGATTTAGTGAATTTCTAATGTTTAATTTAGTTGTGGATTTTTAATATTTATTTTATTGTTTAATTTAATTTAATCTCCATATTTTACTTGGACTTTTAGAGTGCATGGGGCAGGGCAGGGCACGAAATGTTGCCCCGCAGCAGGTCGTAGGGCAGGGCGGATACTTATGAACGCAGGGCAGATTTGGATATTTAACTATCTGCCCTGCTCTGCCCCATTGACATCCCTATTTTTCAGACCACTTAGCCACCGAATATCAGTCTTTAAACCAAAATTAAAATTCTGATTTTGAATTTTAATTGGAGATAAAAAAATTCAGTCTTTAATTGGTATAAATGTTTTATACGTATGTGAATAGATCACTTACCGTCGGGATCAGGAGAGAATCATTTAAGCTTGGACAAAGTATCCACATCCGAAAAAGAATCTTTTACTACGCTATCTAAATCCGTGGAATCTTTCACTACATCCTCTAAATCAACTAAAGCAGACACTACGATCTCTAAATCAATTGAATTAGGCACTACGATCTCTAAATCAGTTGAATCGGGCACCACCATCTCCACTTCCAACGAATTTGGCTCTATGACTTTGTTCGAGATAGAGGAATCGAATTAGGAGAAGAGAAATATTTGTCCATTGTTGGGAGAGACATATCTGATTAGCGATTAAAGAGATATGAATAATATTTAAAGATACAAAATTTTAAAATATTATCCCTAATATTATATATATAGATAATTTTAAACAGTGGAGACCGATTTTTCGGTCCCAAATCAGGCGGTTGTGTTTAGAGACCGATTTTAGCGGTCTCAAAACGGTATCAAAATCAAGTTGTTTGTTTTTAGAGACCGATTTTAGCGGTCTCTAAACACTCCAGAACAAATTTTGTTTATTATTTATGTTTCTTTTGATGCAAAGTTTTTATATTTCCTCACTTTGTCGACATTTAGTTGATTTATTGAATGAGTTATCAAAACATTTAATGAGGTTGTGATGAATGAAATTCTCATTTGATAACAAAAGTCTATATTCTAAAATGTTGTTATATATGGCAATGAGATTAATTTTTTATTTCGTAGAGAAGAGATTAATTTTAATTTTGTGGAGAAGAGATTCTGAGAAAAAAATTAATGGCAATGGAAGATATGTGTGATTTGATAGAAATAATATTAAATTAAATTGTAAAAAAGATTTTACAATTTTTAAAAAGATAAAATAAAATATTAATATGACATTAAATTCAAATTAAATATAAATAAAAAATAATTTATTGACGTGGGCATGCCAACTAGGCGGTGGAAACTATATCATTTCCGATCATATACAATAAATAAATTAATTATATATGTATATAATTAATTTTAAAAGTTACACAAGACAATTACTTGTCAAAGTGGTAGGTGCCCATTACTAGGCACCCATCCACCCGGGATCAATTCCCACAAAGGCCAAAATAAAGTGGGTGTGGGTGTGGGTTGCTGGGTCGGGTCGGGTTAGGGGTGGGTGTGGGTAAATAAAGAGGGTGTGGGTGTCGGGTCGGAGTGGGTGTGGATAAATTAAGAGGGTGGGTGTGTCGGTTGCTGGGTCGGGTTTGTATTTTATTATTTAGAGACCGAATATTCGGTCCCTAATTATAGACTAGAGATCGATTTGTGTTTTAGGGCCCGAAAATAGGTCGGGCCGACTCACGTTTAGGGACCGTTTTAAGACCGAATTGTCGGTCTGTCATTTAGAGACCGACTGAATATCGGTCCCTAATTTGAGATTGTGTAATAAATTCGGTCTCTCAATATTAGGTACCGACGAAATAAGGACCTCCATAAATCGGTCCTAAATCAGTCTCTAACGTGTGTTGAGACTGCCTTTACAGTCTCAAAATCGGTCTCTAATCGATGCGTTTTTTGTAGTGTGTACCCCGTTTTTCGTGCATATTAATATGTATATCCATGTATGAACCTTTTTCTAAGCTTATAAACTCATAATTTTATTATGACCCATTTCTACATACCAAAATTCATTTCACTGTTCATATTAAACTTCATAATTTATTTTCATATATGTATGCATATTTAAATAACCGAAAACTGCATCCACTATGGCACGCTTATTTAGTCTTTTTGTGTTTTAATTGTGTTTAGAGTATTTTGGTTGTAATTTAATTCTGGATCATAAAATGCAGATTTTATACCTTTATTTGTTTTGGGAAAGTAATCCTCCAGCTACACAAAGTCAGCTAATTAATTCGAATTGACTTAATTTTAGGAACATTTGAATAATGGAAGGTGATATAATATCGCGTTTTATGGGGATATGCATTAATTCAAACGATTTGATGTAAATCTGTCTAATATTTATTAATTTCAAATAATTTAAATGGGTAAAGGGCAACTATGTCTTATTAGGTGTCAATTTGACTCTAATAGATAAAAAACAATAACCTATTCTCAATTAGATAAATGTCTTAGTGAAATGACTCTAACAATAATTTACCCATGTATATTTTGGAGGGAGATATATACATAATAAAATAGTGAGTGAAAATACAAAATGTGAGTGAGACCTCCCCAATGTGTCTATTCCTCCTACAAAGAACCTCACCAAAAAAATGGAGAGATCCAAATCGAGAGGTGTGTATATATATAAACAGTGTTGTTTTATGTTCCTTTAGGTTGTGTTTGGATAGAGGGATTTGATTTGAGAAGGTATTTCAAATGAAAGGATTTAAAAATAGATGGATTTCAAATGACATGATTTTAGTGAGGATTTAAAATTCTTTCAATTTTAACTAAAAAGTGTGGTAACAAAAATCTAAGTATTTGAAATTCATTCATAATCCAAACAAGTGGATTGAATTTGACATTCATAGATCAAATTTCTCAATTCAAATGGTCTTTAGTTTTATTTTTCATTTTTTGTTCCTTCTCATGTGTTTGTTAATTTCGGTGGATCGGGTGCTGAGTTTAGGTTTATTTGTTTATTATGCTCAAGGACTCCTTTTTATTTTTTGTTTTTTCATTTCTTTTTTTCTCAAATAAATTTTTTAACATGTGGACGTGACGGTATTATAAAAAAGATACACTTTATAAAATAAGTTCATGAATCATAAAATTTATAAGTAATGAAAATTTATCTCATATACAAATTTTTATCATTTAAGGGCTCATTTGGTAGAAAATACTAAAAATCATAGATTTGGGCGACTTGATTAAGTCCAGATAAAGAGTGCATCTACTTGTTTGGTATACACCATGGTTGTGTGGCTCAATAGGTTTCACCACAAATTATTCAAATATGCAATTGACCAAAATACCCTCACTCTAATATCAATATTCCAACTTTGCCCCACCCCTAATTTGAACGGCCTCTCATCGGGACCTTAGGGAAAGACGATTTATTGTGTCCTTCTCAATTTTCGTCTCTTTCAACGTCGTCGATGACCAATTTGGCGATGCGGGACCAACCATTCGCGTGGTGTGTATCACAATCGATGTCTTCATCATCGCTGGCTCGTTTGCTTCAATTTGGTTGATTTATGATCTTCCCCTACGGTGGTCGATCGATTTGGCCGTTCTTATGGTGGTCGATTGATGAGCGATTTTGACCATTCTTATGAACAAATTATGTGGTATGTACTGAAATACATGCGTTACTTGATTATTCTATTCTTGATGCATACATTTTTTTATTTATTCTTGATGCGTAAATTTTTTGATTTATTCTTGATGCATAAATTTTTTGATTTATTCTTGATGCATAAATTATGTGGGTATACTTTGTTAGAATTTTACCATTCTTTTTGTACTATAGTGTGGTATTAACATAAAATTTCTGTGGGTATATCTTGTTAGGTATAGGGTCTGCAGTTGAGGTATTAGGTTTCTTTGGTTTTTAATTTCACTATTTAATGTGGAGTGGATCCTGATAACTTTCCTCAGAAAGATTTTACTTGCAAATCTTTGCGTTTCACATCAATGTAAATGCATTCGTACTTTCATCACTGTTACAACTTTCAACTACATTCATTCAATGCATAATCCATTTTTCTAATTGCAAATTCACTTGTAATCTACCTCTATTTAAGATGATTCGTACTCAATAAACCATCACTCATACTTATTATTCCTGATTTTGAACTCTTCCGGATGGAGTCCATTGAGAAACAGGTGAAGGTTGAGGAAATACCTCCACAAGAGTCATACTTGAACACTGGAAAGTGGAACGAACGATCGGTGACCACTTTTGTTAACATTCTAGTTAAGGAGAAGCGTGAAGGGTACTGGAATAATAACGGCTGCAACGACGCATCACTGGCAGAGGCACATGGCGTCGTTAATCTCGTGACATCTCATGATTTCACCTGGGATGATGTTTTGATGCAGGTTAACATGCTGAAAAGGAGGTATGCTACATTTAGGAGTGTTCTCAATACACCTGGTGTTAACTGGGACAGGGAAGTGAACTTCGTGCGCGGTTTTGCAATCCGTTGTTCTCATCTCACACAGGTATGTTATTTTGTAGTTGTAGTTTTCAAACAATTCTGGCTACATATAGGCATAAATATCCTCGTTTTGATAGTTGATTTGTGTTGTCTCTCACGTATGTAGGCCGATGACTTTGCTAATGCTTACTTCCACAAGGGTGACTTGTTGTACGACCGACTTCATTTACTGTTTGAACCTGACTCTCCCCGCCGTCCCGAGATTATCCAAATCAGCTCGGGTGATGTGCCGAACTGTGCTCGTAATCCCATTTCGGTCGTTGACTCCGATGATGAGCATGAGGTTGAATCACCGGTTACTGCATTTCGGAAGCCACCTCATACAAGGTTGTTTCACAGTCCAGCCGATAGTCCATCTTGCTTCATGATAAGCGCTGAATCCAACAACCTGCATCCAGGCGAGGTGCGTCAACCGTTTGGGACCACATCTAACAACATGTTGGTCGTGGAGAACGATCAGCGCGGAGCTGTTGATGCTCAAGCTAGCTCGTGTGCATCGTGTAGCCCTCATAAGCTGTCCTACTCACACAGTCGAGATTAGAGGCTGTGTACTTCGTCCAAAAGTAGTACTATGTTTAAGTAGTTAGTGGGTTATAACCTACGCTTCTATGTATGTGATGATCTTATGTGTTTGTGTGTTGAATCATACCTTTTGTATCTGGTGTGTGTGACATTTGTGGTATTAGTCACACCTTTTGAAGTTGGTATTCTAGAACTCAGTGGTGTGTGCTACTTGGATGATTTATGCCTAATTATGCAATCTATATTTTGTCAGTGTTGTTATGTTATCAGGGGCTTTAAATCTAAGTATATGTTGTTATGTTCACAAAGGCTTTCATAATTGTCAAAATTAAATTCATCCATGAAGCTGTCAAATGGAATGGGAAACACTAAAACGTGTTTTTAAAACCCAAAACAAACATTGCATAAAGGTCAGGAAAAACTCTTCCCTCTTTAGCCATTTAAAAGTAGCACTTCTTCCGATAAGAAACAAGCTGGTACTCTCAACTTTTTACAATTTGTTCTTAATTTCATTTTGTTGAGCATAATTTGTTTTTACTAAGAGATTGAATTAGTTTTGAGGGATTTATCAATTTTTTCCAGCTACTATTTTCCCGGTAGTTCAAAAGCAGCACCAACTTCTTGTGACTCTGCTACTGTGCAATGCAGCTGCAATGGAGGTTTGTTGTTAACTGTTGTGGGTTTTGATTGTCATTAGTAATTTATGTTGCTTGGTTCAAAATTTTGATTGATGGAACTGCAAAAGACAAAGAAATCGATTCAAATTTAACTTGGTTGCATGACATCTTTAATTCAAAGAATGAATTAGTTGATATTGGCATGTAGATGTATATTGAGTTTTCAAGATTCTTTATTCCAGCAGAAGCATAATTTTCTGTTTTCTAGATTCTTATTCCAGAAGCAGCATAATTATCTACTTGCTACGAGTTAAAATATTTATCCATCTATACTTCAAAAACCAACAAAAACAGATCCATGAGCACAATAACTAGCACACCTGACAAACATCTCCATCAAAAATCCAAAACAAACGCATGTATTACTATTAATCACTCAAAAACCAAAAGACATACATATTACTATTCATCTATATTTAAAAAAAAAAAAAACACAATTTACACCCATAAAGCAGAGTAAACATAGCCTAAACAAAAATAACCAGTTGAAAAAGCTCACACCATTGTTAACAAAAATTTCTAAGCATCAAATTCAAGAATCAACACCAGAAATTCCTACATGCAACCCACAAAAAGAAAAGTGGAGACCTTTTTATATAAGCTGAACTAAGAGCAATGCAATAACACACAAGCAAAGTACATGAACTAAGAGTCTTTTACATACTCTGCAAGTAATATACTAAATTACCCTGCTTGGATCAGTTTAATACGTCAAAGTACATGGATCCATCCAATTACACACAAGCTATCAAAATGAAGGTTGGATTACATTGATCACAACATTAGCCACAATATTAGTTTACAAAAAAACAAAATGTTGGTGGCCAAAACATGCACCCAAAAAATGTTTGTTTTTTCATTAAAAAGAAAAAACAAAAAAATTGACAACACAATACACATAAGAATAAAAGAGAGAAGAAAGCAAACATTTCACGTGAGGTTTTTTCAGTTGGCAGAGGAATATATTCCCTGCATGGTTTGGTTTATGCCCACTTATTACTTGCCATACCAATTGATTATTGTTTTTGTGGATGCAAATGAGGACAAGCCAAATGCATGCGTCCACAACTTTTTATGTTGCAGGTGAATATATTTCCTCTATTTTGGTCAACATAGCAATCACTCCCAAGCCTAAGCCCTAAACACTTCTATTTGAAAAAACATAAGCACGTCTATATATAAGAACCCATCTATACATTACATGCCACTTGTCTATTACCATAAAAATTTACAAAATACCTAAGGATAATATAAGGAGAGAGTGTAAAAAAATGAGTCGAGAAATAGCCCTCACTCAGGACGATTTTCTGTACGGATTGGAATGGACGGCGAAAATGGACCGAGAGTTCTCCGAATCGTTGTCCGACAATGTTCGAATGGGACTTTTTTATGCTCACGGTAGCGGATACGACAATTTCTATGGAATAGATGGTGCTCGTTTCGTGGTGAACATGCTAAACAAAACGTCGTTCGACAATGAATTCTATAACATACAAGTGGAGCGCTTACGGATGCGGCACAGTGTTTTTTCATGGTTGATACGTCTTGAGGGTGTTGAATACGACGAATCTACAAATCTTATTCGCACAGATGACGACACGTGGTCTAACATCATCCGGGTAAAAATTATTATTTCGGGGCATGTTGCGAAAAAACATAAAAAATGTATAGTAGTGTGTAATAATATGTTTGCATCTAACAGGTCAATCCGTTCGCCCAAGCATATCAAAAGGAGGGTGAACCTAAATGGGGGGCTTTAAAAATTATATTTGGAGAACCCACGGATGAGCGTACTCAACTCCATGAGGCTTCTACACACTTTGTTGAGAATATTGAACAGTTCGAGCATGCCATTGATTGTGCAACCATAAAGGGAAAGGGTGTTGTTGGAAGGAGTAGTTCGGGTGGCGACACAAGTGATTCGGGTGGAATTTACACATTTTATAAGCACATGTGAAGCATACTTTGATGTGGATTTCATTGATTTTTGCATTAGATATGATTGTTTGAGCCAAAATGAGAGAAGGGTTGTGTTTTGTTGGTTTTGTAGGTAAAACGATGGAATTTAGAGCAAAACACATACCACAAGTGATCGGACCGAAAAAAGGAGCGCACCATTGGATCCGGCTCGAAAAATGGAGTGGAATAGCCAAAAGAATCGAGTCGATCGGAGGTCGGAAGCTCAAGAAACGGAGGGACGAAGTTGGAGGACGAAAACAAGAGACGGAGCCAAAGCCGAAGGTTTGGCCCGGCCGAGCAGCATCACTCGCCCGGCCGGGCGATAAAAGTGGAATATATTGCTGAATACGAAGGTTTGGCCCGGCCGAACGGCACCACTCGCCCGGTCGGGCGATCGAGGGCCATTTTCTGCTGCTAATTACGAAGATAAGGCCCGGCCGAGCGGCATCACTCGCCCGGCCGGGCGGTCGAGCACCTCAAAAAATTTCCCAACTTATGAAACTTTCGCTCGGCCGAGCGGCACCACTCGCCCGGCCGGGCCGAACACCCCCTGTTTTCGATTTGTTTGACCAACTTCTCCGCCCGGCCGGGCCACTTCCCCACCCGGCCGGGCCATCTCATTCTCGGTGCCAAACGCGTGTTTTCTCTATTTTTGAGGGATCTACTTGCAAATACTACACCCAAACCCTACCCCAACACTATAAATACCCCACTTCTTGAATTTCACAGGATCTTACCCCTCTCTCAAGAATTCCTTCACACACTAACACACACTTGGAGGTTTTGGGCCATATCTTCTTCAATTCAACACCAATTCATGCAAGGAAGGCACCACTAGCTTGGGAATTCAATTCCTCACCACAGTCTAAGCTTTCTCTTATTTTCATTTTTTATTGCTTTGATCTTTGTTTTGATTGTAATTCAAACATGTGGTTGATTGGCTAGAACACTTTTGGTTCTAGAGCCTTGTAAATACTTTTGATGATGTTTATGAATTAATGTTTTGCTTATTTGGTGTTTGTGTGGCTTAATTCTATTTGGATGCTTGGTTTATATTGCAAAGCATGTCATTATGTGTAAAATGATGATGTGTTGATCATAGTTAATTGAATTAGGTTGAGAAATCCAGTTTGGTTGATTGATTGCAAGCATTTGACCTAATTTTATTGTGAGATTGAAAGATGATCAATGATTAGGAAGATGTGTGATGATCTTAGGAGCTTGATTGGGTTTTATTGTGCAATTTAGGTAGAGATACTAAGTTGTGTGATATCTCCTTTGGATTACTTGGATCGAAAGAACTTTTAATTCATTATTATGTGATCAATCTTATAGAGAAAGCATGAACACCACTTGAGTAGATAGTTAATCATAAATGGATTCGCTAGTATTGCATGTGCTCTAGGACCTACCTTCTCTTAATTGAGTTACATACATTTTTACGTTCGTTTCTTGATTCGTATGCTATTTGATCGATTTCGTCTTTGCTCTTTATTACTTATTTGTGACACTTGGTAGGTAATTTTAGAGTAAATCATCATATTCAACTTATCGATCTCGTCTACTTAGAATTCGACTAGCAAACTACCCTTTTACGCTTAACCTTCTCGTGGGATCGACCTCGTGCTTATCACACTACAATAGACGTCGTACACTTGCGGTTGTTTATTTAGTGTTGCATATCACGTGTATCAAGTTTATGGCGCCGCTGCCGGGGAGGTTTTTATAAGCTCTAGAGTGTAGGCTAGGAGAGTTTTAGTTTAGACAATTTATTTGCTTTATTTATTTGCAAAAATCCAAAAAAAAAAATATTTGTGTTTGTTTCACTTTGATTTCACTTGTTATTCTTACTTTCTTTTGAACTTTTGTCTAGACATGGCATATGATCACCCGAGCTAGGAGAGATCAACAAGATTTGCTACCTCTAGACCCAGAAATCGAAGCTCGTTGTCGAAGACAAAACGCCGAAAGAAGAAGGATTGAATTGGAAGCCATGAATCGAAGGGAGAATCCAATTGTGGAAGAAGAAAGAAATCAAGAGGATATTGGAGGCATAGTGGAGCCAAATGGGAATGGTGGTAATCGACCACAAGGAGGTATAAGAGATAACCTCAACCGGAGGATGGAAGAGAATGCTAATATGGAAGGAGATGGAGAGCAACGGGAGGAAAACGGGAATCAAAGAGTCTTGAGAGACCACTTCCGTCCCATCCCTAGACCATATGGAGGAGCGGGTAGGGAACCCATTGATGCTCATAACTTTGAGCTCAAACCGACGTTGATTATGATGGTCCAAAACAACCAATTTGGAGGGTTGTCGAAGGAGGATCCTAACCTCCATTTATCTCAATTCTTAGAGATAAGTGGAACGGTTAAGATTAATCGTGTCCCTCAAGATTACATCCGTCTCCAATTGTTCCCATTCTCCCTCCGTGATCGTGCAAAGCAATGGTACATGTCTCTTGATCTAAGGACGATCGGAAATTGGGCCGACCTTGTAGATGCCTTCCTTATGAAGTACTTTCCTCCAAGCAAGACCATCAAGATAAGAGGAGAGATTTTTTCATTTATGCAAGATGACGACGAGTCATTAGCCGAGGCTTGGGAGCGTTTCAAGGATCTCATAAGAAGTTGTCCTCAACACGGGTTCTCAAGAGACCAATTGATTTGCTATTTCTACAACGGGATGGACCATAGAACTAGAGGGATGGTGGATGCCTCGGCCGGTGGAGGTTCTTTGCTAGGAAAGACGACGGATGAGGGTTATGTGCTCCTAGAGGAGATGGCAAAGAACGGAAACCAATGGCCATCCGAGAGAAGGCAAGCCCGGAAAGTTGCTTCCACTAAGGAGTCGGATGATTTTACTACTCTATCCAACAAGGTGTACAAGTTGACTTCAATGATGGCGGCCAAGTCATTAATGGGACCTAGTGATGATCAATATGAAGAGGCCCATTATATGAACAATCAAAGGGATCGTCATTTTCGAGAAAGAGGTTGGAACGAGAGGCAAAATCCCCCTAATCCAAATCATTACCATCCCGGGTTGAGGCAACATGAGAATTTCTCCTATGCCAACACAAGGAATGCCATTATCCCACCTCCAAATTTTAATGTTAGAGATGGAGCTATTGTGGAGTCCTCATCAAAGTTATCATTGGAGGATATGTTTGGTGCTTTTATGGGGGAAACCAAGAACTTCATGAGAGAGACTAGGGAGAATGCAAACATAACTCGGCAAAGACTTGATGAACAAGGGGAAATGATCAAGAATGTGGCAAACAACGTGAAAGCCATAGAAAAACAAGTGAGCCAACTCTCTAATGTCATCGGTAGTCAACACACTCCGGGGAAATTTCCTTCAAACACGGAGCTCAACCCTAAGGAGCATTGCAAAGCTATAAAGCTAAGAAGTGGGACGAGCTACGATGGGCCAAAGATGCCACAAGAGGAGGAAATGGTAATGGCACCCGAGGATGTCGACAAAGAAGATGGACAAGAGAAATAAAGGCACGAGGAGATAGTGAGGGAAGAAGAGAAAGTAGAGGAGAAAAAGAGTGAGGAGGCAATCCCTCCTCAAGACAAAGGCAAGAATGTGGTACCTCTCCCATACCCTCAAAGGTTGAAGAAGAAGGGATTGGACAACAAATTTGCTAAGTTTGTAGAAATGTTCAAGAAGATCCACATCAACATCCCCTTTGCTGAAGCTCTAGAACAAATGCCCCATTACTCCAAGTTTTTGAAAGAAATCATGTCGAACAAGAGGAAAATGGTGGATTATGAAACGGTGCATTTGACCGAAGAATGTAGCTCAATCATTCAAGCAAAGCTACCTCAAAAGCTTAGAGATCCCGAATCCTTCACCTTGCCATGTGTTATTGGAGATGGAGGTACATTTAAAGCTTTGTGTGATTTGGGAACTAGCATTAATCTTATGCCTTTGTCCATATTTAAGTCACTTGGTTTGGGGAAGCTTACACCAACCACAATGAGCCTTCAATCGGCGGATCGATCCATGACATACCCCTTGGGTATAGTAGAGGACGTGTTGGTTAAAATTGATAAGTTCATCTTCCCGGTGGACTTTGTGGTATTAGATATGGAGGAGGATAAGTATATTTCACTCATCTTGGGAAGACCATTTTTGGCAACCGGTGGGGCTATTATTAATGTGAGAAAAGGGGAGTTGGAGCTTCAAGTGAACAATGAGAAAGTGTTGTTCAACATCTACAAGGCCATCAAGTTTAGAGATGATGAGGATGAGGTCTATGAGTGCAACATGATCAATAGTGTGCAAGCTTGTGTGGATATGCACATGGAAAAGAGCAACTCAAAGGACCCACTTGATTTTTGCATAAGAGAATCTCTTAACTCACTCTCTTCTATTCCTTTTGATTTCAATTTTGATGAGCTTAATGATATAGAATTGTTTGAATATATGTCTTCTCTTGGAGCTTCCAATAAAAAAGGAGGAGAAATTCATGGAGATACAACAAGAAGCCAAGTTTGGGGGGGTTTCACTTGAAGAGTGTCAAAGAGTTCCTAACAAGAATCTTGACACTTGGCCCTCATGTTACTCATTGGAAGCACCAAAGGAGGAAGCTAAAGAGAAACCAAAAGCTCAAGTGAAGGGGAGGAAGCTTGACTTGAAACCACTTCCGGAGCACTTGAGATATGCTTATCTTGAACAAGGTGAACTCTTTCCGGTTATTGTTTCTTCATAATTGAATGAGCTTGAGTTAGAAAAATTGCTTAGGGTGCTTAGAACGTATAAATCGGCTATTGGTTGGGATATTTCAGATTTGAAGGGTATACCGGCTCATATTTGCATGCATAAAATTAGACTATATGAGTCTATTAAGCCTAAAGCCCAAGGTCAAAGAAGATTGAACCCCATAATGGTAAGAAAAGAGGTGTTGAAGTGGCTAGATAATGATATAATTTTTCCCATAAGTGATAGTGAGTGGGTGAGCCCAACACAAGTGGTACCTAAGAAGGGGGGTATGACCATGATTACAACCGACGCCTTAGAGGCAATTACCACTAGGACCATTGTGGGGTGGAGGGTATGTATTGATTATCGTGTATTGAATATTGCCACTAGGAAAGATCACTTCCCTTTGCCTTTTATTGATCAAATGTTGGATAGGATGGCGGGATACGAGTATTATTGCTTTCTTGATGGTTATTCGGGATACAATCAAATTTTGATTGATCCTAAGGACCAAGAGAAATCAACTTTTACTTGCCCTTATGGTACTTTTGCTTTTAGGAGAATGCCATTTGGATTGTGTAATGCTCCCGCCACCTTCCAACGATGCATGATGGCTATTTTTCATGGTATGATTGAAAACATAATGGAGGTGTTTATGGATGATTTTTCTGTATTTAGTTATTGCTTCGATACATGTCTACGTAACCTCTCTTGTGTTTTGCAAAGATGCATAGATACCAACTTGGTGCTTAATTGGGAGAAATGCCACTTCATGGTGAAGGAAGGGATTGTGCTTGGGCATAAGGTTTCGGCAAAAGGGCTTGAGGTTGATAGAGCTAAGATTGTAGCTATTGAGAGGCTACCCCCACCAACTAATGAGAAGGCGGTTAGGAGTTTTCTTGGGCATGCCGGGTTTTATAGAAGATTTATCAAGGATTTTTCAAAGATAGCCAAGCCCATGTGTGCATTGTTGGAAAAGGGGGCTACCTTCATTTTTAGTGAAGAGTGTGTGAGGTCATTTGAGATCTTGAAGGAGGCCTTGATCAAAGCTCCCGTGTTGGTGATACCCGATTGGAGCCAACCATTTGAGATCATGTGTGATGCTAGCGATTATGTTATTGGAGTTGCTTTGGGCCAAAAGAGAGACAAGCTCTTTCGTGTGATCTACTATGCGAGCAAAACATTGAATCCGGCTCAAATGAATTACACCACAACGGAGAAAGAGATGCTAGCCGTGGTCTATAGCTTTGACAAGTTTAGAGCCTACTTGGTGGGAGCTAAGACCATAGTGTACACGGATCACACGGCTCTCAAGTACTTGATCGAGAAGAAGGAGGTTAAACCGAGGTTGATACGATGGGTGCTCCTTTTACAAGAATTTGATGTGGAGATAAGGGATAGGAAAGGATGTGAAAATGTGGTGGCGGATCATCTCTCAAGACTTGAGAATGTGGAGAAAAATGACATCCAAGTTCCGATCAAGGAGTGGTTTCCCGATGAGCAAATCCTTGCCATCAAAGAAACATGTCCATGGTTCGCCGACTTTTTGAACTACATAGCCACCGGAACACCACCGCCAAACCTCTCATTCCATCAAAAGAAGAAGTTTTATCATGATGTCAAGTTCTATATTTGGGAGGATCCATTTCTTTATAGATGGTGTTCGGATATGATCATGAGGAGGTGCTTAGGGGAAGATGAGTGGGAGAAAGTGATTGAAGAGTGCCATTCATCTCCTTATGGAGGTCATTTTGGAGCAAATAGGACGGCCCACAAAGTTCTTCAAAGTGGTTTCTATTGGCCATCCATTTTTAGAGATTGTGAAGCTTTTGTGAAGAAGTGTGACAAGTGTCAAAGGATGGGGAACATTTCAAAGAGGCATGAGATGCCTATGAAGAATGTGATTGAGGTGGAGCTTTTTGATGTGTGGGGGATAGATTTTATGGGGCCATTCCCCACTTCTCATGGATTTTCCTACATCCTTTTGGCCATTGATTATGTCTCTAGGTGGATTGAGGCCATTCCAACCACTACAAATGATGCCAAGGTGGTCCTCAACTTTTTGAGGAAGAACATTTTCACTCGTTTTGGCACTCCAAGAGCACTAGTGAGTGATGGTGGTTCACACTTTTACAACCGATGGCTAGATCAACTCTTGACAAAGTATGGAGTGAAGCATAGGGTGACCACACCTTATCACCCTCAAGCTAATGGGCAAACGGAGCTTGCCAATCGAGAAGTGAAGCAAATCTTGGAGAAGACCGTTGGGTTAAAGAGGAAGGATTGGGCTATCAAGTTGGATGATGCTCTTTGGACATATCGAACCGCCTACAAGACACCTTTGGGCACATCTCCCTACCAACTTGTGTATGGTAAGTCTTGTCATCTACCCGTGGAAGTAGAGTTGAGAACTCGTTGGGCTATTAACGAGTTGAATCTTGATCTTAAGGCATCCGGAGAAAGAAGGAAGATGATGCTTAATGAGCTTGATGAGTTTAGGAATGGAGCCTTTGAGAACTCCAAGATTCACAAAGAAAGAGCCAAGAGATTTCATGACAAGATGATTGAAAGGAGGGAGTTTCAAGTTGGAGAACAAGTCCTATTGTTCAACTCAAGGTTGAGGTTATTTCCGGGCAAGTTGAAGTCAAAGTGGTCGGGACCCTTTGTGATTAAGAATGTGACGCCCATGGGAAATGTGGAGCTTATTGGTAAGGATGGAACAACCTTTGTGGTAAATGGACAAAGAGTGAAGCATTACTTTGGAAACGAGCAACTTCGAATGGTGGAGTCGCTTCGTTTGGATGAGGCTTGAAAGAAGAAGCAACCGTCCGGCATAGGACGTTAAAAATAACGCTTCTTGGGAGGCAACCCAAGGTTTTATTGCTTTCTTGTTTTTATTGCTTTAGTAGTGTTGATAGCTTAGTGTCTTTGTAAGTATGGATGAGGAGAATTGTGGATACCTTGTCTTGGAGAATGAAGAAGAAGCAAAACTAACTTTGGAAAAAGAGAGCAAGTGGTGCAATGGTAATCTTTGAAGATGCATTGGATGTGCAAGGAGGGAGGTAACAACTTGTAGCCCCAAACTTAGAATTTTTACATAGTAAAATTCTAAGTTTGGGGGAGTTATTTTTCTTTTACTTTTCTACTAAGTTGTTACCCTTGCACCGTTTTGTCATTTTGTTTGTGTACATTTTGCATCGGCGCACACTTGGCTTTCACATGCGTATATTGTTTAAAGTTGGTTTTGATCATATGTTGAGTAGTGGACATCTGGTGAAATGTGAGCATGAATAGTCATTGGAATCCATCGTTGAGTAGTTGTGGTGATGTCTATTTGCTTTGAATGTAGGCATGATTGGTGTTGGAATATAGTATCATGATTGTGTTCATATTTGTGATCTTTGATAGCATGGATGCATGATGTGTTGTTGTTTGGGGACATTTGATGAATGTGAGAGTCCTATTGAATAAACCGGTGAGAATTGAGCCTTGAATGGAGCATGTAATCCGGTTTAGTTCATTTGAGAGTGGATTAGGTTATTGCTAGTGATCCTAGAACTTGCCCAAGTTCTTATTTGAAAGCATGATTGTGTAAAACTTTGTGATGTGATATAGGCCATCTTGTTCTAAAAGAGTCACTTAGCCAAAATCTCCCAAAACCGAAGTAATTTTCCGTAGTTAGCCCCTTGAGCTTAATTCCTCATTTTCTTGGCAAACTACAATGTTAACCACTTAGCCTTTTTGAGCCTTTTGATTCCTATATCTAGTGGAGGATGAAAGACAAAGTGAAAAAACATGTGCTTGAATGAATATCTTTGGTGAAAGGAGAATTTGGAGAAGTTGAAAGAAAAAGAAAGATGAAAAGAAATCAATGGAAAAGAAAAGAGGGACAAAGAGCCCCAAAAGCTTGAAAAGAAAAAAAAATGGTTCAAAAGATGAGGTGATGAATGCTTGAAAAAGAAAGAAAAATGAAAAGTGAGGATGGAGTTTGTAAAGTTTGAAAGTGAAAGCACAAAATGTAAAACAACAAGCCTTGTCCTCCACTAGAAGAGTCACAAATTCCCAAATTCATCCTACCTTGTCCAAAGAGCCAATGTTACATCCTTGATTAAGTCCTATTGATCACATTGTTGAGCATTTGAGTGTGTGTAGAAAGTAGAAGTTGGGCAAGCATATGGTGATTGCATAGCATTACTTGGTTGATGAGTGCATTAATATCCTTAATTTGTTTGTGTGTTTGAGAGAAACACTCCATCATGTGAGTAGAGGACTTGAACATTTGGATTATGTTCCCCATCACAATGTGTTGTGTAATTGTGCATTCTTTGATTTATGAATGTGGAGTGCAATAGTGAGCCTATGATCTTCATTGAGAAATGCACTTTACTTTGCATGTGTGATTTGCATTGAGTATTCCATTGTGATCATTCCACCCTCATTGTTTTAAGTGCTTAGTTATTTGAGGACAAACAACATTTTAAGTTTGGGGGAGTTTGATTCGGGTGGAATTTACACATTTTATAAGCACATGTGAAGCATACTTTGATGTGGATTTCATTGATTTTTGCATTAGATATGATTGTTTGAGCCAAAATGAGAGAAGGGTTGTGTTTTGTCGGTTTTGTAGGTAAAACGATGGAATTTAGAGCAAAACATATACCACAAGTGATCGGACCTAAAAGAGGAGCGCACCATTGGATCCGGCTCGAAAAATGGAGTGGAATAGCCAAAAGAATCGAGTCGATCGGAGGTCGGAAGCTCAAGAAACGGAGGGACGAAGTTGAAGGACGAAAACAAGAGACAGAGCCAAAGCCGAAGGTTTGGCCCGGCCGAGCAGCATCACTCGCCCAGCCGGGCGATAAAAGTGGAATATATTGCTGAATACGAAGGTTTGGCCCGGCCGAACGGCACCACTCGCCCGGTCGGGCAATCGAGGGCCATTTTCTGCTGCTAATTACGAAGATAAGGCCCGGCCGAGCGGCATCACTCGCCCGGGCGGGCGGTCGAGCACCTCAAAAATTTTCCCAACTTACGAAACTTTCGCCCGGCCGAGCGGCACCACTCGCCCGGCCGGGCCGAACACCCCCTGTTTTCGATTTGTTTGACCAACTCCTCCGCCCGGCTGGGCCACTTCTCCACCCGGCCGGGCCATCTCATTCTCGGTGCCAAACGCGTGTTTTCTCTATTTTTTAGGGATCTACTTGCAAATACCACACCCAAACCCTACCCCAACACTATAAATACCCCACTTCTTGAATTTCACAGGATCTTACCCCTCTCTCAAGAATTCCTTCACACACTAACACACACTTGGAGGTTTTGGGCCATATCTTCTTCAATTCAACACCAATTCATGCAAGGAAGGCACCACTAGCTTGGGAATTCAATTCCTCACCTCACCACAGTCTAAGCTTTCTCTTATTTTCATTTTTTATTGCTTTGATCTTTGTTTTGATTGTAATTCAAAAATGTGGTTGATTGGCTAGAACACTTTTGGTTCTAGAGCCTTGTAAATACTTTTGATGATGTTTATGAATTAATGTTTTGCTTATTTGGTGTTTGTGTGGCTTAATTCTATTTGGATGCTTGGTTTATATTGCAAAGCATGTCATTATGTGTACAATGATGATGTGTTGATCATAGTTAATTGAATTAGGTTGAGAAATCTAGTTTGGTTGATTGATTGCAAGCATTTGACCTAATTTTATTGTGAGATTGAAAGATGATCAATGATTAGGAAGATGTGTGATGATCTTAGGAGCTTGATTGGGTTTTATTGTGCAATTTAGGTAGAGATACTAAGTTGTGTGATATCTCCTTTGGATTACTTGGATCGAAAGAACTTTTAATTCATTATTACGTGATCAATCTTATAGACAAAGCATGAACACCACTTGAGTAGATAGTTAATCATAAATGGATTCGCTAGTATTGCATGTGCTCTAGGACCTACCTTCTCTTAATTGAGTTACATACATTTTTACGTTCGTTTCTTGATTCGTATGCTATTTGATCGATTTCGTCTTTGCTCTTTATTACTTATTTGTGACACTTGGTAGGTAATTTTAGAGTAAATCATCATATTCAACTTATCGATCACGTCTACTTAGAATTCGACTAGCAAACTACCCTTTTACGCTTAACCTTCTCGTGGGATCGACCTCGTGCTTATCACACTACAATAGACGTCGTACACTTGCGGTTGTTTATTTAGTGTTGCATATCACGTGTATCAATAAGCTCATTCAATCGTTTCTGGAAATCACTTAGCAAATTTCGTGACGATCAATGTTCCGTTAACTCAAAACCTTCGGCATCGGACGGTACATGCGGTACCCCGAAGAAAGGTCCACCGCCAAGTTGGGTTAACACCTCTCCATGGAAGAAGTGAATCAATGAGTTGTTGATCTTGTGTCGAACGCCCGTGTTACGCTTGTGGTTTTAAAATTATGAATGTACTATTGAGTTGGTATGAAGTCAGGTGCTGTTAAGTTTGTTATGCATTTATCCTAATGTTTTCACTAGTGTCTAGGTTGTTTTTTAATGTACTACTTTATTGTGCTTGTTATGTATTTCTCTATGCATACCACTATCGTTTATGTTTAATTTGCCATTCAGTCATTATTGTATTAGTAGAAACATGTGTTTAAAGTGTTGTATTTTCCATTCCCAATATTACGTATTCATATCAATCTGGTTGCGATTTAAAAATATATGAACAATGCTCATAACAAAAAGCATAAGACACATGGCTTAAAACAAAAATAATAAGCAAGCAAATCAAAAATAAAGATCCACAATTAGTTCAAAGAGTACAAAAAAGACGACACATTAGTTGTTCAAAATGTACAAAAATATACCACATCAGTTCATGTACTGGACATCTACCAAAAGATACATCACTACAAATTGTTATACTTCGCACTAGTAAGTCCCTCGACCACACGGACATGGTATACGACGATAGCAGTCACGGAGCCGATTAATATTTTCAGAATATCCAATTCCAGCCGGGATGAGAGATTCCACTACAATATATGGTCGAGCGTACTTGTCTAGCCCTTTCAGCTCAAACACCCGATGACAGCTATTGTACATAGGAAACCCACACAATCGAAACCATGCATTCCACTCCCACTCCTACAATCAAATATTGAATTGGTCACCAACACCAACATCAGTGTAATAAAATCAAAAATATATAATTAAATAAAAGGTTTCTACTACCTTTCCATTGTTCCAATACACATCTGGATCAATCATCGCCTCGTGAGTGGCGAAGTTGTACAACACCCCCTTTGTCCGAAACAAGAATGCACTGAAGTATAGGTAACGAGTGGAGATGTCTTCCATCTTCTTCTTGATATCAGCAGCTGACACTTGCAGTTCAGAATGTGGCTTGTAACACCGTGCAACATCACCAATAAGAATGTTATACTTCACAGCTGAGTTGATGGTTCGTTTCTTCAACAAGTCCTCCACCGTCTCAAGTAGAGTGTCTTCGTCATGGAAAGTCCAGCCTCGAAATGCACGCGTCTCAAAGTCATCGCTGAGCTGGCACTCATTCGGATGGACACTGGAACTAGCCATTCTGTACAGTTGTATTGGGAAAGAGAAAGATACGGTTTCGTTAATATGCATGTACAAATGTGACGTTGTATAGACTACAACTAATGTTCATAACATCAACCGTCACAACATTCAACACTCCATACACCACAAACACACTACTTCCCCTCCTAGATAACCAATCAATAAGTGTTGTGTGGCCATAGAAGTTGTACGACACCCATTTGGTGCAAAAAATAAACATCCGGAAGTACAAGTAATATGTAATAAAGTGAATTTCGATTTAATAAAGACAGTAATATTGATACAAGGTTTCCAAAAAATAAAGTGAATTTCAATTTAATAAAGACAGTAATAGAAGTTTTAGAGATGCATATGTAATAAGAGTTAACCAGAAAACTCAATAATTATAAAAGGTGTGTAGTCAGTATTTATAAATATAGGGGTATACACACAAAACCCAACTACATTCCATCAACAAGAAGATCATCCATCTTCCCTCACTGTAGAAGGGCGTATGCAACTAAGCAACATAATACCACCCATGGCAGCAACTAACACACAAGTACTACTGTTTAACAAGCAAACTTGCAGGGCAAAGAAAGCATGGAGCATAAGAACATGAACCCATCATCAGAAAACATACGACTGTACAAATAGACCAGAATACTATCATTCTATGACTAAATAACCCAAGAAATCACCAATAAAAAAAAAACTTAAACATATCGTGCAACAAACAGAATCATACGCAATACTAAGCACCCAAGTTACAACAAATCGTGCAACAAAGCAAATCCACACATTTACACTGTAGACATAATGAAAAGACCAGAAATTAGGTTTTGAGTGGTTCGTACCGATGAAACACAGACAGATCCAAACTTTTACAACTCGTAAACGCCGTTTCGAGACCCTTGTCCCAGAACCCTAGCAAAAATAAAAAGATAATCAAAATGCATGTGCATAAAACCAAAAAATAAAAAGAAAAACAAGAAACGTGAGCGACGATCACTAACTCCAAAGCGCAAGGTCGCCGACTCCAACAAATCCCTTCGCCACGAAGTCGCTGGCCTGAAAAAATCGCCAACTGAAAATCGCCGTTTCTGAGTGGGAGAGAAAGAGACGCGCAGATGGAAATGAATTGTGACAGAAATTTAGGGTTCTGACTTTAAATATGAAGGGTAGGGATGATATTTGGGTTTTCACACCAACTCCGTCTTTTCGCCCGATTACTTATCTCACCACTTCGCTCAAGATTAAAAACGCATCTCATTCTTTAATTTGTGGTGGGCTTGTGGATTTGTATTGGGCCTTGGTGACTTCCACCAAACACAAAAAAGACACAGTTAACTCCTATCTTACACTTATCATGTCTAATCTTGGCCACCAAATGGGCCCTAAATATTTAACATATCTCAACATTTATTTTCATTATACACTTTGTGATTTCAAATACAACCGTCCCAAAAAAATTAAACAACAAAATTAAGAAAGAGCCTCGATACAAAAGTTTTTACTGGAACATAAATTTAGAAAACAAATTTCAAACAACAAAAACAAAGAACCAAACCTGTTGCTTGGTGTATACTTCATAGTATTTATTTAAAATACAAAGCATACAAAAACAAGTTTTTTTTCTCTTTCAATTTTCCGGGAACCCGCCACCGCCGTTTCACCTGGCTTTCTGCATCCCCCAACCCTGCTTCATTAGGGCGTTATCACAATGCCCAACGGCATTCCGTGAGCCCGGCGACGCATCAAGCACAGAGACCGCCTTTTCTTCACTCTCCGATTTTTGGGCAGGATTCTTCACCTGAGTCAACTCACAACTTACTCTGAGAGTATTGTGCAGATCCACACAAAATAGAACAGAAACACACCAAACACCATAGATTTCTTTAATTTTACAACTGCCAGTGTTGGTGAAGTCGGTTTTTGTAAATTTTCAGCTACTTCTCTTTCTTTTTGCTAATTAATCGTCTCTTGTTTTGTTGTCCCGAGGTCCTCGAAAGGGGGAAGGAACAGATTGTGTTCGCCGTTGTTCGTAGTGGCTTACCTCAAAAGAGATCGAAGGGAGAATCTACCTACCCTAAGCTCGAGCAGTCTTAATCCCAGAAGTTTTTGGATATGCAGATCCAAATTTGAGGTGCTCTCTCCTTAAACCTGCTTAGCTTTCATGGTGCAATTGATTTGTGTATGCTTGGATATGCCATTTTGATTCTGTTTCTCAGCAGATATTATTGTTAGCTTGGGTGATTTTTGAACATAAAATTTCTCTGTCAACCGAATTTTTTGTTAATGAATTAGTTATTTGCAGAAAAAGTTAATATCACAGTATGAGGCAACTAGTTGTCATTGTTGATTGCATTTGTGTTGTAATATGCATGTATTTAGAGCAATGTTTACTAAAAGAACTAGTTTTATCTTGATAATCTTACTTAAAGGAGTAATTTAAGGAAAAAAATTAACAAGTGAATGAGAAATAATGGTATATTACAAGCCAGAAAAATAAATGTGGCTTTTGAGTGTTCACACAGTTCTGATTGTTAGTTAAATATGGTAGCATGGGCTAGAAATTAGTGTTTGATTGTCTTTGAGTGTTCATGTCATGGGCAATCACCTAGCTCTCGATCTAGAGCCACTGTTTATGTTATTGCGTGAAATGAGACGACAGAGATGGTGTCCTCTGTTACTCAAGAGAGATGGAATTATCCACATTGAGAAATTTCTTATTCACTGAATTAAAATATCTATGCATAAGATCTGAATATGTATGTTTGAAGGGTGTTTGGCATCATGTTGTTGTCTCTATGCTGAATATTTCCTTAATATATGACTATGAGGTCTTGATTGAGATGAATTATGTGTCCTAGATGAAAAATTAAGTGCATGGAACAAATAATGTGTTGAGAATAAAGAATGAAGGATAATGATGTTTGATAACACATAAACTCTTGTTAGTTTTTAAGATGTTGTTTTTAAGTGATAAAGAAGGAATTTTAAGCCGCAGAGTGGATATTTTGTAGCTAATTTTGTTCTTACTGTTGAGCTATGCGAATTGGAGTTGACAATTTGTACAGAAATTTGCATAATCTGTCACAAGATGCATATTTTTAATTTATTTGGTTTCTACCTTCAATAATCTTTAAGTTGAGAAGATGATATACATATACGCATTGCTTTGTTTTTTTCGAGGCTTTGAGCTTCTTAATTGCTTTTATGAGGAAGGAGAAATGGAATTAAGGAGGAACATTTGTTTTGGACAACGGATTTTAGAATTATTATACCTTAAAACAATTATTAAGGTTGGATGTAAATAGTTTGATATCTAATGATTTGTTTGCTTTTGTTGAGGGAAAAACTTCAACACTCGAGGGAAATGTGCAGAAAATTTTGCTTCACAAAGATGATGGGTGAATGTAGTCCGCAAATAAATAGACTCGGTCGATTCCTGCTTGAAAACTTGAGGGAGGTATCTCTACTCTTACTCTTGAAAATACGTTTTTGATTGATGTGCTAGTCATAATTACTTCTGAAAAGTTAGCTGATATATGAAATATAAATCTAGCATGATAACATGATCTATGCTTAATAAGAAATATAAATCTAGCATGATAACATGATCTATGCTTAATAAGAAATATAAATCTTAGCTAGTATGCTATGAAAATTGTGAGATATGAAATATTGTACTATAGTATGCAACCTCTTTGTTAATTAATTAAACATTATCGTGAAATTGTTATTGAATACTTGACTAAGGCTTGATGATTGTGATGAGTGTGAATGTAAAGAACAATTCTCTTGGTATAAATTAGTAATGCATGAAAATGGGAGAATAAACCTGCATCATCTTGTGATCAATATGATTATCAAATGACATCATCACACTCACTACGTCTTCATTCTTGCTGAATTTAAATGCATATTGTTTTTTGCTAGAACTAATCTTAGAGTTGGCATGGAAAAAGTCTAGGCCCATGATGAGAACTTGCCTCTAGGCCCATGCATGCCTTTAATTCACACCCCTCTCAAAATTTATTCCCTAGAAAAGAGTTGCTAAAAGATGAGACTCTCAAAATGGGACTCCTAGAGGAGTATAAACAACTCTAGAGGAGTATAAATCACACTCTCTGAAAAGTATTAACAACTCCACTAGTAGTATAAATCACCCAATTCAGAGTATGAACAACCTCAGTAATGGAATTCTAGCTTCCTCTACCACTTTGAGCATGAAAACTTTTCTCGATCTGGGACAATTGTTTTTCCTCTTTCTCGTGTTGGCCTCTCATCTCTCTTGAGAGAGCTTGCGAATATATTGGCACCCGTTTATGTCATCTAGGACCATCTACCTCTATAGCCTTTGAAGGTACTCCACAGGTAGCCAAAATGTACTCAAATCACTCGTCATCACATTATCAAGTTGTTCTGTGATGATGGTAATCGTCTCAGAACCCACAACACATGTGTGTCCTCAACCACTTGAATCATGCATGGATACAACTAATGTACTCGTCACATCTTCAGCCAAGGTAGAGGTAGTATCTCCAGCCTCTCTGGACAACACTAGAGCTCCTGTCGGTGCAGTTGGGTGGGCCATTGTCATTGATGCACCCTTGCCCTTAATCACAATTAGGCTCGTGGAAATATTGGGGAAAGATAAAAATGTCGATCCATTTCCCAAATTTATAGGTGGACTCCCCGATGAAGGTAGATGAGTTGATAACGAAACCCTCTGCCCATCAGAGTACCAACCTCGGTAGGAGGTAACGATGCTCCCACTCCTCCTTTCGTTTTCTTAGAACTTTCACGTTCACTACTCATAGTCAAATCTTCAATTTCACGCCATAAATAAATTTTTCTTCAGGGCACCAGTTGATGCGTTTAAATTGAAGACACAACAAAAAAATAAAATTATAATTTAACCTGAGAATAATAATCAGAGACTAGATCACGAGCTACAACTTCACTCTGAGTAGGCTCCAGTACCTGTTGACCTAAAAAAGAGGTTGATGAGTCATCTATATCTTTGAGAAGGCTACTCTATCAGACCAGTAGTTAAATCTCAGGTCTCTCATCGATGAATTAATAAAAGATAAATGTGTTTAATGTGCGTTTTAGTCAATAGGTATAAACCATGCTTGGACAATGGGCGGAGCTAGACATGTTCAAACCGTAACCGGGAAACCGGTCAACCGGCAAAACCGCCGGTTTTTAACCGTCGGTTTGGCAAACCGCCGGTTACGGTTTAAAAACTGAACCGTAACCGTAAAATGGCGGTTCGGTTACGGTTTGACATTTTGACAAACCGCAAACCGCCGGTTTTGACGGTTAACCGCCGGTTTGCCGGTTTTTTTAAAAAAAAAAAAAATTTTAATACACAATTCTTCTATTTTTAATGTATAAATTTAATTTATATAATTTTTATTCAATTCTAGTAATGTATTTTCTAAAAAATGAGTTAAAATGAATAAAAAATGATAAAAAACGGAGTGAAAACGAGCGAAAACGGAGATAATATTTAAAAAATTAAAAAAAAAAAAAGCAAACCGGCAAACCGGCGGTTAAAAACCGTAACCGTAACTGGCAAACTGGCGGTTCGGTTACGGTTATCGATTTTCGAAAACCGTAACCGGCGGTTTCTAACCGTTGCGCATGTCTAGGCGGAGCGTTGGGTAGGATTCAATATTAATGGAATCATAAACTGTAACAACTATTGTCGCAATAAAAACAAGTGCATAAAGACTCAAACGATTATGCTTCGTCTGAACACTCCATTAAACCAAAATATATATAAATATATATGGGCGTCTAGGCCGATTATGCTTCGTCAGAACAGAGAAATTCACACAATGTCCATTAAACACAACACAACCAGACCAAAACTTGTGAAAACTAGACACAGTCAGGTGGGCGATCGACGTAAGCCAATGGAGCAGGACCTTCTGGTTTAAGTAAACACTCTAGAAGCTTGTATTCGTGAACATCACTTCTTGGTGAATACGCCGTTGCTAAAAAAAGTCTCAGCGTCAACTTCTCTACCAACAATTACTTTGTCAGTTATAGAATTATAAATTAGGGTTTGAGGTGTGTAGTAAATGAATTTTATAGAGAAAATGGTATTTACGATAATAATTTAGGGGGAGTGCATCTAGCCTAATCTAATTTATCTAATTTATGAGGAGTGCATCAATCGGGGTGTGCATGCATCTAAAATAGAGGTGTAAATAGTCAAACCCTTATTTTCTTTACTGGCCCTATTTTCTTTGCTGTCCCAACGGCCCAACCAAAATTTATATCCATTACCCTTCCTAAAAACCCTAATTATAACCACATTCCCACCATTTCCTCATTCATTTGGTACACCACTGTATACTCTCCCAACTTCATCCTCCCTAAGACAACCATGCCGCCGCGACCGACCGACAACGATGCGGCGCTTTCGTTAAAAGAAGAAGCGGCCGCCGCCTCTACGGTTTGAAGAAGAAGCGACCGCCGCCACTGTTTGAGGAAGAAATGGCCTATGACGTCGCTTCTGCTTGAGGAAGAAACGACCTCCTTCCCTGTGTCGCCGCTCCTCCCCTCCCATGATCGCCGCCGCCCGTCTGTCCAAGCCCTCGACCGTCGCCGCCTCTCCCCCAGCCACGCCGCCCTCCCCCATCCTCCCGTAAAAAAATTGCGGCTGGGTGTACTTATCGCCGTGTTTGTGGCCGCTTAGCAGCCGATTCCTGTATCCTTGCTCATTAGTCATTTTCCGTTTTCTGCGCAGCTGCGCCACAAATCGAAGGCTTACGGCCTGAATCACCGGCTCTCTAAAACTCTGAATTGCCGCAGCCCCAAATTAGTGGACACCCGCCGCCGCGCCTCATGTGTTTCCCAGTCGCGATCCGCGTAGCCCATCCTCACAGCGGTCACCCATTCTCCACAGTCACGCGCGGTAAGAATGGATTGAATTGTTTTTTCGGGTTAATAAAAATGAAAAACTAACCAGCGTTCTAAATATGCAATTCCAGACCGTTCAAGGATGGCCTACAAATCAAACCATGGTGTGACCTGCTATTCAGGAGCGCGATATACACACGGTTAGTTTGGTTGGGTTAGTTTTCATTTTGAACCAATGAATATTGAAATTTTGTGTAAATGTATTTTTTTTATCATTGATTTGGGTATGAGGAACGCCCAAAGAAAAATTTCAAAGTTGCAACCAATGAATCATTAGAGTTCAGCAACAATAAAAAAAAAACTAGTGCCTTAACCCTTAGATCAAATTAAAGATTAACTAATAATCAACTACACAGTCTAGATTTCCATTCCAGACAACAAACGTAGAAATTTTATTCCTCCATCCTTTTGCCATTATACAGCACTCTCATTTCTTACTAATAAAGGTGTTTCTCGCTTTCCACAACAACCAAATGACGAGTTCCCAATTACATTACACACGACTTATAGATTTTCCTTTTTTCCCCTCTCACAATCTTACTAAAATTGAGTAGATTTGTTGAGTGACTAGAGGATAACGTTATCTCGTTTCCTAGCTATTTAAAACACCCTATGCAAACTTGAACCGAATTTATAGACGATTGAGTTCCTTCATTCGAAGGCGGGCTAGCGGGGCGCCATTTGGCTTATGAGCATGCTACAACCTGCAACATCAACCGATTTTAACTTTCTGCTAAATGATTCTTTGTTCCAACATATTTTTTTAGTCAGCGATTCGGCCGCTTAGACAGCTTCAAACTCCAATACCGATTTTCAAAGCCGATTTGGTATAACCGCTTAGGCGCTTTTCACTGATTAAAATACTGAAAAGCAAAATCTCACATAGTGTCTTTTGAAAAAGTCATTAAAAGCTTCTCAATTTTAGTTTATACACTAAGCTTCTCACGCTTCTCACTGATTAAAATACTAAAAATCAAAATCTCACATGGTGTCTTTTGAAAAAGTCATTATAAGCTTCTCGATTTTGGTTTATACACTAAGCTTCTCACATTTCTCACCGACTAAAATAATAAAAAGTAAAATATTTTGGTATTTTCTGATTTCGGTCTAATTTTACACTACGGTTGAACGATATCGACATTGATATTTAGCGATATATCCGTGATACTCGGGAAAAAATACATTAGATCCTAATATTCATATACTCGGGAAAAAATACATTAGACCCTAATATTCATTTCGCAATATCCAGATTTGCGATATATTCGTGATATTTCACGATATTTTTATCCTTATATGAATTGTACTGGGTAGGGGCATTTTGTGTTTATATTCAATGCTCAAGGAAACTATCATAAATTTACAAGAAGATTAACCAAATGCTAACTGATGACATATCTCATGTCATCAAACCTATCACTTGTCAGCAAACATATCACCTGTCAACAAACAGTAAATAAAGATACATTTTCAGCCATTACACACTTTTTAGTACAACAATAACAATCCCTACGAGCGTATGGGTTCGTTATAGTTGAGTAAGTGTACGACTTAGTATTTATCGTCCAAGGACCTAGTTGAATGAATGTGGAGACCCAAAACTATAAGTCGAAATGATGTTATAGAAGTTAAATGAGAGAATTAACAAATACTCCCTCCGTCCAATTTTATTATGCCCACTTCTCCGGGCACGTTTTAATGAATATTGATTAGTTTATTCATAAAGAAGATAAGTTGAGGGTATGATGGGGTGTTGTGGGGTCCATTTATAAATAAATGATTGTTTATCAATAAAGTGAATGACAAAGTGGATAAATAAGTGATGGTAGGAGGATGGAGATAAAGTAGTATGAATAGTAATGTTTTCAAAAAGGGTATGGGCATAATAAAATTGGACAACCAAAAAAAAGAAAGTGGGAATAATAAAAGTGAAAGAATTGTTTCACGTGTCTTTCTTATGTGTGGATCACTAATGAATTAACGAACTAATTAAATAATTAAACCTAATGTCTTGAATTATGTTAAAGCTATCACAATTATGGGTAGACCCCTCGAAAGGCATAGGTGAAAATGTATATTAATTAACAATTATAAGATCTAATCAAAACCATAATCCATAATTCTAAAAGTCAACAAACAGTAAACAATGATACATTTTTTAATCAATACCATGAGTTCCTAGTCAACAAACAGTAAACAATGATACATTTTCTAATCAATACCATGAGTTCCTAGTCAACAAACAGTAAACAAGGATACATTTTCAGTCTGTACATATTTCTCAATTCAATTCAAACTTCTGGCATAAAACTAAGCTACCATACCACAATATCACGCACCGTTCACACAATAACCAAACAAAATTGAACAAATTATACAAAATTAAAATTTACCTAAGTCGACTGCATTTTTAAAATCTTCGGTGTCTGTCCAATCCATCATCTCTTTGGAGGTGTCTTTCGTGCACCAGTCGTGAAGGTCATAGGGCACGTCACTCCCACGTGACCAAAAGTCATTCACCGTAACAACAATTTCAACCTCTTGTTCAATCTCAATGTTTGGTTAGGCTTCCTCGGGCGCCACATTCACCTCTTGTTCAACATCTCAATATTTGGCAAGCCTTCCTCAACAGCCATCACCTGCACAACCACATTCACATGCACCTTTTGCAGGTCTTCTCAGGTGGACACGACAGACCAATCCTTCCTCAACAGCCACATTCACCTGCACCTCAACAACCACATTCACCTGCACCTCTTGCAGTAGGTCATTCTCAGGCAGACCCAAAACTCTTGATCACGACGGACCACTGACCCACAACAAGGCATCTCTTGATCACGATAGACCAATACGTCCTATCAACTATCCTATGCTTCTTTGAAAATTCATCAAATGGATACTGAAAATTAGATTGCATACTATTATCCCACGAACGATAACATCCATCTTTTATTTCTAACCGTAGAAATCACAAGATAAGCTTATTTCTAACCGTAGAAATCAAGTAGAAATCAACTGACTTTTTACACTTTTTTTTTTGACATAGTTGTGTACAGAACACGAAGGCATGGTTCTTAAAAGTGAAAAATGAGTTAATGTTAGATATTGCACTCCCTAATTCCGATGCTGAGTGCACCCACCTAAAATAATCCAACTACAGAGCATATAATAAAATTTTCAGTAGTTGGATTATTTTAGTTGAATGCCCTTAGCATCGGAATTAGGAGGTGTGTTATCTAACATTAACTCACTTTTAGCAGCCATGTCTTCGTTTTTCGTACACAACTATGTAAAAAAAAAGTGTGAAAGTTAGTACTGTAAGTTTGGATACGACATTTTCCCAAGTGGATGCCATAGCTTATCTTTTGATTTCTACTATTAGAAATGAAAGAAGGATATTATTGAAATTTCTTAGGAAAACAATTAAAGCTGGCTGAGATGAAATTTGAATTTCAGTATTCATTTGTCCACAATGATGAATTTTCAAAGAAGAATAGGATAGCTGAAAAGCTAGGTAGGGACACATATTGGTCTGTCGTGATCAAGCTGTAGGTGAATGTGGCTGTTGTGGAAGGATTGGTTCGTCGTGATCAAGGTGAATGTGGCTGTTGAAGAAGGATTGGTCCGTCGTGATGAAGAGTTGTCTCTTGTTGTGGATTCGTTTGAGAATGCCCTGATGCAAGAAGTCTGGCCAAACATTGAGCCAGAGGTAGATATTGATGTTCCGGTGAATGACTTTTTGTCACCTGGGAGTGACGTGCCCTATGACCTTCCCGACTGGTGGACGGAAGATACCTCCAATGAGGTGATGGATTGGACAGACAACGAAGATTTTAAAGATGTAGTCAACCATCTCGTTCAAGGTGAATTTGTTCTGTTTTGGTTGGTTATTGTGTGAATGATGCATGATATTTTAGTATGGTAGCTTAGTTTTATGTAAGGAGTTTGAATTGAATTGAGAATTTTTTACAGGCTGAAAATGTATTCTTGTTTACTGTTTGTTGACATGTGATAGGAGGAGGCTACGGTGGTAGGCAGTTGTTTAGTTTACTGCATAGTTGTAGATGTGTAGTAAGAATGCTTTTGGGCATATTATCACTTGATAGTTCTCAAATCGAGTCAATACACAACGTGATCTTTTGTCGAATCTTCTTGTTGCATTGTCCAAGCATTAAAAAGTCTTGTAAAATTTCTGGTAGTTTCCTTGAGTATTCATTGAATATAAACACAAAATGCCTCAGTATCATTCATATGAGATTATTTACTTAGTAACATATGTATAAAATTCATTCAAAGTTAGAATTTTGGACTCAGAATTTGTTCAACTAGTTTTCGAATATAGGGATTAAGTCTCATGACTGGTTTACTGTCCAATTTTAGAGAAGGTCATTTTTTTTCAATTTTTATGTTATTTTCAAACATATGTACCTTCCAAATGACCCAAGGCACCACAATTTCTTCCATTGCCATTGTTGTTGTTTGTGGCGTAGCGAGATGATTGATAAAAGAGAATGTATTAAGCATTTTGGTAGACTTGATAATAGACCACAATTCGTGTTCATTTTGGTTGTTGTGTCACTATTGTGTCAATACGAAACCCAACACAAACCACAATTCAGTATTTGTTGTGTGGTTGTTGTGACAATTGAAAAATATTGTGTGGTTGTTGTGGCATGTTGACATGTGATTTTATCGTATCGTGTGGTTGTTGTGTCACTATTGTGTCCATACGAAACCCAACACAAACCACAATTCAATATTTATTGTGTGGTTGTTGTGGCATGTTGACATGTGATTTTATCGTATCGTGTTCCGGTTTGACCTTATCGTGTTGTGTCATATTGACATATGACTTTATCGTATCGTGTTCGTGTTTGATGTGTTACTATCGTATGGACACGAAACCCAACATAAACCACAACTTGGCACGTTACCATTTGTTAACAATATATACTACTCTACTAATTAAAATCCTAAGTCATGATATATTTTCTCTCTCAAAGGTTTACATGTGAGAACCTTTAACATTCTCAAAAGATCTTCTAAATAATTACTCCCACATTTTCGTTGTTCTATGAAACACACAAAAAACACGTTTTTCATTCTAATTAAATTTGGTCCATCAGGACCATCACCGAACAAAAACGTCAATTCCCAACTACACTTTCATTGTACAGCTTAAATGACTTCCTTTCACCTTTTCACTTATTGTACTGAATTAATTTGGCAACCAATGAATGTGATTTCAGTATAATTTAATTACGCCTTTTAAAATTATTATTTAAAAAATACAATCTTCTATGTTATTGCAATTGAATATACATTTTTTTTCTATGACCGACAAATGATAATTAAACTTACTGAATTGAAGCTTGTGTATAATTACCATGTAGAATTATACGCATTCGTATGGTGACCTTTGCAACGCTTCTTCGTCATAGAACTTTAAAAACTTGAATACACATTAAAATTAGAAGCTGACACACTACTATCTCTGGCAGATAAGTTCAACGTTTTTTTTTTATGGAGAATGAGTTTGAGGATTATTGGTCTCATTATATTTTACTCCCTCCGTCCCAGACTTGAAGGCACAAATGAATTGGGCACGGGTTTTAATGAATGAATTGTTTATTAGTATTGTGTAAGATAAAGTGGGGGTAGTAAAGACCTTTCAACTTTAGAAATAGTACTCCCTCCGTTTTTTAATAAATGTCACTTTGACTTTTTAACTAATTTTAAAATAAGTGTCATTCTGGATTTTTTTCTTTAATTTTGACTACTTTACCCTTATTCATTTACCATATATATTGTTCATAAATAAATTTCATAAATATTATTTATGCCATAATTAATTTAGTTTATGAATACTAGCTATATTCTTGAACACATTCTTTATAAAATAAAATTTCTATATAAAACTTAGTTATAAATTTCATAAATATTATTTATGCCATAATTAATTTAGTTTATGAATACTAGCTATATTCTTGAACACATTCTTTATAAAATAAAATTTCTATATAAAACTTAGTTATAATTAATGAAGGGTAATATAGACCACAATTTATAATCTTAATTTGTTGAAAAAAGCTAAAGTGACACTTATTAAAAAGTGGAGGGAGTAATAAAGTTACTTTTTAGTGTAAGAAAGTAGTGGCATTTGTTGTGATGTTTTAAGGAGATTGTTTAAAAATGTTTTTGCTATTTTAGGTAATGTGCCTTC
Source organism: Galeopsis tetrahit (assembly GCA_963675135.1). Classification (NCBI taxonomy): domain Eukaryota; kingdom Viridiplantae; phylum Streptophyta; class Magnoliopsida; order Lamiales; family Lamiaceae; genus Galeopsis; species Galeopsis tetrahit. Next base: position 952,628 of record OY776134.1, read on the forward strand.
AAGTATGGAACACCCAAAATGGTAAAATGTGCATTCAAGTAGGGGACGGAGGGAGTATGATTTTTCGATAATTTGATGCTTATTTTTTACTCAAATGAAGGGGAAAAAAAAAATACATGGCAAGTATATAGTACAAAATCTGATAAGTCATATCATCGATTATTGGCTGTTGAAAAAAGAACGTGTATGGAATTACAACAAAATAAAAAAAATTAATTGAGATTTTTTATAATAATATTACTGAAAATCGTGATTAAAACTGACACTAAATACGATGAACTTATTTTGAATTAACCCATAATAGTAAATTCACAAGTTAATCACTGTTCACTATAGTGACATACCAAAGTAATAGGTTAAAGAAAATATTGTAATAAATATGCTTAGGAGAAATATGACGAAAAATTAATTGCTTTATATATACTCCTATAGGAGAAGAAATTAAATATCGGATGTTCAAACTTCAAAATAAATTAATTTCACTATAATAACACTTAGACAAACTCACGTGAGCTATTGAATAAAGTTAGGAACAAATTGGAAAAATGTCATTATCATAAGATATTTTAACAATAATATATCTATATGTATGCACTTAATCTAATATTTACTCAATTAATATTTTTTATACCAGTAATCTAATACTTAATTAATATCCGTAAATCAGCAATCCAATATTTTTACTTATATATGTACTCTTCAAAGTTCAAACTACCATGAACGTCCTTATTTGACGACCCATGTGGGCTTATTAGTATTATGAGAGATAAAAGTGAGGGTAGTGAAAACTTTTTAACTTTAAAAGTAATAAATACTCCTTCCGTCCCACAATAACTTTCACACTTTTTTTTTTGGGACGTCCCACAATAACTTTCACACCCTTAAAATGGAAAACTCTGTATAAACTTCACCCTTAGAATATTCTCAATTTTACACAAATGTCATTACTTTTTCTCCCCACATACACAAAAGTCAACTCATTCTTTACTTTATACATAAAGTTTTACAAAATTACCCCTCAAAACTCCACTCATTATTACACTTTCTTAATTTACATATCCACTTACCTATGAAAATTAATACGGGACGGAGAGAGTATGTTTTTTTTTTTTTTTAAATAAAGTAGTGACATTTGATTTGAATAAAAGTAGTGACATTTGATTTGATGTAATATTGAGATATTTTGAGGAGATAGTTAAAATGTTTTTTTACTATTTTATGTATATGTCATTAAGTAAGAGACACTCAAAATGATAAAATGGATCATCATTGAAGGGAGTATATGTCTAATCACTAATGACTCTAAGAGCGGTAGAAGGTAACCCCTCAATACTGCAAGCTCAGAGAGTGGGCCCAGATCAATTCTTCACCTAAGGTTTGCAAATCCACAATCGACCGTTCATCGCCGCCTGAACTCAGTCGCCCGCATCCACCACCGTAGCGACCTCACTTATGCCGTGGATTGAACATCTCTAAAATTGTGTATATGCCAACTTGATTACGCAATACAATCTAACCCTAATTTCAGACTTAATTGAGGGTAGTTACGTAAATTTATGTTTTAATCCAACCTATATATATATAATAACAGCATAGTTGTCATTTTTGGCAACTTTCTGTTTTCCCGCCTATTTCGACTTTCTATTTTTAAAAAATATATTTTTAAACCTTTTTTTGGTTTCGAGAAAAAATAAGAGCAACCTTTTTCTTTTTTAATTTGTTGACATAAGTATTGAAAATCCTTCCGCCTCGAACAAATAAAAAAACATTAAAATTCAAACTTAAATTTGATCTACTAGACTACTACTGCTTCTGGACAATACAGTACATGAGGTCTGCAATAATTATTGATATTAAATTGATCACTTCTATCGATATGTGACGGTTGGGTTTCCCAAGTTGTTTTATTCAAATTTTCATTCAATTTAGTTTTCTTCATGCTTTGGTATTCATTCCAGTTCCTACTAAGTATTTCAATTTGTTTTTATAGCCGTTCCTGTTAGTTTTGATTTTCAGTTTGAATTATTTGTGATGCCCAGTTTGATGACTATGTTAACTCTAAATTGTTTGATTAACATGGCTTATCGTTGATTTGGTACTAACATAGAAGCCCTGGGTAAGCTTTTTTCTCACAAAAATTTTCGATTTATGCGTCTGGCCAAAATGAAGAGTTTCATAAACTCAACTGCACAGTAAACCCTGAAAAGAAATATCCCTTCTCATTTTCAATCCTGAGTGTGCTCTAGATCTAATGGGCGATTTTTTTGCCAAGTAGGAAGGTTTCTGCAAAGGTTTCATCAATAATGACTAGCGGAGATGGAAAATGGGTTCAGGTTACTTTTCTCAATTTCTCGATTTTATTATGCAAAAATAGTGAATTTGCTTGTTTCTTCATCTTTAATTTGCACAATTTCAGTGTGAATCAGATAATTTATGATGTAATTCGCGGTAGACTGTTAGAGCAGAAAAATAAGGGGCCTGGAGAAAGAAGCTTGCTTGCAATTACAGTGGTAAGGGCACAAGGTACACGCTTTCGGCGGTGAGTACTCTTCATCTCACAATGGGGTATGCATTTACTCATATTTTCTAAATTCCCTGAATATATATAAAGGAAAACATGCATTTTTTTTTGGATTGTTTCGAGAGTTTTATTTTTTGGTTGAAAACCTTTCTCTCAATTTATCTTTTTTTTACCGTTTGAAGATTTCACATATCTCATATTATATGTTTTGCTGGTTCATGTCGTCTTTGATGACAACTTAAGTTGTGTTTGAGGGATTATCTGTTTGTTTTGTTGTGAATTTGTGATTGATTAATTATGTTCGACAATTGATTATGCTCATCAACTCACGCCCTACGTAAATAGTTAGGAGAAAACGTCAGTTGTTTCTAAATAGTGTAGGTATTCACTGAATTTTAAGATATCTCATGCATGCCATTAGATTCGACCAAATTGTCCTTCAGATTTTTTATCATTAAACCATGAAAAAGTGTAGGTTTGTCACATCCAGCATAAAACTTTGTTACCTGTCATGAGTCAATTATCAATTTCCCCCCTTTTCATTTGATAAAAATAGTATTTTAGGTGGAGGCATGTCTGCTACTTTCAACTGTTGATAAAGTTTTTCAGCCAAAGCTACCAACAATGTTGTTTTTCCGGAGCTTGGTGGCCCTAAATGTAGTGTCATTCTACAATACAAGAGTAATCAAAAAATGAAGTGCAGTTTGATTATAAAATAAAAAAAGGTCCTTAATATGGTTTATGTTGTCTCTGCTCACCTTTCAGGCTTGATAATTCCGTTGACATTATGAAGAATTGAAAATGGTTTCTTTCGACTTGGAAGCATACGAAGATGACTAAAGAAAACAGAGACAGAAAGGTCAAACATTTAGACCGATAGTAAAGTTTCTGCTACAATAATGTTTCTTTTTTTTTTTTCAGATTTTTTAACTTATTTCAGAGTTCTAATGAGGCTTAAATAAAAGAGGCAACAAACTTCGAAGAAAATGGGAGGACAACAAGCATGGTGACATGATATTGATCAGGTTTAACGCTAATAAAACACATTTGAAAAAGGTATCACACTCGAATCACTGAAATGACCTTAGCCTTGAAACCCAATCGATGAGATCTTGCTATTTGGACTTTTTGTTCACTTATTTTCGTAGATCTGATAATGGGGTTTCTGAATTATGCTTAAATATTCAACTGATAGTGTTTACGTGTGGTTTAACAAGGTTTGATTAGTGAATGTTGGTAGATGTTTAGATATTGAGTCTTTTAATTCTTTATTAGAGTTGGAAATGGGTGCTCTAAGTATGAGTTATTAGAGTTGCTGAGAGTGTTAAAATCAGACATACGAGATCATGAAAATTAAATGATGGAAGATTAACTTTATTAATTGCATCGTCGAGTTTACTTAACTTAATAATGATTCTGTTTGATGCAATGTCATTTTGGTGGTATCAATGTATGAATTTTTTTATTTATTTTTAATGGAGTCAGGGAAGTGTGAGTACAAAAAATATTATGAAATATATTGTACTATGATAAAAATTAAATTCCAGCGGTAATGCAGTATAAATTGGATTGAATGATTTGATGATCATTGATAATGTTTGATATATTTGAAAATATGAGGGAACATATGCAATGAAGGGGTTGAGTAATGCTCATCATGTGTTTCACATAATGCTTAGAGGAACTTGGCTACTAAATTGAGTTTTTGAGAGAAGGGATTCAAGACAAATGAACGAAAATTAGTTCACTTCGCTAACTATTAAATATAGTTTCTAAGATTTTATTTTGTTAATGTATTTAATGTATGAATATGTTTGATCTGTTGAGACGTTCTATGATTTATATCATAGATAAATATATTTGCTTGATTGAGATGTTCATGTTGATTTGCTTGGTTGAGATGTTCATGGTGATGGCTGTGGATTTCATCCTACATATTATCTATTTTGAATGATGTTGTAAGTAATTAATGTATGATGATGAGCTGCAAGAGATTGATTTAATGTCTTAGAGGATGATGATGACTTTTAACAGATTCTATATATATTAAAATTGAATTTGTTAGAATTTGAATAAAGAATTATGTGACGTATAATTTTCTAAACATTTTGGTAGGAGAAGAGTTGATTCACAGGTTGCAGATTTTGTTTCGAAAATCTCTCGCAAAACTATTACTACTCTTCATAGTCCTATCTTAGATGGCATCAACCAAGTCGATGTTGAACAACATGACATAAACTAGCCATTGGGACGGTTTATAAAATTAATGTGGACAATAACTTCTTTGAAATAGGATGAAATAGGAAGTGAATGATACTTTCATACAAATTCTAATTTCAAATTCATTGTATTTTATAATAATTTTATTCAAATAGACTATGTATTTATGTTATTAAAATACGTCATTTTTAATGTACTATTTTAAATCAATAGTAGTATTACTTTTTGAATTGAATCTTAAGTACAATTAAAATTATTTAATTACTGTATTAATTTTTACAAAGATCTATTTAATTCAGACGGAGAGAGTATTATTTTGTATAAGTTACATTTGATGTAATTATAAGACCTTTTTTTTTCATTGTTACAATGTTTATCTTAATTTAGTTGCATTGAATTTACCGTCCAAAAATGTGAAAATCAAGCTTATTTGATTATTTTATTTTACAGTAATTAAAATGCATTCATTTGATTAATCTGTTATGCTTTAACAGCATATTGCATTAAATGATTTTTTTTACATAATGCTAATAATTTATGTTTTTTTTTTAATTAATATACTAATATTATATATTGTTGATTAATCATGAATTGATGTGAGATAATGATGAGGGATTGAACTAAAATGTTTAGTAATTGGCCAAATAATATTGTCTAGCTAAGTATATTATTATATTTTTTAATTTTTAAATTACTCTTTTTAAATAAGTATTTAAAATTTCACAACATATAAAAAATATATACTATACGCTGTGTGAATTACTAGTTTCATTTAATGAACCAAACAACGGTTTGATTTTTTAATCTATCCCAACCCATTAAACAAAAAGACACTAATTATATAGAACTTATTGGCAGGGATGGACTACCCCATCACCTTAATTAATTTGAAATTATTTACTATATGAAATTCACACCTTTCTCGACGACAGTGTAGACATGTATACCAACCAAATCTCTCATTTTTCTATCACGGAACTCACAAAAATGAACTCCTTGAAACAATGATACTCGCCATCTTAATTTATTAACCGTGAAAAGGAATTGATCACAATTATAAATTAAGGGAAAAAATCCTGAGATTGTCAACAAATTTTGGGCAAAACTCAAGACGGGTCAAATGCTCATATACCCACCTTTGGCCCATTACAATATATATATATATATATATATATATCAGTGTTGTAAAAGGCGGAAATCACTAGGCGGACGTTTTCGGCCGCCTAGCGCCTAGGCCGCCTAATCGGCGCCTAGGCGCCGCCTAGAATTTCCAGTTTTTTTTTTTTTTTTTTTGTACTTCATACCAAATGAAAATATTAAACAATACATCATAGTTCATAACAAATACCAAATTAAACAGGCTAATCATACTAGGTTCCAAAAGTCCAAAACATGCTACGAGCCTACGAGTACCAAATTCAAAAGTCTAAATTACACCTAATTCACTTTTAAACAGGCTAATCATACTAGGCGATGGGCTGCGCGAGAAGATGCTGTCTTTCACTTTCTGTTTTTCAGAATTGAATCAATTGATTCAAAATGAATGAACCCTAACTTAATTACGTAATTTAATTTTTTTTATTATTTTAACCAAAACGACGTCGTTTTGTGTATTTTAAAAAAAATTAAAAATGCACCATCCTAATCGGTGCTCCGCCTAGGCCCCGCCTAGGTCCGCCTAGGACCGCCTAATCAGCCTGGCGCCTAATGTGGTCAGATTAGTAAAAAACTAATCTTTTTTTGCCGCCTAGCGCCTAGGCGCCGCCTAGGCGGGCCTAGGCGCCGCTTTTTGCATCAATGATATATATATATATATGATGCATCGGATTTGAACGCTCAACAAATGACAATACTAACCTTGAGTCGTCGACAGTCAACAACTAATGACGAGGTTGCCACGTGGCTCACGTAGTCACGTTACTCTCGAGAACCTGCAAAATACGTCGGAAGGATCTTCGGCGCGGGGACTTTGACGCTCCGACGCTCAAGTTTGTGATCACCAAGATAATGTGTGTTTGGAGAACAATAATATGGGGATAAAACCGTGTTTTCTATAGTGGGTGCAAATGTTTAAAGTATGTAAGTGCAATGTGTGCTCGTATGTCAATATCACGTAAAAAAAATTACTATAATAAAGGGATGCATGCAGTATTTATACAGGTACTTTGGGGAAGGGATAACCATCTCCCCCTATTTCTCCATTAAACCACTTATTCCGAGTTTCTAAGGTGTTCACGAAGTCTCCCCTTGACCCGGCCCGTCTGGCCCAGTCAAGCACTTAATCTGGGGGAAATATCCCACGATTTCTTCTACTCGTTGTTTAACCTCGATAATTCAGAGACAAGTCAAGGATGACTTGTGGACTTTAACTCCATCGGCCTATCACCATTGGGCTCTGGCCCAGTCCTTGATCAGCCTGTACAAACGTAGGTCTGTGCCCTTTGCTTTGTTAGGCCTCGAGGCCCAAGAAAGAGTCCGAGCCCATATAATCTGACCCGGGCATTCAAGTAAATGGGCCCATTTATTTTAATATGAGCCTTAATTATATAAATCAAACATAATTAATGAAATGAATATGGACAAACAATACATAACAATATTACTCGTATATTTCACGTGTCATTATCTCATAGGACGACAGATTTTGGCCGCATCAATATATTTCGCGGGATTGTTAAAAAAAATTATGCGGGACACATTTTGACCGCATCATATATATATATATCGGTACTAGTGTAAAACTCGCGTATTACACGGGGTTGAAATAAATTTATAATATATTTTAATTTATTAAATAAAAAAATAATCTTTAAAACATGTAAATATTTGTAAATTTGTTATTATATTAAAAGATAAAAAATAAAATGTTGTAATAATATATATATATATATATAATATAATAAAAATTAAAAATTTAATTATAAAAGAAATTAATATATGAAATTATATGATCTCAATTATAACTGCCAAAAAAAAAAGAGAGATTAAGATCTAATTGATTTATTTATGAGATATTAAAATGAGTTATATTGACTAATAAGGTTGAGATTATATAGGGCAAAAAAAAAAGTGGGGTTGAGATTAAAAGTTAAAATGAATGATTGAGATTAAAAAATTAAATAAAAAATAAAGAGAACGAATAGATTTTAAAATAGGGTGATTTGAGAATGGAGAGATTGAGATAGACTAATAGAATTGTAACAAATGACAGTTGCAAACATATGATATAAAGATTTAAAGGAATCCAATAAGGGTAATTTTTACTGTAGTTAAATTGTACAAAATGACTACATAGTTACTTTGTCGAATCGCGCCACGTGGCGTCGTATGCATCGTATGAACCTGCTACCTGTTATACAAGTTTATTTTAATATAATTATTTTTAAAGTGTATTTTATCATTTACTATATTACCCTTCTTTAATATAAAATAATTTTTTTTTAAAAATTAATTTTAATTATTCGAAAATAACAAAATTACTATCCTACCCTTTTAATACAAATTTTATTAATCATTATTTTAAAATCAAATACTTACAATTTCAACAAAAGTAAATCAAATTTTAATACATTAGTTAAATTTAAAATAGAAATAATGATAAAAATTAGGATTTATCTCATAATACCCCAAATCCCCAATTCCCCCTCCCCATTTCATCTTGTGTTTGAGAAAACAAGGGTACGCGCGCGATCCAAAAATTAGGGTTCTTTCAATTTTTCTAATTTGATCTTGTGTTTGAGAGAACGAAAATTACGCGATATTACTAGCATCGTGTCTTCTTCCCCCAATTCTCCCTTCGAATTCAGCGGGGTGTTCGGGTCGCGAGCTAAGGGAGATCGTGTGCGCACTCTTTCCGACCGCCTTACTTTCAATTCTCCCTTCGAATTCAGCGGGGTGTTCGGGTCGTGAGCTTAGGGAGATCGCGTGCGCACCCTTTTCGACCGTCGTACTTTCGTCGTCCAGAAACCTAGTTCGCATCGCGAGGTGTGAAAATCGTCTTGCGTACATCCCCCGTCCACAAATCTGGTTCGCGTCCGCCATCCACAAATTAGAAAAACGTCGCCAGGTTAGGAAAATGTTGAAAACACTATACATAGGTGTTAAGAATATTGATAATTGATAGGGTTTACATTATACAAGAATAAGATTCACTAGTTGATAGGCATTGTTTAAATACTGTTGAAAGAGTGTGTTTATATGAATTGATCGGGCTTTCCTCTTTTGTAACTCACTGTGTTATATGAAATGATAATTGATAGGAAGGACTTCCTCTTTTGTACCTCATTGTGTTCCATGAGCTCCCAAATACATGCTCGTGCCACAATTGGAGTACTTGTTTTTTACCATTTGGTGTTAATATTTTAAAACCGGGCTAGTCTTGGGTGAGACCGTCTCACAGAATGAGATCCGTGAGACGGCCCTTATAAATAAAAAGTGATAATGTTTGAGTAAAAAGTGATAGTGTTTAAGTAAAAAGTGATAGTCACTTTTGTTAAAAATATTATCACTTTTTACTTAAACATTATCACATTTTTTACAAACCAAAATCTGGGAAAAAATATGGGTTATCCTACCCAAAATTTTGAAATATGAGTTAAAAGGATCCGTCTCACAGAAAAAGATCCGTGAGACGGTCTCACACAAGTTTTTGCCTTTAAAACCTGATTATTTAGCATATATTTTCGACTTTTGGAATTTAGGCCAAAATCAATTTGCATCAAACAATATCCACTTCTTTTTTATCTTCTTAATCTCTATATTTGTGGGATGGATAGATGTGCTTGATTTCCTGTATTGTTACAAATGTTTAATCTTGTTAAGTGATCTTCAAAATCGTCAAAGAACCCAAACCTTCATGTACACAGTGAAGTGTGATATTAATGGCACTTGATAGATGTTTATCTAATCAGTTCAATTTATATATTCTTTAATGTATTTTGGCCACTAAAGATTAAGTATTTTTGTTAGTTGTAATTTATTTTGTTAATCTCTCTACCTCTATTATTTTCTTTTTCTATAATTGTTGAACTAATATTAAATTTGTGTATATTTACAAGATATGGCATTGAAGTTTGCTTACAACCGAAAGGTTATGGGTCAAGTAAAGATTAGTTGTCGCAATTTTTTTTTTGATCAGTCAAGGAAGATTTTATTAAAAGGCATAGGTATAAGATATACACAACCAAAATACATATTACAGCAGCAAAAGAAACAGAACCTATTCTACTCGTCTAGGGATAAAAGTAGTTGATTGGATTATTCATCCATTCCTTGTACTTCGAATTACATTGCGGGTATTTGATAATAACCCAACTCCATAGTCTCGACTTCACTTCTTCCATGAATTTATGAATTAAAAACACATCGCCTCTAAAAATGAATGCATTCCTCAATTTCCAAATAAGTTAAACCACTCCAAGTCATATACATGTTGCGTTATTCTTGTCTTTCTTTCCTCCAAGAATATTTCTAAAGCTCATTTTTTTTCGAATTTAATACATTCGTCCAAATAGGGAAGGTGTCAGTACAATCGAAGAATGTGTGTTGTTCTGATTCTTTTTGGGTTTCACAGAAGACGCAGCAGGTGTTGTTGCCTTCCGGAATGACCCCTCGCCTTCGTAAATTGGATCTAGTTGGGAGCCTCCTCCAAATGAGTCGCAGTTGTCGCAACAATTTATCCATGATTGATTTCTTGTTCAACGAACTAGATGATCAATACAATTTGTAGTAATGACATGTCGGAATTGAGGAAGAAACTAGCACTTGACATTTTCGGTCATCATTTTGATCCACGACTTCTTGTAATTGAAGTATGTAGTCTACAAAGAATGTAGACAAATTTTTTTTGTTCATGAACAGAATATGAATGTTTTCATACTAAATTTATATTTAGAATTTCATCTTTGTTTTTACTGTTTTTGTTCAGGCGTTGATTAAATTCTAGAATGTAGTTATTTCAAATTGATGTATATTATAAAATTTTATTTAGGTGGAATTTGATTGTAGATTTTATCTACCTCAAGACATGGTTATAAAATTGACTTCTTTTAAATTATTTTTTTTGCATCAAAATTACTAATAATACTTATTTAAAATATTACGGCATAAAAACAACGTAAAATACATGTCTTGAAATTTAGAGAAAAAGAGTAATAATACTCATTTCAAATATTGCGGCCTAAAAACAACATAAAATACATGCATGTTGACCATATTAGAATGGATGTCATTGTGGTATTTTGATATAACCGTTCTCATTAAAAACAACATAAACAAGAGAATGACCCATTTGACATTCTAACGGAACAAAGGTTGTTATCGTCACTGACGACACAGTATGTTGTGTACAAGTGTCGGACAACTTCCATGACTATTATTATAAAGGATGTAGAGTGATTATTTACGTTTCGGTTGCCATGTTCATTGGACAGTACACCACTGATTAATAATCGGTCATTTCACTCAATCGCTATATTCTAAATTATATAAATCATGTGTTGTTTATCAATCATACCATGCATCATTTTCGAACATATTAAATTTAGTAAAACCATGTTGTCCTCTTCTTAAAAACATGTTAAGTTGCAAAATGATGACATCGGGGAAATTAAGTTTCATATTTGACACACGAAAACGAGATAACGACTCGTGTGACATTATAACGGAACGAAGGTCGTTACCATCACTAACGACACCTTAACGACCATTCTCCTAGATCCATCTGATATTTTATATGAGTACTGTGTAGAACATGGATATCGACGTATAACGTGTGTTGAATACCCCGATAAATGAGAGAACGACCCCTGTGACATTCTAACAGAATGTAGGTCGTTATCGTCACTGACGACACAGTACGTTGTGTTCAAGTGTCGGACAACTTCCATGACCATTATTATAAAGGGTGTAGAGTGATTATTTGCGTTTCGATTGTCATGTTCATTGGACAATACACCACCAATTAATAATCGGTCATTTCACTCAATCACTATATTTTAGGTTATATAAATCACGTGTTGTTTATCAATCAGACCATGCATCATTTTCGAACACGTTGAATTTAGTAAAAGCATGTCTTCTTCTTCTTAAAAACATGTTAAGTTGTAAAATGATGACATCGGGGAAATTAAGTTTCATATTTGATACACGAAAACGAGATAACGACCCGTGTGACATTATAACGGAACGAAGGTCGTTACCGTCACTAACGATACCTTACCGACCATTCTCCTAGATCCATCTGATATTTTATACGAGTATTGTGTAGAACATGAATATCGGCGTATAACGTGTGTTGAATACCCCGATAAACGAGAGAACGACCCCTGTGACATTCTAACGGGACGTAGGTCGTTATCATCACCGACGACATAGTACGTTGTGTACAAGTATCGGACAACTTTCATGACCATTATTATAAATGGTATAGAGTGATTATTTGCGTTTCGGTTGCTATGTTCATTGGACAGTACACGAAAACGAGATAACGACCCGTGTGACATTATAACAGAATGTAGAGGAGGTTTTATGATTTTGCACGGTCAATAGAGCATTGCTCGTGCAGACTTGCACGACTCTTGGATTGTGCATGGCCGGCGGACTTGCAAAACATTTTACGGTTTGCATAGTCTACTGAGTATTGCCCGTGCAACGTTGCACGACTCCTGGACCGTGCATGGGCGGACTTACAGAACATTTTACGGAACATCGTCGGCGGCGGAAAGGCAGCGGAAGTGGAGTGCGTGTTCGCAGGGGGAAGAAAACCTACGTATTGTGTTCTAGGTTTAGGTTTATATGACTTCTTTTGTTTAATTTAATTTGTTTTTGTTAATTTTAATAATAATATAAGGGTAAATAGGTAGTTTTACCATTATATATTTTAATTAAATTAAGTAATAAAATAATTTTTTTTTATTAAATTAAGGATAAAAATTTAAAATTTAAATTATATATTTTAATTAATTAAATTAATTATAAATACGACACCATACGACACATACGCTGAATATTTTCAACACAAAGTACAAAAAGTAACAGGTCATCAAATTTAAGTCTTTAGATTTGATTTTTAATGGTTTAGATTAAATTGACTACAATAGTCTTACAACACCATACGACACTCTAACTACATGTTGAAGGTCCCATCTAATAAATGTCACTAAGTTTTAAAAATTAGAAAATATAACTCACTTCTATATATTTTGAGTCTCATCTTAATAAGTAAATATTTCAAAAATAGATATAGTATTATATAAACTTAATATTTTAAAAAATCCATAAAATTCGAATAAAATATATATTATACTTTTACAAAAATTAGTTTCTTCTGAAATTAAATCCCATCTATCATAAATCAATTTGAATCTTTCATAAATCAGTTCAAATATTTCATAAATAAATTAGTAATTAATAACATAATACAATGGTTAATAACAAATTATTGACACAATTTATGAAGACATTTTTGTATATGTACACGATAATAACAAACAGTTTGATAGTAATAATATGCATTTTATATTCCAAAGATTGTTCATTCAAAGGTTTTGGGTTCGATTTCTTGGGTTGGAAAAATGGAGGGTATATAAGCCTCCATTTGAATGAAGACATTTGGTCTATGTATTCATTTGAAATGCCTACTCAAATCAAATCCCCCATCCAAACAATTGAAATTTAAAAGATTTATACTATTTCTTAAATTTTGGTATTTAATTGATTAAAATTTTAAAATAAGTAATGATCTAAATCTATATATGTATAATGAGTATATCTCTAGATAAGATGGTACCTTCATTGTTATCTCTAATTTTTTAATTGAAATTCAAATTAGAGAAAATCGTGGTAATACGGTAAGTTTTTTATATATAGTTTGATTCAGAATTGCTATATATTAGGTTTAATATCAATTCAAATTAGAAAAGACAACTAAAAAAATAAAGGGTTTTAAACTATTAGTTTCATTTCACTACTATTTTTTTTAAATAGGGCCTGACTTAATTTTTTGTTTCTTCAAATTGAACTTAATAAGACTGCCTTTTTTTTCTTAATATGAATTTTTTTTAAATTCATTTATTCATATATTTAAGTAAACTTTAACATCTAATCATCTCTTAAAGTGCATATTCTCGAAAATTGCAAACTTTTATCATCTTCCAAAATTTAAATCTTACCTAAAAAGTAGTTCTTCCCAATTAATTTGATGCATTTGTTAAGTTGAGAGATTCTATCCTTCTGCATTTCTTGAAGATCGACTCTGCATTCCCCGGCGACGAAGAAGAAAATCTATTGCACCAGGTACTACGATCATTTGCATGTCTCCTGTAATCTTATTCCCGTCGAGAATGCATCTGAACATAGTAAAGATGCATATCGATTATATTATTTAACGCCCAAGTAGAATAGATTGTGCAGACGATACAAAAAATCGAAGAGTTCGTAGTTTATAAATTGCATGTGTTGTATGTGATAGTTTTTTGTTTTTTTTAATCTTTGGAATTTTACTTTATCTTAGTTTATAAGTGTTAGATGATGAGTAGCTTATGAACTATCAAATAATCAAAACCCTAGAAAAGTAAAACCCCAAGATTTGAGACTAGTTAAATAGCTTGATATAAACCATAATTTTTTCAATAAATGGTATAGAATTTGTGCAAAAAAAAGTTCACGCTCAAAACCTTTTCTCCGTTAGTAATGATAGATTTTTTAACAGCAGCATTAAAATTGATAAAAAAATAAATAATAATTGAGTGACCAATTTTAATAGTGATTAAATGTGGGTGACCAAATTTGAAAAGTGGTAAAATTCATGACCAAAAGTGATATTTTCCCGAGACCGGCAGTATAAGTTAATACACTCTCCTCCTAAAAGGAAATAAATAAATGGGAAAGAAAAAGATAACAAAAGAAATTAAAAGAACATTTATAGTTAGTAGGGCTTTTCTACGGTGAGACAGGGGGTTCGCCCTGTCTTACAAAAGGCGTCCAATGAGAAGTTGACATGTCATTAAACTTCGTCATGTGCGATTGCACTTCGCAATGGTATAAAATATTTATTTTTTATAAACAAAATTATAAAATTACTAAAATGTCCTTATAATATTTTTAATAAAATATATATATATTACAAATTTAACCGTCCCATATATACTCTCAAACAAATTTCTTTTTAATGATAATTCAATTAAAAATGTTCTCATATTTTTTATTCATAATCAAACAATCTTATTGCCACAATTTTCATTAATCACACTCTCTTTCGTTTCTCCTACTCCTACCATCACTCTTTGAAGAAATTAGAAACCTATTTTTCATTTGATTCTCACATTATTCAGAGCTCTCCTAATGTTCTCGACCAAAATCCCAGATTTTTCTCCACAATTGCACGTTGAGCACTTCAAAAAAGTTGCCCTAGCAACCATCTCCAACTCGTGAGCGAACTACCTCGAATGATCCAGAATGAAGCCAATGCTGCTTCAGGCAACAGGACAGGATCCAGAACCCCATGGCTATTCCTTATATCTTTGGGTGTTCTGTGCGCGATTTTGAATCGCACACCCAGTTTTTCAGAAACTCGAGAGAGGGCTGCGAATAATTTTAATGGAATTTCAGATGGTATTTCGAATCAGACTGGCCTTTACGATTTAGGAAAGTAAGTTTGGAAGGTGAAAATTCAGATATGCAAAACTTATTTTGTGCGCGAGATTGTAAATTGGGATATGTTGAACTCATCTTTACATACTTGTCTCAATTTTCAATTATTTGAATTTACATAGAACGTTGAATGCATCTCTAATTCAAATATGTCATGTTCGACCCCTAATTAAAAATGTCTGATGCGTGTATATATATCGATGAAGAGATTTTTACTATTTTTCTTCCATCCGCATATGTTTCTAGCTCTTGAAAGTGCCATCATTTTGACGGTTCATCAAAATTTAAATTTATATCATTCTTATGATCTTCTATAAATTGATATAGTGATAAAAGCTTTATGAATCCTTTTTTTTTTTTCTTTATATATATTTGTGAATGATGATTTGGATAGGAGAGGGAGTTGGATCAACTCTTAACAGAATGATATGAAAAGTGAAAATATGAAATTATAACCAATAATTAATGACTACTTTCATAGTTCAGTTGCATTTTGATGATATTCACATGAGGCATAAATCCTCTGTTTTGATATGTGTACACGTTTGTCATTAATAATTCATCTTGGAATGGGTATAAATGGGAAGAAAAGTTGTGTTTGTACTTCCATCCTTAGTTGCATGGTAGCTTACACATCCATTTTTTTTTTTTTTTGATCGGTAAAGGTATTTTTATTGAAAGTGTGTACAAGTGATACCCAAAAAACTGATTACATAATTACAAAAACTAGAAGCATTCTCTCGCTCCCCTTTTTCAACCAATGCATCTAAGGGGGTCTACAATCCAATCTTTGAAAGAAAAGCTGCATCTGGTGGGATATTTAATAGTAAACCAACTCCACAGTCTTGCCTTGAGCTCTTCATTAAATTTTGGGATTGAAAGTATCTCGTTCCTGAAAATTGTAGCGTTTCTCCATTTCCAGATTTGCCACACCATACAAAGCCATATGCAAGTTGCATTCTTCCTACTATTCTTTCCTCTCATGATGCCGCCAAAAACTGTCATATTGCTCAAGGGCTCGGATGGTAGTGCAGTCGATATCCCGAGCCATGTCAGGCAGTCCACCCAAAGTTTATATGTGTGGGTGCATTCAAAGAAAATGTGTTGCTCAGTTTCTTCATATGCTTTGCAGAAAACACACCTTGTGTCGTCGTTTTGGTTGAGGATCTTCCGTCTTCTGAGGTTTGTTCTTGTGGGTAGTCGTCCCCAAAGTAGTCTCCATGCGTGTGCCTTTACTTTTGA
Source organism: Galeopsis tetrahit (assembly GCA_963675135.1). Lineage (NCBI taxonomy): Eukaryota > Viridiplantae > Streptophyta > Magnoliopsida > Lamiales > Lamiaceae > Galeopsis > Galeopsis tetrahit. Next base: position 969,261 of record OY776134.1, read on the forward strand.
TGGGGCAAAGTTCTTCCAAATGCACTTGAAGCCTTGTAGTAATCTGTCTTCTATTTCGGTATCCCGGTTCTGGTTGTGTAGGGCCATGTAGGTATCCTTTGTAGAGAATTTTCCTGTGCTTGATAAGTTCCATCTCCACGAATCCTCAATTCCATTTTTCGGATGGTACCTATCCAACACAGAAATAAGGTTATTGAAAGATGTCAGATCCCTATCGAGTAGTGGCCTCCTCCATGTCCAAGACCATATCCATGTCCCCCCTTCCCAATTACCCATCTCCCCAACTGTTTTTTCCTTGTCTAGACTTAACTGGAACAATCTAGTGAATCTATTTTTCAGAACCCCTTCCCCCGTCCAGTCTTCCTCCCAAAACACTGAATTCTTCCCATCCCCCAGTACCTTACTTAAGTTTCCCAAGAACCACTCACTCCTACCCTCTCCTACTGCATTTAGAATATCCTTCCACCACAATGATACCATTCCTCCCCTCCCAGTTGGTAGTAGACTAAAACCGTTCAACCCATTATTCTGGTACCTAGACCTAATTACCCTAGCCCATAGACTCTCTTTTTCCTGGAGAAATCTCCACCCCCATTTCCCTAGTAGTGCTCTATTAAAAGTTTCTATATCTCTAACCCCTAAACCCCCTAGTTGTTTAGAATTGCACACTTTTTTCCATTCAACCCACGCCACTTTTCTGTTTTTGCTCCCACCCCCCCAAAGAAAGTTTCGTTGAAGACACACAATCTCACTCAAGGTTTTTTTCGGTATGTGATAGAAGGACAGATAGTAGGTTGGAAGTGAAGAAATAACCGAGTTTAACAATGTGATTCTGCCGCCCATTGAGATCTTCTTGTCATCCCATCTTGCTAACCGGTTTCTTATTCTTTCCACAATTGTCGTCCACTCCGATATTTTCCTATGATTTGCTCCGACTCTCATTCCCAGGTAGGTGAATGGTACTGTGTCGGTTCTGCAACCCAGGATTTCAGCTATGCCCTGTAGTATATGTTCTTCCACATTTACTCCAATCACTGCACATTTGTCAAAATTTATGTGTAATCCCGACATCAACTCCATATTTCTTAGCACCCGTCTCATTACCCATGCATTTTCCAAGCTTGCTTCGCCCATAAGGATTGTGTCGTCTGCAAACTGAAGGTGTGATATTTTGATTCTGTCCTGGCCTATCTCAACCCCTTTGAATGTTCCTCCATCGATTGCTCTTTCCATTAGGATGCTCAGTCCTTCAGCTGCAATCAGGAATAAGAGAGGAGATAGTGGGTCTCCTTGTCTTAGTCCTCTCTCCAGCTTGAATTCACCCGACGGGCTTCCATTAACGAGGACCGAGGCCGAAGCTGTCGTTACACATTCCATGATCCATTTCCTCCATTTGGGGTGGAAGTTGAATCTCTCTAGCATTTGCTCCAGGTATCCCCAGTCGATCGAGTCATAGGCTTTTGCGAAATCAATCTTGAAGAAAACTCGTTGAAGTCTCTCCCTTTTTGCTTCGTCTATCGCTTCGTTCAGGATTGCTACGCTGTCCAGGATGTTTCTATTCCCGATGAATGCACTTTGGGCAGGAGAAATGATGGATGGTAGAACTGAGCCAAGTCTCTTTGCCAGGATTTTAGCGATGATTTTGTATAATCCTCCCACCAGAGATATTGGCCGAAAATCGTTCAAACTTGTGCTCACTTCTTTCTTAAGGATTTGTGCTACTTTGCAATAACCATTGCATGGTAAAACAAAATGAATTTATTTCCTCTTAAGTTGTACAAACAATAAATTAAACTCAACTTGATTAATAAACTGGTCAAGCTCAAACTCCCTTCGATTTAGTTTAAAATTATATCATATATTGTTGCCAACTAGAAAATAATAATAATAGAAATAATGGTATCAACGAAATACAATAATGCTTTTTTTAGCTCATAATGGTTATGTAATTTTCATGTATTTATGTTAACAATATCTATGAATACATATTTAAGGTAAACTAATTTACAATACAATGCTCTTCTTTTACAAAACATGTAGACCAGAGACGAGATCAATGAATATATGATTCTCAATTGGAGGATGAAAGTCTTTATAGGATTCTTTGAATATTTTTCTGTATTTTTGTTCCTTCCTACTGTACATAACTTAGAACACACATACGAACATTTAAAAAGAGTTCAAGTAATCACAAGTCTTCTCCCTGCTAAAAAGAGTTCAAGGAATCACAAGTCTTCTCCATGTTTTTATTTACTCTGTCCAGCCCCTGTAACCTTTACTTAGATGATGGCTCAACTTCTCGTTTGGAGCGATTGCGAGTGCGAACTATTCTTTTTCGAATGAAATGTAGACTTTATCGTCAAATTTGCTTCCAGAATCCCTTCGTTTACAGCAATCTACACCATCACACAACACAAATTGTAAATCTATGAATATCCTTGTAACACAGCCTAAAAATTCTCTCATAAAACTGATGTTGTTATCCTTGCAATAATTGTGTAAGTTTTCACAAATTGCCATGAGAAGATGTACACCTCCCTAATAACAATTACACTGCAACTGAATAACCTACATAACATACATATGGCCAATTTTTTTACCTAAACCCTCTAATATCTTCTTCCTAATAAACCATTAGGCATCAATAGATTTAAACAAAAAAATCAGATAAAACCACAATCAGATGCAAATTATTTTCATTGCAAACCAATAGGAGTCCTTCCAAAAATTTATCTCGTTCCAACTAAAATTCAGTCTCCCTTAACCAATTTAACACAGCCATTAATGTCATTCATCTTTCAAGCTAAAATCCATCAAAAAGCCCCACTACTCAAAACTTAATTAAGAAAATAAATGCATGCTCAAATCAATCCCAAAAATCCAAATTCAACAAAAAGAATTCACATAAATTAAAAGATCAATGAAAGAAAGAAATTAACCAGATGTATTACCTAGAGAAGAGAAGGAACTAGTTCGAACAACATGAGTGAGAAATAAAAAAATTCGCAATCGAATGAGACTTTGTATGCAATAGAGTAGTTATAATCACTAAATCGCAACTCAGCTATCGTAAACGTAGAAATTAAATAGAGGAATTGTAGCAAAGGGGCGAGAATGGGGGCGGCGTTCTGAGTTGTTCAAGAAGATGAACTGGTTAGGGTTGATTGTTAATTTGATTTTAATTCGATATGTATTCTAACAGTAAGATTATTTATGTTATTTCATAATTAATTTTTTTTATTTTAAATTAAAAGGATATTTTTGTCATTTTATATAAATTAATTTAATTTATTAGTAGGGCGATACAATGCAATTGCATATTGCATAGAGCGAACGCACTAATGCGAAGTGTAATCATATAAAATAAATTTCATACGTCAGATCAACGATGCAATGGTATTTAAAGTATTGTTTTATGTAAGGCACGGCGAAGGTTGTCTTACTATAGAAAGACCCTAGTTAGTAATAACCCCACCCTCAAAATATACTCTTATTTAACCATATGTCATTACTTTTTCACACTCAATTCACTTTTTACTTTATTCATAAAACTTTACAAAACTACCTCTCAAAACATCACTCATTACACATTTTTTAAATTGTGTATCATTTCAAGTGTGCAAGTTCCTATGAGACGGAGGGAGTTCCAAATTTAGGAACATACGAATAAATAATAAAGTAACCTACTAACAATTAACATGCACATAGAAAAGCTAGTTTCGTCTAGCTTAAAATTAATTAAAGGAGGAATAGGTTAAGCGGCGGGGGCGGCAACTTAAGTAAGGCTTCATTCATGGTGTAATGAATGGTCTGTACTTCCTAAAAATAGCATGGCGCATAATTCAACGAATACGGCTTATTAGAAAATTAATATTCATGAATTAATTTTCCACCTCATTATAAATTCATTTGCACTTTTAAATGAGACAAGATATTTTAATGGTATAAGAGCCTTAAGATTCACACCACACATTTTGGGTTCGATTCCTGGTCCACGAATGAAAGGGAGTATTAAAAAATTAATATACAAAAATTAATTTTCCACTTCTCTATCAGTTCAGACTTATAGATGATACACCTGAGTTTCTCTGATACCATGAAAGAATTCAGTCTCTATCTAAAAGTTTGAAATTGTAGAGAGATGTGAAATTAATTCTTGTATATTAAATCCTATTAATCCGGCCCACGAGTGAGGGGAGTATATTAGAAAATTAATACACAAGAATTAATTCATCACCTCTCTATAAGTTCGAACTTTTAGATGAGATGAAATTCTTTAAGGTTGTGTTTGAATAGAGTCATTTCAAATACAAAGGATTTGAAATGGATTTAAGAATCCTCACTATAGTCATTTCAAAAATTAATGGATTTAAGAATCCTTAAATTTCAAATGACTAAGTTTGTGGATGGATTTAAAATTCTCACTTAGTTTTAAATATCATAGATTTGAAATTCATTGACTTGATTTTTTGTGACAATGGACCAAACACAGCCTAAATGCTCGTGTTTGTTTGCTTATTTACTTACTTACTCCTTCCATTGGATACCAATACTGGTCGTGTTTGGTTATTTTGTCAGTGGGGCAAAATGTCGAGCATTTCATGTGCATGTTCTTCTGGTTTGATCTTATACACACAACATAGGGCCTCTTTTGTGGGTAAGGGATTCTTCATTCCCACTTCAGGTATATATATATATATGTAGAATCTCTAAACTTCAAAAGGGTTCCTTATAACGTAGATGTTATAAGTACATATGGATATGGTTTTCGATTTTCAGGAGCAAAAGATGGAAACATCAAAGCCATGGCTTCTCCCAAGAGAGAAACGGATCCCAAGAAACGGGTTGTCATAACCGGAATGGGTCTTGTTTCGGTTTTTGGCAATGATGTCGATATATACTATAACAAATTGCTCGATGGTGTGAGTGGAATCACCCCAATTGACAAATTTGACGCTTCAGGGTACCCTGTCAGGTTCGCTGGACAGATCCGTGATTTCTCTTCGGAGGGATACGTTGACGGGAAGGATGATCGTCGGCTTGATGATTGTTGGAAATATTGTTTGGTTGCTGGCAAGAGAGCCCTCGATGATGCTGCCCTTGGGAAACAACTACTTGATAATGTGAGTTATTTTATGGGGTTAATTGCACGCATGAAACTCCCACGTAGTTTGAAAATTGCACGAAATTTCCCAATGATTTATTAAATAGAGCTAACTTTCCTTTTTTACTTTTTTCTTTCAAGAAACGAGTTAATGGTGTTATCAATTATTTTCCGTCATGTCCATCATATAGTTTCAATTAAGATAGTTTTTGGAAAAAACAAGATATGGGAAACGACATAGGAAGTAGATAATGTTGGTAACTCATTTCTGAGAAAAAAAGAGAGTTAATTTTGTTTAATAGGATCGCCCAATTTTCAAACCACGACGGAATTTCGCATTAAATTTTCAAACATGAGGGGTTTTCGTGCAATATATTCCATATTTTATGTCATTAGTCATTTAGTCCTATTCTAATCAATTAGAGGACATGGTCTCGTTCTTTTAGTGAATATTTTATTTGAGACAAAGACTTGTATGCACTATAGAGAATATATGAAATATTATTTCTTGATTAGTTGTAAAGGTAATTTACAATGGATATTTATACAAGAGATATTTAGGTCTAACCTAACCTAATGGGCTTTATAAGAGAGCCCATAGGAAACTAAGATGGGCCTATACAATAAATGAGAATAAGAGTGTATTTAACAATATAGGTCCAATACGCCCCCTCAAGATGGAGCACCATTGGTGAGTCCAATCTTGGACATGAGAAGTTGTAGTCGAGTGCTGGAGAGAGGTTTCGTGAGAGCATCCGCAAGTTGATCGGCAGAGGAGACATGAGACACACGTAGTTGCTTTGTCTTGATGAGACCACGAACAAAGTGAAAGTCAATGGCAATGTGCTTCATTCGTGAGTGAAAAACAGGATTCGAGCACAGATAGGTGGCACCAATGTTGTCGCAGTAAAGGACTGGTGTAGGCAAGGTGGGGAAGTGGAGTTCCTGGAATAGAGATTTGAGCCATTGAACTTCAGAGGCAGCAGCAATTGCCCGATATTCAGCCTCGGTCGAGGAGCGAGCAACAGACTTCTGTTTCTTGGACGACCATGAAATAGGGTTGGACCCTAGAAATATGATGTAGGCACTGGTGGAAGTCCGGTCGTCTGTGTCACCGGCCCAGTCGGCATCAGTGAAGCAGTGAAGCGATGAGGATGGACTAGAGGTGAGGGTGACCCCAACATTTCTTGTACCATTCAGGTACCTCAGTAGACGTTTGGCAGCACCCTAGTGAGTGGTAGTGGGTGCATGCATAAATTGTGACAACTTGTGCACGGCAAATGCAATGTCCGGCCTGGTGAGTTGAAGATATTGAAGTGAACCAAGGGTCTGTCGATATTGGGTGGCATTTGCAGGCGAGGACCCATCTGAGATAGACAGGCGAGCAGAGGTTGGTAAATGGGTGCGAACAGGTTTTGAAGCAATCATGTTGTACCGGGCGAGCAGGTCAGTAACATATTTGCGTTGAGAGAGGAAGCATGAGTTTTTAGATCTAAGAACTTCCACTCCCAAGAAGTAAGATAGGGGACCAAGGTCCTTGACCGAGAACTTGGCACGGAGGTCGGCAGCCACACGGGCGAGCATGGGTGGATTGTTGCTCGTTAAAATGAGGTCGTCGACATAGACGAGGAAGTATGCGACCACCCCAGTGTTGTTGTAGACGAATAGAGATTCATCTGAGTGAGTGGGGGTGAATCCAATTTCTTCGAGAAATGAGCGAAGAGCATAGTACCATGTGCGAGGAGCCTGTTTTAAGCCATAGATGGATTTGTGTAATTTGCAAACATAAGATGGAAAAGTTTTATCTGCAAAACCAGGGGGTTGGGCCATGAAGACTGTGTCAGACAGTTTGCCATGGAGAAAGGCATTGTTGACGTCAAACTATTGGAGGAGCCATTGCTGAGTAACAGCAATGCTGAGAACTGCTTGCACAGTGGCCGGCTTGACGACCGGACTGAAGGTCTCAGTGAAGTCAACACCTGGGCGTTGGTGAAAACCTTTGGCAACCAAGCGAGCTTTGTACTTGTCAAGAGAGCCACCAGGTTTTCGTTTAATACGAAAGACCCACTTGGAGCCGACCACGTTCTGAGATGTAGTGGGAGGAACTAAGTCCCAGGTGCCATTCTGAAGAAGGGCATCAAACTCAGCCGACATGGCTGCTCGCCAATTTTTGTCCTTGAGTGCCTGTGAGACACAGCTCGGTTCAATGTCAGAAGTGATGATAGAGGTAAGTCCATACCTCGGATTAGGCTTGAACACTTGATTCTGAGCTCGAGTGACCATGCGAGGTGCAGGAGGTCGTGGGGGAGCATTGGTCGTCGGCACATAGATGTCAGATGTGGTAGCGATCAGCGGGGAGGTAGGTGTGGGTGTGGTCGGCTAGGGTATGTTCGGTTGGTCGACCACTGTGGTCGGCGCTGGGTTGGGGGCGAGGATGGTTGTGGCAGAATGAGGAAGCGAAGGTGCTATAAGAATGGACGAGGAGCTGGGATCAGAGGGAGTAGGCGGCGAGGAGTTAGAGGTTGGCAAAGGAGATGGTTGATTAATGGGGGGAGAGATGGAGAATGGAAACGTATGTTCAACAAACTGAACATGACGCGAGGTGTAGATTCGGTTTGTGGAGCGATCAAGACAGAGATACGCGCTTTGTGTGGGCGAGTATCCAATAAAGACACATGGAGTAGAGCGAGGATCAAGTTTGTGAGTGGTGTAAGGGCGGAGTAAAGGATAGCAGAGGCAACCAAATATACGGAGTTTGGCTAGATTAGGGGGGCGAGCAATGAGTTTTTCATAGGAGGATGCCATGTTGAGGTTAACTTTGGGAATGCGATTTATGATATAGGCTGCCGAGCAGACGGCATAGGGCCAATAAGTGAGGGGCATGGAAGCATGGTGAAGGAGAGCTAAGGCTGTGTCGACCACATGGCGATGGCGACGTTCGAACATGCCATTATGTTTGGGAGTGTGAGGTGGGGTGGTAAGGTGTGCAATGCCATGGGATTGAAGAAGGGGGCGAAGGGCAATTAATTCTCCCCCATTATCTGAGTAAAATGTTTTGATTGTGTTTTGATAGTTGTTTTCAACAAGAGTTTTGAATGTGGTAAATGTGGGGAGAACATTCGATTTTCGTTTTAGGGGGTAGACCCATATGTATTTGCTGAAGTGATCAACGAATAACACATAGTATTTGAAATTATCAGGGGATAAGACAGGCGACGACCAAACATCAGAAAAGATAACATCAAGTGGTTTAGTAGATATAATGCTCGAATCATAAAATGGTAGTTTGTGACTTTTGATACATGAGCAGGAGTTACAGTTGAAGTGTTTGGAAGGTGCACTGGATAAGCTAAGCTTAGAGAGGGTGTGAGCAAGGATTTTTGTCGATGGGTGGCCAAGGCGAGCATGCCAGGTGGTCGTTGTGAGGTGTTGAGCGGTGAAGGCTTGCGGGGAGGTGATGGACATGTGTGCCCGCTAGACATACAAATTATTGATACGACTCCCAACGAGGAGAATGCTCCCCGAGTGACCATCCCGCACCTGAAAGGAAGAACGATCGAAGACAATGTTAACATTATTATCACGACAGAGACTAGAGACTAAAATCAAGTTTTTCGAGATGTGTGGGACGACTAAGACATTTGAAAAACTAAGAGACTCAAGTTGAGGAAAGCGCATAGAGCCAGTGTGAGATATGTGTAAACCTTTACCATCACCAATTTCTACATTGTCAGGCCCATCGAAGGGCGAGTGGAGAGAGAGGTTGGCGAGATCGTTGGTGATGTGATGCGAAGCACCTGAATCAAGAATCCAGTGCTCGGCAGGATGTGCCGAGGAGGCTGAGTGAGCCGAGTAGGCCGGGTCTGTTCGATTGAGGCGAGAAGGTGGTGTGTACTGTCCATGTGGTCGGCGATGACCTGTAGGTGGAGCAGAGAGCGAGGGTGATGGAGGGATCTCAGGGCAGGTGCGAGCAGTGTGACCCGGTGCTCGGTAATATTGGCAGGTGCCAAGATAGGGCCTTTGTGAGGATTGGCGAGGACGAGTGTCAAGGGATTTAGACCTTGAGTCTGGTTGCGAGGAGCGATGATGAGATTTACCAGCAGTTAGTGCGGATGCAGGTATTAAGGCCGAGGATGGTCGTGAGGCAATTTGAACCTCGGCACTAAGGAGTTTGTCGCAGAGCTCGGCAAAGGAGATGGGTTGTTCACGAGCTTGGATGGCATTAGCAATGTCATTGTAGGACTCATCAAGACCTGTAAGAACTTGGAGAGTGACGTCCTCGGCGTCCGAGGTGACGCCGAGGAGAGCAAGTTTGTCGACCACGGAGCGAACTTCCATGAGGAAGTCGGAAATTGGGCGAGCACCTTTGGACAGGGAACGAAACCTGGTTTTGAGGGCAAGAATGCGACCTCTGGAGGGTTTTCCATACATGCTCTCAAGCATCGACCAGGCTTCGCAGGAGGTTTTAGTCGATGCAACAAAGGGAATAAGTTCCGGAGATATGGATCCAACCATGGCTGAGAGAATGAGATTGTCCTGACACACCCATAGGTCGTGCGCAGGATTGGAAATGGTGGTGGTGGTGGTGCCATCGACAGCTGGAATTGTGGGAGGTGGGCATGGATGCGTGCCCAAAACATAGCCGAAGAGGTTGTGTCCAGTGAGGAGGAGACGAAGCTGGAAGGACCAAGCGCCGTAGTTGGTGGAGGTAAGCTTTAAGGACATATTTGCAAGTCCTTTAAAGGTGATGGGTGAGGGCGACTGAGATGAAGTGGCCATTGTAGTGAGTAGAGCAGCGGAGAAAGGAGAAGGGCAGCAACGAGCTGGGCGTCTAAGACGGGCGGCGGCGGCGCTTCAGAGAAGAAGGCGGCGGCTAGGGTATGGAGCAGCGGCGGCAGCTAGGGCTTAGTAGCGGCGGCGGCAGCTAGGGTTTGGAGCGGCGGCGGCGGCTAGGGCTGAATAGAGACGGCGGCGGCTAGGGTTTGGATCAGGCGTGAGCCAAATGACTCGATGATACCATATAGAGAATATATGAAATATTATTTCTTGATTAATTGTAAAGGTAATTTACAATGGATATTTATACAAGAGATATTTAAGTCTAACATAACCCTAATGGGCTTTATAAGAGAGCCAATAGGAAACTAAGATTGGCCTATACAATAAATGAGAATAAGAGTGTATTTAACAATATAGGTCCAATATGCACCACATGCAATTCAAGTGCAGTTATTAAATATTAGTTAATTGTTTTCACCGGAAAAATATTAGTTGTGTACGGTTAGCGACTTACTCTTTATTTAAAAATTCATATATGTGGTACGTGCTTTTGAGTGGATGATCTGGATGTGGACTTTTCGTAAGCACTGCACAAACATATATTATGATCGGGGTTTATTACGTGTTAATACGGATTTATATGATTGTTATACCTAGTCAAAGAAGTCAATCTTTGACAAGTCAATCCTAGTCACCGGCTTACGTGGCGAGGACCAGTCAACAAAGTCTTGCGACGACTAGTCAACAAGACCAAGAAAATGTAACAAAATAGGTGTATTTAATATGTTTAAGTGCTCGCTCAAAGATGTTGACGAGCACGTGTTTTAGTTAGCTGCTCGCCCAAATGTGTGGCGAGCACGTGTCTATTCTTAGGTAGAAAAGTCTAAGTATTGAAGCCTTGGGAGACAGCATGGAGCGTGGCGACCACACTCCTCGACATGGTCCTCCGGCGACCACCGTAGCTCAGCTCCTCGGCATATCGGCGAGGACGAGCACCAGAGGCGGTTTAGCATTAAATGCGCCATCAAATCACCTTTTCGGGCAGAAGATGGGTCCAATGAGGGCGTGCCATGTGTAAAGGGCGGGCAGCCCCTAGAAACCACTATATAATGCCTAAAAGAGACTCATTTGTACACAAGTTAACCATTCCTACCAATTCACTCCTACCCTAAGCAATATACTCTCCCAAAGCTCTCAAGCTTTTAGCTTCTCCAAGAAGCTACACCACTGTTCTTCTTTGTTCTTGCTTTGTTCTTCATTTAGATCATCAAGATCATCATAAATACTCCCTAAACACGTAATAAACCCCTGATCATAATACATGTTTGTCTCGTGCTAATCAATAGTCCACATCCGAGTCAACCCGACGAAAGCACGTACAACAATGATGATTTGTGATCTTAATGAAGAACAATAAGAACAAGAGAAGTAGCTTCGATGAGAAGCTAAAGCTTTGAGGAGCTTGGGAGTGTTTATTGCTTAGGATTGAGGGTTTTGGTAGGAAATGTTACTTAATCTTTACAAATGAGCCTTCTAGGCATTTTATACTATGTTTTTCGGGCAGCCCGGCCTAGCTTTACACGTGGCAAACTACCACTGGACCTGAGTTTCTGCCCGAAAAGGTGATGGGACGCCGCATTTAATGCTAAACCGCCTCTGGTGGTCGTCCTCGCCTCCGGCGAGGAGCTGGGCCACGTGGTCGCCGGAGGACCTGGTCGTCCGATCATCTTCATGGATGGTGGTCGCACTCATTGTGCTCGCCACGCTCTGCGCTCTCTCCCAAGGCTTTAACACTTGTCTTTTCTAACTAGCTAAACATGTGCTCGCCAACATCTTTGGGCGAGCACACACAATTACATTTTCTTCATATTGTTGACTAGTCGTCGCACGACTTGGTTGACTAGTCGTCGCCACGCAAGCTGGTGACTAGGATTGACTTGTCAAAGATTGACTTATTTGACTGGGTGTAACAATATACTGTATATGTTGTTTGGCAGATGGACAAGACGAGAATGGGAGTGTTGGTGGGATCAGGCATCGGAGGTGTTGCAACTTTCAACAATGGAGCTGAAACCTTACTTCAAAAGGGTTACAAAAAGATTACTCCATTTTTCTTTCCTTATACACTAATCAACATGGGGTCTGCGTTACTTGCTATAGACACGGGCTTTATGGGGCCCAATTACGCCATTGCAACAGCTTGTGCAACTTCAAATCACTGCTTCGTTGGTGCTGCAAATCATATTCGAAGAGGCGAAGCAGATGTTATGGTTGCAGGTGGGTCGGAGGCTGGCATAACCCACTTGGGGTTGCAGGTTTCATATCATGCAGAGCCTTGTCTCAAAGAAACGACGAGCCAAAAACGGCATCAAGGCCGTGGGACATAAACCGCGATGGTTTCGTCACTGGTGAAGGTGCTGGTGTTCTGGTAAGTGAGACAGATTGATCTTTTACTAAGAAAGAAAATTTAGATAGTATCATTTTTGCCCTAAAGTTTACTTTTTCCTGGTTGAAGCGCACTCATACTCCCACAAATAGGTGAACATCTGTTTGTGTTGGGACTCACACGTCCGGACGTGGGACGTAACATCTCCCGTCTTGTTCTAGTTCAGGATTTCACATCCGGATTTTAACATCCAATTACATCCACCCCTAAAAATACAACATCACTCACTCTTACTAATTACTCACTCTTACTAATTGATTTGACATAAAGTTACATTCTATAATACAACATTACACACTCTTACACAATTGATTTGACATAAAATTACATCTTATCCTATTTAACATTCCAAAACAAACATACACAATCATTGTTCATCAAGATTTCCTCATCCAAGATTTCTCCATCCGGATTTCCCCCATCCTACATAATTCCAAAACAAACACCCCCCTATTGACGGGCAAAATCAATTGTTTGAGGTTATTAATTACATTTTGCATCCTCAAATTATTATTAATGACATTTGGTTCCTCAAAATTGTTGATTATGTCATTCAACGGACGATCAACTATTTGCGGGGCCAAATGTGGGAGAAAAGGTGTACAATTAGGACCAGGTTCGACACTAGGTTCGATCAAAACTGAAAAAGTTAAACTTTAGGGACTAAAAATGATATTATCAAGAAAGTGATAACAAATAATTCAAAGCGATTCTAGATCATGGAAAGCTTGGAGCACGCAATGAAAAGAGGAGCCAAGATTTATGTTGAGTACTTGGGTGGTGCTCTCACCAGTGATGCTTATCATATCACCCATCCTCATCCCGATGGGCTCGGCGTTTCGTCGTGCATAATCAAGAGTTTGGAAAATGCAAGAGTAGCCCCTGAAGAGGTTAATTATGTGAATGCTCATGCAACATCAACCATTGTTGGAGATTTGGCTGAATATAATGGCATCAAGACAGTCTTCAAAAATACCTCTGAGTTGAAGATGAATGCCACCAAGGTAAAACATCAATATGTTTCCAAAAACTAGTTATCTTTTATCTTTTGAGAAAATATCGATTTTAGTCCTATAATTTTGGTCGAGTCCATCTTTGATCCTGTATCTTTACATTTTCTCAATTGTAGTCCGAAGGTATCAATTTTAGTCCAGTAACTTGCACTTTCTCAATTTTAGTCCAACGGATATCAATTTTAGGAGAAAAAAATTATTTACAACCCATAACTTTCACCTTTTTTAAAAACATCCCAGAAAATATAAAAATTTAATTTACGTCTCATAATTTTGTAACTTGATTAATTCACGTCCAATTTTTGTTGGAGACACTCAAACGATATAATTTCACTCACACTTTTATCACGTACACATAAAACTTATTAATAACCCAACGTAAATTGGAACCTGGTCGATCTTGACTTGTATAGCATGGAAAAACAATGATCATGTAGAATAAAAAAATGCAAGTCACTATATACAATTTGCAGAATAAAGAAAAAAGAAGTAAATTAACCAAGTTAAGAAAATTATGGGACATCATAAATTAATTTTTTTTTTTATCTTTTTTGGGACGTTTTTTTTTTTTTAAAGTGAAAGTTATGGGAACTAAATAATTTTTTTCTCCAATTTTAGTGCAAAGTTACACGACTAAAACTGAAAAAAAAAATGCAAGGTTATAGGATTAAAATTGATACTGCCAGGACTAAAATTGATATCATTATGACTAAAATTGAGAAAATGCAAAATTATAGAACTAAAATTAGACACTACCTAAGTTACAGGACTAAAATTGATATTTTCTCTTACTTTTCCTTGGGTTAAGTGTGCACTACAAAAAATGCGTTGTCTACATACGGATTTCCTAATTTTTAAAATATTTCCTAATCAACATTAATTAATTTCCTAATTAAATAACCCTTCAACTAATTAACAATTAAATAATTAACATATACACAAATCAATAATTAATTAACTATACCTACGTACATATATATGTATACAACTAAAAAAAATTAATTAACCTGAAAAAAATTTATTTAATGTCTAAATGATGTCGTTTTATGTTGGATCAAAAACCTTCGGTATTACTAATACAGACGATGTTTGTGTACAATCACTAAATTTATTGACTTGGTCAGAAAACCATCAGTATTACAAATAAACAAAGAACTCATCGTCAGGAAATTGTTAGGATTTTTGTAGTGCATAAGAGTTCAATAGTTGATCACATTTTTTTCACTTCTATCATGAGTTTGAAATTCTTGCAATTTGATACACAACCCTTTTAAGTGTTGTAATTCTATCACGAGACTATTTTCGGCAAATACTGCTGATTTACAGTGTATAAAATTGCAAAAATAAAAAAGATTGTTATATTAAAATAAAATAAATACAAAATGTTGTGAATTTTAATGTAATTTTTCCAAAGAGCTTCGGCTTCTACGTCAGCAGTAAGTTGTCCGTAATTAGTCCCATGATAGAATTTAAAAAATAAAAAAAGTTGTGTATAGAATTGCAAAAATAAAAACACATGATAGAAGTGAAAAAACCCTGAAAAAGTTGTTAGGAATTAATATACAAGAATTAATTCCCCACCTCTCTACAAGTTCGGACTTTTAGATGAGACGGAATTCTTTCATGGTATAAGAGCAAACCGGGCAAAACGACCTGGGTTCGATTCCTCTTGATATACAAGAATTAATTCTCAAACTCCCCCTCACTCGTGGGCCGGATTATCATCTCTTACCCTTTGGGGACGAGGCCCAGCGAGTGGACAATTTAAATGGGTGGAGTTGCTTTCAGCAGGAATCGAACCCAGGATGTGTGGGTGTGAGCCTTATGGTCTGTCTCTTACCCTTTGGGGACGAGGCCCAGCGAGTGGACAATTTAAATGGGTGGAGTTGCTTTCAGCAGGAATCGAACCCAGGACGTGTGGGTGTGAGCCTTATGGTCTGGAGGCTCTGATACCATGAAAGAATTCCGTCTTATCTAAAAGTCCGAACTTGTAGAGAGGTAGGGAATTAATTCTTGTATATTAATTCCTAACAAAAGTCATGAGTTTATGTGCAATTAACTCCCCCTTTTTAGTCTTAAAATTTTGATATTTTTAAGATTTATTGTTGTCAACTTATAAGCTCCCTGTTATAGTCGATGATCGGACATTGCCTTGGAGCTGCGGGTGGACTGGAAGCAATCGCAACCATTAAAGCGATCAACACGGGCTGGCTACATCCAACAATCAACCAATTTGTAATTGAACTTTTTCGCAACTAATTTTCCATTTTCTTGTAGTGACTACTCACTAAACATCATTATGTTCTAATTTTAGCCTTTTTTGTGAAGGATTTGGAGCCTGTCGTCACCATCGACACTGCCCCGAATGTAAAAAAACAACATCAAGTAAATGTCGGTATGTCAACTTTCATGAGTTTATAATGTCGATTTTGGTCCCAAAACATCACCTTTTTGATTTAGTCCTAATATTAAAAAAAAGTCCAATTTTGACCCTAAAATTGTCGGAAATTTTAAAACCGTGTTGTTTTGTGTCATGCGAATGCCCAATTTTGGCTCCATAACTTGTCCACTATCCTATTTTAGCCCCATAAACAACATTGCTTCAATTTTTTAGCAATATTATGGGCCAAAATTGGACTATTTTTTAACTCCAACTTTCTTGCTTAGCCTAAGCCTTATTATGTTGGAAAACTAGTTTGAACACACTTGTTTTGCACCATGAATTTCTTGAGTACAAACTCATACATATTACAATATATAGTTGAAGTCTTATGATTTATATGTCTCATTGGTTGCAGCCATATCTAATTCATTTGGCATAGGGGGCCATAATTCTGTTACTGTCTTCGCGCCCTTCAACCCTTGAAACAAGAGGATCGAAACCTTATTATGATCATTAATTTTTTTTTTATAAAGATGTCTGATCTAGCTACAGCCTGAATAATTATATATTGTTGCCTTGTTAAAATGCTTTGGATGCAATAAATTGTGAGAGATTAGTAACAATATTTCTTTTCAATCAAGATGTTTGTGAGCTATTCGGATCTCGACATGAAAAATATTCATATAAGCTTTAATAAAGCTTGTTAACATAAATGAATAAACTAATCAAGTTCATATTCAGTATGTTAGCTAACTCGTATATAAATTTAATTAATAGTTTGACTATTATATAAATTACAATCAAGATATATGTTTTAGCTATGTTTTTTGAAGATAAATAAGATTCAGTCTAGGGGAGCTAGTAGATTAAAGACAAGTATCTTGAAGATTGTGTTTGTCGCCTGTAAATTCAGCAGACTTGGACATAAAATATTTGTCTCAAGTGTTAAGAGTATTTCAAGATGAAATTTAAGTAAAGATCTGAAATATTGAAGACACCAAAGCAGTGAAGATATAAAGAGCAAGCTTTTCTTATAGTATGAATATATGTATTTAATATTTCATATTAACATATATATATAAAGAGAAAATATCGATTTTTGTCCTGTAATTTAGGCCGAGTCCAACTTTAATCCGAGAAAAAATATCGATTTTAGTCCAGTAATTTAGGCGAGTCCAACTTTAATCCTGTAACTTTATACTTTCTCAATTGTAGTCCTGAAGGTATCAATTTTAGTCATGTAACTTGCATTTTCTCAATTTTAGTCCTACAGGTATCAATTTTAGGAGAAAAATAAAATTATTTACGGCACGTAATTTTCACCTTTTTTAAAAAATGTCCCAAAAAATATAAAATTTTAATTTACGTCCTATAGTTTTATAACTTAATTAATTCGCGTCCAATTTTTTTTGAGACACTAAAACAATATCATTTCACACACTTTTGTCATGTAAGCATAAAAATTATGGATCACCGACGGAAATTAGAACGTGGTCGAGCTTGACTTGTATAGCGTGAAAAAATAATGACCATGTGGATTAAAAAAATTACAAGTCACTATTTACAATTTGCAGAATAAAGAAAAATGATGTAAATTAACTAAGTTACGAAATTATGTGACGTAAATAAAAAAAATTTAAATATTTTTTCAGGACGTTTTTAATAAAAGGTTAAAGTTACGGTACATAAATATTTTGTTTTCTCGTTATTGGATGTACAAAGGCAAAAATTGTACGTAAATTAATCAATTTAAGAAATTATGGGACAAAAATGAATGATTTTTCTTATCTCTTTTGGGACAGTTTAAAAAAAAGGTGAAAGTAGTTATGAGACTTAAATAAAAAAAAAATTATAATTTTAGTGCAAAGTTATAAGTTATAAGGCTAAATTTAAATAATGCAAAGTTACAGGACAAAAATTGAGTCATGTCTAAATTATAAGATTAAAATTGATACCATCGGGACTAAAATTGAAAAAAATGTAAAGTTACTGAACTAAAGTTGGACAAGGCCTAAATTATAGGACTAAAATTGATATTTTCTCACTCCTTCTATGCCATAATATCTTTTACACTTTTCTTTTTGAAATGTCTCACAATACTTCTCAGACCTTAAAATGGAAAACTTTTCATAAACTTTACATAAAATGTCATTACTTTTGACTCACATACACACAAGTCAACTAATTTATTTAATTTATTGTAAAATGATTACAAAATTACCCCTCAAAACTCTACTCATTATTATACTTTCTTAAAAAGTGTGTCCACTTACATGTGAAATGTATTTCGGGATAGAGGAAGTACATAATATACACACTTGTGTATGTAAAATTAAATAGTTATTATTTTTCTATAATATATATATGTACAATTTATTTCCATTCGCCTTAATAAAAGCTAATAATTCTTTTGGCAAACTACTTTCTCACATATCATTATATTATGTCATCTCTCAATCACATCACTTATATTACATCTATTTATTTGATTATATTTATATATCTCCAAAGTTTATGAGTAGCTTCCACCGGAACGGGAGAGTATTAGTTTTATTTATATGTTTGTATAAAAATAAGAGTGAGAATAAGTGGATAGAAGAAAATTAGGAGAGAGAATTAGTGTGTGAAAGAAAAGTAAGAGATAAAATGAGTGATTGAAAGGAAAAGGGAAAATTGCACTTTTGGTCATGTAAGAATGAGTTCAAATCACTTTCAGTCCTTTTTCATGCACTTTTGGTCCTGTAGTTTATTTCCTTTAGTTTTAACTGATGAAAATAACATAAACCGTTAAATATTGCACTTTTAATCCTGTAAGAATAAGATTAAATCACTTTCGGTCATTTTTCATACACTTTTAGTCTCATAATAAATTTATGTTTGTTTTAACGGAAGAAATTGCGTGAAAGACACACATCCCTTAAAACACAACCAAAAGCTTAATATGGGATTAAAATTTTGGTAATATCACTAAAATTATAAAACTACCAAATGTATTTTAACAATTTATTTAAATAATTATTTAAAATTGATAAATTTACTTAAAATAATTTTATGATCTAAAAATTCAATCAATTATATATAAAATGAAAATTAAATCTAAAACTGATCTCAAATCAAAGCAAAAAAATAAAAAGTATTTGGCTTGATTTTGATTTTGATTTTTGTATTTTCAAATTATATCCAAATTATAAGGGGTTAAAAATTAATTTAAATTTGAAGATTATATTTGAATATACAGTGTATTTTTTTTTTTTTATATTTTTGTATATTCAAATTATTTTTCAAAATTTACTTTTAATTTTTTTTTTTTGTATATTTCAGTTTTAATACAAGAAATTACTTCAAAAGTTATTTAAATTTAAATTACATTATTTTTTTAGTAATTTTTAATTATATTCAAATCCTTGAATTAAAAAAAATATTTAGATTCTATAAAAAAAATCAATTATATAACTCAGTGAGATTTAGTCATTTATAGTAAAAAAATTAATATTCTAAATTATATTGATTTTATTTATATTTTAATTCTATAAGTATAATTTATTATTAGTTTTAATAATATTTTTGTATTTTTTCTAATTATAATTACTTTTATAGGAATATTTTTTGGTCAACTAACGGTTTCCATCCAAAAACTAACGGTTTCCATCCATAAACTATCTTACAGGACCAAATCTGCAATAAACAGGATCATTTACAAACTTCAGGACTAAAAGTGATTTTGAAAAATTCCTACAAGACTAAAAGTGCAATTTTCCCGAAAGGAAAATGACGTGATTGTATAAAAGTATGTGTGTATGTATATAATAGGGGTGAATGAGTATTTGAATATATATGTATTTAGATGTAGGGGGTGGAGAGGGATGGGGATTGGGGGATGGTCCATCCTAATCCGGATTTGGCCATCCCAAACCAAACATACTCTAAGGTTGTGTTTGGATGGAAGGGATTTAGGTATGGATTTTAAATCCACTTCACTTGTTTGCATTAAAAAGTAAATAAATGGATTTCAAATACTTAACATCTTTTTTTGATTAAAATTGAGAGGATTTTAAATTCTCACTAAAACCATGTAATTTGAAATTCATCTATTTTTAAATCATTTCATGTATAATACCTCTTCAAATCAAATCATCTCATCCAAACACAACCTAAAGGTTTTAAACTGAATTAGACCTAACTTCAAGACCTAAATGGAATTATCTTTACATTTTAGCTTACAAAATTAATTCTTTTTTTCTTATCGTATAAACTAAAAAAATTCATATATATATATATATATATATATATATACTCCCTCGTCCCTCTTTAAACTTTATATTTAATCATTTTGAATGTCACGTTTAAGGCTTTACATTTCTTTTTTTGGCAAGTTGGAGCCCACAATATATTAACAACTATTCTTATTTTTACCTAAAATTACACTAATTGACATCCATTTTTTCTTTTTCTCTACCTTTTTTCTTTTGTTTAACACTTTCTTTCTCCACATTTTTTCTTTTCTTACACTTTACATCAATAATTTTACCTAAAATTTTATATTCTTTAAAATTTGTGTCATCCTCTAAGGTCTCGTTTGGTTTGCTAGACATGATAGATATATTAGGATATTACACTGTTTGGATTATAATATTTTAAATTTATGTATATGTTTAAATTGATGGATTCAATTTTAAGTATTGTAGTGATAAGGTAGTAATTGTCAAGAATGCCCTTTGTTTTTTTTTTTAGAATATTATACTTTTTTAAAAAAAAAAATTGGAGGGCAATATGGACTTTTCACATTTCCCCTTTAATGGAGTCACTTGGACAAAATTATCTCACTCCTACCTCCCGGTCCAACAATTAAGAAAGTGCAGGACTAAATGAAAAAATAGTCTCGGGCTGAAGATAGTCTAGGGCCTCAATCTAATAAACCAAACATTAGAAAAAGTTGGAAAATTAAATCTAACCTGTGTAATCGATGAAACCAAACTAACCCTAAATGTAAAATTTATAAGGGAACGAAGAGAGTATAAGCCCCTAAAAAAAATGGAGAAGAGATGATGAAAAAAGAAAATTAAAAGAATATTTATACTTAGTATATGATACATATAGTAATTTTTTAACGTATTGAATATGATACAAAATTTAGTAACATCCGAATAAATAATAAAGTGACCTACTAAAAATTTAAAAAACCTAGTTTCGTCTAGCTTAAAATTAATTAAAGGAGGAATAGGTTAGGCGGCGGGGCGGCAACTTAACTAAGGCTTCATTCATTGTGTAATGAATCGTCGGTACTTTCTAAAAATAGCATGGCGCATAATTCAAAGAATACGGCTTATTATAAAATTAATATACAAGAATTAATTCACCACCTCTCTACAAGTTCGTTTGAACTTTTAGATGAGATTGAATTCTTTTATTGTATCAGCGCCTTAACCTTAAGGCTCACACCCATACATTCTGGGTTCGATTCTTATTAAAAGCAACTCTATCGATTTAAATTATTCACTGCATGAGTCTTCTTCCTAAAATGTAGAGATGATAATTCGGGCCACGAGTGAGGTGGAGTATTAGAAAATTAATATACAAGATTTAATTCAAGTTTGAACTTTTAGATGAGACAAAATTCTTTCACAGCTCGTGTTTGTTTATTTATTTACTCCTTCCATGGGATACAAATACTGCTCGTGTTTGGTTATTTTGTCAGTGGGGCAAAATGTCGAGCATTTCATGTGCATGTTATTCTGGTTTGATGTTCACACAACATAGGGCCTCTTTTGGGGATAAGGGATTCTTCATTCCCACTTCAGGTATATATGTAGAATCTCTAAACTTCAAAAGGGTTCCTTATAACGTAGATGTTATAAGTACATATGGATATGGTAATGGTTTTTTATTTTCAGGAGCAAAACATGGAAACATTAAAGCCATGGCTTCTCCAACAGTTTCGTCTCCCAAGAGAGAAACGGATCCCAAGAGACGGGTTGTCATAACCGGAATGGGTCTTGTTTCGGTTTTTGGCAATGATATCGATGTATACTATAACAAACTGCTGGATGGTGTGAGTGGAATCACCCCAATTGACAGATTTGATGCTTCGGAGTTTCCTGTTAGGTTCGCTGGACAGATTCGCGATTTCTCTTCGGAGGGATATGTTGACGGAAAGGATGATCGTCGGCTTGATGATTGTTGGAAATATTGTTTGGTTGCTGGCAAGAGAGCCCTTGATGATGCTGCCCTTGGAAAACAACTCCTTGACAATGTGAGCTATTTTAGGGGGTTAATTGCTCGCATGAAACTCACTCATGATTTGGAAATTGCACAAAGTCTCCCCGTGTGATTTCCTTTTTTTCAAGAAACGAGTTAATTGTGCTATCAATTTTCTTTGGATATCCAGTAAAAAGGTCGAAAATACCCCTACTTGAATATTATTATATTTTCTTTAATGAGGGTATTACGAATCACTTTTTTTTTTAAAAAAATTAATCAATTTTAGCTGGATAGCCATCTTTTCCGTTTTCTTTGATAACTCATTTCTGAGAATAAAGAGAGTTAGTTTTGTTTAATATACTTGTTATAACCCAGGCAAAAAAGTTAATCTTTGACAAGTCAATCCTAGTCACCAACTTGCGTGGCGACGACTAGTCAACATTTGAAGAAAATGTAATTGTGTGCTCGCTCAAAAATGTTGGCGAGCACATGTAGAGCTAGCTAGATAAAGACAAGTATAGAAGTCTTGAGAGAGAGTATGGAGCGTGACGAGCACGGCGAGTGCGACCACCATCCATGAAGATGATCGGACGACCAGATCCTCCGGCGACCACCGTGGCCCAGCTCCTCGTTCCCGGGCAAGCACAAGGATGACGACCACCAAAGAGGCGGTTTAGCATTTAATGCAGGTCCCATCACCTTTATGTGGTGGGATTTCAGGTCCAATATATGTCCGCCGCGTGTAAAGTGCAGGCAGCCCTAAAAAACTAGTATATAATGCCTAAAAGGCTCATTTGTAAAGATAAGTTACAATTTTCCTACAAGACCCAACCCAAAGCTCTAAGCTTTTAGCTTCTCCAAAAAGTTACCTCTTGTGTTCTTGTTTGTTTTCTTCATCAAGATCATCATAAACCAACCTGATTAATCTGTATTACCACGTAATAAACCCCACGTATAATTCATGTTTGTGTAGTGCTTACGAAAAGTCCACATCCAGATCATCCACTCAAAAGCACGTACAAACAATACCACAAGTGGATCGTGCAATTACCAAACCACAATGAAATTTTATTTGATCGTTAATAAGCCCCTATTTTATGTCAATTAGAAGACGTAAAGTCTCGTTCTTATTATATTGGATAGTTTATTTGAGAGAAAGTCATGTATGCAGCACATACCATTCGAGTGCATGTAGTTTTTTAAATATTAATTAGTTGTTTTCATCGTAGAATATTACTTACAAGAGACTTACTCTTTGTTTGGCAGACGGACATGACGAGAATGGGAGTGTTAGTGGGATCAGCTATGGGGGGTATGGCAACTCTCAACAACGGAGCCCAAACCTTACTTCAAAAGGGGTACAGAAAGATAACTCCATTTTTTGTTCCTTTTACACTAATGAACATGGGGTCTGGATTATTGGCAATAGATACGGGCTTTATGGGGCCCAATTACGCTATTTCAACAGCTTGTGCCACTTCAAATCATTGCTTAATTGCTGCTGCAAATCATATTCGAAGAGGCGAAGCAGATGTTATGTTAGCTGGTGGGGCAGAGGCTAGCATAAATCCACTTGCGCTTTCAGGTTTCATAGCATGCAGATCCTTGTCTCGAAGAAATGACAAGCCAGAAACCGCGGCAAGGCCGTGGGACAAAAACCGCGATGGTATCGTCATGGGTGAAGGTGCTGGTGTTCTGGTAAGTCATACTGGTTCATCTTTTACTAAGAAAGAAAATTGAGATACTTATCATTTTTTTCCCTAATTAAAGTGGGACTAAATTAGTGCATTTAACTTTTTGAGACCAAAACAGAACAAATTGCGAAAAAATAGAACTAATTTGACTCTATCTCAATTAAAGTTTCTTTTCACTAGTTTTGGTCCTTTTGCATTATCAAATTTGCTCATTGAAGTGCACTCTTACTCCCACAGGAAGTTGAACATATGTTGACTGACAGAAATTAACTATTTGGAGTTATTAATTACATTTTACACCCTCAAATTATTATTAATTACATTTGGAACTTCAAATTTGTTTTTTTTGTCAGTCAACAAACGGTTAACTATCGATGGGACAAACGGGACCTAATTTGACACTAGATAAAGAAGGGGATCAAAACATAAAAAAAAAAGTTTAGGGACCAAAATAATATTATTATGAAAGTGATATCGAATAAATTAAAGTGAATGTAGGTCATGGAAAGCTTGGAGCATGCGGTGAAAAGAGGAGCCAGGATTTATGCCGAGTACTTGGGTGGTGCTCTCACCAGTGATGCTTATCATATCGCCCGTCCTCGTCCCGATGGGCTAGGCATTTCATCGTGCATAATCAAGAGTTTGGAAAATGCAGGAGTAGCCCCTGAAGAGGTTAATTATGTTAATGCTCATGCAACATCATCCATTGCTGGAGATGTGGTTGAATTTAATGCCATCAACAAAGTCTTCAAAAATACCTCTGAGTTGAAGATTAATGCCACCAAGGTGAAACAACATTATGTTTCCATTAACTAGTAATCTTTATTTCCCCTTCAGTTAAATGCATAAGAGTTCACTACTTTTCACATTTTTTTGGAGGGATAGAAGTCAATTTAGTCTCATAATTTAGCCTTTTTTGAAATGGTTCCAAAAAAGCTATATGTACCAATTTAGTCCTTTTTTTTTTTTTTGCAATTTATTTTGTTTTGGTCCCATAAAAAATAAATTATAAAAAATAAATGTACCAATTTAGTCTCATTTTTTTTGCAATTTGTTATATTTTGGTGCCTAAAAAGTTAAATGTATCAATTTAGTCCTATTTTTTGCAATTACGTTCAACTTTTTTGGGACCAAAATAGAACAATTTGCAAAATAAAATAAAAAATTAGACTAAATTAGTACATTTAACTTTTTTTGACCAAAATAGAACAATTTGCGAAAAAAATTGGACTAAATTGTTATATATATTTAACTTTTTTTAGACCATTTGAAAAAGATTTAAAGTTATGGAGCTTCCATCTCTTTTTTTCACTTATATCATTAGTTTAATCCTATCATAGGACTATTTCCGGAAACTACTTCTGATTTGCATGGTATAAAATTGAAAAAAAAAAAATGAAAGATCGTGATTAAAATTAAATAATAACAAAACATTGTGAATTTTAATGTAATTTTTTCAAAGAGCTTCCGCTTCCACGTCAACAGTAAGTTGTCGATAAATAGTCCAATTATGTAATTTCAAAATTTAAAAAAGTTGTGTATCAAATTGTAAAAAAAAAAAAAAAAAAAAAACATGATAGAATTGAAAAAAAAAAAACGTGAAAAAGTCCTGAGTCTATCTACAGTTATAACGCCACCTTTTTAGTCTTATTTGATATTTTAAAGATTGATTGTTGTCAACTAATAAGCTAGCTCCATGTTATAGTCGATGATCGGACATGGATTTGGAGCTGCGGGTGGACTGGAAGCAATCGCAACTATAAAAGCAATCAACACGGGCTGGCTACATCCAACAATCAACCAATTTGTAAATAAACTTTTTCGCAGCCAATTTTCAGTTTTCCTGTAGTCACTACACATTAAACATCATTATGTCCTAATTTTGGCTTTTTTGTGAAGGATTTGGAATCTGTCGTCACTATCGACACTATCCCGAACGTAAAGAAACAACATCAAGTAAATGTCGGTATGTCAACTTTCTCGAGTTTAAATGTCAATCTTGGGCCCAAAAAATCACATTTTCGCTTTAGTCCTAATATTTAAAAAATGTCTATTTTTTGGCATCAATTTAAACCCCAAACCCCAAAATTTCCGAAAATTTAAAAACAATGTTGTTTTATATATGTCATAATGTCCCATTTTAGCCTCATAAACGACATTGTTTTCAAATTTTCGTCCATTTTAG
Source organism: Galeopsis tetrahit (assembly GCA_963675135.1). Lineage (NCBI taxonomy): Eukaryota > Viridiplantae > Streptophyta > Magnoliopsida > Lamiales > Lamiaceae > Galeopsis > Galeopsis tetrahit. Next base: position 995,063 of record OY776134.1, read on the forward strand.
GGGCCAAAATTGGATTGGATTTTTTAAAAAAAATATTGGGACAAAATTGAAAATGGAGACAAAAAAATGGACATAATTAGACAAGTTATGAAACCTAAATAAATACTCCATCCACCAAATGTAGTTCCATTGGAGTGGGATACATGTTTTAAGGAAAAATGAGATAAAGTAGATAATGTAAAGGTATTGTCGGGTCCATTGTGAATAAAATAATTGTTTAATTTGTGAATAAAGTTGATGATAATTTAAGTAATTAAGTGATGGTTTCCATAAAGTGTATAAAACTACATTTTGTGGACGGAGAATATAAGACAAATAGGCCCTATGTTCGAAAACTAGTTTGAAAAAATTTGTTTCAGACCATGAGTTTCTTGAGTCCAAATTTATGCATATTACCATAAAGGTTGAAGTCTTATGATTTATGTCACATTGGTTGCAGCCATATCTAATTCATTTGGCTTGGGGGGCCCAAATTCTGTTGTTGTCTTCGCGCCCTTCAACCCTTGAAACGAGAGGATCGAAACTCTATTATGATAATTCTTTGCTTATACGTACAGTTTGATCTACAGCCTGAATAATTATATATGTTGCCTTGTTATAAACTGCTTTGGATGCAGGAAAATGTAATAGATTAGTAACAATATTTCTTGTCAATCAAGATGTTCGTGAACTATTTGGATCTTGACTCGAAGAATATTCATTTAAGCTCTAATAAAGCTCGCTAACATAAATGAATAAACTCAGGTTGTGTTTGGATGTGTAGATATTTGATTTGAGGAGACATTTCAAATGGATGGATTTGAATTGTGGATTTAAAATTCATATACGTAAATTCTTTCATCCAAATGGAGCCTCGTGTTCAATCATATTCAGTTGGTTAGCTCATGAACAAGCTCGTTAGTAAGCTTTTGAGCTAACTCCTAGCTAGTTTGACTATTATGAAATACTTTATGTGGACGGACGGAAGTAACCTATTATGAGCAGAATCAAGAATCCAGATGAAGAAAAGGATTGCAATAAAATGGAACAAAAGGAGTGCAAATTACAAGTCTTGATGGCCTAACTTGACATATAAAAGTGCTAACTAATCCTGAAGAGAGGTTTTACAAAAAACAACAGGAAACCTATGTCAATTTTTAAGCATTTTCAAGGGGGGATTTTCATAAATTACCTAATCAAAAGATAATACATCAGAAAATGTTCTTATTTATTTCAAGCAATCAGCAATATTCATCATTTTTTTCCCCTTTACTTTGCCTGTAACCTAATTCACTACAAATGTTTATTCATATAAATTCATGAAAATTTTATCTAGAATCAAATGCCAGTAAATGAAAAACTGATTATTAGCAAACAATCTCTCGTAATACCTAGCTCCGACCAGTAATTATTCTCCAAAATCAGCATCAAACAATCAAAAAAGCCTCAAAAGATATAGATTCAAATTATTCCACATAGAAAGAGAATCGAATTTGCTTACTAGATCATCTCCACAAAAAATAAAAATAAAATTCGTAACAGACAAAAAATAAAAAAAACGGAAATTTTTTTCGACAAATGAACATTGTACGAAAAATAAGACTTGTTCGAAAATTTTATATGAACAAGGTTAAGATGTTCGAAATTTTTTCATGAACAAACCCAATATGTTCGAAAAAATACATGAACAACTTTCATTTGTCCAAAAAAAAAAAGATCGAGCATCTTGTTCGAAATTTTTTCTTGAATAAACTCAAGTTGTTCGAAAATTTCCACTGAACAAACAGAAATTGTTCGAAAGAAATTCCCAAACAACATCCAAAAACCCTAATTCTAACCCTAATTTTCAGAAACCTAATTTTTTTTACAGAAACTAAACTTACCTGCAGCGGCGCGGCGGCGGCGAGAGGCACGAATGAAGGGAGGCCGGCGTCGCTGTTTCGCGGCTGAGGAGGATGGCGGCCGACGCGACTGAGGAGGATGGCGGCCGACGCGACTAAGGCGGAAGGCGGCCGCGAAGGGGAAGGGGATAGGGTGCGGCCGCGAAGGGGAGGGGGAGAGGCTGCGGCCGCGAACGGCCGCGAAGAGGAGAGGGAAGGGTTGTGGCCGCGAAGGGGAGGGGGATAGGGTGCGGCCGCGAAGGGGAGGGGGAGAGGCTGCGGCCGCGAACGGCCGCGAAGAGGAGAGGGAGGGGTTGCAGCCGCAAAGGGGAGGGGATAGGGTGCAGCCGCGAACGGCCGCGAAGGGGAGAGGAAGAGGTGGAACGGCCGCGACAAGGTGGAAGGCGTGGGCCGCCGCGACGAGGTGGAGAGGTAGGCGGCGCTGCTGTGCCGCGCCGACGTGAGGAAAGGGCCTGAGGTGGCGAAAATGGAGATGCCGGAGGTGGCGAAAATGGAGGTGAGAGGTGGGTGTCCTAAATCTGAGAAATGAGGGAATGAATTAGGGTTTTAATTAATTGGGAGAAGGGTAATTTTGATATTTCCAGGATGTCCTCAACTTACCGTGTGTACTCATCCTGTGGGAGTCCTCAATAGGTTGGTGTGTGTATAACCGTGCCCCCTTTTTTTTTTTTTAAAGCAACCTTTATTCCTTTTAGTAACCGTACAAAACTCAGAGAAAATATATTTTTTCACTTAAATTGTACAAGTAAATTGAATTGGGGCAACTCATCGGATTTGAGGATGATGATATGATAGCAGTGATAATAATTTTGATGGTCTAAAATATTAAAATAGTGAACATTCTAATGTTCAGTATGTTGGATATCTTGAGGTTGTCCAAGTCAGGATAATTTACATCAATAAATACAGATTCTTTTCTTTCACCATCTCTTAGCTTTGTCATCCTTGTATTGATTTCACCATGGGATTTGTCTTCTTTGTTTGAGGTCCTGTGCTTGAAAGAAAACTCATCAAAGATAACATGAGGTGTTTCTTCAACAATAAGAGTTCTACAATTATAAACTCTAAAAGCTTTGCTGGATGAAGAATATCCTAGAAAGATTCCTTCATCTGCTTTGCTATCAAATGTTTTTAATTGTTGCTTCCCATTATTGTGAATGAAACATGTACATCCACAAAATATGAAAGTAAGAAATTCTTGATTTTCTCCCTTTGAAAAGTTCATAAGGAGTTTTTCCTTGTTCCTTTGTTAGCATGGATCTGTTTTGGGTGTGACAAGCAGTATTAATTGCTTCTGCCCAAAACCTCTTTGGAATCTTTGCTTCTGCTATCATGGTTCTTCCAGCTTCCTTGAGTGTTCTAACTCTCCTTTCTGCTACACCATTTTGTTGAGGTGTTCTAGCTAATGAAGTCTCATGAGTGATTCCATTTGCTTGACAGTACTCATTTATATATGAGTTGATGAATTATGTTCCTTTGTCTGATCTGATCTTCACAATGCTCAAGCCTTTCTCATTTGTAATTTTCTTCATAAGTTCTGGCAGCTTCTGTTGAGTCTCCTTCTTCTTTAGCATGAATATTACCCAAGTGTATCTTGAGAAGTCATTGATTCGGGTGGAATTTACACGTTTTAGAGGCACATGTGAAACATATTTTGATGTGGATTTCATTGATTTATGCATTGAATATGATTGTTTGAGCCAAAATGAGAGAAAGGTTGTGTTTTGTCGATTTAATAGGAAATACGATGGAATTTGGAGCAAAACACCAACATATTGTTCGAAGATATCAAAACTTCAAAATAAAATGTATTGACAATTTTATCGTAAAATTTCAATAAGTATAATAGGTACATATTATTTTATCTTTAAAGTACGGTTAATCGGGCCCCCTACCGAAATTTTCTGACTCCGTCACTGCTACCCGGGATAGTAGTGTGTCAGCTTCTAATTTTAATGTGTATTCAAATTTTTAAAGTTCTATGACGAAGAAGCGTTGCAAAGGTCACCATATGAACGCTAGTGTTTACACATTCCACATTAAAAAGATAAACCGGGAAAGAAGTTTATTATTTAGTTTTGGTATTTAATTTGACGTGGAAAAAGAAAAGAATAAATGTGTATAATTCGACATTGTAATTATACACGAGCTTCAATTCAGTAAATTTAATTATCATATGTCGGTCATAGAAAAAAATGTATATCCAATTGTAATAACATAGAAGGTTGTATTTTTTAAATAATACTCCCTCCGTCCGCCTATAAGTGTTACGTTACTTTTTGGTACAAAGATTAAGAAAAGTGATTAAATAATAGATATAGTACAAGTGATGTGATTGAGAGAGGAGAGAGATAGAGAGAAAAAGTAAGATATAAAGTGAAGTGTAAGAAAAAGTATTTACCAAAAAAGGTATGAGAAGCTTATAGGCGGACGAACCAAAATGGTAAAATGGGAAGTTTATAGGCGGACGGAGGGAGTAACTCTGAAAGTCGTAATTAAATTGATACTGAAATCACATTCATCGGTGACAAAATTAATTCAGTACAATAAGTGAAAAGGTGAAAGGAAGTTATATAAGCTATGTGGGAGTAATTATTTAGAAGATCTTTTGAGAATGTTAAAAGGTTCTCACATGTAGAAAGAGATTGAACCTTTAAGAGAGAAAATATATCATGATTTAGGATTTTAATTAGTAGGAGTAGTATATATTGTTAACAAATGGTAACGTGCCAAATTGTGGTATGTGTTGTGTTTCGTATCGACACGATAGTGACACATCAAACACGAACACGATACGATAAAGTCATATGTCAACATGGCACAATACGATAAGGTCAAATAGGAACACGATACGATAAAGTCAAATGTCAACATGTCACAACAACCACACAATATTTTTCGACACGCCATGACTCCAATAGTACGATATTTTTTCGTCTCGACGTGACATATGTTAAGAAAATAAATAATTTTAAAACTACAATTAAATATATTTATTTTAAATATAAAAAAAAAAGTTATTGTGAAACATATTTAGAAGGCTGGGGTTGTGGTCTATTATCAAGTCTAGCAAAATGCTTGATACATTCTCTTTTATCAATCATTTGGCTACGCCCCAAACAACAATGGCAATGGAAAAATTGTGGTGGTGGCTTGGGACATTTGGAAAGGACGATGCAATCTAAAGTTACATATGTTTGAGAATAACATCAAAATTTTAAAAATGACCTTCTCTAAAATTGGACAGTAAACAAGTCATGAGACTTAATCCCTATGTTCGAAAACTAGTTGAACAAATTCTGAGTCCAAAAGTTCTAACTTTGACTGGATTTTATTTTACACATATGTTACTAAGTAAATAATCTCATATGAATTGTACTGAGGTAAAGGCATTTTGTGTTTATATTCAATGAATACTCCAGGAAACAACCAGAAATTTTACAAGATTAACCAAATGCTAACTGACATTTTTTTTTTTGAATGCTTGGACAATGCAACAAGAGATTCGACAAAAGATCACGTTGTGTATTGACTTGATTTTAGAGTTATCAAGTGAATATATGCCCTAATGCAAAAACTTTTATGCAAATAATTTATGTGTAATTGTGTGTAAATTATCCATTTTGTGATTTAGGGTTATTTTACCCGCTCCATTTTCTATTTGGATATCTCTGAATTCACTCGAATCAATTAACCTCCCTCACCTTCTCTGCTCCGTCACCGAATTCTCCCACCACGACTCCACAATCGCTCGCATACAGCGACGGCTTCGGCTGCTGCCCCGCCCCCATATCGTCGCCACCAGCTCCTCTACCTCATCCAGCCCGACGATTTCTTTTTCAACACCCTTAAAACCCGCCGCCTTATCCAAACCCTAATCAACGCCTACCACATGGACGAAGTCTTGATCGTCGACAACGTCACCACCGCCGTCGCCGTTGTCTTCCAACACACGACCTGGTTGTTCTTCTCCGCCGCTTCGACCCCGGCGACGCCGTGATCAAGCTCCATTACGCCTACGGCGCCGTGAAGAAATTTGTCGAGGCCTACATTTCCCGCGCCGGTGGCCACGTAATTGAGGTTCGTCTCCCTTTTCCTATCAGATCTAGTTATGAAATTGTGTATGAATTCGAAAAAGTCCTAAAATTGACGAAATCAGATGGGCGAAAAATTAGATTAGCGATTATTGATCACATTATAGTAGTTGATGTGTATGATTATGTTTGCTTCATAAGATCTGGTCGTATATGCCAGGCAACTGTTTTGTCTATCTTCATTAAGTGTGTGGAGGTTTTTTGTGAGTTTGGATGCATTTTGGAAGTTAAAGTGAAAGTGATCGTGGATAATAAATTGAAAATGAATGTATTGGATTTGTGTATTAGGAGAGGAATTCTCTTTTCACATTGTTTTAAAGTTTAGCATACTAGAAATTCCTTCTTCCTTATCTTCAAATAGAGATACATGCAGAATTCGATTTAATTTAATTGATGCTTCGGATTGTTTGTTGGATTCTTATACTTGGGTACTCATTTTCCTGCTAATGGGTTTTTCCACTGGATTTTTCATTAGCAGGTTTTAATGATTCTCCATTTTTTTCTTACATTCTTATATATAGTACCGTATTTAAAAAAAAAAAAAAAAAACTTTATTACTCCATACCAGTCATTTTCCAGTATAAATTCTCTTCCCAACGTTATTGTTGTTCGTAAAAAAAAATTGTTGCGTTGTTTGTAGTAAGATTAAAGGTTACACCAGCAGTTCATCACATTCATATGGGAATTCTCGTTTACGTTCATTTACATTACATTGGGCACAAACCTTGGTGAGTACGGGCCGTTTGGCAGAATATCTGATACCGATGATGATTACTAAACGTTCAGCGTAAACCTTGGAAAAAAACGATAGTTCTTTGCATTGGATTTCATGGCATTGCTGCTAAAACTCTCAATTCTATTGGAGTTTATATGGAGCCAAACACCACCTTGGGCAAGGGCATGTTTGTTAAAAGTGATGAGGATTAATCATTTATCCCCTCCTATGCCTAGTGAAGTGATTCAACTACTCTTTTAATTTAGCTAGTATGATCTAGTAGCTTGCATTATCTGCTTTTTGTTTTAGAATTATACTAAGTAGTATTTTTATTCACGCGCGCAATTGTATGCTATGGTTAATCAATTTTCTAATGAATTAATCGGACCTCTTCTCGTTTTGGTTTTTCTTCTTGTTCATTTATATTGGGCAATAGTTGATATGCCAAGAAAATTGGCCATGAAGCTTTGATAAAGGAATTTTTGTTTGATTGATTTTTGTGTTATTCTCGATGCTTTGAATTGAGATTTCTTCTTATCAGTAGACATGATATTTGAACCCGTGAAGAGTCTGAGATGATTTGTTGTTAAGAGTTTGGGATGGTTTCTGAATTTCTTTTAAATAAATGTTACTTGAACCGTTAAAAGTTTTAGATGGTTTGTTGTTAAGAGTCTCAGATGGTTTCTGAATTTCTTCTAAACAGTATCATGTTACAAGGTAAACAGTATTACATGTTGGATGTAATATTGTCAAATTTAATAACATAATATTGTTAAGTGTGATAGTGTAGTACTATCTCATATGAATTGTTATACTAATATATATAAGAGAGGTAGAGAGAAAAGTTTAAAAATTTATGTTTCTAATTTGCAGAAAAATTATAGCTAGGGCTTTTAATATGCATTAATGTTCACATTTGCATAAAAGGGCATTAGTGATCTTATTTTACAGTTTACACAACTTTTACATTAATAAGTTTCAGAATATGGCATTAGTGTTCATATTTGCATAAAAGGAATTAGTGGTCTTATTTGCAAAGTCAAACGGACATGTGGTAAATGGAGTTGTATGATTCATGTAAACTACACTTTAAGATTAAAATAATAAAAATTTCCACTTTTTAATTCCTTTAGGATGATCCTTCTTTACTGTTTTTACTCTTCACTTAAGGGAGAAGTGAGGTAAGTTGCCGGAGATACATGCTTGAATAGCTAGAGTTTATCTTTTTTTTTTTAATATAGTCAAGAGCTATCACTAGCAATAATAGATGTAATACTATATTTGCTAAATAGTATCATGTTACAAGGTAAACAATATACATGTTGAATGTAATATTGTCAAGTGTAATACCATAATACTGTTCTCATATGAATTGTTATATTGGAGTATTATATATTTAAGAGAGGTAAAGAGAATAATTTAAGAGCTTCTATTTTTTTTAGGAACTTCTAATTTGCAGATGAATTACAGCTATGACTTTTGACATACATTAATATGTGATACTGTCTTTTTTTTTTATATTATACTGCCATTAATACATTGTTATGTTTTAATATGTGTTAATGTCTTTGATATTTTGTTTGTTATTTGTTCAAATTGTTATATGTAATTGCATGATATTGTTAATTGTGTAATAGTGTTAAGTAATGTCGTTATACTATATGTTTTTAAGGCGTGATACTAATAAAAGAAGATTCAATCGTGATGAAAAAAAAATGTGAAAGAGGAATAAGATGATAACAAAGTAGAACATGGTTAAAGAAGATAATGATGATCCGGTGATAAAATTTAGTTTTTCACTTTGTAATACTAACAAGTGCAATAATGTAATACTGTCAAGTGTAATTGTGTATTACGGTATACATAAAAATTGTGATAATGTGTTGGTATTTTATATTTTGAGTAAAACTCATAAACATTTCCACTGGACCAATTAGGCAGAATTGAAGAGTAATTGATATTTGTACTATATATTCATGTTCTCAAGATCCGCCCAAACCGAATTGACCCGCATTAGAAGGGTTGACCCGCGAATTTATTAAATTGAAATATGTTTTAAAATGTTTTACACATAATTAAATCTAAGCTATTTTCACACAAGTCATCCCCATGCCCAAAAGCATTCTGATGACATATCTACAACTATATATGCTAAACAACAACTGCCTGCCTGGATACATTTTTAGGCCAATATCCATCCTCAACAGCCACATTCACCTGCACCTCAATATTTCAGCGGGTCATTCTCAAGCGGACCCTCAACGAGACTCGTTGCGGACCCATAACGAGAGACAACTCTTAATCACGACGGACCCACAACGAGAGGCATCTCTTGGACGGACCAACATGTGTCGCATACCCAGCTTTTCAACTATCCTATGCTTTTTGAAAATTCATCATTGTGCTGAAATTCAGATTTCATTTCAGCCATCTACCTACGCTTTTCTTCAACTGTTTTCCCACGAAGTTCCGATAACATCCATCTTTCATTTCTAAGAGTAGAAATCACAAGATAAGCAACCTCTTGAAAAAGTGTCGTATCTAAACTTACCGTACAAACTTTCACACTTTTTTTTTTACATAGTTGTGTACGAAACACGAAAGCATGGATGTTAAAAGTGAAAAATGACTTAATGTTTATTATATGCTCTGTGGTTGGATTTTTTAGGTGGGATGCCCTCAGCATCGGAATTAGGGGGTGTAACATTAACTCATTTTTCACTTTTAACAGTCATGCCTTCGTGTTCCGTACACAACTATTTAGAAAAAAAAAAAAGAGTGAAAGTCAGTACTGTAAGTTTGAATACGACACTTTTTCAAGAGGATGTCATAGTTTATATTGTGATTTCTACGATTAGAAATAAAAGATGGATGTTATCGAACCTTCGTAGGAAAAAGTTGAAGAAAAGCGTGGCTGGCTGAGATGAAATCTGAATTTCAGTATGCGTTTGTCCATAATTTTCAAAGAAGCATAGGATAGTTGAAAAACTAGGTAGTAGACACATATTGGTCCGTCGTAATCAAAAGATGCCTCTTGTTGGTAATCAAGAGATGCCTCTTGTTGTGGGTTCGTTGGACCGTCGTGATCAAGAGTTGCCTCTCGTTATGGGTCTGCATCTCGTTGTGGGTCCACCTGAGAATGATCTGCTGCAAGAGCTGCAGGTGAATGTGGTTGTTGAGGATGTTGAGGAAGGATTGGTCCGTCGTGATCAAGAATTGTTGGGTCCGTCGTGATCAAGAATTGTTGGGTCCGCCTAATAATGACTTGTTGCAAGAGTGCAGGTGAATGTGGCTTTGAGGAAGAATTGGTCCTTCGTAATCAAGAATTATTGGGTCCGCCTAAGAATGACTTGCTGCAAGAGTGAATGTGGCTTTGAGGAAGGCACCTGAGGAAGCCTGCCCAAACATTGAGCAAGAGGTGGATATTATTGTTCTGGATAGGGGTGGTTCGGTACGGTATACCGACCATATTGAAACCATACCGTTATCATACCGTTATCGTACCGAAATTTTCGGTATGTAAATATTCATACCGATACCGTACCGTAATTCTGGTATATCGAATTTTCGGTACAGTATACAAACATACCGTACCATATCGATATACCGATTCATATCGAAAATATTGAACCATCATTCGGTATACCCGTTTCATATCGAATACCAAAAAAATATCGATATATCGAAATACCGCGATATGATCATATTCCATACCGTTATCGTAGGTACGATATCATACCATACCGAAAAATTCGATATTTTTTCGGTACGATAAGCTCGGTATACCGAAATTTCGATATATTTACCCACCGCTACCGGTGAATGACTGGTGAACGAAAGACACCTCCAAAGAGATGATGGATTGAACAGACACCGAAGACACCGAAGATTTTAAAGATGCAGTCGACCATCTCATTAAAGGTAAATTTTGCTACCAGCAAGCCCGTGAGACGGGGAGGCATTCTAGCGATAGCCACCCCATCATGTTCCACTCCAAATCGGACATTACCTTCAATTCCCCAGCCAAATATCCACCATCATCTTCCGTATGATGAAGTGGACTACTCACCAGTCACCACCTCCATTGCAAGACTCACTTGATGAATTATCCTATTAACCATATTTGCGTACAACGTCCAACTTTCTTCTTCTTGTTTATCACCATCGCTGCAAGCATATCGACTATACGCCTCCGCAAGACGATCGTTGCAAGCATATCGACTATACGCCTCCGCAAGACGATCGTTGCAAGCATATCGACTATACGCCTCCGCAAGACGATCGCTGCAAGCATATCGACTATACGCCTCCGCAAGACGATCGCTGCAAGCATATCGACTATACGCCTCCGCAAGACGATCGTTGCAAGCATATCGACTATACGCCTCCGCAAGACGATCGCTGCAAACATATCGACTATACGCCTCCGCAAGACGATTGCTGCAAACATATCGACTATACGCCTCCGCAAGACGCAATAAATTCCTAGCTTCCTTCTGCTTCAGAGTCAAAACACACTCCCCATCGCATTTTCTCAAAAGTGTGTTTGTTGTTATGCTTCTCCTCATCCCTACAGTCTTCAAATGCTCTTTAATTTTCACTATTTTATACCGAAGCCTACATTGCAAAAGTTGCTTCTTAAACTCCTCTAGTCCCACCGTATCCACAAGCTCCTTCACCTTCAAAATCACCCTCCGTCGTTTCTCCTCACGCCCCACCTTCTCCTCCACATCATCAACACTTGCTCTGACAACATCATAGATATATTATTTATTTAACCAACTAATACAGTGAAATTACTAGCTAATTTTTAGAATTTCAACCAACAAATTGAATAATAAAACAACTATGGAGTATTATTTATAAAAAAAACAGTAAAGAGGTATCCATGTGTGCATAGTTGCATCCGATTTGAAGCTGCATACTTATATTTATCTAAAACTATCCAACCCCAAACAAAACTACAGTATCAACCTAAACGGGAATCAAACCAAAAAGATACACAAGTTCATCGAAAGTTGTACACCTGAAGACAGGTCGATGAGATTTAAAACTAAAAAGGGTACCAACATCTAAACATAAAAAAAAATCTGCATAAATAATATGAAAATAGAATACAACTACAAACAAAACTACATATCTACCTAAACGTGAATCAAAGTCAAATATATATTGAAAACTGCACATCAGAAGACCGATGGAGATTTAAAGACGAAAAGGTAACAACACCTAAACGATATCAGATAAAATAACAATAATAATAATAAAGTGCATTTAATTCGAAGAATCGATCTCCAAACAAACCTTGAATCAAAGGCAAACAGATACATACATATATATATATATATATATATATATATATATATATATATATATATATATATATCGAGATCAAGTTTGAACCGAAAAGGAAACGCCTAAAATCATAAGGAAATCTAAACAGATAACTCACCTCGATGACCCCATCCTCACAGAACAGAAAAAAATGTGTTACTTTCTGTGTTACGGAGGGGTGGGGCGGTGGAAAAATTGCAAAACGTTCAGTCAAGAGGAAAATTTTGAAATCAGAAGGGGCGGCCGCGGAAAAATCGCAGAACCTCCAATAGCAGGAAAATCGCGAAAGTAGAAGGGGCGGCGGCGTCGCATGGGTGGGCATCGAAAGGATCTGTATTTTCGCTATGGAGGTCCGGCGACGTCGAGGCAGGGAAAGAGAGGGACGCGGCGGTGAGGCAGAAAAGAAAGAAGGGGGTAGTGCGGTGCTGCGGCGTCGTGTCTGGCGGGGGCCGGCGACGTGAGGAGGGGGAAGGGGGCAGTGAACGCGTGGGAAGGGAGAGGAGAAAGAAGAAGAAACTGTTTGAGTGGGTCTACCAAAAAAAGGGGAATTAGGGTTAAAGAAGAAAAACAAGGGTATTTTGAATGGGGTACCACTAACACCCCAAAACATGTTATATACACTCCATCAATTTAAAATTGTAAAATAATTAAGTAACCCTTATACAAATTAAAAATAATTTTTTTAAAAAATCGAAAAAATCTTAAAAAATGTAATTAAAAGATCAATAAAATCTTAAAAAATAATTAATTTAAATAAATCAAATATTTTTTTAAAATAATCTGAAAATATTAAATATTTTTAAAAAGAAAAAAATAAATTATTCAAATAAAAAATTCAAAAATCAATTAAAAATAAATAAATTCGTAATTTTTTTTAATAAATCGTAAGAAATAATTAATTAAAAAATCAATTCAAATTAAGAATTCAAATAATAATAAATAAAATCTAAAAAATTAAAAATCACCTAAATCTTAAGAATTAATTAAATTAATTATAAATATTAAAAATATAATTGATTTAATTATTTTTTAAAATTTAGTTGAAATTTTTATATTTTATTTTTAAAGATTTTATTTTTTTTATTTAATATTGAGTTGATTTTTCTTTATTATTTTATTTAATTTTTAAAAAAATCGTTAATCCTTAATTTTTTTTATTTGATTTATTTTTCAGATTTTATTTAGATTTAATTATTATTATTTTCATTTTTTTATTTTCTTAATTTTTTAATTGATTGTTCCATCTTTAAATGATTTTTAAAATTTAGCTGATTTTTTAAAATATTTTCAACGTTTACACGTAATTTTATTGTATTATTAATTTTTTTTATGTTAGTTAAATTTTAAATTTGATATGTTTTTTAAGATTTAGTTAATTTTTACTTAGTTATGAGGGTTGAAGGGTGAATAGAAAATAATTGGGGTGTGTATAGTAATAAAAATTGAATTTTAAATTTTAATGGGGTGTGTTCAACATTTAGAGTGAGTATAACATTTTATGGGGTGTTATTAGCCTCACCTTTTTTTATTTTTCAATGTGGGTATTCCAAAGGGGACACAAATGAGTAAGCCCGTTCTACTTTAAGTGTCAATGGACTTTAACATACACACCGCCATCTCTAAATAAGTAGTAAAATAAAATAAATAGAGTACAATTTAAACCAATAACGAAACTCACATCTATCTGGAGAAAAGGATTACCTCAGGTTACTCTATTTCCTTTTCATCAATATATCCATTTTCCTTGTAAAGTTGATATAGTCATTGATAAGTAATATTGAACTCTCAATTATTGTTAAAAAAAATATTGAACTCTAGTTAAGTACAATAAGTACAATTTCAATCGACAATAAAAAATTGATGAAAAAGTTGATATATACCCTTAAAATTATCACTTATTTATTGGTTTATCACTTTAATAAAATTAAAATGACGTCAATAGCTTATTTTTATCACATTAGTTATCTTATCTAAATCAATGTAAAGATACATTTGAGGGAGTAGTATTTATATTACACAATATAATCATGCATAATAAATTCAGAGATTCTAATATATGAGTGCTTCGATCATGTAATTGAATGTATTCTCGTGATGTAATGCGTGTGACCAGAGTCGTAGTTTGTGATTTGAATGTAATTTTTCCAAATATTAAAAAAGGTATGTATCGAATTGAAAAAAAAAAACATGATACATCATTGAAAAAAAAATGAAAAAAATGCCAATCTTAAAATTTTGATTGTTTTAGAATTGATATTTGTCAACTTATAAGCCCCAAACCATGTTATACTCGATGATTAGACATGGACTTGGAGATGTGGGTGGACTCGAACCATTAAAGCAATTAATATGGACTAGTTACCCCCAACAATCAGTCAATTTGTAAATAAAACTTTCTTGTAGTGATTACACAATAAACATCATTATGTCCTAATTTTAGCTTCTTTTTTTGTGAAAGATTTGGAATCCGTAGTCCCTATCTAAACTGTCCTGAATGTAAAGAAACAACATCAAGTAAATGTCAGTATGTCAACTTCCTTGAGTTATAATGTTAATTTGTGTCCTAAAAAATCACTTTTTTTTATTTTGTCCTAATATTTTTTTTTAAAAAGTCCAATTTTAACCCCATAATTGCTAGAATTTTGAAAACAATGTTGTTTTACTTCATGCGAATGCCCAATTCTGATTCCATAACTTACATACGGTCCAATTTTAGCCTCATAAAAGACATTGTTTTCAATTTTTCGGTAATTTTAGGCGCCAAAATTGAAAAAGTTAACTTTTTAAACTAAAACTGGACAGTAGACAAGCCATGTGACCTAAATATTATTAAGGGTTTTTCTACGGTGTGAGACAAAGGGTTCGCCTTATTTTACAACAAACGTTCAATTAAAAGTTGAGATGTCATCTAACTTTGTCATGAGCAATCGCACTTCGCCATTTAATCAAATATTTAATTTTTGTAAATATATATAGGGTGTTGAATTTCTGATTTTGTAATTTATGTTCTTTGTTTCTGGGTATTCCTTATACCCATTAATAAAATTTTATCGTTCCCAAAATATATATATATATACTCCGTACTATATAATTTCTAAAAAGTCCTTATAGTGTTTTTTAAAATAATATTAAAAATTATCTTAAAAGTTTGAACAGGCCCAACCCATACCGAAAGAAACACAAACCCTCATACGATCATTGGTCGGGCCAAATGGCCCGCCCCGACAACTCTTTCAAATAAGTTTATTTATTTTTAATTAAAATGATACATTTGTAATTTTTTATTTATTAATACTATAATTTATTAGTAGAGCAATGTAATGCGGTTGCATTTTACATAGAGCAAACACACTAATGTAAAGTACAATCATATAAAAGAAAATACATATGTTGATTCAATGGTATTTAAAGTATTGTTTGTTATTGAGTCCAACTTATACATATTTCAATAATAAATAGTTTTAAGTCTTATGATTTATGTCTCTTCTTGAGTCCAAACTTATCCAAAGCCAAAATGTTGTTGTTGACTTCGCGCCCTTAGACCCTTGAAACCGGATAGAAACCTTATTACTACCATTCTTTGCTTATACAATTTGATCTACACTCTGAATAATTATATCTTGTCAATCAAGATGTTTGTGAACTATTTGGATCTAAACTCGAAAAATATTCATTTAAGCTCTAATAATAAAGCTCGTTAACATAAATGAATAAACTCAAGTTCAATCATATTCCGTTTGTTAGCTCGTGAACAAGCTCGTTAGTAAGCTTCTAAGCTAACTCCTAGTTTGACTATTATATACTCCCTAACCGTCCCTATTTAAGTTTTATATTGTCATTTTGAGTGTCACTAAAGATTTACATTTTCTTTTTTGGCAATCTTCTCTACTTTATCCTATTTTATTCTCTACTTTATACATAAACAAACAATATTTTTTAAAATTGTGAAATACTTTACGTGGATTGACGGAAGTAACCTGTTATTAGCAGAATGAAGAATCCACAGTATCAATGAGCAGAATCAAGAATCCAGATGAAGAAAAAGATTGCAATAAAATGAAACAAAAGGAGTGCAAATTACAAGTCTTGATGGCCTAACTTGACATATAAAAGTGCTAACTAATCCCATTTCCTCCTACAACAAAACAAGCATTGCAATGATGAACATATATCGAAAAAGCTTAGCAATATAAAAGATATCATTGATCATCACCTTAGTAATAACCAAAACCGGCCATATCAGCTTTCGTAAACTGCCCTCCTTCGCCTACGTTCCCCAGAACCAGAATCCGTCCATTTAGCCTCACAGCAACCTCCCGTATTCTACGAACAAGACCAGTTATCGGGTCACTGAACACCTTCGTCTCCAAATTCCCTTCCACATACAAGATGGAACCAGGTACAAGATTCTTTGCAGCAAGTTCCCCCAACCTTTCAGGATAAACCGAGACCCTGTGCCATTGAACAGCGCATCGATTTGCATACTCCCTCGGTTCTTCGTTATCCAAAGGCTTCCTGTTGTTTCTCATACCACCCGTTCCCAGTGAAATCAGAGTCACCGTTTTCCCACTTCTCAGTTTCTTCGAAATGGGGGTTTGCCCCACTTCCCCCACCAATATTGCCTTATATATTCCGAGGTCTAACCCATTTTCGAGGGGTCGATCAGTATTAGGTCTATGCTGATTATACGACGAAGACGAATTGGGGGTAAATTGGGGTGTATCTAATTCAGAATCGGACAGGGAATCAGATTCTGAAGAGGATAGACTTTTGGTGCAGAAAGCAAGAGAAGATTGGTTCAATGCTGGATATTTTGGTAAAATCGAACGGAACAATTTTCTGGACAAAGAAGACGCCATTGGAATTTATATGGAAGCTTTGAAACCCTGAAGAGAGGTTTTACAAAAAAAAAACAGAAACCTATGTCAATTTTTAAGCATTTTCAAGGGGGAATTTTCAGAAATTAACTAATCAAAAAATAATACATCAGAAAATGTTCATATTTCTTCAAGCAATCAGCATTATTCATCATTTTTCCCATTTACTTTGCCTGTAACCTAATTCACTACAAATGTTTATTCATATAAATTCTTGAAAATTTTATCTAGAATCAATCAAATGCCAGTAAATGAAAAACTGATTATTAGCAAACAATCTCTCGTAATAACTAGCTCCGACCAGTGATTATTCTCCAAAATCAGCATCAAACAATCAAAAAAGAAACAAAAGATACAGATTCAAATTATTCCACATAAAAAGAGAACCGAATTTGCTTACTAGATCATCTCCAGAGTGACGGTGAGCCCCAATCAGCAACGGTGCTTCGAAAAGAGAGTGAAGAGGCGAGAGAGAAGACGCTAATGGCGGCGAACGGCGTTACTGTTTTTTCAGTAGAATTTTTTTATTTTTTAAAAAAAAAATGTATATTAACATGACTGGCCCATTATTACTAATGATTGGGCCCAAGCCCATTATTTGAAAGATAACCCAAAACAAATATTTTTGAGGGTTGGGTATATACCCCTCCAGCTTTGTTTAATACACTCCCTCTTCATTTTTATTAATTCAATATATATATGAAATATCAATTTTGCCCTTTTACTAAATCATGTTATATACATACACTTCCCCTACATTTTAAAACACAACCCTAACCCTAAAATTAAACAGTCGTCGTCGTTGCCGCCGCCACCACCACCACCACAACATATAAAATTTAGAAAAAAAAAATCTTAGTATTTTTAAAAAACACTCTAGTCGACACTGGTTTATCGACCAAAAATACTCCGGTCGACACAGGTTTGTCGACCAAATTTCGAAAGAATTTTTTTTTAAAAAATGGGGTGGGTCGCGACGGTCCGAGCGCTAAGGGCGAGGCGCTAGAGTATTTTTGGTAGGGTCGCGACGGCCGAGGGCGAACCGGAGCAGCGACGAGCGCTGGGGGTGGGCCGCGACAGTCGAGGGAGAGCCGGGGCGAGGGCGATGGCGAGCTGAAGGGCGACGGCGAGCGGAGCGAAAGAGAAGAATTAAAAAAAAATGAGGAAGAAGATGGGCGGCGGCGGAGGCAAGGGGTTGAGGGGGTGTGTGATGGCGAGAGGGAGGGGGTAGTGCGACGGAGATGGGGAGTGCAAAAAACGAAAAAAAAAAATGGAAAGAGGAAGGGAGAGGCGACAGAGAAAGAAGTTGGGGAAGAAGAGAAAATTAGGGTTATAGGGAGGTGTATGTATCTATAATATTTTACTAAATGGGCAAATATGGTATTTCATATATATTGAATTAATAAATGGAAGGGGAGTGTATTAAACAAAACTGGAGGGATATATACCCCAACCCTATTTTTGACGCAACCTTTTTTTCCTTTTAGTACAAATTGTACCATACAAAATTTAGGGAAAGTATTTTTTTTTCACTAAAATCGTACAAGTAAACTGAGGTAATTCATCCGATTTGATGATGATAATATGATAGATAGTGATTATGATTTTCATTGGCTAAAATGTTAAAATAGCGATAATGTTCAATTATATGTGCTAAGTCTCTAATCAGGTAAAAAATAAATTATATTTAACGATAAAATAACTAAAATACTAAAATTTGTAATCAGAAAAAAACAAATTTTAAAACGAAAATTTTAAAGGAAAAAAATCAAAATGAATACAAGTTAAGGTGGAAAAAAGGTATTTACCCTAAGATTTAACTACTTTAAAAGTTCAACTTGAGTAATGTATTATTCCTTTGTAGAACCTATAAAATTAAAAAAAAAAAAAATTATTCACAATAATTAAAATACAATTTTTTTTTATTGCAAGAGTTGTTATAAAAAAAATTTTAAGTGTGAAAATTAATGTGCGGCAAATAAATATGAAAAATGTGAAAACTGATTTAAGACATATGGAGTATTTTTTATAGAGTTCGTTGATTATTTTTTTACTATCCACATGTCATGAATCTAGACTCTAGAGTGATATGCAAAATGTAACACAAAAAATGTCATATGGCAAATGAAATTATTTGTTCCATATTTGATGTTTTATAGTGTAAATGAATGACATGTGGAAGGTAAAAAAAAAAATCAATGAATCGTATATATTACACTGACACGTGTTAATAAGGTTGAACACCAAATAAAAAGTAAAAATTGGAACAGAGGAATGGCCGTATGGAGGAGTGTTTGCAAATAGGATTGAAAGGGAAATCAATTTTGTTCTTTTTAAAAAACTTCTCATTGTCGTTGTCATGATTAATACACATAAATACCTTATACCAGTAAGAAATTTAAATAGCAAAAATAAAATTTGAAATTATTTTACCTCTGTATATATAGCTACTTGGATAATAATTTTTCCCATTAAGAAAAGTTTTTGGTTGTTGGAACAATTACTCTTAAATTACTCTTATCTGAGTTGGCATTATTGACTACTGATTAACAACGTTGTAGAGATGGGGAGATTTGCGGTAATTAAAAATATTTAATATAGCAACACACTTATATATGTTGAAAAATTATATATTGAAATTATTGTAAACTCCCTCCTATTCAA
The DNA here is from genome assembly GCA_963675135.1 of Galeopsis tetrahit. NCBI lineage: Eukaryota > Viridiplantae > Streptophyta > Magnoliopsida > Lamiales > Lamiaceae > Galeopsis > Galeopsis tetrahit. The sequence goes on from OY776134.1 coordinate 1,014,627, forward strand.
AATATATGTGATCATAATCTCATACACACATAGTAAAAAAATAAATAACAAAAAGTCAAAACGACTTATATTAAAAATAGGAAGGAGTAGTATCTAGTCGGACGAATTCAGATATGTCTAGCGCTTAGGCACCAACTAGTCATGCCGATTAATTTTAACTTCCAAATGCAAATAAGGTACCAATTAAGTCTCTAAAAGTCTTAACTAGATAGCTATCAACATCTAAAACGAAAAAGACATAACAATTAACAATTTAACATAGTAAAGACTATGCGTAAAGATTAAATAGCAAAATTTAAAAAATTGAGAGGATTAAATAGTAAATTTCAATTGACAAAGGTTGCGCATCTCCATACACTGGACAGGTTCAGAATTTAGGCGAGAAGGGACAATTGATATGAGTATATAAATATGTAACTATCGTATTAAACTCTAATGTGTCTCTATTATATATCACGAAAAATATCTATAATTAAGTATATTATAATTTTTTTAAATAGAGCTCTACTATTATAATGTAGATTAAATGAGATTTAATAAAATACACAAGTTGAAACCCTGACAATTACATAAAACGAATCAATATACAATGATATAATTATGCCCAAATAAATTGGCGGACGATAATTTAAAGTTTATACAATAAATTAAATATGCAAATAAATAAAAAGGGTTGGTCTGCTATGGACTCGAGTGCATGTTGTGCACCCTAGTTCATGTTGCACTTTTCAATTATACTGATTTACACTTTTTGGTAAATGGTGTTGCACTTTTTAATTATTAAACTGTATAATAATATTTTTAGTAATAATTGAAAAATGCAACACTATTTACAAAAAGTGTAAGTGAGTAAAACTGAAAAGTGCAACATGGACTAAGGTGGACAACATGCACTCGAGTGCATACTAGACTTTACCTAAATAAAAATATTACCTAAGTCAAATAAATTTACATCACTTATTTGAAATATAATAGGTCATTTTTAAGTATAAATTACTTTTTATGTTGATTATGATCAATTTGAAATTGATTTTAAATAAAATCTCTAAATAAAACACTTCATTTTGAAGACTAATATTTTATCAATCAAAGAGTTATTTCTTCAAAATTTAACCATTTAACTAACATCCCTAAGTTCATGTTTTGTTTTGAGATTATGTAGGACGGGGGAAATTCGAATGTGAAAATTATGATGAATAGTGATTGTGTATGATAGGATGTAACTTTATGTACAATTAATTATGTAAGAGTAAGTGATATTGTATTATAAGATCTAATTTTATGTCAAATCAATTGTGTAACAGTGAATGGTGTTGTATTATAATAATAATAATAGAATATATAAATATTTTTAAGAGTGGATAAAATTGGATGGTGAAATTCGAATGTAAAATCTCGAATTAGAACAAGACATGGAATGTCTAAACGTATGAATCTCAAAACAAATACGGAGTATGTTCTAAATGTTTGCTAAAAAGTTGAAGCCATAAAAGCACCATTCCCATGTTAGAATTTCTAAGTGGAAGATTGATAGAAAAAATTGGAGATTTTTTTAGTGTATTTCATATTACACTCTTCAACTATACTATTACACTCTTCAACTATACAATGGTGTACTGTATTATTTGTAACTATCCATTTCCATTTTCACACACATATATATACAAAAAAAAAAAAAAAATTAAATGGGGTACAGTTGTACCACATGTCCCTTTATTGTGTCTGTCTTTGGGGCCAGGGCCACCCCCGTTAACAATGTGGGCCCACCCCTGTCCATACACACATTCATAAATAAGTAAAACAACATCGATTCACACATAAAAGGTGTGTAAATTATTTAGTTCGACTTGATTGTCTAGAAGCATTTCCAACGAGCCGTTCCTACCCGTTTTAAAGAACCTTTCATGAGGAAAGCTCTTAGGTATAAACCTCTATCTATTTTTCTCACCATATTTGTTGAGTGTTGATCTAAGCCACATCCGTTGAGATTTTATTTTTAAGCTGCCAACGACCAATAAATTATTAAAAATATAATATTCTATTTTACACTTGAAATGTCTTTGTCATGGTAATTAATTTACAACAATAACTGTAGGTTGTATTTTAAATTTTATTAACTGCAATCAATTTAATATTTCTTCTACTATTTAAATTCAAAAGGGTCCTCTGTTTGTTGAAATAATTACTTTTATTTGCTTTGGCATTATTGTATACTTAAATGTGCTGCTGCTGCATCATCATCTTGACCATGCTAATTACTAAGGTAGCTAGATTTCAAATTCAAAATTTCCCCAGTGCTCCTGTTTTTTTTTTTATTATTTAAATTGGGTATATAATTAATTTGAATTAAATCATTGTTATTATGAATTATATTATACATATAAATGTCAGATAATGTATAATACTATATAAGTGTAATAAGTAGGTTGTAGCAATATGGAGTATTACGTTATGAGACCCACTTATCCCACCACCACCCTTCAAAGATTGTTTTTTGCGGTTCATTCTCTGATTTTATTTTTGGTCGGTTTACGTTCGTGTGAGGAATGTATTCAATTGAAATTCTATTAAATTTTTTTGAACTTTAAAAAGTCCGTGAATTTAAAAAATTTATAGACTTTTTGACTGACTTTTTTTTATTAATTTATATGAATTTTCATTAACGGGATATGATTGTGAAATACACTTTTTTTTTTAATTAATTTATATGAATTTTCATAAATTTAACAGGATCGTGAAATACACTTTTTTGGAGTATTAATTTACATGGATTTACAAAATATTTAAGAGATAAAGATAAACATATTAAAAATATATACAAATCTTGTTAATATTATATTCCTAATAATATTTGTACAAGAAGCAAAGTAAATCAAAATTGATAACAACAAAAAATGCAGTAAGTTAGCCTTGGAGTCTCCACTCTCCATCACATAACAAACAAAAATCTACAAAGAATAATGTTAAATAACAAACAATTTCAACCAATTCATACTCAAAATCCAAAACAAAGAGCAACAAAAGATTTGCTCAGCAGCTTTGTTAGAAGAACAATAAAAGTTACTCCGTATTTTCTTTTAACCTTTCGTTTTCTGAATTTTCTGAGAGAATTAAAATCCATACATATATATTTTTTAAGACTTTTTAAAATTCGGATTGAATACCTCCAAACTTTGAAAGTCTAAAAAAATCTTGTAGACTAGTGTTCTTTTTTATTTGATGTAGAGGAGTGTACATTTTTTTCGTAACCCGAATTTTATCCTTAAAAAGAATTTTACTGAATAAGATTTTAATGGCGTTCCAACCTTTGGTTCAACTTGTGAACTTACAACTCTAGCGGTCATTTTTTTTTAATTCTTAATATATGTTGTAGTAGCTTTTATTTACCTTCAAAGATTGTATTGCATTTATAAAAATAAAATTAAAATATAAATGAGGAACCATTTGTATTTCTTAATTTTATTGGAGAGACGGCAAATAAATGTGAAGGGAAATATATCAAATGGAGTATATAGTTTATAAAAGGATAATATTATGCTAATGACAAAGAGTATGCATTATTATTTTTTTTTTTTAATTTCCAAATTGAAATCAAGTGGCTTTTAATTTTTTTTACTACGGAGTATGATTTATAGGAATTGCCAAAAAAATCACATGATTATGTGTACAACTATCCTATAAATATAATTTTGCTAATTCATTTAAGACGCATGGCAAATTGTTACCTCTCCATAAAATGAAAAGACTCTTTATTTTAATATTTTTTAAATAAATATAATTTAGTTCAAACTCTATAAATTTATAGATTATAATATAATAAATTAAATAAAACTTGTCACACACATGAGAAGGACTGATAACTTTTTTTGTCAATAAATAAAAACATTTTTATCCCTAATTCACTTTGTCAAAAAGCAAGAGTCCTGCAAAAGCAAATTCAACAAACCCTTTTTATCTCTATTCAATATACATTTGTATAAATGGCAAATAGAAATAATAATAATAATAATAATAATACAATCCACACGTTTACAATATTTTTTAAAAATATTATTGAGCTATTTTTTTATTAGTTACTCCCAATCCAAGTCTATTAACAAATATTAGGTCACATGAGCAATGATATGTACGATTAATAAATTGGAGCTTAAAGTTTTTTTTTTTTCTAATTATGTGCACTTAGGTCCTTCAAATCATATCTATTGAAGACGAACGTTACACTCATTTTAGGAATTTCCCTAATTAACATATAATTGAAAAAATTAAGATAGAATTGGTAATAATTTTACAAAAATATAATAATAATATGCGAAAATTCATAAAAGTTTGGATTTGTTTCGCAATTTCCCTTGAAATATTATTAAAATAGAGGGGGAAAAAACCTAAGTTTTAGGTTTGGGATCACACAAGTTTTTAGAAATGTAATACTTTATGTAAAATTGTGAGCAAAGTAAAAAGATTGTAAGGTGATGTTTACTTTGGGCCTTGAGTGTTTTTTAAAATTTATTTTTGAAATTTTGGATTTTTTAAATTCTAATGAATAGTAATATATTTTTTTTTAGTTTTGAAGTAGTAGAATATTTTAATTTTATATCAAATTAATGTGTAAGATTGATGAAATTGTATTATTATATTATTGTTGGGTGAGATTATAATGATTAGTTAATTGTGTAATGATTGAATGTATTATATTATTGTATTATTATAGTAGTATTGAAAAATATTATAATGATTGAAGTAATATTAGATATAATTTTATGTCAAATCAATATGTTTGATAGGAGTGTTTTTGGGTGGATTTTGAAAATCGATTTTAAATCCTGAAGTAAAACGGGTTTAGGAACTTAAAAACTAAAACCTGATTTTTAAAACAAAAAAATAAACATATTTTAAGAGATTTGAGAAACTATAAATGTAGAGAGATAAAGTGTAATAAAAGTAAAAAAGTGGAGGAGATAATTGAAAAGTGAGTGATAATTTGTATAATTTTATATAAAAGTAGAGATCGTTGTTAATAAATATGGACCACAACTTACTAAAAAAAAAACTTTACAATTTAGGGATTACACAAGTTTTAAAAAATATATTATTTTATGTAAAATTATTTGTGAAAAGTGTAAGAAAAGTAAAAGCACGGAGAGAAAAGTGTAAAAAAAAAAAAAAAAGTGAAGAGGAAAATAAGATTGAGTAAAGTGATAATAAATGTGGAATCATAACTTACCAAAATACGTAAATTTAAAGAGAACGCCCAAAATAGTAAAATATAAAATTTTAAAGTGGCTGATAAAATACTAACGATAAAGTAGATAAATTAGGTAATGTGTTTAATAATATTTAGGGTGATAAAGTGATATTTTTCTTTTTTAAAGAAAATTGATAATCTAATAAAAAAACAAATTAAAAAGGAAAAAAAGGATAAATTAGTAGTATATATTTTAAATTTTAAGTTTATTAATTTTTTTTTATAAATCGCTAAAAAAAAAACACTTAATCTGATTTAGTGTTTTTTTTAATTAAGGAAATTTGTTATTCTCCATCTTTCATATAACATAAATTATTTTTCTTTCCACTGATTAAGACTTAAAAGTAATAATGTCTGAATTATAAATTCCTTAAACAATATTTTAGTGGATCAAACTACAATTTAATTTAATTATATAAAAGTTGAGTGATGGATAAAGCTAATTAATGGAGTTCAATCCATGGCAATCGCATATAAAATTGGTCAAAAGATTCGCAGAAAACAAGTAAAGAAGAAAGTGGGGCGCCAACAGAGACTTCACATTGCTCTCTGTTTCTCAATTTCAACCTCCATTGTTCCTGTTAATGGAGGTAAGTTCTGTTTTGTCACTCTGCCCCACCCCCCGACAATAGAAACAAGAAAAGTGAAAAAAGAGTGGAAATTTTGGCATGCATTTTCTCTTTTTCTACAATCATCACTTTACTATTTGGTGGGCTTCTCTCTCTCTCTCTCTATCTTATTTTCTTGTCTCTTTCACAAGAATAGGGAGAAAAATTGATTTTGGAATTTGCAATTTCATTTTTTCACAGAATGCGAAATTGGGTTTTTACCAGAAGAGACTTTGAGGAGAAGAGAAGGAGCAAATGATTGCTTTTTATTAGCAATTTGTGTGGTGTGTGGTGTGTGGTGGGGTTTCTTTAGCTTCACGAGATCTGTGAAGTGGGGTACAGCCGATTTCCATGGGAGGTGCACTTTTAGTGCATTGCAAGTGTATGTTGAATTGCTTGCTTGCTTTAATCATCTTCTTAATTCATATGAGTGTTAGATTGCTTGTCTGTTGGAAAGTTTCAGCTCAAATAGGATGTTTTTGTTTTTGGGTGCCTCTGTTTCTCTTGAAAGTATTAGTAAGCTCCATGAATTTGTTGGCATTTTGAATTGCATTTCATAAATGTGTTGAAGATTAGGCTCTTGCTAACCTCGAGATATGGGTATGAATGATCAATTTTGTGTTGTTTGTGTGTTTCTTGATGCCTAATTTATGCCTTATGGGTTGTTCTGTTGCATACACATTCTTGTTTATGAAGTCTTTGTTATGTATAATGTTACACAAATGTGGGCTCTTGCATTTCTTGGTTTCTTGAATTGTTTATTGTGTGTGTTCAATGCTATAATTTTGCACTTATCTATTCCCTCTTTTCGTTTTCTCTAGGAAGCTTATCTATCAATGAGGGTAGATTAGTTAGTCATGGACTTAGATTTCGAAAAGTACTGTCTTGTAGACGGAAGTCCTACAACCGTCCTACCACCTCCTAGTTGTCATTCAAAACTTGCAAATAGAAAATCAAGTCAAAAGCCCAGATACGTTAACGAGATCCCAAGCATCAGTGAAGATTTAGAGATTAAATTTAGTGCATCCCTTAGAGATTTTCAATCAGAAAGGGTGCTGAAGAGAGAGTCAATCTATCATAGTTCCAGAGATGTGTGCCTACTTCGCAAAACTGATGCTGCTGTGGAGAGGGAAAAGATCGATTTATGCATTTCAGATGAAGATACATTTTTAGTGGAAGAAATCAGATCCCCATTAATGTCCTTTTCCGAAGAAAGTACGTCTTCTGTGTACGAAAACCAGGTAGATTTTTGCTCTAATGATTCCATGACCACATTTGACTCTCCTGTAAAAGAAATCTCACAAGAAAAGGATGTTGTTGTTAATTTGCACGAGCCATTATCTGTGAAATCAGTTTTGCCCCATTCGCCTTCTAAATCTCGGTTTAGTCCTATAAAAAAGATGTTGGATCCCTTTGTTAAATCCAAGTCTCACAGAAGTCCATTAAGTAATTTTAGTGGACTCTCTCCAGCACACCTCCATGGTCTTTTCAAGTTGGGAAATAAACACGGGGTCCCGTTTTTTCACTTCTCTGTGAAGTCATCGGAAGATGTTTACGTGGCTAAAACTTGGAAAGCAGAAAATGCTTCAAATTGGGTTTACACGTTCCATTCACTTCCTCATAGGAGAAGATTCAAAGAAAGCAGCAGAGAATCGTGTATGGTTGGACAGATGCACGTTTCATGTTGTCAATGTACAGAATTCAATGGTGCTGGAGAGTCGAAAGACTTGATAGTGACAGAGTTCGTGTTATACGATACTATCCAGTCAAGCTGTTCCGATGAAGTCATCAAAGGTTCTCCGCCTCTTGCAGTAGCAAAACTGCATCCAGGGCTGGAAGTTGCAGCCATTGTTATGCAAGCCCCGTTGGAAAAGAGGGAGTCTTTGAAATTTAAGAGTGGCGATAGGGAAATTGACGAGACGCCTCCTAACTTGCTAGATCTCTTTCAGCTCGGGAAGGGCAGTTTGGACATTTGGAGTCCTGGAAAGATGCACGTTGTGATCCCAGCTGGACACCACGGTTTGCCCGTTGCTGAAAGCCATGGCCCTTCGTCAATATTGGATAGATGGAGGTTTGGTGGAAAATGTGATTGTGGTGGCTGGGATATGGCGTGCCCCCTCAGTGTTTTCAGCAATCCAACGGTTAAGATTGCTCAGGGCCTCCCCCTGATTGATGATCAGAATCCAACAGAACTCTTCGTTCAGGTACTCTCCCAATTTTATGCAACGGTTTTACGTTTTGTTTCAGTTTGTAAGTCATCTGATTCTATGATTAAGCCTTTGGTTTATATTGGTTTTGGAAGTTATGTCTTCAATCACTTGGAAAAACTGATCATGGACACTTTCTTATATGATTCATTGCATGCATTTGGAAGGTATTTTGTCGTCGTGATATTTAAAAAATATTAAGCGTTCCAACGCATCCAATCTTTATGCGAATCATAAGGAAACACTGTCGAAAAGTATTAGTATAATCTCATATGATAAAAAGTATTAGTTGTATATTGAAAAGGTACCAACTCTTTTGGTCTCTGAAAACTACTTGTGTACAGGGCAGGAAAGATGATACACCAGCATTTACGATGAGGGTGATCGAGGATGGGAAATATGCCGTAGACTTTCACGCACAATTATCTTCGTTGCAGGCATTCTCCATCTGCGTTGCAATGTTGCACGCTGCCGATGCCTCCACCATTGTTGGGCCGGAGAGAAGCAGACGAATGCTGCAGGGTGATTCTATAACCGTGTTAAATGGTGTAACAGAAGAAGAGAAATCTAAAGTTAATAAGATGGAAGAAATCATGTCATCTTTTGTACTCAATCCACCGTTCTCTCCGATTGCTCGAGTATAGATTATCACGAGAGCGAAACCGTCGCAAAGATGGAGTTTTTCACCATTGTTCCTATGAAGGTGAGCTCTAGTTTGGTGGAAATAGAGATAGTCAAATTTGAAGAAACATTATACTGTTGATATTCTTAGTAGAGTATAGAGATTAGGGAAGGATTAGTGGTTAGTTAGTGAATGATTAGTTGAGGGCATTTATTATTTCTTTTTTTGTAATATTATAAGGTGGTGAGGGAGAATGTATATTAATTATTAATACCATTCCATGCTATGAATATCAAATTGGCTTTGTACTATTATAACGAGTAATACATGTAATACTTTTAAGATACATTGTGTATTATCACAACTATATATATATATATATATATATATATATATATTCGATTCTGAATCGAGCTTTAAGAGTTTTCATGTTGGAGATCTCTATGACGTGTTTTACAGATCATGTAGTGTCGCCTTCATTTTTTACGCATCAACCGACGCGGTTCATGGGAAACATTGATCTAAGGTGTGATTTTTTGAATATAATCGACAGACATAAAGATTCTTACCGAATGGAGGAGGAAAGATGGACATCATCTTCTTCATTCACCCTCGATAAAAATTTATATAAAACGATTTTATAAAATTCTTAACTTATAATTCTACTTGAATCATGTTTTTAAATAAAATGTAAATAGTTGAATGAAGTTTCATCTCCCGTTTCACACAACTCCCGTCAACCATGAAACACCTCTAGGCATGTACTTTCTCTTTTCTATAATAACTTTTATACTATAACTTTCACTCTCTTAAAAAAAAAAAATTATTTATAAATTACATTCTCACAATATTTACAATTTTACACCAAATGTCATTACTTTTGGCTCCACACATGCACACAGCTTAACTCATTTCTTTATTTGATACATACAAGTTGACAAAATTATCTCTCAAAATCACTCATAATTACAATTTCTTAATGTGTGAAAGTTGTCATGGGACGGAGAGAGTATCATTTGGGTCTATATTCTTCTAACACTTTTCCCATTGTGTAAATGACTTGGGATGCATGTGCCCATAAGAAATCCCGGAGCCACCGTTAATAGTAATAGAACTCTTGCGCAAAATTTTCTCCCGTGATATGAGTTACTATGCTTTGACCACTTATACTTCTCCAAACATTTGACTGCATTTTTTCAAAGGAATATTACTATCGAAATCGAATTGTACATCTAGAATAGTCCTAAGACGACATGATTGCAAGTCAATACTTAACATGTACCTTTCTCTCAAGTCCATCACAAGGAAAACGAAAATCAAAATTTGTTTTATCAGGTATCAAATTGGAACCTTTACCAAAAGAGAACACTTTAAGAGTATCAATACCGTGACATGAATTATAATTGTACTAAAAAAATATACGTTCTTAACGGAATAGATAACAAAGCCTTGGCAAAAACTTGTGTGAGATCGTCTCACGGATCTTTTTCTGTGCGACGGATCCTTTTAACCCATATTTCAAAATTTTGGGTAGGATAACCCATAATTTTTTTTTTTTTTTCAGATTTTAATTTGTTAAAAAAGTGATAATATTTTTAACAAAAGTGATTATCACTTTTTACTTAAACACTATCATTTTTTCCTCAAACATTATCACTTTTTATATATGAGGGCCGTCTCACAACGATCTCATTCAATGGAATGGTCTCACCCCATACTAGCCCTTTATTACATACTACTTTTTATTATTATTAGTGTGTTAGTCCATGTTTAATGTTATTAAATGTTAGGCTTAGGCCCAAATGAAAGACTTAATCCATAGTCAACATGTGCCCTAATTATTTATATCTTGGGCTGTCTTTTTTAGGGCACCTCACCACCTTAACTCAGCCGTCAAAGCTTCTCGGTGTGCAGCCGTCGCCGCTCATTCCTGCAGCAGCGCCGCCCCTGCTCGTGTCCAGAAGTCGCCGCTGCCTGCTGGACAGAACCGCCGCCGTGGGTAAGTTGTTTGGTGAGGGAGGTAAGTTATTTCTCCCTTTTCTGCCGCCGACCGCTCAGTAGGTAAGGTTGATTGTTATTTTTTATTTTTCTACTGTGATTTCTTAGTTGTTTATTAATTTATTTTAGTGAGTGCTTAGGCTAAAAAGATTAATACTCCTATATAATTATTGTGGTGTCCAGTAAATTTATTTGTATATTTTGGGTTCATCTAATTTTTGATTTTCAAGCAGTTTTTTTGTTTTAGAAAGATAATTTTGTGATTTAGAAAAATCTTTGAAATAGTCATTTCTGCATCACTCGTGTAATCTGCCGCCGTTATTAATGTGAATTAGGCAGCACTTTTACTTGGTCCTGTGGTTGCTTTGAAGTTTCTTGTGGTTGCTTTGAAGTATCGCTTTGTGATTTGAGACTCTTACCTAAGGTGGTAAATTGGATGAAACCTCTCGTCTATTGAATTTTTAGCGTAGCACTTGACCGTGGATCATGTGTTTGGAATTTTGGTGTTGTAGATTTAGGTCTCTCTAACTGATTTATATGCTTGTTATCCTTATTTTGTGGTCTTGATTTTGGTGACCTGTGTGTGCTGCTTTCGTTAATTTACAGTTTTTTCCTTGCTGGCTTTTCCATTGGGCTCAAATCAGTGTTAAATTAAATCAAATTGTCAACCCTACTTCTATGGCAACAAAAAATGGAATGCATCTTGATCCAATAGCGTGTTTACACAATCATTGATCATTGTTATGAGATGATGAAACTGAAAACAGAAAAAAAGTTATGAATGAACTTGCTTTGTCTTCCATAGTGTTAACTTATTTGATTGTGTGCTTAGAAAGGTTGGTGTGATGATCAATACTAATACTATAGACTTATGGAAAAAGTTTGAAGAATTGTATACTGGAAAAATATTTGTCTAGCGGAGCTTTTTTGTTTGAATTTTTTTTTTGTTTTAAACTTGACTTGAATAAAGATATTGATGAAAATCTAATCTGAATGTGTTTACTAAACTTGTTCAAGATATCAAGTTTACTTTACTGGTGATAAGTCCATTGATGAATATTCTCATGTTGTTTTGTTGAATGCTATTCCTGATAAGTAAGGTAGAGATAATATTACTCTTGATACTTTGGTTAATGACTTGAAAAGCAAAGAACATGAATTAAAATACAATGGGAAGGGTAGTAAAAATTTCGATGAAGTCATGCATGTTAGGAGTAGATCTTCTACTAGATTTCATAACAAGAAAAAACATGATAATCATAAATTTGTTGCCAAAAATAAGTCTCATGATAATAATTGGTCTAAGTCTTGGAATCGAAAACTGGTCATTATTATAAAAAATGTACTAGGCCTGGTCATTATTACAAAAAATGTACTAAGCCTAAGAGAAAACAACAAAAAGAGCATGCTAACATGACTTCTAGTTCTAATTATGATCTAACACATTTTGTTGAGAAGTGTAAGGAACATATCTAACCCATTATCAGTTCGAAGGCTTTTAATAAACACATCGAATTTATTTTTCAACAAGGAAACTCAAACTTTCCTAGAAAAATCATCAATCACAGATAGAAAGTACACATTTCCACCATGAGTGGGCACACTAGTAAGACCCCACACATCAGTATGCAAATACTCAAGAATATTAGTGCAAGAAAAGGTATTGGGGTTTACCGGGCATTTCACTTTATGTTGCTTTCCTAAAACACATGAATCACAAAATAGCATGCAAGACAGATTTTCATCACCAAATGCACCAGATTTATGCAAAATTTCAAGCCCTTTGTTACTTATGTGTCCTAATCTCTTATGCCACAATTCAGTCTTATCAGTTTCCTCTTAGTCTTAGTACATTCTTTGTAATAATGACCAGTTTTACCACAGTTATAGCACTTTTGATTTCTAGACTTAGATTGATTGTTATCATGAGACTTATTTTTAGCAATCTAGTAGAAGATCTACCCCTAACATGCATGACTTCACTATAATTTTTACTACCCTTCCTATTGTATTTTATTTCATGTTCTTTGCTTTTCAAGTCATTAACCACAATATCAAGAGTGATATTATCTCTACCATACTTAATTGCATATTTCATATCACTATAAGTATTTTGAATAACATTCAACAAAACAACATGGGTGTATTCATCAATGGACTTATCACCAGTAAGCTTGATATCTTGAACAAGTTTAGTAAACACATCCAAATTTTCATCAATATCTTTATTCAAGTTAAGTTTAAAACGAAAAAAATTTTAAATCAAGAAAGTTCTGCTAGACAAAGATTTTTCAGTATACAATTCTTCTATAATTTTCCCATAACTCTTTAGCATTGGTCATCACACCAACCTTTCTTTAGCATTGGTCATCACATCAACCTTTCTAAGCACACAATCAGATAAGTTCAACACTATGGAAGACAAATCAAGTTGATTATAACATTTTTCTGTTTCTCAGTTTCATCATCCTCATAACAATGGTCAATGGCTGCGTAAACACGGATCAAGATGCATTTCATTTTCTGTTGCCAGATACTGAAATCACATTTTCCAGTAAAAGGAGTCAACACATACGTAGAAATAGGGTTGACCATTTGGTTTAACACAGCTTTGAGCCCAATAAAAAAACCACACAAATATGCAAGGAAAAAACTGTAAATGACAAGGGGAAGCAGGCACACACAGGTCACCAAAATCAAGACCACAAAACAAGGATAACAATCATATAAATCAGTCACATGGACCTAAATCTACAGCACCAAAATCCCAAACACATAATCCCCGGCCAGGGGCTACGCTACAAAAACAGTAAACGAGAGGTTTCAGCCAATTTACCAGAGCGAGACCTTAGGTAAGAGTCTCAAATCACCAAGCGAAACTTCAAGGCAATCCCGGGACCAAAGCAAACGTGCTACCTAATTCCCGTCAATGACGGGGGCAGATCCCACGAGTGCCGCATAAATTACTATTTCACCAGAACAAAAAGTACACGAGTGCCACAAACTTTCTGCAACCCACAGCGACGGTTCTGGACAGTAGGGAGGCGGTGCGAACGGGATGCGCGATGAGGCGGCGTTGTTGCTGCATGGACGAGCGGCGGTGCTGCGGCGACGGCTTCATGCGGAGGAGCTTCGACGGCGGTGGCTAGGGTTCCGCCATGGAGGAGGCGGCGTCACAGAGACGGCGACCCGTGGCTTTGATACCACTGTTGGGTCTATTCGTCATCTCCGTTGAGATACGATAGACACCGGCTCATGCACCTGAGATTGGATCGATTGTGATAGGCAGAGGGGAAGACCAAGTTACGTCTGGTAACACTCTCCCCCAAGACTCTCACACTTAACTCTCGGTTATAATTCACAGAGAGAAAGAAGAAAGAACCGACTCCAATGGTCTTGAAAAAGAGGTTGCCTAAGATATAAACAATTAGGGCAATATGTTGGCTATGGACCAAAACACTTGGGGCTAAGTCCAACATCTTCGTCCCTTCAAAAATTGCCAATTTTAAACTCATAAAAAATTACTTTTTTTTTTCAACCCCCACTCATCTTTATTTACATTTTTTCTTTCTCTATTTGCCTTGATGGGCCCACCTATACAACTCGAGAATTAGGTTAGTTTGAGCTCAAGTTTTTCATTACCACAATTTTTTTTATTAGCATGTAAGTAAAGTTTCATAAAGTTGTTATTCGAGTCAAGTCGAATATTTTAAGTTCAAGCTGAACTCGAATCAAATTAATTACATTGACAAGCGAAAAAATGAGTTTTGACTTAACTCGTAAAGGAATGTAATAAGTCTAATGATATTAATAAAATTAATATTTAAAAAAATATATGTATAGAGTCTAACGATTCAAGCTCGAACTAATTCATTAGTAAATTGAATATCTAATATACTTGAGCTCAACTCATTTATCTAAACAAGTGAGCCGAGTTCGAATATTAACTAGCTTTTAAAAAAAACTATTACCAAAGATAAAAGAATTGATCATAACTTGAAAGACATTATTTTTTAAATTGTCGATATTCTTACAGACTAAATTATCCCACCGTTCAATTATGAGTCTAGCCAAATTGAAAGACATAAATATGTCACACTGAAGCATTCATTATGCGATAACAATCATGTTTGGGCATTAAAGTCAACAAATGATTAATCTACTAGTAGTGCATCAAATCAAAAAATCATTATATACACCAAAATTTATTTCCGTTCCATTATAAGTATTTTTTTATTTTTGGGTGTTTTCATTAAAAAAATATAATAAAGTAATAGATATAGTAGAAGTGATATAATGTGATTTGATGGGGAGAGAGATAAGAATAAATAGGTATAAAATAAAGTATGATAAAATAATAAATAAAATATTAGAGATGTGATTGAAAGAGAGAAAATAATATGACAAAAATGTAAAAAAAAAAAAAGGAATAAGAAACTTATTATGAACATCTATAAAAGGAAAGTGAAAAACTTATAATCAGATAGAGATACTACTTTCATTTTTATTTTAAAAAATAATATCCCTCATACCACTTTTATTTTCATCCTCCAACTATTCTACATAATCCACTTTATACATAAATGATCGATATTTTTTTAAAATTCGTGCTCAAACAAAATAGAAACACTAAATTTGACGAAAGAAGTACTCTCTCCGTTTCACAACTGTTTGCACACTTACCTTATTTGTCCGTCCCACAATTGTTTGCACACCCATAAAAGGAAACTCTCTCATAAATTCCATCCTCACAATATTTACATATTTACACAAAATGCCATTACTTTTACTCTCTTTCCAATCACCTTTTTACTTTATTCATATAACTTTACAAAATTACCCCTCAACACTCCACTCATTACACTTTTTTCTTAAAAAATGTGTCCATCAAGTGGTGCAAACACTTGTGGGACGGAGGGAGTATTAAATAAACAAATACTCAATACTCAATTCACCCCTTTAAGTTTTACAATGGAATTGACACAAGTTTATATTAAAAAAAAAAGATGTAGAAGGAAGAAAAAATAAGTGATAATATAAATGTGGAGTTTCAAGGACCAAGTTGCAAAAAAAAAAGTAAAATATAAAGTTTTAAGTGAAACATTCAAAATGACAAAATGTAAAACATAAAGAAGGACGAAGGAGAATATTAGAAAAACTAATATACAAGTTTAGATTTTTAGATAAGTCAATTTTTTTTAGTAGTAGTATTTGCCTTAAGACTCACGTTCACGCATTTAAGTTGTTCACTCAATCGACCTTCTCCTCAAAAGGGTAAGGTGATAATTCAACCAACGAGTAAGAGGAATATTAAAAAATTAATAAATATATAAATTAATTTCTCTTTTAGAGTAGATGGTATTACAACTCGTTAGAGTTAGATTTAACCTCAAAATCATGAAACCATCACACAAGTTTTTGTAAAAAAATACACAGAGTATCCATTTAGGGGTAATAGCACGATATAAATTCGACACGAAAATTACAGGTTAGTATTTGACCTTATGTCGTTATCATGTCGATCTGATAACGACATAAAAATTTTGTATCGTATACGTGTCGGATTCGTTAACAATCCGTTAAACATGATAAAATTAACAGGTAATCCAATTCGACATGACATGATACATATCTGATAATAGCACGATAATGTTTATATTTAATACAATTTTAAATTTATTTATTTTTTTATCGTGTTGCGTGTGGATACAAAAATTATTGTGTTCGTGTCGATACATATTCTTATCATATCGTGTTCGTATTTGACCTTATCATGCCATATCACTATCTTATCAATACGAAACACAACGCGATAGCACGATTTGACAAACCTAATCCGATCTGGCCCAGCCCGACCCAAAATTCTCCCGAACCCACCCAATTGAATTGACGGTTCTATCCGTACACAAATTATTTTTGAAGATTTATCCCCTTCAAATCTTCAAGTAGCAATGAAAATCATGCACGTCTCCCACAAAATATGCTTATTTTTTGGGGTTCTGCGCCCACCGACCCATCCCACATGATTTGCTTTTGAAATGGTTTGCAAAATCATTGCTTGATTCCCAACTAGCTTCTTCGGAGAATGAAGAATTGTGCCCCAGAATAACCCATTTTTCTGGTATGTGTAGCAGCACGCTCAAAGTTGGAATCCTTTTCACTATTATTGTTCATTTTTTTTGTGCGTTTTGTAGTCAGAGAAGAATCGGTGCTAAAAAATGGCTACTGCAAATCAAAACCTGAAGAAGGAGCTTGCTCTTGCAGTTAGAAGCATTCAATGGAGTTATGCGATTTTCTGGTCTATTTCTGATGAACAGCCAGGGTAAATTTTCCAATTTAAATTGAGATTGAAAAAACCCCCAAATCTGGGTTTTGCGTTTCCCGCAATTTTTACAATGATTGATGTTGACTCTATGGAAAATCCACCATTAATGCATATTGAATTAGGTTTTGCTATTGACTTTTTTTTGAATTTGGACTGAATCTGCATCCTTGTTAAGGATTCTTTTATCTCAGCGTTGACTAATCAGTATTTGCAAACAATTATCTCTGCTGCACTTTCGTGATTTACATATGAGTGTTTATAAGGAGAAATGGAACCCTTGCTCACAAGGTGTTTGTGAAAATTCCTAGGGTTTTGGAATGGGGTGATGGGTACTATAATGGAGATATTAAAACACGGAAAACGGTTCAGGCCGTTGAGTTGAATCCCGATCAGCTGGGGTTGCAGAGAAGTGACCAACTCAGAGAACTGTATGAATCCCTTTTACAAGGTGAAGTCATCCCACAACCTAAAAGGCCGACGGCTGCTTTATCTCCCGAAGATCTCACCGATGCAGAGTGGTATTTCTTGGTTTGCATGTCCTTCGTCTTCAACGCTGGCCAAGGGTAATTCTGTTAATTCGAGAAAATCCCTTTCTATCTTTGTATCATTGAAATGATAATCACGATTATAAAGTGAGAACAAAAATTGATTGTTGGTTAATGATTAACTTATTTTGAGTCTCATTATGTTGTACGAAGTATGATGAAGGTAAATTTATCATCTTTTATTCTCAATACTCGCCACACTTATTTTATATTCATTCTCATTATCATTCCAATTGAATGATCAATCATAGTTGGACATGCAATTTGTTGTGTACTAGAAACATTTTGTGACCAGTTGGTAGCTATGCAATTTCATGTTATTATTCCACCATACATACACCTTAGACCTCAAATGAATGCTTGTATATCTATGATATAATTGGGGAAGAAAAACTCTTACCATGTGGATTGATTGGGGAATTTAAGGTTGCTTGGAAGGACATCTGCAAGAGACGAAACAATCTGGCTGTGCAATGCTCACCGTGCAGACCCCAAACTTTTCACTCGTTCTTTGCTTGCAAAGGCAAGTGAAAGATTTTCAATCATATCAGCAGATCCAATGTATCTAAATGTTTCCTTTAATGAATTACAGTAGAATTTTTTCTAACTTCTTGTTTTCTCATATATCATTTCTTCTTGGATTGCTGTTTCCAGAGTGCATCATTAAAGGTACTAATACTTATAACCGAACCCAAAACCTTTTATTTTAATTGTTTAATGTCAAATTTAGACATGATTTAGAGTTTTTCACGTGCAGACAATAGTGTGCTTTCCTCATTTGGGAGGTGTAATTGAGCTGGGAACAACTGAACTAGTAAGCACTCTCGATTTTGCAAAATTGGTCACCATATGTGTAAACTGATATCGTTTGTCATAATATACCATTTTGATTTGCTTTCTTAAAAGGTTCCAGAGGACCTAAATCTGATTCAGCATATAAAAACAACGTTCTTGGGGTGTTCTTCGGATATTGTTCCCAAGATTTCCGAAAACAATCATGCCAATATGCCTGAAAACAATCTTGATCAAAATCTGCATAATCGAGAAATGGAAGCTTGTTCTCCGAATAACAACAGTTCAGATGAATTTGCAGACAATCTTTTGAGAGAGGAATCAAATTTAGAAGATGCAATCAGCAACAGTCCCAACAATTCTTCAAGTTCCAGTGACTGTGTATCTCAAAATCATACAAATTCTGTGATCAATTTACCACTTTTAGATGGAAAAAAGGCAATTGATAATTGCGTGCACGATGATCAAGAATGCAACAACGCTTCATCTAGCTTCAAGGGCGAAGATATTCATTATCATACTGTACTTACCAGTCTTTTAAAGGGTTCTAACCAGTTGATTCTGGGCTCTCGCAGAAATGGAAACAGAGAATCGAGCTTTGCTAGTTGGAAAGACCGAAAATTGTGTAGCCAAACTGCAGCTCCGCAACGGTTACTAAAGAAAGTACTCTTTGAAGTAGCTAAAATGCATGAAGATTCCCGGGTTGAATCTTCTAAACAGAGCTTCAAAAAAGATGACATTTCTAAACGAGAAGCTGATCAAGATAGAAATCACGTTTTATCTGAGAGGAAACGACGAGAAAAAATGAACGAGAGATTTACAGTACTTGGATCACTAGTTCCATCTGGTGGAAAGGTACCTAAACATTTTTACTTTCGGATTAACTCCTTTTGAAACAGCAGAATAATTTTAATTAGGACCGTAACTATTGGGGTGTAGCACCTGTAGGACAATATGTTTACGGGCTGACACATTTAAACCATTAAATTTTTATTTGACACGTTTAGGCTCGTAATAATTTCTGCATATTTAGGCAAAATTGGGGTGTTTCAAGCTGGTAATTTAGGTAATTATTATTTAACTTTTTCAATTTAAGGCCAAACACGCTTGCAGCATGTGATATTTTAGCCCAAGTTAGGGTATTTCAGGCCTAAATCTACGAAAATTAAAATAGAATGGCCTAAATTTGCCATCCCGTAGACATAATGTCCTACAATTGTTACCCCCAAGTTTCAGACCTAAAAAAAAAATTCCCTTGGAACATGTTTCTAAGAAGATTAGTTACATTCCTTATTGCAGGTTGACAAAGTATCAGTACTCGATCATACAATAGAGTATTTAAGAGAGCTAGAGACAAAGATCGAAGAGCTTGAATCCTACAAAGAAGTAATGGAGCTAGAGTCAACTGAACCTCATGATGCCATTGAGAGGACCTCTGACAATTATGGCCAGAAAAAGATTGGAAGCTTCAAGAAACTACTATCGAACAAGAGAAAAGCTTGTGATACGGAGAGAACGGGAGCTGATAATAAAAGGGCTGAGTTGGATTCTTCAACAGACAGTGTAACAGTCAGCTTTTCAGACAAGGATGTTGTGATCGAAATAAGATGCTTGTGGAGGGAGTCGGTGTTTCTTGAAGTGATGGAAGTTATAACGAAACTACATTTGGATTCACAAACTGTTCAATCTTCCAACACTGATGGAATTCTCTCCATGTCTATCAAAGCCAAGGTTTGTTATTTTTATTAACATGTACTCCATGTTTATCGGGTAAATGTATTTTTTGTCCCTTAATTTGCACAAATTTAGATTTTAGTCCACTAAAAAATTTCTGACTTTGAAATTTATCCCTTAAGTTTTCAAATTTCAAATTCATCCTTTTAACCGGTTAAAAGGATGAAAAGGTTGAATTTTGCTAACTTGTTTTAGCCGGTAAAGGTCGAAAAGGCTGAATTTGGTAAACTTAAGGGACTACTTTCAAAGTTAAAAAAGTTAGCGGATAAAATCAAAATTGGTAAAGTTAAAAGGACAAAAAACTACATTTACCCCATGTTTATATGTTGACTTGCATTCATCAGTTCAGGATAGAGTTAAAATACATTATGGTCCCATAACTTTTTCTTTTTCAGCAAAAGATCCAAAAAAAATTAGTTTTTCAATTTAATCTCATAGCTCCTTAATTGGTTTGATCTTGGTCCTATAGTCACCGGAACATGAAGTGTGACATCATTTTAGTGCACGTTTTTGGCACGTGAGGTGCAATATTGATCCCATAACTTTTTCCTTTTCCACAAAAGGTCCAAAAAAGTGCCCCAAAATGACATCGTACTCCGAATTTCGCGACTTTAGGACCAAAATCAGACTAATGAAGAGTTCTGAGATTAAATTGAAAAACTCAACTTTTTTGTGGAAAAGGCAAGTGATGGGACCAAAATGAACTTTAACTCATTCTGGGTAATTTGGTCGAAACTTTTCAAGAAAGTGTTGTGATTTGGTGTGAACAATATGGGTTCGACTCTAACAATGGTTCCGACAAAATTTGCAGTGGAAGGGAGAGAAAGGTGCATCAGCAGGTGAAATTAACCAACTTCTGCACAAAGTTATCAGCAAGTGTTGATGATCATCATGCTAACAAATTTGGTATGTGTTTTCCTTTTTTTTTGTAAAAAATGTATGAATATGTATTATGTAATGTGCAGGGAGTTTCCTAGTAAAGTCCAACAAAGATTTTATTCTTGGGATCAAATATTTTGTTTGGATCAATTTCATAGCATGAGACTTGCAAATAGATGAAGAATAGTTAGTTCTAGTGATACTTCCACCGACCCACTATAACTAACGTTTAACGTTTAAGGATGTTTCATATGAATTAAGAAAAATCATTAAATAACAGTAAATATATGTGTAATGTAACATTTCTACAATTTTGTTTTACCTAAATTTGCTTAGTTAATGCATAGTATCACAAAAAACAAGGGGTTAATTACACTAAACTACCTATGGTTTGAAAATTTTGTACGGAATCCACTTGTAGTTTAAAAATTGCATGAAACCATGGTTTATTAAATTAAGCGAATTCTCTCATTTTTTTTCATAATCGAGTTATCTATTTTTTCTATTTGTTTTCTATTTCATGTTGTGTCCTTCATAGAATAGTCTCGACTTCAATATTTGAAGAAAAAAGAAAGTAACCTTTGGGACATTGTTACACTTTCTCTAATTTGTCAAATGTATGAGATAATATTAATCTTTGAAAGCTTTTTAAGTAAATAAAATAAACACCATAACTAATTACTGCTTTCCTCGTGCTTTATTGGTCCGATACTTGTGCAATCTTGAGTAGTTGCATATTAAAGAAACATTCAATTAATTAAGATCTATGAAATCATTTATGAATTGATTTTAGTACAAATTGTAATAAAAACATGATCTATCTTTGGCACTTCGAGGACTGAATTTTTTACTTTCACAGGATAAGTATAGAACTTTCAAATTGTTGCCAAAAAAAAAATCATCAGGAGAATTTATTGGCAAAATAGAGAGCACTTTCATCAAATCAATGTATCAGAATGAATAAAGTTATTTTATTATATTATTTTATAGTATGATTAAAATAATTAAATAATGTAAAGTCATTTTTTTAAGGTTTACAAAAGATCAAATAAGTAGATAATAGTTCATTTTTAAGTACTAGATTTTTAAATCGAGACGAATCAATTCGATATCGTTGTCAGCTCCAATCGTGAGGAAGTGGGGAGACGAGTGAACACTTTGCCCACAAACAACGCTCAATTCTCCTTTTTTACAACGAGACAAATCACACACTAAAATAGTTTCGTATGAAGAAAAATAGAGAAAAAAATAAATAAAAAGCAAACATCCAAGCATCACAACGGGAACAAAACAGACTCCACAAGGCCGCAAAAAGCGCAGAGGTCGCCTAATGCGTAGAGAACACAAAAAGCAGGAAGTAAAAGACCATAGAACTAGAAAAGAAAACTAAGCTAAAAACAACAGGAAAAAAAAAGAACAAGAAAGCTAAAAGACAACAAAACGAAACATAACTAAGCTAAAAAACAAGAAATTAAAAGGGATCAAAGGGTCGTTCACCCGAACGGTCACCGTAGCACCGTCAGAAAGGATTGACCCATTGATTCCACCTAAAAAAACAAGAAACTTTTAAACTCGATTGATACAACATAACAAAGATCACCGAAACTTTTAAACTCGATTGATACAACATAACAAAGATCACTGCACCGGAGACGACGAGTAGGTGGCTACATTGGCGACGCTGATCACACAGCGAATGGGGCGACTGATAAGCTAGAGTTTTGGAAACTCATCGGAACAAATTTAAGAGCTCATATCTAAGATACTCGATAACTACTTTAAGAGTGATTCATGTGGACGAGAAAATATATCGGAAAGTAGTAGTTCATCCAGGGTTTTTTTCTTTCTTTTGTTGATGATTCGGTATCCAGTCCAAAAACTGACTAATAAACAGACGAGCCTGTGCACATACATAACACGTGGTGATAAAATGAAACACCAACTAAGTAGAATGGAAAGCAGGCAATCCCATCTAATTTTTGCCACAAAAAATAGCTGCAATCAAGAATAAATATATCACAAATTGGGAGTTTTATTAACCTGGAAAAGAATAGTTTACACTTTTTAAGTATGGAGCATGCATAAGATATGAGATGTGATAAATTGATAAGAGAGTGCATTTTTAATAAAAAAAATAAATCACTGGGATGATAAAGAGAGATTCCTGACTACAATAATTTGATAAACAGTAAATATTAATTACATACTTACAAATACAAATAAATTATACACTTGCTTACAAAATTGTAACTTGTGAGTTAGCCAAAGGGATGGTGTTTATGCAAGTACAACCCCACATTCCCAGTCGCAACGACACGATACCAGAGCCCTACAAAGAAAGATGAAAATCGGGCAAAAAATATAAGAGCAACGGTACAAATCCAATCTGTTTTCCATCTATGGAGCCTGAACTATATCAGTGTTGCGAAATCCTTTTCTAGATAATTCCCATTACAAATAAACGAGGTAGCCTCAGGAATCGTATCAAGAAAGCATGATTGTGTACATACCATATGCACCTTTGGGTGATAGTTCCCGTTGCCAATCGAAGGCGTGCTCAGACGTGCTCCTTATTGGAAGTATAATGCATATAGGCTGCTAAATGACCCTTTCCGCCCTCAGCTAGTCTCAATCATTAATTGTGTATGGCTGGTAATACACTAATGGCTCTCGGGCAACCTGTGGAAGCATAATATGCAGTAAGAGCAGCCATCAGGCAAAAAGATAATGGTACCTTCAGATCTTTTTAATGCAAGAACTTCTAATCACCAGTTTGACTCATATCAATTCATTCAAAAAGATAATAGTTTTTCAATAACTATTCATTCAATTTCTGATATAAAATTGCAAAAGATTATCTTATAAAAAACTGATATAAATAAAAATACAGTATAGTAGTGGATAACATACCGCCATGGAAATTCACTCGTATCAATTCCAGCTTGGTGAAGCTCGTCTACATACTGCAGTGCTTCTCTGCATTCCTCCCTATCATCAAAGAACTCTTTCTTGTCACCTTCTATGTGATATGTTTCGTGCCCTTTACCAGTAACCACCTGTGGTAATTGCATAGCTAAGTGAGAAAAATAAGGATAAAGAAGTATAGAGGAGCTTTCCCTTTCCAAGAATTCAACTGAAAGCTAAAAATTGATGTACAGCATGGGGGGAACAATTTTTTTTAGGCTTGTAACTCGGGGGTAGCAATATTTTTTTCCCGTACATCTAGCCCAAATTGGCTCAAAACACCATAATGCAGGCTAAAATGTCATGTGTTGTTTACGTGTTTGGCCTAAATGTGCAAAAACTAAAAAAATAATGGCCTATATTTGCCAGTCTGAAACACCTCAATTTGGCCTAATGTGCGAAAATAAAAAAATTACGGGCCTAAACGTGTCAAATTAAAATTTAATGGCTTAAATGTGTCAGCCTGAAAACATATTGTCCTACAGCATGGGTATAAGTTTCACTCACATCTCAATACTGAAACAGACACTAATTCACAAATTTTCTTCAACTTTCTTGTATGAACCTTAAAAAGGCATTCCACTCGTTGCTTTGCTGTAACACATTTGATTTATGCATTCTATTTAGTTGCTTGATAAGTTAATAAGGTTATTTGAGATACAAATCTCATATAACTCATTTTGTATTTTCTTTTACCATCTTCTAAAAATTAATCAACATTGGGGAAGCAAGGTACACAAATGGCGTTATTGGTATCTTCCAAGAATTCATCTTAGAGTACCTAACTTGCACATTTCACCTTCCACATGAGACTTTACGTAGAAGATATTGAGCAAACAAGAAATTTATTTCTCCAGGGCGAAGTAATTATATGACTAACTAGTTTCCCCATGGATCCTAAAACTCAAGAAATTAGTTTCAGAAACTGTTACTATCTTTTTCAGAAGATGCTTGTGCAGAAGCGAAACTGAGAAAGAACAACAAATCACAAGAACTTACAACGACATCGCCTTCCTCGCCCATGGCAACAGCACATCGTACAGCTACCCTTCTAATATCGTGTAAAAATAGTCTATGGCCATTAGCAAGAGGTGGGTAGTAATCGTTTTCTCCATGTTTCAAGTAATCTTGCATTGTCCATCCTACACCAGCTAGCATATCATCCAAGATGTCCACTGGTATAAATATCCACATCACCAAAATTAAATTATAAATCAGACAAATATATGAGAACATATAGGAAGGAGCAGAGAGTGGGGAAGCAAAAAAAGATTCAGATACTAAATAACAGAATGAAGAAAAATAAATTAAATAATCTTCAAGAATTTTAACAGTTACTTTGTGACTAGACTAGAGTTTGTTAGCAGCTTAAGTCTTTTTTTTTTCTATAAAAGTTAGGCACGGAATACTTGAAGAGAGAGACTAATATTTCTCTTCTTAATAAGAACTAGATTTTCTATTAATATTTTCACATTGGAGGATTTTGGACCTCCCCCTGGTTTTGTTTACTCAATTGACATATTTATGTTGGCACAATAATTATTTTCTCAAATGGGGGTTTCCGTACCTATTCAAGAAAATAGTATTCGACTTCAGTTAGTAAGTCATGAACGAACTAAGGAACTTCACTAAAAATGCCTCAAATTATGTTGCAAGATACATATATATATATCAGTAACAGTGGTAGATTTATCTCAATTACTTACAAGGATCTTCATTTCTCGGATTGTCAGAAGTCAAGATAGTGACATCACTTTTTTCTGTTGCTATCTTTGCCATCATGGGCCTCTTCCCTCTATCCTTTTCACCGCCGCAACCACACACTTCATAAACACATCAACAATCAGTTCAGAAACAGAATAAGGCAGTGATGATAAATTAAGGCAGTGAAATAATATCCAACAAGTTCAGGAAAGAGAATTGCAGGCATATAAAATAAATCCATCTTATGAAAACTTATCAGTTCCAACTTCCAAAGCTTCAGTAGAACCACGTAAACATCCAGTAGACCATCAGGTTTCTAGTGTACTTAATTTATTTCAATTCAACCTGAAGATTCTATGTCTCAAGAAAGAAATAGATTCTGGAATGAGAGTTTTTCAGAAGCTTATGAACTACCACATTACCTCCGGACCCAGAATACCATTTCTATTACATCTTATGTACAAAGATAGAATGATTCAGAAGATCTGTAAATGATTTCCAGCATTAGTACATAACAAATTTAAAATGTTCGCCCATGATCTAGCAAAGACTACACATTCTTCTCTAATGAACCCAAATTGAAGGAAGCTAATGTTATACTTAAACTAACTGATCTGAAGTACCCCACTCATATTTTCTAGCAATAAACAAGATAATTGATGTTTATGTTCTGATCTTCATAAAATCTTTGAACAATCTCCCCCAACTGCTCCAACAAAAAAACTCTCTGCTAACAAGCAACTATTAGATCCTCCTTGACATTAAGGGTATGTTTGATTTGGGATTTCAAAATCCAAATCAGGTTTTACTTTGGAATTTTAGCCAGTTGTCAAAAAACCCAGTACGGTTTTTTTCTTGCCATTTCTCTCGACGCCACTCTCTCTCCAATACTGCTTAATGCAAATATGGTTTTTTAATTCTCACTTCCATTTTATTTAACATTTTTCTCTCATTTTGCAACTTCCAAAAAAACATACGGAGTATAAATTATTACACATTGTACACATTGATTTGATATAAAGTTAAATCTTAGTCTATTTAAATCTCAAATAAAAAACACACCATTACTATTTATCAAGATTTTGAAATCTCTACCGAAATCAAACATACCATAAAGGAAAGGCTGAAATTGATGAAATACATACCAGTGATTATCCTCCTAGGTCCAAGTTCTCTCACATAATCAAGGAGTCTAGACAACCCATTAGGAGTATGGGCATAATCAACAATAACTCCAAACGCCTGTTCCTCATCTATCAACTCACACCTCCCTGGAACTGCATCAACCTCTTCAATTCCTCTAACAATGTCCTCCAATGGTGCCCCAACTGCAATTCCAACGGCCACAGCTGCAAGAATGTTGTAAATATTATGCCTCCCGAGTAGCCCCGATGAGATTTCCAATATCCCTTGAGGTGTATTCACCAAAACCTGAGTCTCAAACAGAGATAACTCAAATTTCAAAGGATGAACATCAGCTTTCTTGTTTTCCATTGCAAATGTCACAACAGGCACATTAGGATTCCCTTGCCCGATAAAAAACTTGGCATTTGGGTCATCAATGTTCACAATCTTTCGATGGCGAGATGGGTCCACCATTCTCGAAAAAATCTTAGCCTTTGCTTCCTTATATTCCTCCTCTGTTCCTTGAAAATCCAAATGATCTTTAGTCAAATTAGTGAAAACGGCAATATCAAAGTCAATCTCATCGCAGTTTCCTAATGCCAACCCATTAGAAGAAGCCTCCATGACTAATGCTTCTGTACCATTGTGCGCCATCTTTGCCATCATTTTCTGAACCAAAACTGCATCCGGTTCATCTGTGTTTGTTGATTCCAACTTGTTATCCCCATGAACATAATATGCCACACTACTCAACATACCCGTTCTCAACCCCATCGCCTCATACATCCTTTTAATCAAATGAGAAGTTGTTGTCTTCCCATTCGTCCCAGTGACACCAATCACAGACATGCCTCTAGAAGGATGCCTAAAAAACGAAGCTGCTAAAGCAGCAAGAACCACATCCGTATCCTCTACAAGGACCAATGCTTTACATCCCAATGTGTTCTCTATATCAATCTCCTTACTAGCCACAACAGCTACCGCACCCCTCTTATCCGCCTCAGATAAATACAAATGTCCATCCGTATTCCTCCCTACGCAACATATAAACAAATCACCACTCTCAACAACACGAGAATCGTGCGAAATCCCTCTAATTTCCACCTCTAAGTTCCCATAAACAGATATAGGCACTACTTTACTTTCATCTAATAGCTCAGCTAAGCTCATTCTAAACTTGGGTTCACCAATTCTAGCCTTAGTCTTCCCAAACTCGTCAAAATCAAGATCAAATGCATTCGAAAAACCACCACTCACCTCGAAATCGGACTGTTCTGGAGTTTCCTCTTCGCTCTCATCAGCAGATATCTCAGCCAACCCCTGAAGCTCGTTAATCTCCTCCAAATCAACCACTTCATCAGGCTCCAATTCCTCAACAACCTCGGCTACGGGCTCGGGGTTCTTATTCGGGCTGGGTTTAATTAACCCTTTCTTGATAAATTCCTTGCGCTTCAACGCAATGGCTTTGTCAATTTCGCCGAATAGATCGTCGCCGGGGTCATCGCTGTTGCCTGAATCGGGAACGTCCTCGGTTTCTTCGAGGGCTTTGAGGAAAATGGGTTGGTCTTTCTTGTATTCTTCTTCTTGGAGCTTCCGTGCGCGGGCTGCTTGGCGTTGGATTTGCTGGAACTTGTTGACGCCGTGCATGGAATCCTCGGCGGCTTCAGGCGGGTCCTCGTCGAACGGCGTTGGGTAGTATTTGCCATCGGGGCCGATGGCGGAGACGGAGAGAAGGGGCGGCTTGATGAGGAGGTTGATTGCGGTGGGTTTGAGCTTTGGGGAGAAAGATAATGGCGGTAATGGAGGGAAGAGTGGGAGAGAGAGGAAAGCAAGAGGCATGTTACTGTGAGTGGGGGTTTAGCAGAGGGACGAACGGATAGGGGTTTTACGCTTTAGGAAGACAATCAAATTTCATCATTTGGATATATGACTGTTGCAACTCCGTCAACATTTAGGACGTTTTTTCGTCTCATACTTGAAAAGTCTGAAGGCTCAAATTAATTGGGCACGGATTTTAATTAATGCATTGTTTATTAATATTGTGTAAGATAAAGTGGGGTAGTAAAGACTTTTCAACTCTATAAATAAAAGTAATAAAGTTACTTTTTCGTGTAATAAAATAGTGACATTTGTTGTAATATTGTGATGTTTTAAGGGGAGTGTTTAAAAGTGTTTTTGTCATTTTAGGTAATGTGTCTTCAAGTATGGGACGCCCAAAATGGTAAAATGTGTCTTCAAGTATGGGACGGAAGGAGTAATACTCCCTCCACCAGTTATATTATACCCACTTCTTTGAGTCGAGTTTTAATGAATATTTGATTAATTTATGTATAAATTAGATAAAATTGAAAGAGAGTTTAGAATCTTTTAACAAATAATAGTATCTATCCACCATATATAGTTTCATGGAGTGGAACACATGTTTTAAGGAAAATGTAGATAAAATAAGGGTATTGTGAAGTCTAATGTGAATAAAGTTGATGACAATTTAAGTAATTAAGTTGTGGTTGAAGGGTGATGGTGTCCATAAAGTGTATGCGACTATATTTTGTAGACAAAAAAATATAAGGCAAATGAGACAGGAAGGAGGGAGTAATACTTTAAATACAATTGAATCATTGGTTCAATACTTCAATATATACATTTTCTTTCGTGTAATTGTATTTTGCACTAGTTCATTACTTTATTCAAAATGTAATCGCACTATATTGTCTTACTAATAAAATGTAGCCCGATTCACTCAAGTCTGGTTGGGTCAGGCCCGCAGGGCTTTCTATTGGGCCTTGAAATCTACAGCCAAAACATGCCTCGAAAAAGAAAAAAAGTACAGTATAAGAATATTTCGGTAATTATATATTTTTTTCACAAATGATTTGAAAGAAATTCATCTCGTTTAAAATACTATAAGCATAAATTAAGTGTTGTGTACGTGTATATTTAAAAAAAGTATGACTTTCAAAAAAAAAAAAAGGTATGAGACTAAATTTATGAACGAGAAATATAAGATAAATGAAACTATATTTTATGGACGAAGTTAGTATTATTATATAAACACAAAAGTGTTAGTGTAAAAAGAAAATTTTGTTGAACAAAATGTCATTACTGAACGTGAATAAAATACGCAGATTAAAGAGATGAAGAACACTCATAACAAACACGTAAAAAAAAAAAAAACCAAATTTGATGAATATAGTGTACACAAAATGAAAAACTAATAAAATTGATGATCGAGAAAGAATTGAGAACATAATGAATAATTTATAATGGAAGAGTTGACGAACATGAAGAAGAAACCTCCATGTAAGATCGTTGGGAAGAAAAAGATGAATTCACTGAATTTGTCCCTTAGTGGTAGGATATGGATCCGTGCAATATTCCATACGAGCATTTGTCTAATTTTATATTGGTATAATAATTATAAAATAATTAATATCAGCATGTATGAAAAACAATAGAAACATAATATTTATAGTGGCTTAGGGTTTAAATAATCATATGTCCACTATTCTTCCAACAAAAATCGAAAGTGTATAATGTTTTAAAATTAAGCATATTTAATCAATTTTGTATATGTTGTGGTGTTTGTAAAACAAAATATTTTTTTTTTATAACTTTACAAAAAACACTCTTGTTATATTTGAATAAGTAATGACTAAAGATGAAATATTGTTCGGATTATTAGGGTAAAATTGATTATTACAATTATGAGAAGAACACAAAAGCTGTTAAAAGTGGGTGGAGAGTGTTTTACAAAAATCACTTTTAACAAATTAACTTAATCACTTGATTGTGTTTGCAAACACTGAAACACTCCAACAACGATTCAATTTTTTTTAAATGCTTTTAAACCTTTTAAGCTTAGGGCCTGATTGGTATGATAGAATAAAATTGTGGCCGAATGGAATGAACTCATGAATGGAATGAAGGTATGAATTGAATGACATAAGAATGACCATTCTTATAATTGGTATAACATAGGAATTGACGTATGAATGAAATGTAGTATTGTAAGAATTTATTTTAAATTATTATTATTAAGTCTTGTTAAAAATATATTATCATTTTATATTAATAATATTATTATTTAATATTAATATTATTATTATTGTTAAAAATATACTATTATTTTTATTATTAATATTTTAATAATTATTACTCATAGTTACTAGTGATAGAGTTATTATTAACAATATATATTTGTTAGTTTTGTCTTATTGATTTTATTATTTATAATAAATGTATATTTTAAATAAATTTATTTTATTTTTAAATAAGAATATTTTTTTACTATTAAATAAATTAAAATTAATATAATTACTTATATTATCAATAATTATTATACTATTATTTTATATTATTAAAATTAATATATTGTATATATTATTTATGTTTTTAAATTTATTATATTTTTAATTTTGGAAATTTATAGTGGAACGGAGGGAGTATATTAATATTTTTTAAATATAATATTTTTATTTTTAATAATTAAATAATAGTATTATTATTATTATTAGATTTATTTATTTATTAAAAGTTTGATTCCTTATCTATCAGGGTAGGAAGGAATGAGAATTTTATATTTTTGAGAATCATTTTTTAAGATTCCATTCCATAAATCTATAACTTTTTTTTTTTTTTTTTAAGATATCTATAACTCATTCTATCGAGTTTTGAGGTTAAGGCAAAGTTTCCTCCAACAAGATCATTTATAGTGTAAGCATAATGCTAAAGATAAAATAATCTTTTAAACTATGAATGTTCTTTGTGAGAGCTTAGTGTTACACATAGTAGAACACAATTGTGTGGAATATATCACTAGGTAAATTATTTTGGTTTCAAGTGTTTCATGAATGCCTTAATAGATGTGTGCTTATATAGATTTGTTACCTTTGGAACTTCTTGTAATTTTGAACATATGTAAGTTCTTCAGTATTTATAGTCATAGTTTGAAATTGAATCAACCCCTTTGAAAAAAAATTAAAAAAATCTTCATGATTATTTTAGATTTTCAACTAATACAAGATCTTAAATTACCACGTAATTTTCATATTAAGCATGTATACTTTAAGTGCGATTTAGAACTTTAGTATAGTATATTGTTTGTCAGTTATCAAATGTCGTACTCTTTTATCAACGTCTCATTCACATCAGTAGTTAGGTGATCTTATTAGCAAATCTATCTTATATCAACTCGACTTTCCCGCTCAAAAAGCTAAGAATCAAGCCCACTAATTTTGTATTGCTTATAGTCAAATGCATGTCTTAAAGTGCGATTTACAACTTTATTGTAATATGTCTTTTGTAAGTGTAAACACAAATTTCGTGAATTAAATATAAAAACGCGAAAATGCGAAACAATGTATTTAATTTCGGATTAAAACCTATGAATATTGCGGGTTACAATCTCTAATTTCTCCTCTAATTCTCTCTTCTTGAACTTCTTGAATTTCTTGAGCTTTTGGAGCTGGATCCGCAGCCGAATCCTTTCCGATCCTGTATTTGGGGCTTTATAACGTTAATCCAAAGGCTTAGCACCGTATTTTGGATTAAACGCCGGATTTATGGACTTTTTAGATGAACGTCGTTGAAGATCGTTCTTGAATTTGGGACTTTGTAACGTTAATCCAAGGGCTTGACGCCGTATTTTGGATTAAACGTTGATTTTCGGGACTTTTCGGGACTTATTGGGACTTTTCCGTCGAAGATCCACGAAGAACTTTGAAGAAACGCCGAATCGAAGAAGCTTAGCACCTTGATCTCCACTCGAACACTGCTTCTTGCTGCTTTTCACGAAGAACGCCTTGAAGAAACGCCGAATCGAAGAGGCTTAGCACCTTGATCTCCACTCGAACACTGCTTCTTGTTGCTTTTCACGAAGAACGCCTTGAAGAAACGCCGAATCGAAGAGGCTTAGCACCTTGATCTCCACTCGAACACCACTTCTCGCCGCTTTGCACGAAGAACGAAGAACGCCTTTGAAGATCCTCCAACTGCTGAAGAACACTCTAAAATCTCTGTAGAGAATTTTAGAGCCTTGAATACTTCTGATTTCTTGATGATGAAATGAGTAGAATGAGGCCCTTATTTATAGGTGTAGAACCTAGGGCTTTTATGGGCCAAATCTGATGGGCTGGAGATATTTGTGCTAAGTAGTTAGAACTTAGTCAAATCTTATCCGCAACTTGATGGTGGGCTGAATTATTTGATGGGCTCAGAATACCAGATTTGGGCCCGATTTGATTTATTGGACTTTGGAGGCCTGTCTTGATTTATTGGACTTTAGAGGCCCGTCTTGATTTATTGGACTTTAGAGGCCCGTCTTGATTTATTGGACTTTAGAGGCCCGTCTTGAATTTTAAATTAATTTATTGGGCTTTAGAGGCTCAAATCAATTGGAGGGACCAATAAAATTTAGGTGTCTACAAATGCCCCCTCGAGACCTGTTGTAGAGACCTATGTCGAATGCAACTTGGTCTCGAATTCTTGATGTTGAACTCTAAAGGTGATTTAGCATGCCCCCAACGGTGAATTTGACATGCTTTTCGTGATCACTTTCACGTCTTCATAGTCGATACCAGCTGATCCGAATGTAGCACTTCTCTCGATCTTAATCTTGATTGGCGTCATTGTCGTGACTTGATTTGCTTGAAGAGTAGAGATGAGAGGTAGAGATTGTCCCACCGGGCGTGCCAAATTTGTAAACACAAATTTCGTGAATTAAATATAAAAACGCGAAAATGCGAAACAATGTATTTAATTTCGGATTAAAACCTATGAATATTGCGGGTTACAATCTCTAATTTCTCCTCTAATTCTCTCTTCTTGAACTTCTTGAATTTCTTGAGCTTTTGGAGCTGGATTCGCAGCCGAATCCTTTCCGATCTTGTATTTGGAGCTTTATAAAATGAGGCCTCTATTTATAGGTGTAGAACCTAGGGTTTCTTATGGGCCAAGGAGATATGTGTGCAAGTGGTTAGTAGGGGTGGGAATAGGTCAGGCCGGGCCAGGCCTTAAGAAAAAAAGTCTGGGCCTGGTATATAATATTTGGGCCCAAGCCTGGCCTGTGGCCTATTATAGGCTTTTTTTAGAGACTAGGCCTGGCCTTTTTAGTAAATAGGCCTGGCCCGAAAGCCTTTTAAAGACCTCTTTAATGTTATTCAAAATTAATTTTTACCACACTTGTATTACCATTAAATTATAAAAACTAACTTTTTAAATCTCAAAATGAAAAAATAAGAACAATAAAAAATTAATCAAAAGATCCATAAAATTATACTCAAATGGAAATATTCATATCAATTATTTTTAACTATTACAAAAAAAAAATAAAACAAAAAAATATATAATTTCTTCAAGATAATCTCATCATATATTGAATATTATATATTTATTGTATTTTTATATATTATATATTTATACATATAGAAATAGAGTTAAATAGGCCGGCCTGTTGGGCTTCAAAGGCTTACGAAAAAGCTCAAGCCCGGCCTATTTAATTAAAAAGGTTTTAAAAAAAGCTTGAGCCTGGCTTGTTTATTAAACAAGCCGAGCCGAGCCGAGCTTTAGAAGGCCGAGCCGTAGGCCCCTGTCGGGTAGCCTGGCCCATTCCCACCCCTAGTGGTTAGGGCTTAATTCAAAATTTGAATTACTTGATGGGCTAAGAATACTCTATTTGGGCTTGATTTGGTTTGTTGGACTTTAGAGGTCCATCTTCATTTATGGGACTTTAGAGACCCGTCTTCACTTATTGGACTTTAGAGGTCCGTCTTCATTTATCGGACTTTAGAGGCCCGTCTTCATTTATCGGACTTTAGAGGCCCGTCTTGATTTGTTGGGCTTTAGAGGCCCAAAGGAATTTAAAATTTGATATAATTTAGATGTCTACAGTAAGTTACTCCGTATTAAATGTCGTCGTACTCCGTTGTCAACTTCTCATTCACGTCAATAGTTAGGTGAGCTTATCAACAAATCTATCTTATATTAACCCGACTTTCCGCTCAAAAAGCTAAGAATCAAGAACACAAATTTTGTACTCCGTATTAATTATAGTCAAATATGCATTTACTCATTTTAAATAATCAAAACAATAAAATCACTCTCTGTTACGTACGAAAAGATAAAAAGATAATGAAAGATAGTGGAGTAGCAATTATTTTTGGCATATCAAGGTTTAAATGGTTTTAGTACGATGAATTTCAGATTTGGTGATATTTATTTCCCCATTTTTGGAGGATCACCAACTCATAACTCATTAAAAATAATGGAGTAGTAATTATTATGCACCTAAAGATTTTAATATGTTCCACAGTCTGAGACAATTGAATTAAATTAAAAATAAATGTAGACCATATTATGTTAGCTGAGATATTTAATAATGAGTCTAGTCAAACATTTGCTTCTTACCATATAGTAATTCATTCATGGTACAACTATATCTCTAAATTATTAATTATTATTTTTTATTTGTAAGAAAAAGTTACAAATATATATCCTCTTCTTATAATTTATAAAATTACACCCATAATTGTTACTTATTTTAAAATATGAACATTAAATAAGTAGGGATATAAATATATTTTAAAATAAGAATATACAAAATTATCTTAAATGGATATAAATATTGCTTTAGTATGTAATATAAGGGAAACTTTAATTCCAAACAAAAAAAGGGAACTCTATTGTAAAGTCACGTTCAAAATAATTGACATTTATCAATTGGAAAAATAAAAACTGATGCAAATTAACAAAGGATTTTTAACATGCTACCTTTTAGTTCTTTTGGTTATTATCTTTTATTTAATTAGATATTTCAATTACTCTTGCTTTAAGTATCCTCAAGCATATTTTTCAATTTTTACTATATTATAAATGTTTTATTTGAGTTATTACTATACGTTTCTCCTTGTATAATCCGGTGTAACATACCATTTAAGTATATTTTTAAGAGATGCTAGTTTTTTTTTACTAAAATTTATTTATTAGTATCAGTTGTTTTCATTTAAAAATATCAGTTGATTTCGCTGAAAAAACATTACACCGGATGTATAAGAGTGTTACTTAATAATTAATTATGTAAAATAACAATAAATTTAATTATCCCAATTCATAACAAATATTTTGATTCTATATTTGCTAGCTCATGAAGAATCATGAATAGTGTAATACAAGTAGATGAACAATTAAAAAGCAACTTGAAGCCATAAATTATAAGGATTTATAATTTATATGCTCATTAATTTAATTGCAGTCCACCACAAGAATTTGATCAAATTGGTTGGCGCATTTAAAGAGATGCAATCAAGAAAGCTACTACTCCACAACACCTAACATAATACCGATTTGTACTAAAAAAAAAAAAAATCAATTGCAAATTAATTTTTACAAACAATTGAGAATTGAGAAAGCGACACATATGTCTCTATTTTATTTGAGGTAGAAAAAAATTTGTGACACTTAGGTTAAAAATGTATATAAAAATAAATGTCAGCATAGGGATGACAAAAAGACGAGTTTGCTATGTTTTAAGACCTGTTCTGTCAGAAAATTTATAGATCGACCCGGTACTTGCTTCCGCATGAGGACCCATCGGGTCCAATCCCCCGCCTCGAGTGATGACTATCGAATCCAAACTGCCAAATTTCTTAAATTAATTTTAATATACGCAATATATTTATGCTGAAATTAGATAATTAAAACATAAACATACTCCCTTCGTCCCAAAGAACCTTTCACACTTTTCTTTTCGATCCTTTAGAAACTCCACCCTTACAATATTCACATTATTACATTTAATGTCATTACTTTTAGGGTCCACACATACACACAAGTCAACTCACTTATTTATTTTTTTACAAAATTATCCCTCAAAATTCTATTTATTATAATATTTTACCTATGAAAGATTTTTGGGACGGAGGGAGTATAATTGTTGAAAATATCACATATTCATCTTATACTAAAAAATTACATATGAAATATTTTACACATTAATATTTATATATAACGGGTTCGAGATGGTTTAACGGGACGAGTCTGGCAAAAACCATGACCCGTCCTATACGACTATACCCACTTAACCGAATCTAGACCCGGTCCTTGCAGGACGAGTTCAATGCAGGTTCGAATTTTAATCCGCCCTAAATCCATCCTTTCTTTCTCACCACCTCGGTAAAAAATGAAAACACAATCAAGGAAAACACTCCACCTAGCTAGTCACCCATGCGTACATGCTAAACAACAATAGGTCAAAAGTAGTCACAAGTGTTTTGTCCTTAACAATATTAAATAAAATATGAATTGAAAGGGGACAAAAGGCAGAAGAATTCAACATCAAGTTGTTGCTTATGCTAACAATAATCACAAATGTCACACCTTTCACAATTTAATGCTCTTTCTAATACTTACAATTTTTTTTGTATACAAACAACTCCATTTCTCTTTCTCCATTATCACTCAAACAAACCTTCTTCTTAGGATCCTCTATTCTCACTAAAGACATTCTTTTTTTGTTTTAGGACAATTGAGTTGTCATGGTTAAAAATTAAAACATCTCTCTTTCATACTTGTAAGTAACATTTTTTCACTTTGTGAGTATGTCAATTGCAACAAGTTGGTGTTTTGATGAAGAATGTCGAAGAATTCGAGTAAGAATTTCATATATTGTGTTGAAATCTTTTATGTAACATGATTTTGTTCATCAAGTAACATGTTTTGTTTGATCAGATGATTGGCGAAGGGGCACGAGTCGAGTTCAAGCCATTCTCCGATGCATTGGAAGCTTTGAGTTCGGACAAGAACTACTCGTTCTTGTCCGAACCAGCATTTTACTCTGCTGCTGAAAAATCGAGCAGCAGAGCGAAGAAGTTGTTTGGAGGAAAGAAAAGGAGGTCCATCTTTGGTGATGATTGTATCCATCGCGGAGTTGATGCGATGACTCCTTCGACTAATGGTATACGGACGAAAGGCAAGAGACGAGGCCTTAAGCTCGAACGAGAGGCTGGTGCGGATGTTGCTCGAAAGAAAATTGATTTGTCGAGTGAGAGTTTAGATGGGGTTGATGCAATTTTGGAAGCAAATAGGCTTGTTTGTAATAGATTGATAATGGGAAGGTCCCCAACAAGTCTTGAGATGATAATCTCTTCACTTGAGCATGATTGTTGTAGGCCGACGACTTCGCAACCAATAAGACGAACGATGCGTCTAAGCCCGTCGAGGATGAACACGTGCGATGATGACGATGAAGAAGCACGACAAGGTACATAGATTTTCCTCACTAAAAATGGATTTGGATTCGGTGTTGTTATGTGATTTTTTCCTTTTTTTTTTAATTGTACAGGACGGTTTTGTACTGCACTGAATCCAAATCCGTCTAGTGGTATGTTGAGATATATGTGCATTCTCTTCTCTTTATGCATTTTGTTATGCTATTCTATTCAATCAATTCCCTTTTCTTATATGTTTGGTGTGTTGTAGAAATAAACGACATTTTTCACTCCACAACCTCTAGTGATGATGGTAATTCAAAGCACTACACATTGGTATGTGTTACTACTTCTATTTTTTAGTTCAACTACTCGTTTTATCTTGTATTTCATTATCTTTAATACACGACAAATGTCATTAATGAAAAATTGTGAAACTAAGGGTGTAAATGAGCAGAGTCGTATCAAGCTCAAACTCGATTGAGCTCAATATTCTTAAACTCGAGCTTGATTCGATGAAAATCTCGATAAACTCAAGCTCGACTTATATTTGC
Source organism: Galeopsis tetrahit (assembly GCA_963675135.1). Classification (NCBI taxonomy): domain Eukaryota; kingdom Viridiplantae; phylum Streptophyta; class Magnoliopsida; order Lamiales; family Lamiaceae; genus Galeopsis; species Galeopsis tetrahit. The sequence goes on from OY776134.1 coordinate 1,053,127, forward strand.
AGGATTCAGTTTCGGACAACGATTTTCCATCTACTCCTCCGAGTATCAATCGATTCAACGTGCCGGGAAGCAGCAAATGTCAGGAAGAACATGAAAGCCCAGTTTCTGTTTTGGATCAATTTTTTGCAGAAGATCATATTCACAAATCATCACGCATCACAATTCATATTGGTAAGAAAACAAGTTTTTGCCTTAAACGAGTTAGTTTTGTGTGAGACCGTCTCACAGAATGAGATCCGTGAGACGGGCTTCACTTAATCCTCATATATAAAAAGTGATAATGTTTGAGCAAAAAGTGATAGTGTTTAAGACAGTCACTTTTTTTTAAAAATATTATCACTTTTTACCTAAACATTATCACTTTTTTACAAATCAAAATCGGGAAAAAATCCTACCCAAAATTTTGAAATATGGTCCGTGAGACGGTCTCACACAAGTTTTTACCTTTAACACTATATATAGGATGTAGGACGAATTGCAAAGACAGGACTTATCTTTGCCACTAATTGCATTTCGAGGAACGAACTTTAGACCTTTGCAGGAACTTTCAAATTGTCGCAAAACTCTTTTTTGCGACAATTTGAAAGTTTGGCACCTGTGCTACAAAAGTCGAAAGTGCAGTTAGTGGCAAAGATAAGTCCTGTTTTTACAATTTGTCCTAGGGATGAATTAGAATCATACATACTTGTACACCATTTGCAGATGGGGGTCGATTGAAACCACGACGTCTCTGCTTTGAAGAATGCTCGTCTCATCGAGACGAGCAAGACGACGTCTCCCAATACGTGCATCGGGTGCTCCAAGCATCTTCTTTAAACTGGGATCAAATTTCAACAATTAGGCCACCATCTGAGCAACTACTTCATTCTTCCTTGTACCATGAAGTTGAACATCTGTTTTCGGATTCTCATTTCGACACTAGGCTTCTATTCGATCGCATGAACGAAGTTTTACTACAAATTCAGCGAACCCATCTCGTACCAGCAACTGAAAAACGAAGAGTTAATCGTCGTTCGTCGTTGGAAGAGGCCGTGGTCGATGAGATGCTGAGAGAAGCTGAGTTTTATGAGACGAAAGAAAGAACATTGGATCAAATTGTTGCAAAAGATGTGACAGATTGTAGATTGTGGTTTGATCTTGTGTTGGAAACAGAACAAGATATCATGATTCACATTTCAGAACACATTTTGGAGGAGTCCATTGTGGATGTAATGCTTGACATACATTGTTGAAACCTTTGTTCATATTATACATGTCCTAGTGTTCTTTTTTGGGTGCAATGAAGTTTATATGTTGTCTGATTGAACTCAAATTGGACTCGAACTCGATTAGATAGAAAACCGAGTAAGTCGGAGCACCGCTTGGATCGACCCAATTAGTTTTATAAATTATAAACTTGTGTGAGATTGTCTTACAGTGAGATGTGACATAATTTAAGTATGACGTTTTAACACTTTGAAAGAGATGAATGTTAATTTACGTTAATTCGATACCTATAATTAACTAAGGATGGTTTAAATATTTAAGCGCTCAACCGAATTTGTTATTATACAATGTTAATACTACATATTTTATGTTGTAATATTGCTTGTAATGCAATTTTACAATACAAGACATACATTATTACAATGGTTGAATGCCATAGACTCATAATATATTATTTACAATAATGGATTTATGCAACATTTTATAAAATAAAAATAAAGTCATCATCATACATTTAATAATTTCCTTCAAATATGTTCAAATTAAACCAAATGTTACTACTATTTTTGCTACTCAATCCGCTTCATCATTACTCTTTCCAATAAAGTAGAAAGGATCATATTATCATCCTAAAAAATAATTTTATCATTTAAATATTAATAATTTTTTCATGTAAACGATATATATTGTGTCTGGTATGAAACAAGACTGAATCACTCATTTACTTTTAAACCATTTACTCCCTCCATACACATAAAATGTGTTTATTTCTTTTTACACAAATTTTTAAAAATATTATTTATTTATGTATAAAGTAGATAAAATAAATAAATTAGAGATGAAGGATACATTTTCCAAAAAATGAATTTTATGTGGACAATAAAAAAAACATTTTATATGAATGGGGGAGTATGCCCATGATTTGTGGTTAATTAGATTCAAGATAAATGCCTAATCAGATCTTTACTCAACACGTAAAAAAAAAAAATTCAATTGTATACATATTAAAAAACACACTATTTAAATCATTTACGATTCAAATGTGACTCAATTGTAATATCCGAACTAATCATAGAAAATTGAATCTACAATACAAATATTTCATTACAAACACATCAGCCTACTTTTAAACTCTGGATTAGGTGATTAGTCAGCAACATTTCACTGCAAATTACACTTAAGAATATCTTATTTTCAGGAGTAAAAAGTGATTTTTAAGAAGCTTTTGCGAAGACCTTGGTTGAATTCGGCAACAAGTATGGGAACATGTGACTGCGGTTACATAATTTCAACAAACCCAGTAAATCAACCAATCTCCCTTACCTCCCTCTCTAAAACTTTGATTAGGGATGTTGCTGCAGTGAACACAAGATCAAATTCTCTGAAATTACTTCATGGATTTCCGAACACTCTGCTTATGGGCTGCTTTGCTGCTTTTCTTAAGCAGCTGTGGTAGAGTGAGGGCCAGCGATACAGTTCATGATGACAATTTGGCTCCCAAAAAGCCCGGCTGTGAGAATGATTTTGTGCTGGTAATTTACCCAATTGCTTCATTTCGGAGTGTTAATTTTGTGTGTTTAAGTTCGTGAAGGCTCAATCGTGATGATTTGATGTTCTAGTGTTTGATTTGTGTGAAGTGGATCGGAGTATGTGGTTTCAGTTGTAGTTGAGTTAAATTTCGTTGCGGTTTGGTTATTTATGGCTTTGATCAAATTAGATTTGAATCATCATTACACGGCATTCAATTTCATTGATCTCAGACTTCTAGATATCTATGGTCAAGTTCGAATATCTCAAATAGCAGATATAGTGTCTTTTGGTCACATTTGACATATTGGGTATAAATTTCATTTTAGGCCCGATTAGGTATCTATCTTATCTTTATCTTGGGCTTGATTACTCATCTATCTTGAGTTAATCTATCCTACTAAATTGGGTCTTAGTTAATAAATGAGGAGCTTAGAACTGACCTTTCATTTCCATTGGTAGTGTAGTGTATTAGTGTGTAGATATCTACAGGATTGCATTTAATGATATTATTTCTACTTGGGTTATATTCTGTTTAGATTGTATCCATAGCTTTCTTATGATGGGGCTTGAAATGTACAGGTTGATTTCCTTCTCCTTTATTCCTATTTGAACATTGTCATTGTTAAGTAGTAATTGATATAGCAGTCTTGATGTCTTTATATAATTCCGAACGTGTAGTTGCGCCTCTTGTGGATAGTTTTTGAAAAGCTTCCCACCCTTTCCCTTTTCTTGTTGATTGAGTTTTTGCTCATATCAGATCACTACTCTAAATATTATCTGATGGGTAATGTTGTTTGAAATTTCTTCCCAATCTTGAAGACCATCATAAGCACAAAAAATGATTATTATGAAGCTTATTTGTTTCCCTCTTTTCATGTCTCCTTTGTGACTGTTCCTTGATTTAGGTAAAAGTTCAAACATGGGTTGATGGCATAGAAGACGATGAATTTGTTGGTGTTGGTGCTAGATTTGGCACTACCATAGTATCAAAAGAGAAAAAGGCTAACCAAATTCGCCTGGTTCAATCCGACCCTCGAGATTGCTGTAGCTATCCTAAGAAGAAGGTTCGTGCTGCAGTTTCTGCCTAAATGTCATAATAGCTATTTCTTGTTTGGGTGGGATCATTGTATCTCAGATATTATTTCTGTTTCCCTTTTTTTGATGCTTTCAGCTTACTGGAGATGTTTTAATGGTGGATCGTGGCAACTGTAAATTCACAGTCAAGGCAAATTTTGCTGAAGCTGCTGGTGCTTCAGCAGTCCTCATTATAAACAACGAGAAAGGTAATGATTGCCTGTGTTTGTGGATCGATTAGTGCATATATCCTCAAAACATGTATAAGGTGATATAATCCAATGATGTGCATTTTCAGAGCTATTTTTTGCTTTGTGAATTGTGATATTATAATTGTTGGCCTTTTACATCGCTATAATGATCCCAGTTATTCCTCAACTCTGCAGAACTTTACAAGATGGTTTGTGAGCCTGATGAAACTGATCTAGATATAAAGATTCCTGCTGTCATGCTCCCACAGCATGCTGGTGCTACGTTGGAAAAATTGTTAACAAATGGTTCATCAGGTGACATTTTGTGTTTCACAACTCAAATTTAAAAAGTATAAGATATGATTTATCCATAAAATACATCTCCTTATTCATCGTGCTGTCATCGAAAATCTGCATTCAGTTATTTAGCAACACAAAATGTTGCTAGAGTGAGTAGAGTCTTATATGGCAGAACTTATGTGTAACTATTTTCTTTACACAATATTTATTGCCTAATAAATATTGTGAACTTAAAAATTTCTATTCTTTATATAGTATCTGTGCAGCTTTACTCTCCGAAGAGACCGGTGGTTGACATTGCCGAAGTATTTCTTTGGTTAATAGCTGTTGGTACCATCTTGTGTGCCTCTTATTGGTCTGCATGGAGCGCCAGAGAAGCAGCTATAGATCAAGATAAATTTTTAAAGGTTAGCCCATTTTTCTTTTTTGGCTACTTTTGCAAATTGCAATTAACTTTTGACTTTTGGCAAATAAAATTTAAAAATATTTGCGTAAAGTTGGTGACTTAAAAACCCGCAATCTGCCTGCCTGTAAGTTCGAATTGTTTTTTTTTTTTTACATTGAGATTTTATTTGCCAAAACTTAAAAGTTTAGATTAGATTGCAATTTTTTTTTTGGGGGGGGGGGGGGGAGATAATTGCTTTTGTTGGGTTTTTCTTGGTAATGACTTTCTCAGGAAGTCTTATCCTTCATGCATTTGGATTGAGTGCTAAATGTATTATTTCCTATTCTTAGGATGGTCCAGACGATCATCCAAACTTTACAAGCTCTGGTGGAAGCAGTGTGTTGGATATTAACACGACATCTGCAGTCTTGTTTGTTGTTTTTGCCTCGTGTTTCTTGATTCTAATTTACAAGCTAATGTCATACTGGTTTATTGAACTCTTGGTGGTTCTCTTCTGCATTGGTGGTGCAGAGGTAAGACCAATTCTAACTATATGATGTATATCATTGAGTTTTTCTGTTATATATTTTTAGCCTAAAGATCTTTCTCTTGTTTTCCTTTCCTGCAGGGCTTGCAGACTTGCTTAGTTGCCATTCTGTCAAGGTATTTTCCATATATTAGAAACCAATGATACACGGGGACCCCACGTAGTGAAATTAGCTAATTAGTTCTTAGTTATTTCTAGATCAAAATATAAAGCTCAATATATACAACCAAGTCTGGCATTACATTTTTTTCTGCTCTTTTTATTTTGCTGCACAATCATTGCTTCTGTTCGAAAATGAATGCAAAATAAATGAACCATCGGATATCTCCAGTGAAGCAATAACCATAAGCGCAAGTCTCTTATACACCAGTTGTACAGTGCAACTGTACACAACTAATATTGTTAAGAGAAAACAACCAATACTGACCAACTACTAACTTTTAGTAAAACAACTACTGTCATTTAAAAATGCAATTGAGTTGTATGGTGCACCTACTGCATATAAGAATTTTTGTAACCATAATAGTGCATTTTTTTAGGTGGTTCAAGCAAGCTGGGGAATCGTTTATTAAAGTGCCTATCTTGGGAGCTATCTCACACCTTACTCTGGCTGTTGCTCCATTTTGCATAGCTTTTGCTGTGGTTTGGGCTGTTTATAGAGATGCCTCTTTTGCTTGGATAGGGCAAGATATACTTGTAAGTATAATCAATTGTGAACTTAATTTCCAAATGCTCATCCTATGCGATTAGAATGATATCATTATTTTAGAAACGATCGCTACCTTTCATCTCTTTATTGTTGTCTTTGTGCATGAAACTTATGGTCTTGTTTTTTATGTCACACTGTCTTTTGATCAAATTAATGCTTAAAGCTTCTGAACCATGTTCGCTTTCATCTAAATCTTTGAGCGTTGAGTGAAGGATATTTTGATCTCTCTCGGGTCGCCTATGCTTCTCACCTAGTCCTTCAATTCATAGTAGTCCCAAGTTTTTTTGTTTCAAACAGATTTATAACAAAATGATGGATTGTTATTGGAACAAGGTTACTCAAGGAATTAGGTTTGAGTTATTCACCCAAGGACTAATATTCCTAAAATGAACGTAATGACTATATAACTCTGATAGAAAGTAAAGAAAGCACATTTTACTGCATTTTAACAGTCTGGACCTCTTTTATTTCTGTACTGATCTGATGTAAACCTTTGTGGTTGTTTTCCTAATTCCTTTGCATGTAGTAACTTCACACTTTTCATATTGTGCTTATAAGTGAATAGTGATGTTTTACTATTTCCTCTCTTATGATTCATTTCATTTTTCACCAATTTATAAGCAATATTTGGACTATGGCTAATTTAATCATGCCCTGTCTCGTTCAATCAGGGAATTGCTCTGATAATTACTGTTCTTCAGATAGTGCGGATTCCAAATCTCAAGGTAAACTTAGACTTAACTGTGCATGCATTCTTCACTTTATTCTGCAATTATAGAATGATATTGAAGAGTTTGCTAGCTTTCTTTGTGCTTTTTATATGATAGGTCGTCTGCAATTGCTTCTTCGTAATTTCTATTCTTTATTTATAGAATTTTGCTGTTAAGTTGATACTTATATTCTGATTAATTGCTATCAGGATTCTTTCCAATTTAAGAGATGTAAAAGTGAAATATCACATAAAATGTTTCTGAGAGCAACCTAAACAACTAATTGATTCACACATTTAATTATGACTCGGGTTTCCTTTTCAGGTGGGTACAGTTCTTCTGAGCTGTGCTTTCGTCTACGACATCTTTTGGGTGTTTGTTTCCAAGAAATTGTTCAAAGAAAGTGTGATGATTGTGGTGAGTAGAGTAGTGATTGAACCTCAATTTCTTAGGAAATGTCTTGGTAAACCATTTCAAGGCCATCGACGTCTTTTCAGGTAGCTCGTGGGGATAAAAGTGGTGAGGATGGGATCCCGATGCTTTTAAAGATTCCACGTTTATTTGATCCATGGGGCGGTTACAGTATCATAGGCTTCGGGGATATCCTCTTGCCCGGACTACTAGTAGCATTTTCACTTAGGTTTGACATCTTCCCTAATTGTTATTATTACCAACTTTCCATCAAATTTTGTCCTAAAAAGGATTCAAACAACTTACTAATGGTTAATCATCGTTTCGTTTTAGGTATGATTGGCTAGCAAATAAGACGCTACGAGGTGGATACTTTTGTTGGGCTATGCTTGCATATGGATTAGGTAAACAATCATATACATTAACGTCATCTGCTTAGCCATAAAAACACGGGAAAATGTATTTTTTAGTCCCGTAAATTTGCTCCTTTTTGCTTTCTAGGCACACTTCACTTTCCTAAATTGATTTCCATCTTGTTAAGTTTCAAAATTCAACTTTTTAGTCCTCTGACTGGCTATAACGGCCAGCGGGTTAGTAATCGGTTTTGAATGTTAATAGGACAAATTATAAAAAAACATCATCTCAAAACCAGCTGGTAAATTGCTGTAGCAAGTAAAAGGACTAGAAAAGTTGAATTTTGAAAGTTAATAAGACAATTCAATTCAGAAAAATGGAGTGTCCTGAACACAAAAATGGACAAACTTACAGGACTAAAAAAAATTTGGCCTAAACACCAACTCATTTGAATAATATGTTTAACCACCTTAACTTTGAAATGCTTGTTCTGTCTTTGCTGCCATTTTCAGGTCTTCTTATCACGTATGTAGCACTAAACTTGATGGATGGTCACGGCCAACCTGCGCTGCTTTACATTGTCCCTTTTACCCTTGGTAATTCTCTCTTTCTCATGCGCGCGCACACAAATGAAGTGTTCTATGTGAAAACTGAATCTTCTGTGATCTGTGATGCAGGTACATTCCTGGCACTCGGGAGCAAAAGAGGCGATTTGAAGATTTTATGGTCAAGGGGAGAACCAGACAGAGTGTGCCCACACGTTCGCCTCGAATCTGCTCATGAATCATCACTCTGATAAGAAAGAGAAGTCTTTGTCTTGTGTGTAATTGTATAAATTGATCACAGTGTTACTATTCAAAAACCAAAAGTGTTCTTAGTCCATAGCAATGCTTGCTACTATGATTATATATATTTTTTTCTTTAGTTTTAGGCGGTATACGACGGTCTGCTTCTTGTTCGTGATGTAGATCATCGAACTTGCTTTTAGCCATGGCAAATGTTTCTTTGAATCAGGTTCACGAAAGTTTTAGGGTGAACTCGATAATATTTTAAGAATGATATTTTATTTGACCTTGTCTATTGTCCAATTTTCTAGAATCATTTTGAGCTATTTATTGTTCTGAATTCTGAGTATTGGATATTGTACCTAGAGGTGTAGATGAGCAGAGTCAGTGATACTTGAGAGGTTTTTTTTTATGTGAGTTTGATAGGCTACTGCACTTGACGAGCCTAGTATTACTGAGCTCGACTCAATTAAATTTAAGGCAACTAAAAGAAATTATGAATTGAGCACGAGTTACTCGTTAGCTGCTCGATTTACATGCACCCTTAATATTAGTTCATGAATTGTTAGTAGATTAGCCAGAAGTTATGTTATTTTTTCAAGGCTATTTTATTCTTAAAATATATTTTCAGTTTAATCCCAACCTTCTATTTTTTTTATTTTTGTAATTCTATTCACTGACATGCTAGCGTGATCTATTGAAAATTACAAGAATTAAAAGATTGCAAAAATGAAAAAAAAGTGGAGATAGTTGGTGATTTTTTTTTTGGTAATGAACCTGTTGTTGGTAATTTTAGCAATTTTAGCCTATATTATAATTGTGGTAAAAATATTATACTACAGTACTATATTTTGATGTGTAAACAATACATGAGGTGCACATAGCTTGGAACCCATAATGAAAAAAAGAACTCAACAGAGAAAATCTTGATCAGTACAAAAATATTAATCTCTTTAATTTGGCTTTGCTTGAAAAATGGGGGTGGAGGTGTCTTGGACTCTTGGGGAAAGGGGGCTTCTTTGGAGTGAGATTCTTGTGTTCAAATATGGGTCTTTTCGTGAGTGTGTAGAGTATTTTAAGAGTACTGGTAAATGTCATAAAAGTTGGTCGAAATGGTGGGCGAACATAATAAAACATGTGGGGGTGAGTGATTGGTTTAACAATAATATTTCCATGGTTACGTGTAATGGTAGGTCTACTAAATTTTGGACGGACAAGTGGGTAGGGAGAGAGAGTTTGGAGAAGTTATTTCCTAGGATGTATAGATTAGAGATAGAGAAACAGTGTGTGGTGTCTGATAGAGTCAAATGGTCAAATGGTTGTAAGAGTCTTGTGTGGAACTGGACAAGATCTCTCTTGGACAGGGAAACATCTGTTGTTAGCATTATCTGTAACCACATTGACAGGTACCTCAAGTATTCTTCGGAGGAGGACTATTGGGTTTGGAGCGGCGACAACGATGGAAAGTACTCTGTACGGTCAGCTTATAAAATCTTGCAGGAGGAAAATACATAGGGCCCCATCTCTTCTCGGGTACGGGGGAGAATTTATGATTGGTTTGGTAAGACGGCCCAAATTGGTCTCAGAAGAATGGCTCACCTCAAGACGCACAAGGACATGGTGGGCAAAATCAAGGATCGGGTGTGGGAAAGTATTTGGCACGAAACAATCTGGAACATTTGGCTAAACAGAAACAAACTCTATTTCAAAGGGGAGTTAGTCAACGATACAAATATCACAGAGGATATTAAGCTTGCTACTTACTTATAGATGGTTCAAGACTCACAAACTGATAAATTAGTGGAACTCTTTCGAGGATTGGATTATGTTGGGGTATTCCTGATACCCATGAATAAAATTTTGGCCGTTTTAAAAAAATAATAATAATTAAATTTCAATACATATACTACTACTGTTATTCGATTTGGTATGTATGGTTCCGTATTATTTTATACAGTTAATTCTAATTCTATAATATTCGGATTGTACAAAAGAAATTGTTGATTCTATTTGTCGTCATTCTATTCGCTGATCGTCTCCGTGACTGGACGGGATCATGAGAATTTCTACAGTGTTGATTGTGATGCTCATGGAAATATAGTAGCGTTCAGATTTTTTGCATTATGCTTACTTCTTGCGCGATGGAACTGCTTTCTTGTTTCTCTAACCCCAAATTATTATGTTAAAAAACACTTCCATAATATTTTTAAGTATAAATAGAGAATAAAGTAGATATAATAAAATAAAGTATATAAAGTAAGAATAATAATATAGAATACGATGATGAATTTCTTATAAAATCAATTATATGTATAAATCATTTATATATTTTAAAATGTAAAAGTATTTTATGCATGTAATTGGGTTCCATAAAAACTCAATCTTTGATTCTATATCAAAATAAGAAGATAAAATATAATATGAGGTATAATATATTTTAAGAAAAATAAACATTTATGTAGATAACTCAAAAAAAAAAAAAAAAAATTGTGAACGGATAGAGTAAAAATACTAGGTGCATAGCTTGCCTAAATTTATAAGGACTCTTGACTTTGTGAAACTTAAGCTGATGTTTGACTCACTAGATTATCATATATTTCTAATTCAGTTTTCACACTATTCTTTTTATAGCTTTACATCAAATTTATCATTGATGTCATTACAATTTCTTAGTCAATACTCTTATTTTACTGTTTAATTATTTTGCTCCACATTTCGTGTTTCATTCAACTGAATTTTTAACACGTGTCGCCCTCAATATTATAGGACGTTGATTATTTTCTACTATAACACATATCAATTATCCATATATATAGTATAAGATGTAGAACATCAAAATTGTAATAGGTGATCTCATCTGCATATTTTATTCTTTTATAAAATTATATTTTTTTCTTAATTTACGTGATGAATATAAAAAGCCATTTTGGAGGGAGGATTATTTTATGTGTGGAGAAGGTGAGAAACCCAAAATACAATCGAACATATAAATTAATCAATTCAATCTCAATCTTAAACTCGTACTGACAGAAAAGAGAATTATGAGGATTTGGGGAAGAAAAGAGGCTTCAACAGCTGAGGAAGTTGTACGAGGAATTGACGGTTCTGCCCTCACCGCCATTGTCACTGGTTATATTTCTCACTCAGTAGCATTCTTTTATATTCAAATTTTGATTGGGGGTATTTCTGAGTTTTTGCTTTATGTCTATACATTTTAATCTGGATCTCTTTCTTGTTTCTAAAAAGATTTAGAAATTAATGTTGCTACTCAGTATTTACGTGACTACTAACAAACACAAACTAACAGAGAGGGTTGTGTCCTGAAATTTTCATTTTGTTTTGAAATATTTTACACATAAAACATGGCTGCCTATATATATATTTTTTTTAATATTTTATCCATAAAATAGATACGAAACCTTAGTTTAATAAAAATAAAAAATTGCAAAGAGTTCCCTAAAGAAATTAAAACTTGCAAAAACAATGCCGAAAAATATGAAAATTTATTTTCACCCCTTAAGCCACGTGTTTTGCTCGAAGCATAGATTCCACTTGAAAAGGTGTGCTCGATCGCTCAAACCCGACTTCGACGCTGTGAAATCCAAAAAATAAATAAAAGGCGTCTAGTCGAAAATCGCTAGATGGATGGTAGACCAGCAACTAGCGTCTAGACACCGACTTTTGCAATAGAGCATTCATCTAAAAAAAGTTTATAATTGATGGCTCAATATTAGGTGCTCGACGAACGAGCTAACTTGACCATCTCATTAACATATAGGACGTGATGACATACGTAAAATATCTTCCTGATCGAGGTGATTGTTCGTCCTAGATGGGTAGCCACATAAGATGGATTATCCGACCTGGCCAAATAAAATTGTCGAGGTGATGTTGACAAACAACCTTTATGTTGTTGACCAATCTTTGTTGACTTCGAAGTGACATAACATTAATTAACTTATCCTAATGAGACTTTTGAATGAACACTCATCAATTGAGAAACTTAAGCTTTTAAAGCATAATTAGTTAAAACAACTTATTAGAGTATATAAGAGCTTATGAGAAAACAAACTTTTTACACAAAATCACAACACTCTAGCCTATTTTTTCTAAAATCAATTTCTTAATTTGCTTTAGTTTATTCATGTTATGAATTTCTGATCTGAGTTGTATTAAGTTCAGGAGCAACAAGTGGTATCGGAGCAGAGACAGCTCGAGTTCTTGCGTTACGTGGAGTTCGTGTAATAATGGCAGTACGTAATGTGGAAAAAGGTAAAAACGTTAAACAAACAATGATCAAAGACAACCCCGAAGCTAAGATTCATGTTATGGAACTCGACCTCGCCTCGTTTGCATCTATCCGAAAATTTGCATCAGATTACAACACTTCTGGTCTTCCCTTGAACATTCTCATGTGAGTTAAGTTGCATAACAACATCTATGTACAATGCTGTCAATAATGCCTTGTAAACTGATGTCTTTTCTTTGAAAAATCGAAAGCAACAACGCAGGGGTTTCGGTTCCTTCTTTCGTGCTTTCAGAAGACAACATAGAGTTGCATTTTGCAACTAACCATCTAGGTATGTCCTGTGTCCAAAACACAGCTCTGTTTTCTTGGTTCTTCGTCTGAATCATTAAACTCGTATTTTCGTTAAAATGCAGGTCATTTTCTTTTAACGAATCTCCTACTCGATAACATGAAAAAGACTGCATTTGAGAGCCAAAAAGAAGGGAGAATTGTCAATGTTTCGTCCGTGGCTCATTGGATTGTGTTTCGTAGTGGCTTTCGACTTGATAAAATCAACGATAGTTCAAGGTACGTCGTATTGACAAAAATTTCTACGCACCAGTTTCACCGTTGCTTCTTAAGTCTCGAGTTTTTTTTTCACAGTTTCTTTTACATACAAGCCTATGCAAAGACAAAGTTGGCTAATATATTGCACGCCAATGAACTTGCAAGGCGCTTTAAGGTAAACTGCAAACCAGTTTCACGGTAAAATTGGTTCACACAGGAGTACGGGCCTCATGCAACTTGTGCATACATGAATTTGTATGCTTTAATTACTTCATTTTAGACACATTGGAATTTTGCTGCAACAGGAAGAAGGGGTTGAAATAACTGCTAATTCACTGCATCCCGGAATTGTTACAACCAATTTTTTCCGGAATAGTGGTTTATTTCAAGGTGAATCTATTTCCCGCCACTTTTAAAAGTTAAATACTCCTTCCGTCGTCTAAACTTAATAAGTCTAATTTCATTTTTGTCTGTCCAACTTAATAAGTCTAATCTTATGTCTTGTACAGGTTTAGCTAACTGGTTGGGTAAATATTTATATCAAGATATTCCCCAGGTTAAATCATTTATATCCAATTTAAACATCCATGTATCCAATAATATAGAACCCAATTATGAAATTCGTCATCTGCATAAATCACTTGTACATTTTAGCATGTACAAGTATTTTATGCAGATGGTTGGTTCCATACGAAACTCATCATCTGATTCTATTTCAAAACCATAAACTGATTTATTTTTTTGTCGGGTTCTCCAGGGAGCAGCAACGACATGTTATGTGGCCTTGCATCCGCAGGTTAAAGGAGTAAGCGGTAAATATTTCGCCAACGGCAATATTAGCACACCGAGTCGACTCGCCTCCGATGTAGAATTGGCAAAGCAATTATGGGATTTCAGTTGGAATATGACTGCCTCACCAATGACTTTGGTATGAGATCGATGATATCGATTAGATTGATCGAAGACATGTTTGAAACACCTCTAACACGAGGAAAAGATAGTCAATTTGAAACAACTCTATGTGTGTGAATTTATCTAATTCAGAAGAATGTTATTTCTTCTTAGAACGTATTGATTCAACTCCATAAGCGGGACCAGACATGTTGACATCAGAAGCACATATTTCTTCTAGTTTTTTTTCTAAAAAAATCGTCATGATATATCGGATCCATGCATAATATCATGAGAAATGTATGTTTACCCTTTGCGAAATCACATCAAACTGTGCTCACTAGCCAGGACATGTTTGTTTTGCGGGCAAAGGTTCAACTTTGACTCGACTTTGCAACCTGTTGTTTCAGTTCCATTCGGGTGGTTCGTGCAGACCTGCCATTAAAGGAAAGCTGCTTTTCATAGGAGCTGCCTAAAGTGGAAACTTGCTAATTCGGGAAAGTTTGAAGGAGGGGGAGAGGGACGGTTGGAAATGAAAGTCGAATTCGGGTGGTAAGTACACGTAGTAGCTTCGAAGAAGAATCATTCACTCTCTCGAGGATGCTAAATTCGCATTCGAGTGTAAAACTACACATGGAATTTGGTCGGAGTGCCATAAATGGCTCAACGCGCCTTTTGTCATGCATAACAAAGACAGATTTCAAACTCATCGATCGTTATAGGAACCTCTATAGAAACGACATCAATGAATTTATGGCGCGTTTGAACTGGAAGCTCAAAGCCATAAATCCGAATGCAACATAAGATAAACAGAATAAGCAAATCGATGTACCACACATAACCTAAAACCTATATCAAACATCAAAACTTGCTAGTCTAATGAAGAACAAAATCCCACCATGTCATTGACAAAAAAACATCAAGAAAAACCACCAACGTTAAACGAAAACAGAACACAACTGAAATAGAGTTTGGAGAAAAAACAACAGTCGTTATAAAAACAATACGTTCTAACACGAGAGGTAACATGGTTGACTTCAAAATTGTTGCTCTTACCATGAAAACATCAGGATCATCCACCACTTCCCACCTCATTTTACAACAGCTTCTTCAACGAGAAAATCGCTCTTTGTAGTTTGTAATAAAATCCAACATCTGCAAATTACTGAATACTAAATCGATTAAAAAAAAAAGGCAGTGATGTTGTATATACCAACAACAACAAAAACACAAACCTTGTGATGTGACTAGACGAGTTCGTTGGACTGCTCATTCAGAACACATGAAGTTGAGCTCGATCCAGGTACAGTAAGTGCGTGATGTCCAAATCTGCCACCAATTGATCCACAATTTTTTTGATCATCATCACTATCAACGTCTTTTGGAGTGACCCGATTTTGATAACTTCTACCCTGGACAAGATAAACATTAAGGTAGTAGCTAATGAGTTCTTCCCTTGTTTTGTTAGGTAAGAATCTCCCAGAATTGTTCCAGAACTCGTTTGAGTATGCAGGATACGACTTCATTTTATCCTTGAATATCTGTTCCTCTTCTTCTGTCCAAGAAAGTGAAACCTCCTCCCCCATCCGATGGAATTGCCAACGGTAGAACACAGAACCGAGTTCTTGTTTCAGCAAGAACCTCTTCCCAGCAACATGAAATCTAATGCATTCAACAGAACCTGGAAGCGGGCAGTTGCAGACATGACATGTTCTTGTCGTGATTGGATCCATTGAGTTAATTCCCTTACCATCGTTCGGAGGCCACATTCTTGTACCCAGCCATTTGGGATCACTCTCGGAGGGCAACCCCGTCCATTCAGGGACTTCAGCTTGAAAACAAGGCCCCACTAAAACTTCTTTGTCATCTGGTGACTTCAGATCATAATTAATTGAAGGTGGACCCTCAACATCTCTCAATGGTGGATGAATCGTTTCGTTATTCTGAGGGGCAGTACGGGAAGTGCAGCATGAACACAAGTGATGTTTTTTCAAAGTAGGTATCCTCTTGCTGAATCGTAGCTTTTCTGTAGAACGGTGATCAAGAATATCATCCTCGTACATTGAAGGATGCATCCGTGACTTCTTCTGATCCTGGTGTAAATCATAAAATTTGAAATAACACGTGAGAATTTCAGTTACAATAACTCCCTTAGCTCTTTCCTTTCTAGAAAGTAGAAACAGCAACCTTCTATGGACATTTACTTTGTGCATTCGAAATCACGAAAGGATATTTATACTAGCTTTCAGATCGACGAAGAAAAGAACTCCATATCATCATGAACTAGTTTGTTAGATTAACAAGGCCAGATTGATCTCACCAGATCAGGCTATAGATAATTCTACCGTCTAACATAAAAAACAATTGACAATACAATGCAATTAGCACCAAAATGATGATCTAAGAGGTTCAAATATAGAAGATTGACACGTATAACATAGCCTACATTCTCAAAGATGACACGCGGTTATTTTGAGTATCGCAATTAATATAGAGTTACGTGCAACATAGTAAATATATACGAAAAAAAAATCTATTATTGAAATATATTTAGATAAATCAGTTACCTTCAAGAGAACTTCAGCTGCAGATTTACTAGCATGCCTCCTTACCATCAATGCCTCTCGAATCTGCAGAGCATGACCCCAAAACTCGCCATTCCCACCATCACTCCACTTGGAACATGCTGGAATCAACCCAACTGAAGGATCATCTGAATGTATTGCAACGTCGGTCAACCAGCTTAGTGTTCCTGAAAAGGAATGAAACTCTCGTTTTCTCTTTCGAGACTCCAACACATTTACTACATCAGTTCCGGGCGTAATCACATTATCGAGGCACTGGGGCCCACTCAATCTCTCTTCATTATTAGTAGTTTTCTTCATGACTTTCTGAACAGCTTTTTTGGCTGATATACAAGCAACATTTTCGTCATCAACAGCAGTAGTTATACTCTCCTCCGGATTGAGAATTCTGTCAATAATTTTCTCAAGGACTTTTGCAGCTGATGCCACGACGTCACCATCGTAAGAGTTTTCTGTTTTTTCAGTTACCGTTTTGGTTGGCGCAGCAATAACATCCTTAATACAATAAACCGGACTTTTGGACATAATTTCTGCCTCCCAATATGATGCATCCAATTTTTTGATGAATGCATCATAGTTATTCTCCAACACTCGCTGTCTAAATTCTCTTCGTAGCCAGAGATCGAGATCATTCAAGTATTTGATATATATCAGCTTAACTGACGCAATCACACCCGATCCTAATCCACATTCCTCACACACAACACCCCACAAGTTACTACTCGAAACAGATTCATAACCGCCAATTTTTCTAACAAGCCAAAACAGCTTAAAGAGATCAACAGGGATCCCATTACTACACAATGGTGGAATAGGCCTGATGCAATTATTATCACACTCATCTCTCAGAAAATCAACCAGAATTTGATCAAACAAACTCCTTAGCCTTTCCTTACCCGAATCAAAACGATAATTCTCTATTTGAAAACCTACATCAAAATCTTGTCCGATATCATCACCATTTTCATTTCTCATTTCTCTCCCCTCCAAAACATTTCTATTCATCTGGAAATCATAAATTGCACATGAGAATCACACCACAAAAAAAACATGCTTATGATGAAAAAGTAAAACAACACATGCAGCCATACACAAAATTTTACATATGAAATGAAGCTTGATTTATAGCTTAAAAAATAAAAAAATTACCTTGTTTTCGGCTGTGAGTTTGAATCCCATATATCTTGCCTGAAGAAATGCAAAAAAACCTGTCGATGAAATGGAGAAAAACCTCGAAAATATCAGGTGTTCTTATATGCGTTGTTGTTAGAGTGAGACAGCTGTGTTTTTGTAATTTGGGAAAATTGTAATAATTATAAATTTTCAAAATCAAACCATTTTAAGGAAAGCATAAAGCCACTATTGTTTTCAAATTAAAAAGAGGAATGGAGGATTGATTAAGAATTTAAAAATCATCCCAATCCTAATTAAATATAGGTATGATGATTAATGATGCAATAAGGCCACGTTTGTTAAGATGGTTTCATAAATATTGAATTTCAGTATACCGAAATTTTTCGGTATAATAATGATAGGTAAAATGATCAATAGTTTCATAATGAATCAGTATAGTGGTATTAGTATACCAGTATTTCGATAGGAAACGGTGGTTTAATATTTTCGAAAATAATGAATATGTGCCGAAAATTCGATATAGTACCATATATCGCATTTTTTGAACAATATACCATAGAAGTGAGAATGGGTCAAACATATGTAGGTTTTACAAAAAAAGCTTGGTTTGTTACATAATTTTTAGGTGTTATATGCCTTTTTTTTAAGATTTGACCTAACTTTTTAATAAAAATATCTGATCCAAAAGCATTTTAAATGTTTTTTTAGTTCTATTAGTGTATTTAAAAAATTATACAACACTTTATTATCGTCAAATCATAAAATCGATTATTTAAGGGAAAATATCACTTTTGGTCACTGAACTTTACCACTTTTCACATTTGATCATCCACATTTCATCACTATCAAAATTGGTCACTCACTTATTTTTTTTTATCAATTTTGATGATGCTGTTAGAGAATCCGTCATTTACTAACGGAGAAAAGGTTTTAAGCGTCAACTTTTATTTTCCCTCTTTTAATTCCTTAACCCTAAACTCCCAAACCACAAGTGATTTTGAGTTTATACGAAGAACTGAACCAGAAGCAAGAATGGAGCATGTGGAACTGGCAGTGAAATACCCATTGGAAAATCTCAATCAATCAGTGTGGAAAATACTCTAACAATCAATACTCAAGTAAAGAAACAAAAAATACTAAATTATGTTATTATATTTATATGTTGTAATAGGTCGGAAGGAATTCTCATGCATCTTCTAATCTTCTAGAACATTCATCAACCAACCCTTTTCATTTTAGAGTAGCAAAGAATTATCAGTAAGTGGTTAATAATCATATAACTCAATTATAATTTATTATCATTTCATTGTTGTTGTTGGTTTACTTTTCATTTTACAGGGTAACCATGAAATGGAAAACTCAGGAGGTGATAGGAAAAGAAAAAATCACAATGAAGCAAATGTGAGTGTGTCTTGGCTTACAATATCATTTTATAATTATTGTAATGTTACATGACTAATTTTTTATTTTATAGGTTGTGCAATCATCAAGAGTACACAATCCAATTAATTATTGTGAAAGGAGGAGTGAATTAAATCACCATGTCAAATCTAGCTACTTACATGAGAAAGAGTGGCATGGTTCATCAAAAGGACCAAACAAGGAAAATACAAAAGAAAAAATAAGTGAGAGTGATGGATAGCCAAATTAGTCAAATTGTGGTGGTCATGTACTACTTATGTAGTTCGATGGTTTATAATTATTGTATTCACTGTGGTTGAAAATTATTGAGACTTCTTTTGTACTCTATTTTTCAGACTTTTTTGAATAATATTTCAATTATTGGTTTTCATATTGAATTTGTATAATGATTGGGAATAAAAATTTATTTCAAAATAGTTAATTATTAGAATTTATTTCTCCATTTATAATTATTGGGTTTGATAATCTATTTTTAACCGCACACCAATATTAATTGAAGATAAATTCACTAAAATAAAAAAAAATAAAAAAAAGGTTTGGGGTTAAGGAATTAAAAGAAGGAAAATAAAAGTTGGCGTTCAAAACCTTTTCTCCGTTAGTAAATGACGGATTCTCTAACAGCAGCATCAAAATTGATAGAAAAGAATAAGTGAGTGACCAATTTTGACAGTGATGAAATGTGGGTGATCAAATGTGAAAAGTGGTAAAGTTCAGTGACCAAAAGTGATATTTTCCCATTATTTAAATCTCAAAATAAAGAAATAAAAGTAACAACAAATTTATCAAATGTTTAAAAAAATATTCAATCTTTTTTTTCAACTATTACAAAGGAAAATATAATAATGGAGTAGTTAGTATTACTAAACTTCCTTACTTTAATTATTATATATATATTATATTTGTATATATCATATATTTATATATAAATAAAGTTAAATAGGGATGTTGAGTTTAAAAGACCTAAAAAAAAGCTCGAATCCGACATATTTAACTAAATAGATTTCTCTAGCAAAAAAATAAATAAATAGACTTCACAAAAAGTTTGAACACAACTTGTTTATTAAACGAGTCGAATCGAGCTTTAATAGACTGAGTCGTAGACCTCCGTCGTGTAGTATTGAATTCTAAAAATTGATCATCTGTATTGAAATTGAAAAGAAGAATCTATAAATATGTGAAAATGAAGTATCTTTTGTTAAGTCCACTTAGCACTTTATCTATTGTTTATATAGAAGGATATATCTAAAATAACTGCTAATAGTCATATAACTAATACTTAATAAACTAACTACAAATTATTTGAGTTGGAATCTTGATACCCTCCCTCAAAATGGGAGTGAATTTTAAAAGTCTCATTTTGGACTTAATTTGTTGAAATAAGGTTGGAGTCAATGACTTGATTAAGATATCTCTGTTCTGTTGGAATTTGAATGAGCTTCAAGGTTCCTTGTTGTATCTTTTCCCTTGTATAATTACAATCTATGTGGATGTGTTTTGTTTTCTCATGAAGAACAGGGTTGTGGGCAATGCAAAAGGCTGATCTGCTGTCAGTGTAAATAAGAGCTGGTTATGGATGAGGTATCTTCAAATCTTGAAGAATGTAGAGGACCCATTGAACTTCTGATGCTAGTGGAGCGCATTGCCCTGTATTCAGCTTCGGTAGAAGACTTGCTCATTGTTCCCTACTTCTTTGATTTCCAAGAAACAAGTGAATTACCCAAGTATACATCATATACATTGATGTTTCTTCTTGTTTGCTCATATCTTCCCTAGTCTGAATCTGTAAAAGCCTGCACTTTGAGAGAATTTTGTGAAGAGTAAAAAAAGTCCTCGACCTATGGTTGCTTTGAGATATCTCAGTAGCCTATGAACGACTGTCAAATGAGCCTTATTTGGTTTGCTCATGAATTGAAAAGGAGTTTGAATGGGATATGACAAGTCAGGCCTTATAATTGTTATGTATAACAACTTACCCACAATTTTTCTGTAATTAGATGGATGTTTAAGTAATGGAACATCATTATTTTTAGTGAAACTTTGCTTAGAATCCATATGTGTAATACAAGGTTTACTACCAAGATATCCATAATCGTTTAATAAATCCAATGCATACTTTATTTAACAAAGTTGAATTCCTTTGTTAGTTCTTGCCACTTCTATACCTAATATGTATTTAGGTGTACCAAGATCTTTTATTGTGAAAGTATTATGTAAAAAGGTTTTTACTCTTTGGATTTCTTCTAAGCTGTTTCTAGTTAAAATTATGTCATCTACATAACAGAGAATAACAGTGAAAGAAATAGAAGTTTGCCTAATAAACAAAGAAGTGTCACCCTTGGATTGTATATACCCAATTGTATTTAAGGACTCAGACAACTTATTAAACCATTGCCTAGAAGCTTGTTTTAAACCATACAAGCTTTTATTTAGTTTGCAAACTCGTTTGTCATTTTCAGCACAATAACCAGGAGGGGGAAGCATGTAAACTTTTTCAATGAGGTCCCCGTGTAAAAAAGCATTATTGACACCACATTGATGTATAAACCAGTTTTTAGCAACAGCAACACAAAGTAGGATTCTAACAGTGATTATTTTTGCTATTGGGGAAAAGGTATCAAAATAATCAATTCCTTCTTGTTGTGTGTACCCCTTTGCAACTAACCTAGCTTTATACATTTCTATATTGCCGACAGGTTTGTATTTTACTCTAAAAATCCACTTACAAGTTACAACCAAGGATGAAAATATCGGTATCGGTGGAAATATCGAAACCTTAAATTTATGGAAATATCGATGGATATATCGATATCGAATATCGATATCGGTAAATTTTAAAAATTGTAAAAATTTAATAACAAACCTCTAGTACATAAAATTAACAAAATAATTTGAATACATTTTATATCAGTGACAAATTTATATAAAATATAATATACAATGTTATTTCGTATGACATTTATCGATATTTTTTGAAATTTATCGATATTTTCTCGATATTTTCCAATATTTTCTCGATATTATGCTCGATATTATTATTGTCTATCGATATTCATTGATATTTTCAATTTTTTTACAAATATAGTGGAAATATCGGTTCTTCCCAATATCGATATCGGTGACCCCAAAAAATAGATATATCGAGGATATATCGGAGATATTTTCGAATATTTTCATCCATGCTTACAGCCAATACAATGTTTATCAAGAGGTAAAGAAACAAGAGTCCAAGTATTTGTTCTTTCTCTATCGGTGACCCCTAAAAACTGATCATCTGTATTGAAATTGAAAAGGAGAATCTACAAATATGTGAAAATGAAGTATATTTTTGTTAAGCACACGTACTTGACACTTTATCTATTGTTTATATATAAGGATATATCTAAAATAACTACTAATAATCATATAACTAATACTTAACAAACTAACTACAAATTATTTGAGTTGAAATCTTAATATGCAGCGAGTAGCCTGGTCCATAGACGGAGCCACACTGGGCCCAGAGGGGCCCAGTGGCCCCCCACCATTTTTTATTTTATTTTATTATATATATATATATATAATAAAATTTTTCTTTTTAAAATAATGATATATATTTGTATATGAATAAAATTATTGACAATTTGAGTAAATAAATGATGATTTTGAAGTGATGATAAAAATATTATTTACAATTTTTACATACATAATAAGTTTAGACGGACTAAAAATGAAGGGCTAGTCTTGGGTGAGACCGTCTCACAGAATGAGATCCGTGAGACGGCCCTTATATATAAAAAGTGATAATGTTTGAGCAAAAAGTGATAGTGTTTAAGTAAAAAGTGATAGTCACTTTTGTTAAAAATATTATCACTTTTTACATAAACATTATCACTTTTTTAACAACCCAAAATCTGGAAAAAAAATATGGGTTATCCTACCCAAAATTTTGAAATATGGGTTAAAAGGATCCGTCTCACAGAAAAAGATCCGTGAGACGGTCTCACACAAGTTTTTGCCAAAAATGAATGTTTGCATACATTTTGTTTCTTAATATATACTCCGTTTTTTTTAATAGAGTCAACAATATAGATTAATAGTATATTTAAAATTATTGTCTAAATTTTTTCTAAGATTTACAAGAATGTCTTTGAAATTGAACAATATTTTAGTATTGAATTTAAAAAAAAAATAGTTTAGTGTTTTAAATTTTTTGTACATTTATATTTAAAATTATTATATTGTATAACTATAGAATATTAGAAAACATTAATGTATTATATTTTATTATATTGAATATTAATATTTTAACAATTTTTATATTACTCGGCTTCATTATTTTGAGTGTGGACTATCAAAACATCTTACAAAATACAATGAAAGTAAACTTGATGATTTGATTTAATGGAATGAAATGTATAATTACAATTTTATTATAAGAAATTTCGATAAGTATAATAAATACATTTGTTTTATTATTATAATAATGATAATCGGGCCCCCTACTGAAAATTCCTGGCTCCGTCACTGGCCTGTCCATTCCAACCTAATATACAATATTAAATTTTTCACGCTATAATTTTAGTACGATATCAATATTTATTTATTTTTAATATCAAAACTTTTGGCATGACATGTATATATCGAACCACCCCTGAATATATATGATATAAAAAAAGAATTGTGTAAACAGAACTTGTATTAGGGAGATTGTACATAATACACGTGATATAATTTAGTCAATCCGACCTGGCCCATGATCCCAGATGGAGCTGACGAGTCTGAATACATATTTTGATTCAAATATAAGTTGTATTTAACATATAGTACTCCTTCGGTTCTATAAGTGTTTGCACCATAAAATGGGTACACTTTTTAAGAAAAAAATATAACGAGTAGAATGTTGAGGGATAATCTTGTAAAATTATATGAATAAAGTAAAAAGGTAATTAGAAGGAGAGTTAAAGTAATGACATTTTGTGTAAATATGTGAATATTGTGAGGATGAATTTTATGGAAGAGTTTCCTTTTATGGTTGTACAAACAATTGTAGAATAAATAAATAAGGTAAATGTGCAAATAGTTCTATAGAACGGAGGAGAGATTACTATTTTGCATATGTTTTAGTATATATAAATAATAACTTCATAACTTCATAAATGTAGTACTCCGTATATATTATTTTTGCATACGTTTTAGTATATATAAATAATAACTTCATAAAACTTCATAAATGTAGTACTCCGTATATATTGATAAAACATAATGTATTCACATTATACAAATACTGAAGTATTATATTGGTAAAACGTCTCACCATCCCTTCTTCTTTTCTTTTTATTCATTCATCTATTTTCTATTTCTCTTTTACTTTTCAAATCTCTCTTTATTCCTCTTTTTTTTTAATTTTCAGATATTTTTCATTTTTGAAAACTTTCATTTTAATTTGTCATCTCATCCCCTCTTTCCTTGATTTTTTTAATTTTGTTTAGAAAAAATACAAAAAATACATTATTATTCATCATTTCCATGGTTTCTCCTTAAAAAAAAAAATCTTTTTTTTTTTGAATTAAATTAAATACCTATCTCTTTTCCCCTTTCCATGACTCGAACCAGGATCTAAAGGTATCCAACTTCGTTGAAAAAAAAAGAATCTATGGTTTCTACAATTCTTTAGTTGTTTTTACAACTTTTCATGAGCTCTATCTACATTGTTCATTTCACTTTAAATGTTTGATTTTTTTGGATCATTTAGTAAATTTGTGTTGTAACTTCAAATGCTTGATTTTTTTAGGTCATTTATATCGATCACAATTTGAAGGGTTCATATATATTAAATGCATACAAAACGGTTTCAAGGGTCCATAATTTGTAAGTTCATAACTGCCAATTTTATAATTATGGAAAAAAAGATTAAAGAGATCAAGTTACACAAGGCCTGATGCAATTATTATTAGCATACTCATCTCTCTCAAAATCAACAAGAATTTGATCAAACGAACTCATTAACAAAATCGAAGTTGTTGTTACTATTTCCATGCCTGCATCATCGGCATTTTCGTTTCTCATTTCTATCACCTTCGAAACTTTTCTATTCATATGGAATGATAAATTGCACATGAGAATCACAACACAAGAAATGTAAATTATTTAACAAAAAAATCATTGAATGTTTATGAAAGAGTAAAGCATGTATATGAAATGAGTTATCTAAAAAAACCTTGTTTTCTTATTCGTTGAATTTCATGTATGTTGTAGGATGAAATGAAGAAAAACCTTAAAAATTTCAAATGTGTAGATGAGAAACTTTGAAAATATATAAGGTGTTTGTAATTTTGGAAAATTGTAATAATGGTGAGTGGCTATTCAATTTAGGCAAATACTTGTATACACTTGGATGCACCATGCCCCCTACCTGTTTCCAGCTATTGGGCCTTCCTTGGGACTGGGCCTCAGATTCCAGTCACACACCCATCTGTTTACTCAGTTCACCCTCAATAAACTCGCACTCATAAATTTTTTTAGTTCACCCAATAATGATTTGCACCCCCCTAATTTCAATTTTGATTTTTGATTTATATTTTATCTGCACCCACTAATTTAATGAGTTCACCTCCTAATCATATTTTTACAACAGTTATCTACACCCACTCATTTTATGAGTTCACCCCCAAATTATTTTTTACCACAATTATCTATACCCGCTCATTTTATGAGTTCACCCACATATTATTGTTTTACCACGATTATCTGCACTCGCACATTTTATGAGTTCACCCCAAAATATTTTTAAAAAAATAATCACATTTAAAAGAATATATTATCCTTTTATTAATGTACACAAAATATAATAAAATAAACTCTAAAAAATTGATTCACCACCAAGTCACCCATATTTTTTTTAAAAATCGTAAAAATATAATTAATAAAAAAAATCGAAATTAGCCATAAATCTCGATTTTTTACTTTTTAATTTTCCTTTCCCCTGCTCTTTTTCCATTTTTAATTTTTTTTTTCCAAATTTTTTTTTTCCTTTATTTTTTTATTTTAAATTTTCCTACATTTCTTTTACATTTTTTGCATGTGTATTTTTTAAATTTTAATACAATATAATATTATAGGCATGATTTTATTATAGTCGATTGACAGTGCACTTGAATTTCAATTTTAATTTGATGAATAAAGGACCTGCCGAAAATTCATGCCGATCGGCGGGTGACCCAACCACCACCATGCCCGACCACCCCCTTGACGGCGACGGCGGCGCTTCCGTTCCGGCCGCTGAAGCCCAAGACCCATATTCGAATCGCAATCGCGATTCTTCACTTCCATGACAATCGACATCATCTTCCATCTCGGCAACGATCCATGGCGGCCGAAATTATCTTCTCATTTCGACCACCGACGCGACTGCTTCCATCAATCTCCCTTGTGTTCGCGATCCAGGAGCTTCTTCGGCATCAATGGCTCTCGCCTGCAACACTCGGATCGACGCCGCCTCTCTCTCGTCGTTCCTCTCTGCCTAAATCGAAGCTATATTGTTTTGTCCGTCTTCTTCATCATGCTACTGTGCATCCTCTTCCTCCGGCTGACGGCAGCCCGACGGAGGAATGTGAGTATGTTGCCGATGGATCTCTAACCGGCCGACACTCAAAGCCGGTGACCTTGCTGATGAAATCTCAAACGACGACTGCTCACCTAGGGTGCCCTCCCATTGGGCAAGGGTTCCCTTCAATTGGGTTTGGTAATGTGCACCCCCTATTTTCTTCAGTACACCCCGATTTACACTCCCTTCACTTTTTTTTATGGTACTATTAGTTATTGGTACTGGTATTACTATTTATTGATTGTAGTATTACTATTAATATACAAATGAATTAAAATTAATGATTACTGATTACGGTATTATTAATTATTAATTGTGGTATTACTGGTTATTGTTTGTGGTATTACTGATTGGGTGAAATTATTTATTATTGTTTAAGACATTACTGATTATTATTTATTTTTTTATGGTATTACATATTATTGATTATGGTATTACTTAATATAATTAGATTTGTGGAATTATTACTAAAAATTGTTTTTGGTATTATTGAATATAATTGGATGTGTGGAATTATTTGTTATTGTATAAAATTTTATTGATTAATATTAATGGTATTACCGATTACTGTTCGTGGTATTACTAATAATTGATTTTAGTATTATTTAATATAATTAGATATGTGTAATTATTTGTTATTGTATAAGATATTGGAGTACTAATTATTTTTAATGGTATTAGTGTATTACTGATTATTACTTATTGTATTATTGAGTATAATAAAATCATACATATAATATTATTTTGTATTAAAATTTAAAAAAATACTAATGAAAAAAATGAAGAAATAAAATTTTTTTGAATAAAAACTGAAAATGGAAAGAAAAATTAAAAAGAAAAAAAATTTGAGATTTGTGCCTTATTTTGATAGATTTTTTAAATTATGTTTTTACGATTTTTTTTTTTCTAAAATATGGGTGATTTAGTGGTGAATCGACGGTAACTCGACAATGACTCGACTACATATTGTAAATGTATAAATTATGGTTGATTTTATTATTATATTTTGTGTAAATTAATAAAAAGATAATATAGTATTTTAAATGTAATTATTTAAAAAAATAAAAATTGGGGGTGAACTCATAAAATGAGTGGGTGCAGAGAATTGTGGTAAAAAAAATTAGGGGTGAACTTATAAAATTAGCGGGTGTAGAGAACCGTTGTAAAAAAGAAATGATTTGGGGGTGAACTCATAAAATGAGCGGGTGCAGATAACTGTAGTATAAATATGATTTGGGGGTGAACTCATAAAATGAGCAGGTGCATATAACTGTAGTAAAAAAATATTTGGGGGTGAACTCATAAAATTAGCGGGTGTAGATAATTGTTGTAAAAAAATGATTTGGGGGTGAACTCATAAAATGAGTGGGTGCAGATAACTGTAGTAAAAATATAATTTAAGGGTGAACTCATTTAATTAATAGGTGCACATAAAATATAAATAAAAAATTAAAATTAA
This sequence comes from Galeopsis tetrahit, assembly GCA_963675135.1. Taxonomy (NCBI): domain Eukaryota; kingdom Viridiplantae; phylum Streptophyta; class Magnoliopsida; order Lamiales; family Lamiaceae; genus Galeopsis; species Galeopsis tetrahit. The sequence goes on from OY776134.1 coordinate 1,081,197, forward strand.
AACTAGGGGGTACGGTGCACTAGGGGGTACGCAAGTGTGACCCTTAAAAAAGAGTAACACTTATGTACACTCGTATGCACCGTACCCCCTAATTTTAATTTTAATTTTTTATTTATATTTTACTTGCACCTGCTAATTTAATGAATTCACCCTCAAATTATATTTTTACTGCAGTTATCTCCACTCGCTCATTTTATGAGTTCACCCCAAATCATTTTTTACTACAGTTGTCTGCACCCGCTCATTTTATGAGTTCACCCCAAATCATTTTTTTACAATAGTTATCTACACCCGCTCATTTTATGAGTTCACCCCCAAATTATTTTTTTACTACAGTTATTTGCACCGGCTCATTTTATGAGTTCACCCTAAATCATATTTATACTAAAGTTATCTACACCTGCTCATTTTATGAGTTCACCTCCAAATCATTTCTTTTTTACAACAGTTATCTACACCCGCTCATTTTATGAGTTCACCCCCAAATTATTTTTTTACCACAATTATCTGCACCCGCTCATTTTATGAGTTCACCCCAAATATTTTTTTAAAAATAATTACATTTAAAATATTATATTATCTTTTTATTAATTTACACAAAATATAATACTCCGTAATAAAATCAACCCTAATTTATACATTTACAATCTTGCAGTCGAGTCATTGTCGAGTTACCGTCGATTCACCACTAAATCACCCATATTTTAAGAAAAAAAAATCGTAAAAACATAATTAAAAAAAACTATCGAAATTAGGCACAGATCTCGATTTTTTTTTCTTCTCATTTTTCAGTTTTTATTCCATACTTTTTATTTCTTCATTTTTTTCTGATTTTTTTTTTATTTTAATACAAAATAATATTATATGTATTACTCCCTCTGTCCCATATTAATCTTCATAGGTAGAGGGGCACGCAAATTAAGAAAGTGTAATAATGAGTGAAGTTTTGAGGGGTAAATTTGTAAAACTTTATGTATAAAGTAAATAAATGAGTTGACTTTTGTGTATGTGTGAAGATAAAGTAATGGCATTTGTGTAAAATTGAGGTTATTGTGAGGGTGGAGTTTATAAAGGATTTTCCATTTTAAGGGTGTGAAAGTTATTGTGGGACGTCCCGAAAAGGAAAGTGTGAAAGTTATTGTGGGACGGAGGGAGTATTTTATTATAGTCAGTAATACCATAATCAACCGTAATCAGTAATATCATTAATAATAATTATTAATTTCTTTACAATAACAAATAATTACACAAGTCTAATTATAGTAAAATTTTATACAATAACAAATAATTTCACACATCTAATTATATTCAATAATACAAAAAACAATTATCAGTAATACCATTAACAATAATTAGTAATACCATGAACATTGATCAGTAATATCTTACACAATAACAAATAATTCCATAAATCTAATTATATTCAGTAATACAAAACATAATTATGAGTAATACCATAAACAATAATATGTAATACCATAAACAATAATAATAATCAGTAATGCCTAGAGGAATAATAAATAATTCCACATAATCAGTAATACCACAAACAATAACCAATAATACCACAATTAATAATCAATAATACCGTAATCAATAATTATTAATATTAATTCACTAGTGAATTAATAGTAATACCACAATCAATAACTAGTAATACCAGTACCACTAACAATAATACCATAAAAAAAGTGGAGGGAGTACACATCGAAGTGTACTGAAAAAAATAGGGGGTGCACATTACCAAGATCAATTGAACGGAACCTTAGCCCAATGGGAAGGCATCCTAGGTCAGCAGCCGCCGCCTGAGATTTCATCGGCAAGGTCACCGGCTCCGAGCGCCGGCCGATCAGAGATCCATCAGCAACATACTCACAGTCCTCCGTCAGGCCGTCGTCAACCGGAGGAAGAGGCTGTGCAGGAGCAGGGTGAAGAAGACGAAGCAATGTAGCTTCGATTTGGGCAGAGATGAACGACGAGAGCGAGGCGACGTCGATCTGAGTGTTTTAGGCGAGTGCAATTGATGTCGGAGAAGATCCTGAATCGCGAACACAAGGGAGATTGATGGAAGCAGTCGCGTCGGTGGTCGAAATGAGTAAAGATTTTCGACCGAGATGGAAGATGATGTTAATTATCATGGAAGTGAAGAATCGTCATTGCGATTCGAGGAGGGGTCTCGGGCTTCAATGGTCGGGATGGAAGCGCCGCCGTCGCCGTCGAGTGGGTGGTCGGGCATGGTGGTGGCAGGGTCACCTGCCGAACGACATGAATTTCCGGCAGGTCCTTTACTCATCAAATTAAAATTGAAATTCAGGTGCACCGTCGATCGACTATAATAAAATCATACCTATAATATTATTTTGTATTAAAATTTAAAAAATACACATGAAAAAAATGAAAAAGAAAGGCATCAAAATAAATTAAAAAAAGTAAAAGGAAAAAAAATGAATAAATAAAAAAAATGAAAAATAAACTGAAAATGGGAAGAAATAAAGGAAAAGAGAAGGAGGAAGAAAAATTAAAAAGAAAAAAAATGAGATTTGTGGCTAATTTCGATAGGTTTTTATTAATTATATTTTTACGATTTTTTTTTTAAATATGTGTGAGTTGGTGGTGAATCGACAGTAACTCGACTGCATATTGTAAATATATAAATTAGAGTTTATTTTATTATATTTTATGTAAATTAATAAGATGATAATATAGTTTTTTAAATGTGATTATTTTTAAAAAAATATTTTGGGGTGAACTCATAAAATGAGCGGGTGCAGATAATCGTGGTAAAACAAATAATTTGGGGGTGAACTCATAAAATAAGCGGGTGTAGATAATCGTGGTAAAAAATGATTTGGGGGTGAACTCATAAAATGAGCGAGTGCAGATAATCGTAATAAAAATGATTTGAGGGTGAACTCATTAAATGAGTGAGTGCAAATAATAATAGTAAAAAATAATTTGGGGGGTGAACTCATTAAATGAACGGGTGCAAATAAAATTAAAATTAATTGATGAATTAAAATTTAAAATTAAAATTGAAGTATGCACCGTACATGCGAGTGCATACAAGTATTTGGCATTTTAAAATAAGTGTCATTCTGAGTTTTTTTCTTTAATTTTGACTATTTTACCTTTATTCATTTACCATATATATTGTTCATAAATAAATTTCACAAACATTGTTTATACCAAAATTAATTTGATTTATACTAGCTACATTTTTTACCATATTCTTTATCAAACAAAATTTCTATATCAAAATTAGCTATAATTAATGAAGGGTAATATGGACCACACTTTATAATCTTAATTTATTGAAAAATACCAAAGTGACACTTATTAAAAAACGGAGGGAGTATTAAATAGGAATAAGTTACCTGTTATGTTACACAAGAGTGGCAACCAATTATTTTTCTATTTTTGTCTATACACATTTTTTTTTTTGTAAATATTCGTTTGAGACACGAATAATTTCCCATTTTTTAGCATTTCCATAAAATGTGTGATTTTTTAAAAATTAATTTTAATTACATATGAAATTATACAATTCGATTCATCTTAAACTGAACAATTACTTGCGAAGAAAACTATATACTACTCTCTCGGAGTATTCGCACATTTAGAAGTGTAAAAAATTTTGAAAAAAAATGTAATAAGTAGAATTTTAAGGATTAATTTTGTAAATTTTATGAATAAAAAAAAAAAATTGAGCTAATGTGTGACAGCGTGAGTTCAAAAATACTATCCCATAGACGTTTAAATATGAAAGTTGTAAAATTATTTTATTTTTAAAACGTACAAATTAATATAGAACGTCTCAACGTAACAAATGTACAAATTTATGTGAAACGGAAAATGAAAAAAAATATGGTGGGAGAATGCTATTTAGCCAAAACCTCAGTCTCGCCCCCTCTTTTGCTTTTTTTGATGTCGGAACCGCCTTGACGCCCCACCCTACACGCGAGAGGCACTACAACCATATACGTATATTTTTCCACCACACACAAGAATTGGGCGAAAAATCACAGTAAAGAATCATGTCTTCCCCAAGCAAGCGCCGGGAAATGGATTTGATGAAGCTGTAATAGCATCACTCTTTTGATTTTATGTTTAATTTATACCCTAGCTCTGTCGCCGATGATTACGGGGTTTGTTTGTTTTGTTTTTGCTTAGGATGATGACCGACTATAAGGTCGAGATGATCAATGATGGCATGCAAGAGTTCCATGTCGAATTTCATGGGCCCAAAGAAAGTAATGATTTCTACAAACCCTCCTCGATTTTTGATGTTTTTTACTCAATTTATGGTCTAATTTGCTTGTTTAGGGTATAGTAATTTGTTTTTGTTCTGATTATGGTGTTGTGTTATTTGGAATTCATGATGAGTTTTGTAATTGAGTTGAGAATTAGAGGTTAAAGAAGTGGTGAGATAGCATTGTTTGACTTTGGCTTGATCTTTTACTCAGTGCATCAGTGTTCGACTTTTGTTTCCTTGCGATTTTGTTGAAGTATTGAAGGATTGTATTTGATTTACTAGTTCCTAATCAGTAGTCAGACTAAGTGGTTTATCAGGATTTATGTTAATGTTTTACTGGTATTCTTCTCCTATCAGTTTCGATGGATCTGCAATATTGTTTTTCACTAGTCCTGCTCTAGAGAAATGCAGTGTTTTTTTGGGATAAGTTGTTGATTATGGTGCATTTATAGAAACCGGGAACTTTTTACCCTCGAATTTGATGGTCTGTGACAGGTCCTTATCAAGGAGGTGTTTGGAGGATAAGGGTGGAACTGCCTGATTCTTATCCGTATAAATCTCCTTCCATTGGATTCGTCAATAAGATTTACCATCCAAACGTTGATGAGATGTGAGTTCATGAGCATACTATGCTCAAATGTTTAGCCTTTCTGGCAGATTCTACTGCTCATTTTGTATCAAATACAACATCTTGGAATAACAATATCTAATACAATAGAATTCATGTTTTTTTTTATTTTCCAGGTCTGGCTCTGTTTGTTTAGATGTTATCAATCAAACCTGGAGTCCAATGTTTGGTACGTCGAAAGGTTTACTGTTTCTGCATTTAGGTAGTTGATTGCTTTTCAAATTGTTTTCAGTAGCTTCATCAAATTGTTTATTTCTTTTCAGACCTAGTAAATGTGTTTGAAGTGTTTCTCCCGCAACTTCTTTTGTACCCAAATCCATCAGACCCTCTGAATGGAGAGGCAGCATCTTTGATGATGCGCGATCGCAGTGCATATGATCGAAGAGTTAAAGGTAGATTTTTTTAAGCTTTCTTTTGAGGTATTTGATAGTTGATGGAGTACATATTATTTCCAAATTCTCCACCATAAAACTTCACCTGGTAATGCTACTTTGCTGATACTAAATAATTGTAGTGTGTTAAAACTCAATAAGATCATGCATTTACTTGTGATTTTCTAAAAGATCCGCACTGTTTTCCCACTCTTCCAGTGACTTGAGGGCATTGAATGCTCAGTCTGCCTTTAGGATATGTTTATGGACATGAAGTTTCAAGATAGTTTTCGTACTTAAGCATTTGAGTCCACTTAAACAAGATCCATCAGTGCTTCTCCTACTAAATCCTCAACATTATTATCTGTTTCTGACATGGAACTATAGTATCTGGAGAAATGACTAGTATACTGAATGTCAAAACCACCTATAGTCATTTAGGCAATGTTTGTTTTGGGTTTATAGTGGCTTTTAAAACCTGTTTTTGAAATCCTGATAAATGTGTGTTTATTTTTGGGATTTTGCGTAGGTGGGATTTTATTTTATGTCAAAATCAACGTGTAAGAGTGAATGATGCTGTAATATTATATTGTTGTTGGGTGTGATTGTTATGATTTAAATATATTAAATGGTAAGGCTAGAGAATTGATTGTATTTGAAAGTGTGAGACTATGTGTATAGGTGTTGTAGTGGTGGTTTTATAAAACTGAATTTCAAAATCCCAAAGTAGAATCGAATTTAGGTTTCTAAATCCAAAACCTGGTTTTTAAAACCCAAAACAAACATCACCTTAGGGATGTCAATGTCATTGTGCATTCTGCTCTGCTTTTTATGAACCCTTCACATTTACGAGGTTGTGACATGATCAATCCAAAATCCAAATCTTTTAGTCAGCATTAGTTTTATAATAATTTGTTACATGCTTTATTTTCATGAGAGCCACACATCATAATCCCCGAATTCCCGTTTTAACCAACATTCACTTATCATTAGTTTTTTCATAAATTTGGATTGAACTTTGCTTTGCACGTGGCGCATCAACCTGGTTGCAGGTGCTTCAAGTTAAGCATAATTGATGAAATATAATTAAAACAAAATTGGTCCCTTCCACTTAAAACCTGCAAACATGGAGAAATATACAAAACGAGATACTAGGATTACATGAAAATTTAAAAACATGTTAAAGGCATGTGGAAAAATCATAGGTAAAACCACCAAAATATACCAATATACTGCTAGATAGCTAATCCAACCTTCTGAGAGTTAAAAAAATTGGTGGGAATCATAAACACTCTCTTCGGCACTTGAGCACAAAAAATGAGGAAAAGAAGCTGCCCTGTTTATGTACAGATACATGAACCAACTTGTGGTTTACTAATTTTTGGATTTGGAGGTTGGGAGATTTGTTAGTTGAAGGCATCTTTTAGCAAGGAAACAACTAATTTTTGTTTAAACTAGTCTTAAATGTTGTGGGAATATGGTTTATATTTTGTAAGAGTGTAAGACTATATAAATGAGTATCCAATCGCCAAATTTGACTAAATTGGGCCAACAAGTTCATAAATATGCAAGACAAATATATTTTTGAATGGTTTTGTCGTAGAGGAGTTGTTCAATTCTTGTATGAAAGAGTATATAGGAAAATCATGCTACGGCCCTTTGTGACTAAATTGGGTTAAAGTTCATCAAAGTCTAAGACAAATATATCTGATCGCTTCATTACACTATATATCTGATCGCTTCATTGACATTATTTAACTACGTATTTCACAATACTAAAAGAGTAATGAATTCATACATGCTACTTCATCATGTTTTCTTTCATAAAATATCTGGATCGTTCTTAAGACCAAAGGGTCTGTTTGAATTGGGCTTTAGATGATTTTGAAATAGGGATTTCAAAATCTTGATAAATATTAGTGGTGTGTGTTTGTTTAGCGATTTAAATAGGGAGAGGTTTAGCTTTATGCCAAATCGGTGTGTAAAAGTGTGATGTTGTTGATTGTTATTGTAATGATTGAATGATTGTGTAATAATCATCGTTGTTTGGATTGGATTTAATTTGTTCTTGATGCATATTATTTTTCAGAGTACTGTGAAAAGTATGCCAAGCCTGAAGATGCAGGAGTTGCACCAGATGAAAAATCGAGCGATGAGGAACTGACTGAAGATGAATCCGCGTCAAGCGATGAGGAAATTGCTGGAAAAGCTGATCCTTAACAGAAACAAACCCAAGGTTGTATGTTTGTGTCTGTACATTAATATGCTGCTGTCGATGATGCTAATAATTTCTTTAAGCAAAGAGTTTCGGATCCATTTTATTTAGAACGTCGTGTTTCCTTTTGTCGAATTCTTCGAGAGGATTATATATTATATGGGTAAAGACGTAATACTGGAAGTTCATGTCCTTTATCGTTTGTTCTTGCTCGTAATTATGCCCAGCTGCAACGCTCTCGTCTTATTGTATGATAATCGGCTCGAATTGCAGTGTAGTATTTCTTATGTATCTCAATGGGTTGAATGATTTACATTGATAGCCATGGTTATTGCTGATTTGAAATTTTTATACGAATCTACAGTAAATCAATTTCTTCCCTAGAATAATAGATTTGAAATCAATGAAATTCAAAATACATTTATTTCGAATCCCTCCATTCAAACACAAAAATAAAAATTTCAAAGGAAATGGATATATCCCTATCATTCACTAAATGATGAATTTCAAAGTCATACTATTAATCTAAATCATTAATCATTACAAAACATTTCAAATCCACAAATTCTGTAAAATCAACTAATAATTATTGGGCCGCACTTATGTGCAATATTTCACGTGAAATATTAGTATATTTAAGGAAGGGTCAAAATTTGCGGATCTGTAGCGGGTTTGACCGGTCAAATGAATATTTCCTTAAAAATCGCGGAAAAGTCGCGCGCATGAGGCTAACAGGATAACGGGTTTCAGGTCTGTGTTACTATAAAGGTAATTATATGTTACTGCAAGACCAAATATGTGTTACTGTAAGTACAAATAACACATAAATTGATTTTTCACCGAAAATATTAATACAAATTAATTTAAGGAAGGATAAAATAGAAAATTTTGTTTTTTAATCTGTGTTACTATAAATACAATTATATGTTACTATACAGACAAATATGTGTTACTGCAAGGACAAGTAACACGCAATTGGTTTTTGAGTAACACATATTTGACCTTAAAGTAACACAGAAAAATGTATTACTATATAAACACAAGTGTATTACTGTATTAAGAAAGATGTGTTACTGTATAAATAAAACGTCATTATTGAGAGTGAATGAGATACCCATATTAAAAAAGACGAAGAACAATAATTGAAAACACGAAAAACACAATCATGTTGAATAATTTATCGATCCTTACAAATAAAAAGACATAATTATCAACAATTAATTGGAATAAATCTGTGTTTGGTATTATTGTTGATTTTTTCTCATTCATGAATTTATTCAAAAAATAAATAATGATTTTTCTCTTTGTAATTAGCAGATCAGATCTGAAGGTTTTATTTTTTTTAATGAAATTGCGCCTCATATTTCGCGCAGAAGAGAAGAAAGGCAGCGGGAGGAAGAAAGCGCAGAAGAGGAGAAGGAAGAAAGCGCAGAAGAGAAGGGAAGAAGAATGAGCGATCGCGAAAGGAGGAAGGAGACTGGTTACCGGATAAAATTATAAGAATTAGTCAAATTGCACCATAAGACTATGGTGAAATATTGTATATAAGTTTTTGTCATAATTATTTGCCTTTTACACTATTATAAGTTGAAAATGGCTAGTCCTGCCTAAGCTGTCTAGGCACTGTCTAATCGGTCCATTTTTTATACCTAAATTTTATAGTAATATCATCATAATGAAAGTATGAAATCGAACGCATTGAAATTTTTATTTTTTAAAATTTTTCATTAATAAACTCTTTTAGAAAAATATAAAAAACAATCGACTAGAACTGACTCGGCCGTCTAGGTAGTGCCTAACTCCATTTCTACCTAAACATGCCGATTTGCAAGAAATCGGATCAGCCAGTGGCCGCCAAGCCCGATTTCTACACAACTGTTAACCGGTAATCAGTACTTAATATTCAAGAACTGATCACATTCTCACAAAGTCATACCCTTGAAAACTTAACAGAAAAATGGTTTAAAAAATAGAATTAATTGCATATAATTTGCACAGAATCAAGAACACATAGAATAAAAAAAAAACTCATCTCATTATTTAAAAAAAATATCCACTAGCCTAAACTGTGATAAACCAAAAGTAATATGAATCTAAATCTATAATGAAGGATTATTCTGAACAGTTGCACTTAATCTAGTGAGTTTGGTAAGAGTTTGTTGTGCAGAAATTGTGTCTGGATGTTCTTCTCCACAAATAGAAATCCTAATATAAATAGCCTTTCTAATTAAATCATCACCAATATCAAACTGCCCCCCTCTCCCCATCAGCTTTGCTCTCACTTCCAAAACAGTAGCTCTTGTCAGGGCCATTTCTTGCCATAGATACGGATTCATCTGAGCGTTCGTCTGTATCGGTTTCCAACACATCGACTTATCCAGCCATTTCTCGACAGGTGTCACAAACGTCTGATCAGCCGCTTCCAGCGCGTCTGTACAGAGACGGAGCAGCTCCAGAGCAGCACTGCATCGCGAGAAGGTTATGAATGTCTTTATGGCGAGAGGGAGAGCGACTTCTTTCACGAGATAAACGAGCTCTGACACTTTGAGTTCCACCACTATGGGGTCTTTTCCGAACCCTAGGAGGAGAAAGAACGAGGCCCACATGTGGTCGGAGTGGTGTGGAACTGAGCCACGGAGGATCACAGCTCGTACCATCGCCTGAGCTACTCCGGTGATCCCTCGTTTGCGAGCGTAGAGCTTGATTAAAGGGCTGAATTGAATGAAGCCCTCTTTTGTGCAGCTTCTTGCTATGTTGAATCGAAGCAGTAAAGAAGATGCTTCGGTTTCTGATCGTCGTGCATACGATGATGTGAAGCCACAAGTGAGCGAGTACATGATCTTTTTCCATAGCCGACGAGGGTGGTCTTTCTCGGGTATATTATGGGCAGCTAAAGCAAGAATGTGGACGGGTATCGGGGCAGGTGCAAACCACCCACTCGCTAGAACCATTCGGGCCGCCAAATGACCCGGCCCATCTGCATGGTCGAATATGGAAAAGCAAACCTCAAGAAGCTGTAAAAGGAAAGTGTTTCGTCTTAATGAGTGATTTTCACGCCCACTCCACGTAACGTCTCTTGAGGGCAATCTGTTTATAGTATCCAACAGCCGACTTGGATTAATGGGAAGCTCATTGAGAATGGCTCCGACTATAGCGAGGCCTAGGGTTAGTCTCCCGAGTTTTTCTTCGATAGCCCGTAAAGCATCAACTTCTGCAAGTGGTTGATCTTTGATTCCTCCTTGCATTAAAGACATTGCTTCGACCCCAGATAGGAAAGAAAGTTTCAACGGCTCAAGATTCATTACACGAGGGAGACGCGTGGATATGATGACGTGCGTTTCTCCGCCAAAACGGGGGAGTAAATCCATCACTAGCTTGTGGTCCCACCAATCTTTTTCACTTTCAAGATTGTCTATGATGACTAAAAAGGGAATGTTTCTCATGAGCTCTTTTCGAACTCTGGCTATGGCTGCTTCCTCTTGTTCTTCGAAGCTCTTCGATCGAACCCTTTCTGTTGAGCTCTCAACCCCAACATCAATCTCTAAAAACGACCACAAGTTGAGATAGTTTTGGCGAATATATCGACTTTCTCCTCCTATCCACAAGACCATTTTGTACCTCTGATGGAAACGATAAGCATACTCTAAGATCAGCTCGGTTTTCCCGATTCCGGGCTCTCCTGATACACATGCAATTCCCTTCCCGTAAACTATTTTCGTCGATCTTCGTCTTCTTCCCTTAGACGACTTTGGAGTAAGCTGAGAGAGTTGAGAATTCTGCATTTCGATTTCCTTATCAGATTCTTTCCATACAACTGGTTCTTTTCCCTTCTGTCTGTTTGCTCGTTTTTCGTCGACTGAGTTAGTCCGTCCCCAGCCAATCGTCAAGTTCTTGCGCTTCGATTTAGTCTTGAGCTGAAAATAGTCCCTCTCAGAATCTCCACACACGTCGCCAAAAAGCATGAATTCAAGCTCAGACAACTCCCTTTTCCTACCAACAAAATTCTCGTTTCTTGGAAACGGGAACTCGTCTTTCTCGACTTTCTCACTCCACTTCGTTAATCTATCAACAACGCTTCTCCTTCCCAACCTCAACGCCAAAAGAGTGACACATCTCAATACACAGTCCCTCCATCTACCATCATTAGCTTCTAATTTCCATTCATCAATGCATGAAAGAGCACTCACGGCATCTCGCCATTCCTTCTCAAGCCCACCATACAATACCCAAAGCTCACCCCCATATTTCTCCCAAATCTCACCCCGTTTCTCGATGATATCTCGCACAAGGCAGTCATCTGGACCCAAGTCAAAGTACACAGGAACCAAATTCTTCTTGCTTGAGAAGAATTTCAGCTCCTCAATCGTGTACGGGTTTCTAAACGACTTTCTTGTCAAGATAACGACCCCAAACGTACAACAATCTATAGCTTTCTCAACAATGCTATGCTTACGTGAGTTTCGACACCTCGCTCTGTCTGTAACAAAACAACTCAAACCTTGTACCTCCAGCTCAGCGCGAAGCCAATTCACAAACCGAAGCAATAAAGGCTTACGCCCATGGAAACCTATGTACACATCACAACTTCTTAATCTGTTCGAATAGAAGGACGTCGGGGGCATAGCTGAGATTTCAAGTAATCGTCCTATCTTCTTGCCCTTATTACCCTTGTGTCTAAAATAGTCATTTGACGTATCAACACCATAATTTGATACCATCTTCCGGGGATCATTTGAGGTACTTGCCTCTAAACCAGGGTTAACATCTGGTAAAGTGAATCGAACGCTGGATAAAGATTCTGAGTCGGCATCGCCCCAATAAGTGTCGAGGGAATCCATGGCATTGCTCGATCTTGGAGAGACGACGGGCGATTGTCTAGCTGAGAAGAATCTAGAGCTATCTTCATGGGAATCCATATTTACAATCAATCCACCTTTTGTAATATGTAACTCCTTGCATTCTTGAAAAGGCTATTACACCCAAAATTCGACAGCCGAAGATTTCGGAATCTTAAACTCAACAACACCCTCCTATCCTAATCTTTGCCTGAAAATGGGATATCATATCATCAAAACATCATCACTATTCAAACGGAAAAAAACTGCCACATTATTCAAATTCAAAAAATGTTAAAGAACGGCTATAACAACAGTATTGAGTGCTAAAATCATTACAAACATGATCTATTGACTTATTTCCCCTGTATGATTCATCTAAAAGCCATAAAAGCCTACCATTAAAATTCCAGAGCAAGAATTTAAGATCTGAATAAAGATTCAAAACGACAAAGAAAGCAAGAAAAGTCCTAAATCAGTAGTAAATCAACACCCCTTTTACTGATTCAACAAAATAAAACTCAGTAGATACAAGAATTCAGATCTGAAAAACTTACAAGAATGAACAAAGCTGCAGCCTTTTTCTCTGAAATCCAGAAAAATCCCTAGGAAATTGTCAAAGAAGGGAAGGCCTTAACCAAACACAAGAATTCGAAAAAGATTGATATATAAGGAGAGAGTTGAGAAAGGTAAGTTTGTCAATGTAGGGGAAACATAGAGAGAGAGAGGGACCGGTGTTGTTGAAAAGGGGGCAATAAAGAGGAATTTTGATAGGGGAAAGATTAAATGGAAAGAGGGATTTTCACCTTTTATAGCAGGATTACAGAATCAGACATCACTATACTACTCGCCGGTCTAAAGAAAATCACAGACCCAAAAACAAAAGAAAATTAAAAAAATTGCTCTTTCTTCTACTAATTCCCCCCATTAAAACCCCTTTCTTTTTCTTGTCTCTATTTAGATTCAATTTCATGGCTGCCCCTTCTCTCAAAACCCCCTTTTTATATCATCTTTTCGCTTCACTTTCCCCATTCATTACTACTCATGACACAACACTATTAGTGCGTGTGTTCTTGTTTTTTTTTTTTTTAATTTAATATATATGTCTCCTTTCTTTTCTTTAATGTATAAAGTAAATATATGAATTAAAAAATAAAGGTCATTATCAATAGATCTTTAACTTTGTTAATAAAATTGATAAAGTATATTTAAAATTAATTATATGAATAGAATGGACATATTTTAATGTAATGCCACATGTTAAATACAAGCCAAATAAGAATTACAGATTAATACTAATAGCAATGTGAAAATCTCTCTTATACTCTTCGAACTCGATATAATAACGACATGTTATTAGTAAACTACTTTTATCATCTCATTAATAGTGATTGAATATATTTTTCACACGGTATTAATTAATACATTGAAATCCTTCTCTCCCCCTTCCTAATTTTTTTCGGCGTCAATAAAATAAAATAATATATTACTGTATAAAAATAGTATAATATATTATAGGTAGTATTAGAGACTATTATAGAATAATATATTATAGGTAGCAATATTTTATTTATGGTTTATATTTATTTCACTTGTTTATTTTATGTATTTCCTTGTTTATCTCACTTGTTTATCAACTAATACACTGAAACTCTTCTCTCCCCTTTCCTAATTTTTTTAATATTAGAGAATATTATATAATAATATATTATAGGAACAGTATAATATATTATAGATAGCAATATTTTATTTATGGTTTATATTTATTTTCTTTTTTATCTATTTCCTTGTTTATCTTATTTTCTTGTTTATCTTATTTCCTTATTTATATATTTCCTTTTATCTCAACTTGTATACAGTGAACCAATTTAGTCTCATAACTTTCTACCTTTTTTTTAAAGCCAAAGTCTTGTATGTACTCAAGTACACCGTGTACTTGCGTAGACTTTGACTAGTCAAGTGTATCTTTATTTTTTTAATGAAAAATGTATGTTACTATATTGAAAAGGGCAACATTATTTTTAATGAAAAGTGTATGTTATTATAATTGAAAAGTGTATGATATTATAACTGAAAAGTGTATGAACTATTAATGAAAAGTGTAAGTTATATATTAATGAAAAATGTATGTTATTATAACTGCAAAATGTATAATCTATTTAATGAAAAGTGTATATTATTATAACTAAAAAGTGTATGTTCTATTAATGAAAAGTATAAGTTATATATTAATGAAAAGTGTATGTTATTATAATTGAAAAGTGTATGATATTATAATTGAAAAGTGTATGCTAATGATACACCTTTTGGTTATTTGCACACTTTCATAATCTATAAAATATGGTGCTAATTTTTTTTTAAAAAATTATTATATTAATTTTACACGTTTTATTTTTTTTTTTTTATAAAAAAACTGGTGCTAATTTTTTTTAATTATTATTAATTTTACAAATTTTATTATTTAAGGGCAACCACTAGGCTACAATGATTTTTGTTAAGCATTGTGTTATTTGTTCTATATGTACGCAATATTTTTTATATGACTTAATTCAAGTACACCGATATTTTTTATATGACTGAATTCAAGTACACCGTGTACTTGAGTACACAATAGCCCAACCCTTTTTGAAATGGTCCACTAATACACGTGAAATTTAAATTAATCACAAATCGACCCATATGTTATATTAACTATATTGACTACAAATCTACAAATCAACTACTAAACTCCTTAATACTACAGTAGTTTTTAGAAAAGTGTACATTTTCCCTTGACCTTCCAGATAAGATTTTAACGACACTCCGACCCTTTATTATGAGCTTATGATTTTTAATTTTTTCTTTTCTTTTATATTTCATACCTTTTATTTTATTGGTTTTTATTAAATTTAGTGTACATTAAACATACATTTTGAAAAGAAAAAAAACATTTTGCATAAAAGATTGGAAACATTAACCCTTAATAAACACACTTTGAAATTACTATATGCACTCTGAAATATTTCTGGATTATTGTTTTTTATATTAAAAGACTATTTTACCCTTGCATAAATCTATACTTAAAACAAATTCCGATAGTAAAGTATTAAAATTATCGATTTAATCGGACACTAAACATTTTTAGTTTTTGCACAACCCAATTAATTAATCATGATTAATGTGGATGGTACCCTAATAAATAATTCTGAAAAAAATTAATTGCCCCTTCTACTCTAGAACTCGAAAAAATAAGAATAATAATGGGATTTTTTTTTTAATTTATCATCATTAGTGCATAGTATATCATCAATGCTAGAAATTTGGTTTGCACTAAATAAATTTGGTGATGTTTGTTGGGCTAATTATTTTTGCTAAATTCACGAAATTAATACTTCTGCACTTATTACATTATTATCTACCCCCATAATTAGACATTAGTACCTTGGACCACTTTTCTTTTAATAATAATCAATAGCTTTATTTATGTGAACTTTAAAAAAAAAAAAAAAAAAAAACTTTATTTATGTGTTATTATTGTATGTTTTTTTTTTTTTTATCAATGTTATTATTAGGGGTATGCAAAATAAAGATCGATTAAATCAAATCGAAATATAAAATATGGTTTGATTTTTTGTTTTGAAAATTGGATTTTTTTTTCCTTGGCTCAATTTTCACTAATGAAAAAATCGAATAGATCGAACCGAATTGAAATAATATTATAAATAAATACTCCGTATAGTTTAATTATCGAACCGACTATTGCACTCCCCTAGTTTTTATTGTTAATAATGATATACTCCCTACATTCACAAATAAATGACGTTTAGCTTTAGCCTACTTTTAAATTTAGAAATTTCTCATAATTTTTAATTTATCTTTGTTAATTAATCATCTCTCATTAATTAACTTTTTTTTTTTAAATGATAGACTAAAATTATTGGATGTGGTAAAAGAGTTATTATTAATTAAAGACAAAATTGTCAATACACACATTTTTTAATTCCACCAACAAAAATTAAAATGTCATTTATTTCTGAACGTAGAGAAGGTAAAGTAACATTAAAGTATTTGCTAGTTAATAATTATATGGAGTATATTAATGTAACATATATTTTTTTTATAAAATTATGCTCATTTTTCTTAATTGTCTATTCACCGTGTCCATTTCTCTTTACGTAAACAATCACTTTATATTTATGTTACAACAATTCTTACTTTATCTTTTTTTTTAAAATATGTGCTAAAAAAACTAAACACACTTTTCATAAAAGTATATATAGTATATTGTTAAATGCCTCTTTTAAAAAAAACAATAGGTGAATAGAATTATGGAAGTAGCTTAAATAATTTATTTGAGAAATTAGGACTAGTGTTGTGACTTGTCCCTCTTCTACAAATATAAACTAACATCCCCTAACATGTTATTGCAAGATATATGTTGACTTGTACAATAAACAATTTAAATCTTTCAACAAGAGTCCAAATCACTCTTTTGGGGCCATATATCTACCACCACGTGCCTCCATGTGTAAGCCAAAAAAAATGAAGGGCTCTGATTTGTTGTTGTAGATGAATGAAGGGTCAGATTTGTCACACCTTCAAGTGTGTGTACATGTGTGTGCATTGGATTTACATAAATCTTTTTTTAGGAGTTATAAATTCATTATAAAGTATCGTTATAAATCAAAGTTCAAGACCTACAAATCAAAACAGTGTCGTTGTTTCTTGCAATCGTGATTAAAAGTGAAAAGACATGTATATCATTTTACTAATGTAAAAATCTTGAAAATGTGTTGAAAGAGCAAATGTATATGTAATCATACAAGGGTAGCAACATAGGGGAACAACTTCTTATATCATAAACAATTTTTAAAAAAAAGTGCAATCATTTTTCTTTATTTGTACTTTGTGGCTCGTTTGGTTGGAAAGATCTTTTTATTTTATTTATTTGATCTATTGTGGTCCTTAGCCCCAAACCAAAACAATATTAAAAAGTGTACCCCCACCAAAATTATACACATGTAAATGCATTAATTGAATCATATGATAATAGTGGTAGTTATGAAGTGCACATCTTCACACTTTTTTTGTGTAAGTAAATTCCAATATAAATTATTTGTAACAAAAGTACAACGATTTGTGACGAAATTGAGATTCATGAAGAGCCTAATATCATGGGAAAAAACATCCAAAATATTATCACAAACTCAAAAAAAAAAAAAAAAATGCCACTCGTTACTCGATTTAAATTATGGGCTCATTTTATTAATATGCATCAATTACTCCCTAATTCAACTCAATTAAAAATAATCACTCCCTTCAAAAATTATGTTCAGCTGGATCAGCCCAACAAACACACAATCCACGATCCAAACTCACAAACCCTAATGTCCAATCCATTACTTATCGATTAAAATCCAAACACCCAAAATATTGTCATAAACCCTAGCAATGAAATTCAATTCATCGTCTACTCCGCCCACCTCTTGAACCCTAGCCCCTATGTCGTCTATTCCTTCACCGATCAACTCTCCATTCTCGAACATTTTCATCGAGCCTTGTTACTAGATGTGACGTATGATCATACTCTTTCAAATTGTTGTGTTTTCACTATGTCGAGCAAAGATTCATACTTGGGTGATTCAATGGTTGACTATGTACCCACTTTTGAGAGTATAGTGAATTCAATGCATACTAGTGTTGTGTGTTATTGTTGCATTGAATTCCTTTTGAATGTTGGTTTACTTTTGGTGAGAATTCTTTTGAAATAGTGTACTTAATGTAATCTGAAATTTTTAATTTTTTACCCTTTTCTTTTTTAATTTTTTGGGGTGACATAATTGGTGGAAAAAGTTTTCCACTAATTTCTTTTAGGCTTACATCACAAGTTGAAATTAATTAAAGTTAACCAAAAAGTAAAACATCTTTTCCATCTACTTAAATTTCAAAACCGTCATTTACTTTCCTGTAAAAGTAAGTTGACTGACCACTGGTATATTAATAAAAAACTACTTTCTTAAACGAAACACCAAAAAAAAGTGAGAAACTTATTTAGGGATGAATAGAGTACAATTTATTTAATGTAAAATGTATCACTTTTGAAATTTTGCACTTTACATATACATTTTTTTTAAAGGCCGCGGTGCAATGTAAAATGAAAAAGAAATAAAATAATGAAAAAGTGTGCGGAGTCTTTCACAAAAGATAAAAGAGGAGGGTGGCAACAATTTATGATTTTTTTTTTTTTTTTTTGATTGACTACGTTAAATCTTACTTGAAAAAAAGTAAGAAAAATTGAGTTGTGACATATTTTCTGAAGTTACATTTGGTAGCCTAAGCAAACTTTTAGGTGGTGTTTGGTTTGAGATTGATTTGGATTGGATTTGGATTGAGATTTGGATAATCCATGAATAGTAAATTGTGTGTAAGTTGTGTTTGGTTAAGGATTGAGAAGTAGGGGTAGATTTAACTTTATGTTATATCAAGAGTGATGTTATAATATTTTATTATTGTTAGTAGTGAAAGAAAAGTAAGAGAGAGAATAAAGTAGAGAGAGAATGAGTGTGTGAAAGAAAAGTAAGAAAGATAGTGATTTTTTGGTATAAAAATAGGTGTGTATATTATAGGGGTGGATTGATATTTATTTGGATTGAGATGGATTGAGATGGATTGGATTGGGATCGGAACAATCCAAATCCGGATTAACCAATCCCAAAACAAACACCGTCTTATCTAACGGAAAAAAGAAGCGAACGAGAGTGTTGAGGGTAGCAGAAAAAGAGGCGGCTACGCAAATGAGAGAGAACAAAGAAGGAAAAAAATAGAGTTTGAAGGTATATTTGTATGAAATCATAATTAAATTTTTTTTATTTTTTATGTTAAAAAAAGAAAGACAAAATATGAGTCTATTTTTTATTATTACAAACCACTTTCAAATTCATTTTTTTAAAAGCGTCTCTCGCACCTTTTGAATAAAAACGATTTTCAAAATAGTTTTGTAGAATTTGAAAAAACACCGTTCATATAAAATGAGTGTGATACTAGTAATTTAAATGGTGGTGGGTCTACTAATGTACCTGAGGGTACGGATTAAAAATGGGTGCAAATAAGTACATAGATAATTATGAAGCCCATTGATTTCAGATTAATAAGTCCATTGGGCCTACTTGTTCTTCAAATAAATATAGGGATGGGGTATATACCCCTCCAGCTTTGTTTAATACACTCCCCCTAATTTTTATTAATTCAAAATATATATATGAAATACCAATCTTGCCCTTTTACTAAATCATGTTAGATACATACACTCCCCACTAAAACCCTAACCCTAATTCTAATCCTAACTTTGCAATCCAGCCGCCGCTCCTCCTCCGGCAACCAACATCACCTCCTGCGGTCACAACCACCTTCTCTTACATTCATAAAAATTTTATAAAAAAAAAAATTCAACAACAAAACTTAGAAATAAACTTAATTAATCCACAAAACTTAACAAAACTCAACAACAAACTCTAAACCAAAAACTTAAAAATTCAACCAAAACAAAAAATTATTTTCGACAAACCAGAGCCGACCAAAAATAATACGGTCGACTCTGGTTTGTCACCAAATTTAGAAAGAATTTTTTTTTTAAAAAAAATTGAATTTTCGACCATTATTGGTCGCTCAAAAACACTCTCGTCGACACTAGGGTGACTATGAGAGTGTTCTTGAACGACCAATAATGGTCGAAAATTTAAAAAAAAAAAAAAAAAAAAGCAAACCTGTTCTCAGGTGGAGGAAGGCGGGGCAAGATGAAGCGGCGGCGAGGATAAGGGCGGGCGAGTCGCGACGGCCGATGGAGAGCCGGAGCGGCGACGAGCGCTGGGGATGGGCCGCCACGGCCGAGGGAGAGCCGGAGCAGCGGCGAGCGCCGGAAGTGGAGCGACGGCCGAGGGAGAGTAGAAGAATTACAATAAAAAAAAAAGATGGGCGGCAGCGGAGGTGAGAGGGGGCGAGAAACGAGGAAGGAAGAGATAAGAGCGTTGGCTAACGCAGGCGGCAGTGAATGGTGGCGGTGGCGAACGCAGGCGACGGTGGATGGGTGGCGGCGGCGGATGAGAAGAAGGAGGAGAAATGTGGGAAGAAAAGAGAAAATGAGGAAGAAGATGAGAAAATTAGGGTGTGTATGTATCTATACTATTTTACTAAGGGCAAAATTGGTATTTTCATATATATATTGAATTAATAAAAATAGAGGGGGAGTGTATTAAACAAAGCTGGAGGGGTATATACCCCAACCCATAAATATATTAAATGCCCGCCCACATTTCTTTCTGGGCGCGCCTAAAGGCACGCACAGATCCTATGAGGACACACACAAAATGGATGAGGACACTCACGTGGAAATCCCAAAATCACCCTTCTCTTCTCAGATTCAGAACACCCACCTCCATTTTCGCCATCTCCGACACTCCATTTTCGCCACCTCAGGCACGACCCTCTCTTCACGTCGGCGCGGCGCAGCAACGCCGCCTACCTCTCCACGTCGCCCACGCCGCCCACCTCGTCGCGGAGGCCCACCGCGCATCACTCTCCCCCTCCCCTTCGCGGCCGCACCCTCTCCCCTTCGCAGCCGTTCGCGGCCGGCCTCCCTCCGTTCATGCCTCTCGTCACCGCCGCGCCGCTTTAGGTAAATTGAAAATTAGGGTTTTTGGATGTTGTTCGAAAATTTCTTTCGAACAAGAAAATAAATTCAAACAATTTTTGTTTGTTTTGTATAAATTTTCGAACAACTTGAGTTTGTTCATGTAAAATATTTGAACATATTGACTTTGTTTTGAATTTTTTTTCGAACAATCTGTATTTGTTTTGGAAAAAATTTCGAACAAGATGTTCGATCTTTTTTTTCCGGACAAATTTAAGTTGTTTTGAATTTTTTTTCGAACATATTGAGTTTGTTCATTAAAAAATTTCGAACATCTCAACTTTGTTTGGGTAAAATTTTCGAACATATTAAGATTTTATTTTTGTTGTTGAAATTTTTGAACATATTAGGATTTTTTTTATCAAACTTATGGTGTTTGTTTTGGTGGTGATGGTGGGAATCCGGATTATTCCGGTGTGAAATGGAATGGATGGTGTACTCATCCGTTCTTTTTTTTTTAAAAATGCTGAAGGAATAAAAACGTCATTTCACATACCCCTTGTGATAAAAAAAAAATTTCGGTGGGTGTCCTCGTAGGATCTTCGTTGCATTTAGCTGCGCCCTTTCTTTTTTGTTAACAAAAACCAAAATATCTCGGATTTTTCTCTTTGATTGAGAAATACATGGGATTTTCCTTTTTTTTCGAAACCGCACTTCAAACACAATTTTGAGAAAAATAAATAAATTTAGGAACACATTTTTTTTTACAAATTTATCCATAGTTAAAGCGATAAATATTTTAAAATAAAATTAAAGATAAAAACAAAAAATAATATAAAACGGGGACACTTAAGTAAAATTATAAATATTGTGCAATTTATAAAAGTTATTTTAAAAAGTAAAATTGTAAAATTATTATGGGCCAAAGGCAAGGAAGTGGAGTATAAAATATGATAATATATTTTTTTTCATTTTTTAATTTAATTTTATTGCTGTCAACACAAATTTAAAAACTTCACCTTTATATTTGAACAATACTAGGTTTGTTTCGGAGATCTGTTTCTGGCATTTTTCATCTCTGATCAGTGATCATATTCACAGAGGAGAAGGTAATGGGATGATTCAAAATCAATTCTTTCAGTATTTCTCAGTATATATTTTTTATATTTTGAATTTCTTTGTCCGATTGTTTGAATTATCCATATCCTTATATATACAAAACCCCACTTCACTCTCGTAGTATTTATGCCTTTCAAGTTCATTTCTTGAAATCCCTAGGGTTTAGCCAATCTGGGCACCTCTCGTTTTAATCGTAGATTTTGTTTTCGAAATTAAGGGATACATTATTGGGTATAGAAATTTGAAGGGTTTATAGAAGAAATTGGATTCAATTGGTTTATTAATATTAAGACAATTTAGGGTTCTGAGTTGTGTGATTGTATTGTAAGATGTCTCGGTTGATTCTTCCGTGCAAAGCTTCAAGCTTGTCGAAGACATGCCTCATGGGTTTTGTCTCTTCTGCCCCTGTGATTATCCTCTTCCTTATTCTCTGTGTGTGTATGTGTGTGTTTCTATTAAATCTTGCTGTGCAAAAGTTTCTGGGATTTTTATATAGAGTGGAGCTACGGTGGCATTCTGTACGTTTTTAATTGTCTGAACACTGATTTTATGCATATTTTACAAGGGTAACTTAGTCATTTTATACACGTCTGGTTTTGTAAAAAATATTATGGAGTGTGTTTAGAGCATTATGGGGGCATTTTGTACCTTTTTTAGGTGTCAAACACTGATTTTATGCATATTTTATAAGGGTAATTTAGTCATTTTATGCACGTCTGTTTTTGTAAAAAAATTATGGAGTGTGTTAAGAGCATTATGGGGGTGTGAGTAGTGAGACCCTTTTATATATTCGCTTTTGCTAAAATTTTCACAAAGCCCTTTATGCTTGTAGTAATGTGTGTTTTACTATTATCTGTAAGCTAGTTTAAATGCATCTTAACCAAAATTTGTTTTTCCAGCTTCAGGGAAGTTTTCGTGTTACTGGACGTTCGGTAAAGAAAGTTTTTCGATACAGGCCAATCTTTTGCTCTGAGGTTTGTAAATCTTTATGAGTCACTCTTTTGTACTTTTTTCTACAATTTTTCTGTCTTCAGAAGCTTATGGCCTTGATTCTCTAACATTTAGAGTACCAGCTGGAGAAATTGTCGAACACCATATTACTCACTTCCTGTAAGCTCATTTCTTCTCAAAGCTTATAACCTTTTTACAATAATAACATTGTTTATCTATATTGACTCGTGTGCATTTCAACTTTATGTAGAGGGTTGGTAATATTGGCCGGAGGTTTATTTGCTCAGTGGCAACAGAATCACAACCAAAGCCAGTTGAAGAATCTGAAATGGATACCCCAAAAGAGATCTTTCTAAAGGATTACAAGCAGCCCGATTACTTCTTTGATTCGGTAATCCCTTGTCCTTCAGTTCAGGATATTAAAAGTTGTAAAAAAAAAATCTGATTTTTGTGTGCTCACCTCTAACCAAACATGATTGTGTCTTAGGTGGATTTGAAGTTTATTTTGGATGAGGAGAAAACCATTGTTTTTTCAAAAATTGTTGTCCACCCCAGGCTTGAAGGTACCTTCTGATCCTCCCTGCTATAATTTTAGGCCTACGCAGGCCTGTTTGTTGGTTTTACGTCTTAGTTACTGGGTTAACAAATTTTTTAAAATTTAAAGGGTTTGTTAATGTTCTATTGGCAGTAAGTTGAAAAGTGTTCGTTGTTTTTACCTGATCAGTGAATAAAAATGGTATCTATAGGGTTTATAAGTATTTGTTGGGGTGGATTATTGGGTTTTCAAAAACTGGATTCTAGAATCCCAAAGTAGAACCAGATTTAGGTTTCAGAATCCCAAACCCGATTTTCTAGTCACATCAGTCAATGAAAGGGGTAAATTTCATGGCTTACAATGATGTTGACCAGAATGTTTAGCTATGGGTATATGTGGCTCCGTTATAAAAGTGAATACAGGAAAGCTTCAAAAATCTAGTCATGTGCTCACTGTAAGGAACTAATTTTGCTGTTGGATGGTAAAATATTCCACTCTATGCATAGATATATATTTTCAAATTATGTGTCTTGGATGAAGGCCAATAAGTTATGTGTTAGGCTATTAGCTGAATCTTTATTAAACTGTTGGTAATGGTGCTGGCATTCAACTGTCTTCGTTTACTGCAAGTATTGTAAAAAACCTTGAAATAACTTCCAGCAACAACTGATCTTACAGGTAGTTCTTCACCTTTAGTCTTGGATGGGGATGATCTGAAACTGATCTCATTAAAGGTCAATGGGAAGGACCTGAAGGTATGTCGCATATACATTTGTTTCCGGGTTAATATCATTTTTGGTCTCTAAAGTTTACCTTTTTCTAGTTTTGATCCCCCTCTCTCACTCACTATCAAATTTGGTCCTGAAAGTACACTTTTACTCCCCATTTTGTCCCACCCCCAAAGTTGTTGATTCCGTCAGTCAACGTACGGTCAACTAATGGTGGGACCAAATGTGAGAGTAAAATTGTAGTTTCAGGACCAAGAGTGGGATCAAAACTCGAAAAAAGGTAAACTTTAGGGACCAAAAAAACTTTGTTTCCTTTCCTTTCTGTTGGGCTGCATTTAACAAGTGAAGTTCAGCACTGATTCCGACATTGTGTTTATCCTGTCTTTCCAATTTCTTACATGTGATTAGTGTCTAGCTTGTTTACTGCCCTTTGACTTTGTAAATTGAAAAACATTTGTTTCAGGAGGGTGATTTTCATGTAGACTCACGCCATCTGACTCTTTCCTCACCTCCAAGTGGTAAATTTACTCTGGAAATTGTCACCGAAATCTACCCACAGAAGAACACATCCTTGGAGGTTTTGCTTTTTTCATTCATATCAATTATCAAACATATATCTTGCTAATTTTGATTTTTTGTTCCAATATGTGATGGATAATTCTTGATGCAGGGGCTGTACAAGTCATCTGGGAACTTCTGTACACAATGTGAGGCAGAGGGTTTTCGCAAAATCACATTCTATCAGGTTTTGTACTTTACATGAATGCATCTTTGGTTTTTATTTTGTTTCTTTGAGAGCATGCAGCTAATATGTTACTACAACATTAGGACCGTCCTGATATAATGGCGACGTACACTTGTCGTATTGAAGCTGACAAATCATTGTACCCAGTCCTGTTGTCTAATGGGAATCTAATAGAGCAAGGAGAATTAGAGGTAAAGTTTGTAATTGAAAATAATATTTCATGTAAAATGTAATTTGAACTAAAAGTCTTGATGCATTCAAAATGTAGGGAGGCAAGCACTATGCCTTATGGGAGGATCCTTTTGTGAAACCATGCTATCTTTTTGCTTTAGTTGCTGGACAGTTGGAGAGCAGAGATGATACGTTTACAACCCAATCTGGCCGGAATGTATTACTTAGAATCTATGTGCCGGCTCAAGATCTCCCTAAGACTGCCCATGCTATGTACTCTTTGAAAGCTGCTATGAAATGGGATGAAGATGTAATTACTTCGTGTTATGTTTTTAATGTTCTAAACTCTTGTAACAATGAACTTCAATTTATCTTTTATTCTTCATTTTCTTTTAAATTAGGTTTTCGGGCTTGAATATGACCTGGACCTCTTTAACATCGTAGCTGTTCCGGATTTTAACATGTTAGTTCATCTCCTTGTTTCAAGCTTATTTTCATGCTTTAGGTAGATTTTCTTTTACCTTATTAACTTGTTTTTCTTTGTTATGATTAACAGGGGTGCCATGGAAAATAAGAGTTTGAACGTATGCACAAAACTCTCACGCCATTGTTCTATTTCGTTTTCTTTGTTCTGGTTTGTTTTAAAAATCTACCGAAGGGCTCTTCTACCTTATTAAAACTGTTTTATTTCGTTTTGCCAGATTTTTAATTCCAAGCTTGTCTTAGCATCTCCTGAAACTGCAACTGATGCAGATTATGCTGCCATATTGGGTGTGATTGGGCATGAGGTGTGTCATCATTGCATGTGTACTTTAGAGTTAAATAATCTTTCCTGTTATTAATCTTTATTTACTGACTGCATGTCATTATTTGCAGTATTTTCACAACTGGACAGGAAACAGGTAAACTATTTTGTTGGCCATTCTCTGTATGAATTGTTAAATTTCTGTTCTTTGCAATTTTTGATCGTGTCATTGAGTGGCTAATGAGTATGTTTGTAAATGCTATATTTTGTTGGAGGATAATTTTTTTCCACAACTTAAGCACCTATTCTTTTCAGAATGCAACCCAATGATCTAAACAAAAGGGCCCGATTACTTATATATGAGTATATATGAACTGGTCTAATAGTTATTTTTATCAATTTGAATCTTGCCGAAACATATATAGCTAACACATTAAATCAAAGTTCAATTGTAAAATTTGGTATTTCCACAGAAAAAAAGAGTATTAGCTACTTCCTCAACATATATAGCTAACACATTTTCAGCTATTCCTGCTTGTCATAATTTAGCATGCAATCTCAACTTATGCTATTTACAAAATGTTGTCTTTTTTTTTTCTTCCTATTTTAAAGTTAGAAGCATGTGCAAGCATGTGCAAGCATGTCCCATATTGTTTGACCTAAGTTTGAATTCATTGGATTATTAATTTTGTCAGTGTACAAGATAATTCCCTTTGATGTACTTCTATGTGTTTGTTGATCATTATGTTTTATTCTTTAGTATAATGTTATGTCTTAACTCTTAATGTTACTCTATAATATTTTATGTTGTTTTAACTTGCCACGTAAGTCAAAACTCGAATTGATATTCAAGAAAATTTCAGAGTGACATGCCGGGACTGGTTCCAGCTTAGCTTAAAGGAAGGCCTAACTGTTTTCCGGGACCAGGTGGGGATGCATTTCATGTTAAAAATGCAATTAAGATTTTGTTAATATCATTTCCCAGAAAACATTAATATAATGCTCTCTATTTTCCAGGAATTTTCATCTGATATGGGAAGTCGCACTGTGAAACGGATCGCTGATGTTTCAAGGCTTCGAATTTCTCAGTTTCCTCAGGTGTGGAAAAATAATCTGGCTGAATTTTGTCGTTCTTACTATTATGTTGATTTCATGTGTCCAGATACATTATATTTACGAGGTCTCGATATTTGGATAGTTTTATTTTATTACAATAAACTGTCTTCATCCTAGTATTCATATGTCATTATCTTGATTTTTTAGGATGCTGGGCCCATGGCTCATCCTGTGCGTCCTCACTCTTATATTAAGGTTAAATGCCGTCTCTTCTCTCTCTTCAAATCTCCCATTGAATAAAATGGTTCAAATTATGCTGATATACTTTTTTTTTGTGTTTCTTCTTGAACAGATGGATAACTTCTATACCGGCAAGTGTTTCCTTTCCTTTTTTTTTTGATGAAAATGTCATTTTTTGACTTATTATATGCAATTTCAATTCATGATTTATTATGCGATCTGAGGTCTGATTTGTGATCATTTTGTCTATCCACTCCACTGATATCCTGGATGTATGATGGGTTGCCTTGCTCTATAATCTGCAGTGACGGTAAGGCCCTTAGGCACTTTCGTTATTTGTTGGTTGATTCCCTTTCAGTTTCTTTTGGCAATCAGTGAAATAACTGTTCTTTTGTTTTCCTTGATTTTCTTAACAGGTGTATGAAAAGGTGGGTTTTCCCCCCTCGTAATGAGCTTGTTTGGGTTGAGGACAAGGGCGGAGGCACATTGTGTCCAGGGGGGCCACTGTTTTATTATTATATATATATATATTAAATATTAATACTAAAATAAAATAACATTGCTTCGAAAACTTATTTAGTAGTAACTTATATATATTTTAAAAATACATATAATGAATTATTATATCATATCAAAATGCAAAATAATAGGAGTATAGGACTAGGACTAGGAGATAATTATTGAAGGTATTCAAATTATCATTTAATTAGTCATCGTTCATAATTTGTCAAGAAAATTGGATATTATAGTAATGGTCTTAATGGAGCAGCATTTTATTCTTTTTGGACCTTCAATATTTTATACATTTATATAAATAATAAATCTACTATATTGTATAAATGATGAAATATCTATAATTTATTTTTTATTTTTTGAAGTCATTCATCGTACGATTAATAAATACATAAATTTTGAATTTTGGTGGATGTAGGGAAGAAAACAGAAGGAAAATGTTTTTTTTTTTTTGTTTACTATATATATAAGATTTTGAGACAGATGGAAGAAAACTGAAAGAAAGCCAATCTATTCAATTTTTATTAATGGATCTAGATATTTGAACTACACTATAATGAAAAAAATGATAATTGTGATGTTATTCAATTCGTATAGTAATATTAGTTGGGTTCGTTGCACAAACTCTCTGGCTCTGTCACTGCGGATACACTAATTCTACCTTTTTTTATCAGGGAGCTGAAGTTGTGAGGATGTACAAAACCTTGTTGGGTGCTTCAGGATTCAGGAAGGTCAGGATTTTTTATTTTATTTTATATAATTCACGCATTTTTATACAGAATATGAGATTTATTATAGTTCTTTGCCTTCCTAGGGCATGGATCTATATTTCAAGAGGCACGATGGACAAGCTGTGACATGTGAAGACTTCTATGCTGCCATGAGGGATGCAAACGATGCTGATTTTTCAAATTTCTTGTTATGGTATGAAATGATGCCTCTGCTTTAGCATTATATTATTATATATTACTCCATAAACATGCATTTTGGTGTTTATATGTTTTCCTAATCTATGATGCAGGTACTCACAAGCTGGCACTCCTCGTCTAAACATTGTTTCTAACTATAATGCTGAAGCCAAAACATACTCTCTCAAGTTTAGGTATGATCTTGTCTTGTTATACTTGCTACTGGATGAGTGACATAATGTGATTTGACCAAACTGCCTGCAGTCAAGAGGTCCCTCCAACAGCAGGGCAGCCTGTGAAAGAGCCCATGTTTATTCCTGTAGCTTTGGGTCTACTTGGCTCAAACGGCAAGGACATTCCTCTATCTTCTGTCTCTCATGATGGAAAATTGGAAACTATTGCCAGCGATGGTCATCCAGTTCACACTACAGTCCTCAGGGTGACAAAGGTTAGGCATAAACAAACACATCCTTATGGGGTTATTAATGTTTCTAGTTTTTTCGCTTGAGTCAGACTGCAGCCTTTTTTTTTTTTTGGTTTTCCATGTTAGTCATCTGCAAACCCCCTGCAGTATTTGTTTGAACTGTGTCCTGTTCGAAATCAAAGTAGCTGTAAAATTACTATTTTGCCACAATCTTTTACTGATCTGATAGTTGTTGGTGTGAGCAGAAAGAAGAAGAATTTGTGTTCAATGACATCCCAGAACGCCCTGTACCATCTATACTTAGGGGTTACAGTGCTCCTGTTCGCATGGATACCGATCTCACTGATGCTGATCTCTATTTTCTCCTTGCTAATGATTCAGACGAGTTCAATCGGTATGTAGTAATCAGGAGTATATATATGCGGCATTGAGTGAATCCATAACACGTTTCTTTCTATATTAGTTGGGAGGCTGGACAGGTGCTGGCAAGAAAATTGATGCTCACCTTGGTGTCGGATTTTCAACAAAACAAACCACTGGTTCTCAACTCAGCGTTCATCAATGGAGTCAAAAGCATACTCTGCGACCCAAGTTTGGATAAGGTATGTACAACTCTTCTTAGTATCTTTTAAAGAAAGAATGCCAACAGTTGCTAAGGCCTGGGCTTCTATCCTTAATAATAAGAAATCATGTTTTAGTGCGACTGGTTGTGTTTTCAGTTCTATCTTTCATTTTGGTGAAAGAATTAAGGTGATTTTCTTTTGTTGTTGTATCTGTATTAGAGAATGTATTAGAGAATAGATGTGCTGGTTGCTAAAAACAAAGAAAACGCAATAATTGCAGCTTATGTGGCAGTCTATTTTGGTAAAGATGGTGAATAGATTTTATTTTACCCTTTTGTATTTGATATTGATGTTGTGCATCATTACTCTTTAAAAATAGGCAAAGGGGGCCCCGTTCAGTTTCTTAAATCCTTATAGAAATAGAAGGTGACCAGTATCAAAGTTTAGGGGTGTGCATAATTCGGATAAATATAAACCCACCAAACCGTCCATAATTTATCAATTTGGTCCAGTTATTTTTATTTCGATTTGGATTCGGCTATTGATTTAAAAAAATCGGTTCTGTGTCTGTTTTACAATATGAAAACCCCAAAAAAGCGAACCAACCGAATTTTACACATATAAGAAAATAAATTCTAATTCTATTATTATAAATTTAAATGGTGATAAGTTATGTGATGTGAAATCAAATGTAGCTTCACTCAAATCTTCAATCTTATGTAATAAATTATTTTATGATTTTTTATCCTTCTATTCCAATAAAAATGTGTATCTATTTTGTTTGGAAATGCTATGAAAATATTGAATTAAGAAATAATTATAATTCGGTTGTTCGGAAACCAAACAAATGGCTACTTTTGGTTCGGTTTGGCTTATAGTATTTTCTAAAATTTTGATTTGTTCGATTTTTGTATTTCTGATCGGTTTGGTAAACCAACGGACTTTGCACACAACTAATCAGAGTTTACATTGTTATCTAGTTGGAATTCACCGTTAGCAAGGAAGAGATCCCACTGTTTTAGTTGTGCTTTTGAATTTTTTCTTCACGCTTTCTTAGAGTTAACAATAACTTCCCATTAATTCTTTTTCCATTTTTCTTGACCATGTGCCTGTTTTGGTGGAGAAAATTTGTACATCGCATAAAAGAAGTAAACGAAAAAAAAATCTCACAAACAAAGGAAATCACTCTTCTGTATTGTTCAGGAATTCATTACAAAGGCAATGACTCTGCCTGGGGAAGGAGAAATCATGGACATGATGGAGGTTGCCGATCCTGATGCTGTACACACTGTTAGGACTTTCATCCGAAAGCAGCTTGCTTCTGAACTTAAAGAGGAGTTACTTAACACAGTATGCAACTCTCTTTATATCTTTCAGTCGTGTAGCAATTGTAGGGCATTATGTTTGTGGGCTGGCACATTTAGGCCGTTATGTTTTAATTTTAGCACAGTTCGGCTAATTGGCCTGAACTACCCCAATTCGGGCTAAAATGTCACATGTTTGTCATAAATGTGCGAAAATTAAAAAATAATGCCCTAAATTTGCCAGCATTGGCCTGAATGTGCGAAATTAAAATTTACGGGCCCAAATGTGTCAGCCCGTAAGGCGTAAACATATTTTTCTACAATTGTTACACCCCATAGTTATGTTCCTAAAAAAATATTTATTCCTGATTTTTTGCCTGCGTGGTGGTTATATATAACTGTTTCGTCTCATACGTGCTTCGCAGGTAAAAAACAACAGGAACTCTGAGCCATATGAGTTCAATCATACAAACATGGCAAGACGTGCTCTAAAGAATAATGCCCTTGGTAAGCTTTTTCTAGCGTTGTTGTTACCTTTTAGTTTTAATATCATCATCTGATTACTTCTATGTTTAATACTTTTGTGTAGGATATCTTGGTTCGCTTGAAGATCCCGAGTTAACTGAGCTTGCTCTGAACGAATACAAAACTGCCACAAATTTGACCGATCAGTTTGCAGCACTGGTTGCTCTTGATCAGAAACCTGGTAAAATACGGGAGGAGGTTTTGGCCGATTTCTATAGGAAGTGGGAAGACGACTTTTTGGTATGCTTCCATCTGACACAATCTTGTTTGCTTGTCTAAATGCTTTTTCATTGGAATTGTACTATGTGGAGAAGAAAAAACTAAAAACAATAACGTCGAATATTCGGGATGACCATTAATATTTCTTTGCCCTATTATACAAGTTTCATTTAACCATTATTTTTGCTATAAGTTGTCGATTTCGGTTTACCCCTATAGCTCCTACATATTTTTTGGTATCACGGTATATGCCAAAATACCAAGAATTGTAAATACTATACAGTTACCATACTGAAAATTAAAAAAAATCGGTATTTTCGGTATGGTAAGTGTGGTATACCAAAATTTTAGGTGTTTTCCCCACCCCTAAGATTCTTTACTAGTGTTTTTTCCGATGTTCCTCTGTCTTTTACGTTTTTTTAAGGTTCTTCGGTATATATACACGTGAGTTGAGAAACTGGATTTTGTCTTGTCCAGGTTGTAAACAAATGGTTTGCCCTCCAAGCCATGTCAAATGTGCCAGGGAATGTTGAAAATGTGCGTAAATTGCTGGACCATCCCGCCTTTGATATTCGTAATCCCAATAAGGTTAGTAATACTAAAACTAGTTCCTTGGATTATGATTATTCTTATTCTAGGAATATGTGATTATTTTAAATTTCATGCAGGTGTACTCTCTCATCGGAGGATTCTGTGGTTCTCCGGTGAACTTCCATGCCAAAGATGGGTCGGGCTACAAATTTTTGGGCGAAATTGTGGTGCAGCTTGATAAGTTGAATCCTCAGGTACTGGTCAAAGTGAAGTTTCTCCCTAAATTTAAATTCAATCTTGTGTTTGCTTTGATTTCCTATTACTTCGTCAATAATCGTTGTAAACTTGTATTGTGTTGATTGTAGGTGGCTTCTCGTATGGTATCAGCCTTCTCTAGATGGAAGCGTTATGATGAAACCCGACAAAATCTTGCAAAGGCAAGGCTCTCTAGTTTCATTAGTCTTCTCAATAAGTCCCATAATTTTCAAAATGCTGCAATTTTAACTCCTATATTGACAATTTTTTATTTTATTTTATTTTTTAGGCTCAACTCGAAATGATACTCTCTGCAAACGGGCTTTCGGAAAACGTGTTTGAGATCGCGTCCAAGAGTTTGGCTGCTTGAGAAGGTAGATCGTAATTTCTGGGGAAAAAATCGTCTGCTCTCCGACTTTGATTGTGCTTGGATTATCGACTATCGTTGCTTTAAACTTTGATTTTCTTGTCGATTCTTGAATGTTGTTGATTGAGAGAGGGGAGAATGACAGATCAATATTTATCAAATAGTTAGTTAGAATAAGAAATTTGAAGGTACATTTTATTTGGATCTGGTAATTATACAACTCTTTTCATATTTCATTAAAAAAAATTGTGTTTATTATCATGCTCTAGGTGGCAAGTAGGTGGAAATTTTGGTTGAGTAGTTGAAAATCTTTTGAAAGGGAAACAACTGCCTCTTTTTCATGTATCATGTTTTAGTCAACTCACTCAATAATGTTCCAAACTTAAAACATACACGTTTTCCGTCTCAAATCGGTTTTCACACTAAGAATAAAAGGATATGTTAAGGTCATGTTCGATTTAGGGGGTTATGTAGGATAGTGAAATTCGAATATTAAATTCTGAACTAGAACAAGACGGTAACGTTATGTTCCATGTTTGGATGCATGAGTTTCAAAACAAAGTTTGGATGTATGAGTTTCAAAACAAACTTGCTCTAAGGGTATTTGAGTTGTTTTAACTTTATTAAAGTGATAAAGTAAGGTACTCCCTCCATTCACGAAAAGTAGTCCCATTTGCCCTATATTCTTTGTCCACAAAATGTAGTCTCATACCCTTTTTTTAAACTATTACCTTTCAACCCTCACTTAATTACTCAAATTGCCATCAACTTTATTCACAAACAATCACTTTATTCACAATGGACTCCACAATACCCTATAATACACTTACTTTATCTACTTTATCTACCTTTTTCTTAAAACATGTGTCCCCTCCCCATGTCCCTACTTTTCATGGATGGAGGGAGTATTATTTAAAAAAATATGATGACATAAAGAGTAAATAAGTGAGAATTTTGAAGTGGAACACATAAAAAAAGTAAAGTATAAAATAAATTTGATTTTTTTTAGCTTTGGTAACTACTCGTCTACTCCCTTCATCCATCAAATGTAGTACCATGGAGGAGGGGCACAAGTTTTAAGAAAAATGTAGATAAAATAGATAAAGTAAGAGTATTATAGGGTATAAAATGATTGTTTGTGAATAAAGTTGATGTCAAATTGAGTAATTAAGTGATGAGTTGAAGGGTGATAGTTTCCATAAAACGTATGAGACTACATTTGGTGGACAAAGAATACAAGACAAATTGAACTATTTTTTTTATGGACGAGGGAGTATTTCTTTAAATAGGTTTAGAAGCACCCTTAAATCCCCCACTTAAAAGTCAAAAACTATGTCAATCTATACAATTTTATTTTATTTTAATTAATGAATACTTGTAAACCAAAAAAAGGTGCATCACAATATGGGTGACAATTTCAAATATGAATACATTAAATTATATATATGACTTGGATTTTTGTAATTTTATTGAATATTTTTTCCTATGGTTTTTTTACTGTGTTATGCATGTAATTATCATAGCAACGCGAAAACACAAATTTATCACTCATTCTAGTTGAGAGTAGTTTTTGATAAAGTATTGTATACTAAGTGAATCTTATTTTTATAATCACAGTCACCTAAATATGTGTATTGGATAAATTTTATTCTCATGCAATAATTACACACGAATAAATTTCAAACCTAACAGCTAATACAAAGAATAGATTCTCTTATTCAATTTTCGAAAGAATTCTGATTTATGATTTGAACTAGGGATGGCAATTTCGCCCCAACTCAACTCGTATTGAAATGGAACGGGTCTGATTATCACACTCAACTCGTGACCCGGACCCATAACCCATATATATATATATATATATATATATATATATATATATTTTATATATATTATACATATAAATATACTATATATGTCCCATAATTGTTTTCACTTTTTCCTTATTCGTACGTTCCATGATTGTTTGCATTTTCTAAAAAAGAAACTTTTTCATAAACCTCGCCCTCACGAAATTCACATATTTACACAAAATGTCATTACTTTTACATTTATTTCAACCACTCTTTTTACTTTATTCATATAAATTTACAAAATTATCCCTCAACATTCCACTCATTACACATTTTTCTTAATAAGTGTGCTCATTTTGTGGTGCAAACACTTTTCGGACAGAGGGAGTAATATATTTTCAATATTTTGCATGTAACATGTTTATTAATTATATAACAATAACTCACCTCCATATATATTTTTTTAGGTTAATATAAATTGATAAAACATAATATTAAATACAATATGACATTTCATCTAAAAATTTATATCAATATTAATATTTGTATGATGTGAAAATAAATTTATAAACATGCTTCTAAGAATATTTAATTTATTTTTCAATACAAATCTAAATTTTATGTTATATATTTAATATATTAAAAAATATATTTTTTTTAAATTTATAATGATTCGTCTCGGCCCAATCCGAACCCGTTGTGAAACAGGTCGGGTCCGAATATCTAGTTACTTGGTTCAACCCAATCCATTGTCATCCCTAATTTGAACACTCCTATATATATATACTCACTCCAATTCTAAATAAGTGATGTTTTAGGGTGCAATTAACAATGGTTATAAAAAGACAAAAATGTATTTCTTAATAATTCTACAATTAACCAACTTTTCTTAATTTTAGTCCATATCTTCTTACTTCCCATATCTTTAGGGGTAAATGTGGAAGAAAATCGAGAAAAAAATATACTCTCCCTGCCCAATTTTATAATTCATATTTTTTTTATCTGTTCAATTTTATAATTTTCTTTTTCTAAAAAGAAAATATTACTTTCACTCACTATTTTATTTTTACTTTATCTCCACACTCAAACTTTCATTTTTTACATAAATAATTATTTTTCCTTCAAATCCGCGTCCACGTGAGCCTTAAGACTCTAATACCATAAAATAATTCTATCTAATCTAAAAGTTTGAACTTATAGAGAAGTGATGAATTAATTTTTATATATTAATTCCTATTATAGACCCACCGAATTATATGGTTAAACTCTCTCCTACGTTATATTTATGCAATAACAAAAAATAAGTCGTTCGAAAAAAATAAATTGATTTGAGTAAGACGATAACTCATAAGTACAAATATCATATAAAATATACTCCCACCATTTTTTAATAAGTGTCACTTTGACTTTTTAACTAATTTTAAAATAAGTGTCATTCTAGGGTTTTTTCTTTAATTTTAACTATTTTATCCTTATTCATTTACCATAAATATTTTTCATTAATAAATTTCACAAAAATTGTGTATACCAAAATTAATTTAGTTTATGAATACTAGCTACATTCTTTATCAAATAAAATTTCTATATTAAAATTAGTTATAATTAATGAAGGGTGATATCGACCACAATTTATAATCTTAATTTGTTGAAAAAAACTAAAATGACACTTATTAAAAGATGGAGAGAGTATATTCCCTTTCTCCCTGATTACTTGCGCACTTTCTTTGTTGGGATGTTTGGAAATATCCCATAAAATTAATATTCTATCGACATCATTTTATTTTCAAAATTACCAATTTCTTTCTACCTACATTTTACTTTACACTTCATCAAATCACTTAAAATATTTCTCATTTATCTTACATCATTAATCAATAATTTTTTTTTTAAATGTGTCGATCAAATCGTGCAAGTTATCCCGAAACGGAAGGGTAAAAAGAAATTGTGTGTATGAATTTTTAAAGTTGACAAGTTTGTTGAATGATTCAACTTGTGATCTTTTGAAGGATAATTATTTGACTTTGATTAATTCAAAGGTTGTAGTATTCTATTATTTGATTGGGGAGGGCCCACTTATAACACCTTCCTGGAAAAAACAAGTATTTTCTACGTTTTGAGTGCATTGCACAGAAATGTCGTGTTCACGACCTCACGCTTTATAAATATATTACTATTAAATATTACAGTATTATTATATACAGTAAATAATAAGAATATCTCCCATACGATCATTGTGCACGTGCAATAGACTAGTATATATGCATTGGGGTTGGGTGTGAAAGCCACCAAGATTAGAGTAGAATGTTTTATATATAATCAAATTTGATATTCACTAAATATGAATGATGGATGTAGGATTTTTAACTATATTTATATACTTTCACAGTTACGGTGGAAGCTACTCAATTTTATACTTTCGTTCGTTTTAATGAAAGTTTTTTGTTAAACATTTTTTAAAAAGTCGGTGGTGTTTTTTGGGCATGTAGTTTAAGAAAAGAGTGTCATAATTAGAGTGTTAAAAAATAAATTTGTAAATTTTGTATATATACATATATATATATATACTCTAAAAGTAATTGAATTTAGCGTATGATGAACCCCAAAAGTAATAACATGAAGGATTCCATTTATGAGTATGCAAACTTTTGATGGAAAAACTTTAAAAAAAAAAGTGAAAAATTTTGAGGAAAAGAGGAAATATTTTTTAATCTATGTATCCAAAGCTCATGTGTAGCATTCATTGGAACGAGAGATTATATGAGTATTTCTTTTTTTAGTGAATTTATATATTTTGCTAGTGCGAGATGTTTAAGATAAATACACACAAATACAAAATAAATTCTTATATGCATAAATTGCATCACATGCAACTGGTGTAGTTTTTACAATTTATAATAAGAGATGGACCAAAATAAAAAAAGGAACAATCTAATTAGGGCATAGGGAATATTTTGTTCAGATTATTTTTATATAAATTTTGATATTTTTTTTCTTTCATAAAACACACAAATTTTGACATTGATTTATCGAATAATTGTATTTTTTAAATTGAATAAGAAAAACACGAGCATATTATTCTTTCTAATTTCATAAATGAATCTTCAAAATAGTAATTTAGGAGTATATTTTTTTTTCAGTTTTCTAAATTTTTTATATCTAACTCGATCATGTTGGATATAGTGTAGTGGCTCCGTCGCATCGATAGCGGAGGAGCAGTGACGGACCCAGAAATTTTCGGTAGGGGGCCCGATTAACATTATTATATATAAAAAAAAAATATATATATATATATATATATTCATTATTTTCATCAAAATTTCACATTATAAAATTGTCAATACGTCACATTTCATTAAATTAAATTGATCGGATAAGTTGACTTTTGCTATGTTTTGGTACAAGTTAATACTCCCTCCGTCCTGTGATAACTTGCACATTTTAACCGATTCACTTTAAAAAACAATTGAATTTAGTGGTGTAGAGTCAAATAAGAAAGCGTATTTTGAGTGATTTAGTAGAATGTAAAATAGATTTAGTGAAATTTAGAATAAAATGTAGACTCAAAATGAGTGAGGATTTTAAAATAAAATGATGTTCGAATATATATTAATTTTATGGATTATTTTTATGTTAAAAGTGTGAAAATAATTATAAAATAGAGTATTAATTTTAATATGTGTAAAATTACCAAAATACCCCTAACAAATTTTCAAAATTAGGGCATCACTTAGTTCCGTTACTGCGGGGAGGGAGACAAAGAAAATGAAGAGAAGTGAAGAAGTGCATCAACTAAACCTGAGATAGAAATTATATCGATATAAAAGAATGTATCTATCTATTAAAGGTATTTTAAATATTTTATAATTTTTTTGAAAAAAATAAATATAAAAAGAGTGTATTTTGACTTATTTTTCGAGAGTCCATCAATATTAAAAAGTTGATGATAAGGTTTCGGTATAAAAATTATTAAGGAGACTTGGTAGTTGAACAACCAACATATAATATATCTTACACCCTCCCATTAAAATAATATTGATGTTTCAAAATATTTAATGTTCTAAATATATATATATATATATAGTATATTTTTTAATGTTCAAAATAATTTAAATATTTTTAATCGGGTTTACCTCTGTCTTAATTAATTAATACAGTATATTTTTTATTATACTGTCATTTTTTTCCAATAAATTTTAAAACTTTATTTATTTTGAATGAGGGGAGTAATATATCATGTAAATCTAATACGGAGTATCTTATACTCTCCGTCCATTATTATTTAAACATTTATAAAACTATTTGCGTCGTTTTTAATTGAATATTTTTTACGTGGAAAAAACAATATTTTACTTCTTTAATCTCTGATTTCCTGACATATCATTACTTTTTATTAACTAACAAAAAATTATCTTTAATAAAGTAAAAATATTTCTATTATCCCTTCTAAAAAGTAATTTTATCAATTTTTTAATATCAATTACTCCCTTGCTAAAAAAAATAGTCAACTTTTTTTTTTTTTTTTCACACAAATCAATACAAACGTTTTTTAACATATAAAATTTATTCTTATATTCCTGTTATACTCTTCTTTAATTTTAATGACCAATGTTATTAATTAATTCCAACAATCATTAAATTAAAGTATTCTATATAAAAATATTAAAAAAAAAAGGAAAGTGAACTATAATTTGAGACAAACTAAAAAAGAAATATTGGACTATCCTTTTTAGACGGAGAGAGTATCAAACTATCAATTACTCCATTTATCTAAAAAAATAGTCAACTTTCTTTTTTCACACAAAAATCAATACAAACATTTTTGGCATATAAAATTTATTCTTACATTCCTGTTATACCCTTCTTTAATGTTAAGTACCAATATTAGTATTAATTAATTTCAACAATCATTAAATAAAAGTATACTATGTAAAAATATTGAAATAAAAAGAAAGTTGACTATAATTTGAGACAAATAAAAAAAGGAATATTTGACTATCTTTTTCAGACACAGAGAGTATCAAACTATCAATTACTCCATCAGTCTAAAAACGATAGTCAACTTTCTTTTTCCACACAAAAATCAATACAAACATTTTGAACATATAAAATTTATTCTTACATTCCTTATATTCTTCTTTAATGTTAATTCCAACAATCATTAAAAAAAAATCTATGTAAATATATTAAAATAAAAGGAAAGTTGACTATAATTTGAGACAAATAATAAAATAATATTTGACTATCTTTTTTAGACTGAGAGAATATCAAACTATCAATTACTCCATTTATCTAAAAAAATAGACAGTCAACTTTCTTTTTTTTACACAAAAATTAATACAAACATTTTTGACATATAAAATTTACTTTTACAATCCTATTATATCTTTATTTAATGTTAATGACAAATATTATTAATTAATTCCGACAATCATTATATAAAAGTATTTTAGATAAAAAATTGAAATAAAAGAAAAATGAACTATTAATTTTCACATTAAAATCAATATAAATAGTAAATGTGTTTTTTAATTGAATAAACCATTCTAATTTGCATTAAAAATAAAGTGATATTTAAGTGGAATTGATTATATTTATACAATTGAAACTAAGCTCCATTGAATTGAGTTAAATGTTGGGTCAAATATTAAATTGACTAAAATTCAAGTGTATTTATACAAATCAATACAAACATTTTGGGCATATACAATTTATTCTTACATTCTTGTTATAACCCTGTCTAATGTTAATGACCAATATTATTACTCGTCTAAAAAAGATAGTCCACTATTCATTTTTTCATTTGTTTCAAATTATAGTCCACTTTCCTTTTATTTCAATATTTTTCCTATAATACCTTTATTTAATGATTGTTGGAATTAGTTAATAATATTGTTCATTAACATTAAATAAGAGTATAACAAGAATGTAAGAACAAATTTTATATGCCCAAAATGTTTGCATTGATTTGTGTGAAATAGGAAAGTGACCTATATTTTTGAGACATGGAGAGTAATTAATTTCAACAATCATTAAATAGATGTATTTTAGACAAAAATATTAAAATAAAAGGAAAGTGAACTATTAATTTTTACATTAAAATCAGTACAAATAATAAATGCTTTTTAATTGAATAAACTATTCTATTTTGCATAAAAAATAAAGTGATAAGTGGTGCAATGAGTTGCATCTATACAATTGAAATTAAGTTCAATTCAATTGAGTCAAATGTTGAATCAAATATTAAATTAAATAAATTAAACATTAAAATTCAAATGTGGATATTCATACACTCAATTACATGAAAAAATTTATTTTAAATTTATAATTTACGGAATCCATTTTGGAGTTCCCAAAAAGGTAGAAAAAAGTCGAAATAATACGTAAAATATTTCTAATATTCCTCATAAAAAGTAACTTTATCACCTTTAAAATATCAATTACTCTCCTGTCTAAAAAATAAATAAAAAATAGTCAATTTTCTTTTTTCATACAAATCAATACAAATATTTTGAGCATATAAAATTTATTCTTACATTTTTTTATTATACCCTTATTTAATGTTAACAACCAATATCGTTAATTAATTTTAACAATTATTAAATAAAAGTATTTTAGACAAAAATATTAAAATAAAAGAAGAAAAACTATTAATTTTTACATTAAAATCAGTAAAAAACTTTTTAATTGAATAAACCACTCTAATTTGCATTAAAAATAAAGCATATTTGAATTCAATTAGTTGTATCTACACAATTGAAATTGAATTTTATTGAATTAAATTAAATATGGAGTATTAAATATTAAAATTCAAATGTATATATACGTTTTATAAAAAAAATTATCTTAAATTTATAATTTACAGAATCAATTTTGGAGTTCCCAAAAAGGTAGACAAAAGTCGAAATAATACGTAATAGTGAAAAGACATTTTTCCCCACATGATAAGCGTCCAGTCGTAACTTCATGGTACACATTTGAGGGGTAATTGTAGAAATTCGCAAGGTGAAACGCGTGCACGTTAGTGTGGGCAACTGGTAAAAGCTAAAAAGTGGAAATTTTTTACGTGGTGGGTCCAACGTACGCGGGGGGTGCGCACGAAAAGCCAAGTAGAAGCGGATGCCCACACGTGCACATATTCATTGAACACAACAAAATTCCTTTTCGGTAATTACAACTACCAATACATTATTTTTATTGTATAAGGTAGGCCGCTTTTCTTTGCTAAAGTACCAAAGTACCCCCCTGTAGTCCTTTCTTTAAACATTTCCCCATTTTATTCTTTTTTGAGAATTTAAATAAAAGAAATCAAGGTTTGTTCAAATTGAGAATATAATTGGTGATTTGTAATATTACACTTATAATATATAAGTGATAGACGTGTCCTTCTAAGGCGTTGGATTGTGTTTGATTGTTACTTGAAAAATTGACACGTAATAACACGTGTAGAATATACGATGTGTTATAATACTGCATGCATTTTAACGTTGTCTGTTTCTAATTGATAGAATGCGCTTATACAATTGGTAGGTTCACCGAATAGATTTAACTCGACTAACTCAAATCAACACACAAACTTAAATATCTTTATATAGCTTATACTATATAAGTGATATACGTGTCCTCATAAAGCGTTGAATTGTGTTTGATTATTACTTGAAAGATTGACACGTATTAACACATGTAGAATATACGTTGTGTTGTAATACTGTATGCATTTTAACGCTGCCCGCTTCTAATTGGTTGAATGAGCTTGTCGTACATGATCACACCGTCAACTTGATGTAGGTCACCGAACATATTCAACTCGACTAACTCAAATCAACACACAAAATTTAAATATCTTTATATAGTTAATAACTTATACTAAATAAGTGATAGACGTGTCTTCATAAGGTGTTGTATTGTGTTTGATTGTTACTTGAAAAATTGACACGTATAGAATATACGTTGTATTGTAATACTGCATGCATTTTAACGTTGTCTGCTTCTAATTGGTAGGATACGCTTGTTGTAGATGATTAGACCGTAGCTCACCGAACAGATTCAACTCGACTAACTCAAATCAACACATAAACTTAAATATTTTATTCAGTATTTCAACTCAAATGCACTTCACAGGGCCTTTTTGGTAAATTCATTCAGATTAACTCTGCATTTTTTTATTTAATATATATAATAAAAACCTCACTCCCATAATAATCATGATTAAAGTAATTAATCGCCTTTTAAGTCTCTGCCGTGTTTGACCTCCGAATCCCTATATATAATACTTCTATATATATATATATATATACATTTTACCGAACTGTTTACAGAAAACTATTTCGCTGTGCCGTTTTCCGTTCTGTAGAAGAATTGACGCACGGGGATTGATTCTTTGCGCGTTCTATGGTTTTTCCTTTTGTGAGTAAGTTTTTGGATTCAATTTGGTTTGATTGATTGATTGCGTAAAAGATGAGAAGAAGAGGAGCGAGTGGAACCGACGCCTTGGAGACGATAAACGCCGCCGCCACTGCGATCGCATCTGGAGAGACTCGCGTTTCTCATGCTTCAGTTCAGGTTCGAGAAATTCAGATTTTAATTTTGGTTCAATTTTGCTCTGTTTTCGTGTAATTCTGCTGGAATTTAGTTCATGATTATTCGCTATTGGTTCGTGTTTTTTAATTGTTCTTTTGATGAATTTGATGCGGAATTCACCTGGTTCTTAATATGATTTTCCTTGTACTGAGATATGTGAGAAATTAGAGATCTGCTGATGTAGGTTTTTTATTCTCCTTTTTTCTGACTTTTGTTTTCAGCTGTGATCGGTGAAATTCTGGATGTTGTATGCTTTTTTTTTTTTAGCTTACACAATGATGAAAAATTAGCTTTGAGTCTACTTTCTTTCTTTAAAAAAAAAAACTGGAATTACACCTATTCGATATAAGACTATGTATGAATTATATATGGAAATCTGTTTTCAATAGTAGGAAATGTTTTTTTTACTGGTCTAAGGACTTTTGATTTTTTTTTTTTTTCTCTTTTCTCTTTTCTCTTTCCCCTTTCCCCCTTTTTTTTTTTTTTTTTTTTAAGGTGATGTATGCAATTATATATGCAACTCTGTTTTTAATATATTGGTTAAACTTAAGTTTTTGAAATCAAAATAGAGCATCCATCCAGTGTTGTGCTCAAAGCAATTTGATGAATCTTCTAACACTCAATACAAAAAAGAAAATGTTTTAAAGTTGGTGATGACTTTCCTAACTGCCTACTGTGGTGTAGTTTGTTAGTCCATCATGATTACCTTTTATTAGTCTATCACTATTTGTGTTACCAATCTGTGTAAAAGAGCATCCAATGTCACGTTTAAAGCAAGTTGTGGAACCATCTTACACAATCATACAAAAATGAAAAAGTTTAAGTCGATCATGACTTTTCTAACTGCCTTAAAGTGATGTTCTTTGTTAGTCCGTCATGATTTCCTTTCACTAGTTTGCCACAATTAACGTAACAACTTTTGGGAAGATTTCATAATGTTTATGTTCGTTTTAACTCTTAAGTACGTTCCAATTAATTCAAATTTACAATGATATGATATAGCAATGAATACTAAAGTACTCCCGTAAAAAAAATGAATACAAAAGTACTGCTTCATTGGGGAAACAATTTTTTAAACCAAACGCCTAAAGAATTTGCATACTGAATCATTGCCCTGATGATTGCATTGGCATTTATATTCCCCCTTCTCATGCTAAGTCTAAAGATTTATGTGCGGCTAACTTTAACCCTGTTCAGTATTACTTGTTCAATTCTTTGTATGACAATTGCGATTGAGGAAGAGTGTTGGTTTCTTTAGTGATGATAGGTAAATCTCTCCTAAGTTAGACAAACATGATGTGTTGCAAACTTGATATTCTCCAAAGTAATTCTAGTCAATAAATTGGGAGCTGTTCGGGTCGCAATTCACGAGTACGTGTAAAAAAAGTAGCGTATATGTCTGCTTATTATTTGGTAGGTCATTTATTAGCATTTTGCAGTACTCAATATGGTTATTGGCAATATCGTATTCAAACTTGTTCTAGCCTTTCCCTGTTCATTACTAACAGAAGTTTGATTAAGAATGGACATTGGCTGTTTTTCCTGTTGGAAAGGAATTGCAATATTCTTTTATAGTTCTTCCATTTATATACAGTTATGCTGCAAACTTCAAATGTGCCACTTTTTTAGTTTCCATGTTTATTGTTCTTCTATCTTTGTTTTGTCATTACCTTTGTTTAAATATCGTAAAAACAATAATTTCTAACTATGTTTCCTGATTTACGAATGAGCAGAAACGGAGGTGGGGAAGCTTCTGGAGCCTTTACTGGTGTTTCGGGTGGAACAAGAATAAGCGAATTGGGCATGTTGCCTCAGAA
The DNA here is from genome assembly GCA_963675135.1 of Galeopsis tetrahit. Lineage (NCBI taxonomy): Eukaryota > Viridiplantae > Streptophyta > Magnoliopsida > Lamiales > Lamiaceae > Galeopsis > Galeopsis tetrahit. The sequence continues at coordinate 1,126,189 of OY776134.1, forward strand.
ACATCTGCCACAGGAAGTGATGGCCCCGCAACAGAATATTCGTCCCAACTAACATCAATCGTACTGCCCTTTGTTGCACCTCCTTCGTCTCCTGCATCTTTTTTTCTATCCGAACCCCCGTCTGCTACCCAATCACCAACTGGCATATTATCAATGACTAGTGTATCAGCTAACATGTATTCTCCGGGTGAGACCCCCTCTATGTTTGCTATTGGCCCGTACGCCCACGAAACCCAGCTTGTTTCTCCCCCTGTCTTCTCAACGTATACAACCGAACCATCTACTGCCCCCTACACTCCTCCCCCAGAGTCGGTCCATCACATGACTACACCTTCCTCACCCGAGGTGCCATTTGCTCGAGTTGTGGACCCCACCCTCCAGAATGGTGGTCAGAAATACCCTTTCTCTCATCAATACGAATTCCAGTCCTATCATCTTCAACCGGGCAGTCCGGTCAGCCATTTGATCTCACCTTGCTCAGGCACATCATCACCTTTTCCTGATCGTGAGTTTGCAGCTGCCCATCCCTTTTTCCTCGACTTCAAAACGGGCAACTACCCTCCCAAACTTTTGGACCTCGACAGGATTTTGAGGTCCGAATGGGAGTCTCGTCAAGAATCGGATGCAGTTACTCCGGACGACAATAGCACATTGAATCATCATAGAGTTTCTTTCGAGATAACTGATGAAGAAGTCATAAGATGTGTGGAAAAGAAGGCAGTGGAATTGCCCGAATCATCATCACCACCATCCAAGTCAACTGAGATAGTAAAACCTACAGGGGTAGGAAGGTCAGTAGACAAGGCAAATGGAGAAAACGAGACTCTACATCAGAAGAACAGGACGATCACTCTTGGATCGACAAATGGAGAAAACGAGGCTCTACATCAGAAGAACAGGACGATCACTCTTGGATCGACCAAGGATTTCAACTTCGAGAATGTGGAGGGAGGAAGTTCGGATGAACCTAGTATCAGTTCGTCGGAGTGGTGGGTGAAGGAGAAGGTGGTTGCAGAGGACGGAGATCATTCTACGAACTGGTCGTTCTTCCCGGTGATGCAAACAGGGGTGAGTTAGTAGTATCAACTAACTCCATTGAAATTAATTTTGTGTTTCAGGATTAACTGGTGTTTTTTAGAGCTCATATACTAATTCTTAGGATTGGGAGATTATAATGGAAGTATCTTGAAGACATTTTCTTGTATATGTAGCATAAAAAACAATCATGATAAATAATAATGTAGCAGCTACAACTCCATACACCTTAGACAGTTGAAGATTATGAATTAGACAATTGAGTTGAACAGCCACAGTTTTATGGTTTTAAACCCTTGTCTCCATTTCATAATTGATGCAATGTTTTGCTAAATCTAATGGCAAGGGTTTTCCCTCGTCCCCGACAGGTTTTTTTGTTCTCTACTTTTCCTCTTAGGGCGGCGGAGCCTGATCCGCTGCAACCTAGTGCAGGCGACGGTCAGGACCCGAGCCTCAGGAAGAAGGTACATCCATGTATAAATTCTTCACTTGGCTATATGATGATGATTCTCAGGAGGGATTTTCTTTAGATAATTGTTACGATGAGATCTCATAATAAACTTCACCCTTAAAATGAAAATCTCTCTATTATACACAATTTTACACAAAATATCATTATTTTTTGGCTCACGTATATACACAATTCAACTATTTTATTTAATTTATACATAAAAGTTTACCAAATTCCACAGGTGAAGTTTATTCGGAGATGGAGGGTATATTCTTAGATAAAAGTTGATGGCAAATTCTTTCTTAATTCAGATAGATTCTTAATGAGTTGAAACTAAAATGTTACTGTATGTAATTTAATTTCAACTCAGTTTTTCACATCAATCTCTCTCATCTTTTATGTAGTATAGTTTATTTTCTAAAGAAATGAAAGAAAATGAACAAAAAAATAAAATAAAAAATTCAAATTGGCCGAACTGTAGGAAAAATGAAAAAAAAAAGAAAAAAAATTCAAATCGATCAAACCGATGGTTCAAAATCGTAACCGATCCGTTTACGGTTCACTTTCGGTTTGTAAAGTGGTCAAACCGTAATTGAAATCGACGATTTTAACCGTATGAACATGTTTAAATACAAATTGAGGGTTTAAGTTACCAAACTAACCTTTATTTAAAGAGTAGTTTTAAATTGGAGGATCAATGAGGAGAAAAAATGTATGTGATTTAGACACAAATAATTCTAGTTGACAACCATATTAATGAAGGTGAAACAAATGACAACTACGTTTGCTCATATATTGTCGTGTTTGGTGACCCAGATTTTTTAAGCATAAAAAGTTGTCTTATTTCCTTCCAAACTCTTTGACTATATATATATATTCTGTCCATTTCTTCATGCCAAAAAATGGCTGGAAAGTATCTCACCTCTAAATTCAATGGAATCAAGATTCTTGAATTATGTTTAAATTACAATCTGTTTGGATGTTTTAGAAAGAACAAATTCCTCTTTAAAAATGTATGATGTATATAACCCAATTTAAATTATGTGTATTTTAAGTCTCAACCGTCCTTTTTTTTTTTTTTTACAATATCACAAGAATAATAGTCTCATTAGGGTGGGACACAAATTTTAAGAAAAAAAGTAGATAAAGTAAGGGTATTATAGGGTATTGTGGGGTCCATTGTGAATAAAATTGATGACAAATTGAGTAATTAAGTGATGAATTGAAGGGTGATAGTTTTCATAAAGTGTATGAGACTACATTTTGGTGGACAAAGAATATGAGACAAATGAGACTACATTTCATGGACGGAGGAGTAGTACATTAGAGGGAAGATAAAACAATATCCCAAAAATATTGCGCACAATCCTCTTCATTCCAATCTTGAGGTGACAAAGTGGTTAAAGAAGCAACATCGTATAGGCTTCTAGGAATATTTTTTTTTTTTTGATCGGTAAAAGTTATATTATTATTATTGGGTATAAGGGATACCCGAGAAAATCATTGTACAGGGTACATCATAAAAAACAGTAAAAGTCTTACACTACACAGATTTCATCTCATACACTGAATTGGGTCCAACACCCATGTCCTGAAGGAAAGGTTGTTCCGGTTAGGGTATTTGATCGTGAACCAGCTCCATATTCTTGCTCTCATTTCCTCCTTGACTTTTGTGATCGAGAAGGTTTCGTTCTTGAAGAGTACTGCATTTCTCCATTTCCATATCAGCCAAGCCACACAGAGCCATATACATGTAGCAATTTTTTTTCCATTTCTACACCTCAATATACCCCCAAATCCTAGGAAGTTGTCCAGAATATTTGACGGAAGTGCTGACGGGAATTTGAGCCACGACAGACATTCCATCCAGACTTGGTATGTTTGGGGGCATTCCAAAAAAATGTGTCTTTCGGTTTCCTCACTGTTGCCACAGAGTACGCACCTTCGGCTTCTAGGAATATATTGGCAGTCCCCCAATAAGTCTCAACCATCTTCTATAAAATGGTTTTTTTTTTTTTTTTTTTAAATAACGTTTTGTCACGTATAGAAGAGTCTGGATAATTAAATTAACTACAAATAAACAAACACTAAATTTATATATAAAAAAATGTTATACTCCATCACCTCAATCCACCAAATATGAGTGAGATACAAGTTTTAAGAAAAAAAAATTGATTTTTTTTTTGAAGTCTTAAGTATTCGCTCCAAGAAAAAAATAGATAAAGTATAAGTATTGTAGAGTCTGTGAATAAAATGATTGTTTGTGAATAAAGTTGATGACAATTTGAATATTTAAGTGATGATTGAAGGGCAATGATTTTCATAAAGTGTATGAGACTATATCACAAAAAATATAAGACAAATATAATTACATTTCATGGACGTAAGAAGCACTATAATTAAAGTATGAAACATGTTTCTCTTTATTTCTCTAGGTTTCAAAGCACGTAATTTACACGAGATTGCATACCTTCTCGGGAAAATTTGAGTGACTTTTTTTAAATAATTGTGTTTGTTTTTCATTGGCGAAATGAGTACAAGAGATAGTCGAACCCAATACACATTATAATAAAAATAAAAGAAAAGACATTACAGCAGAATTTTATTTTTTTGACAGAACAGCAGAAATTATTAGCCACTTTGCTAATTCGTTCTAGATGTAGCTGCTGAACTTGCGGCGGATTGTGTTTATTAATATTGTTTAATACTGATTATATTTTATTCCACGCCAAATATAATTATTAAAAAATGTTGACGAGAAAAGTAAATTATATTGAGAAATTAATTATAGTTAAACAAATATCTCACCAAATGAAGGTTCTCACGAATCTAATAATGATATTTGACATATGCTAATAATTAAAAAAACATTATTCATACCTAACATTATTCTTTAAAAAAAAATCCTTTTGACCATAAATTATTTAGTCCAGCTTGGAAGGCTACCATGACAGTATTATCCACATATATAAACATTACTCCCCCACCCCATATTTAATATTCACTTTTTGTTTTATTGTGTACACTTAATTTACCTACTTTTATAAATAAAATATTTATTCTTCTAATATAATAATTATTCACTTTTTACTTTACATCTACTTTTTATATAAACTATTAATATTCAGATAAATTCTTAAAATTTTAAGTGATTTAAATATAATTTTAATGGTTCAATTAAATTTGTGACTGATCAAATTAAAACAATGATTCAATTGTATCATGTACTCCCTCCCTCCCACGAGTGTTTGCACACTTATCTTATTTGTCCGTCTCACAATTGTTTGCACACCCATAAAAGGAAACTCTCTAATAAACTCCACCCTCACAATATTCACATATTTACACAAAATGTCATTACTTTTATTCTCTTTCTAATCACCTTTTTACTTTATCCATATAACTTTACAAAATTACCCCTCAACACTCCACTCATTACACTTTTTTCTTAATAAGTGTGTCCATTTAGTGGTGCAAACACTTTCGGGACGGAGGGAGTATCAGGTAATTTAATGTACACATTGTAGGACTCGACTATCAATATTTTTTATCTTCTCAATCCCATAATTACTTGCAGACTTTCAATATGAAAATAATCATAATTACGCTTCTAACATAATTTTATTTTAAAAATTGATAATCCTTTTTTATCCGGATGAGACCACTTGTTCCAATTTTAGCGGTCTACATCTTATTTCACTATATGAATGATTGTCATGTGTGATGTGTCATATTAATAAATAATCAACGTCCAATAATATTGTGGACGACACTTGTTAAAAATTCAGAAGGATGAAATATCAGTGAAACAGAAAAATTAAATCATTTTTTATCTACATTTTACTTTACCCCTCACGTAATTTATTAAATCTTTTTTTTTTTTTAATCTTATATCACCAACTACAAAATTATTTTTTCTAAAAAAAAAAGTGTGTCGATTAAATCGTGCAAGTCAGGGTGAAAGGAGTATCTGAGTTCATACAATAGAGTATTCTACTTCCTCCGTCCCAAGATTTTATGCACACTTTCTTTAACGGACGTTCCAAACATTTTTTTGCACATTCCAAAAAAAGAAACAATAATACCCCTTCTTTGTTTTACCTTTAATTAAATCTTTTTCACTTTAATCAATGAATTACCAATAATATTCTTTCTTTATTTACCTTACACATCACTTTATTCCATTTTTTTAATCTCCGTGCCGATCAAAGTGTACATAAAATCATGGTACGGGGAGAGAGTATTGTATTTTGTCCTAATTCCTAAGAACTAACTCAAGAGCCTTCATTTTCAAGCCATTGCTGACCATTGACCAGAAGCCGCCGTTGACCTTCCAGATTATATACCCCCTTTCCGCTGTCTTTTCATTTATACACTTCTCCACAATTCCGAATTCCTACAACTAGGGTTTCAAGATTCTTTCCCCCCAAATCAATTTCTTAAAATTGCTTTGGGTTTTCACAGATTCTTGAAATCAATTACCATGCCGCCGTTCGAGAAATCAAGGTCCCGTTTGAACGCCGTTCATCACGATTCCAATTCCAACGTCGTTACAATCGATGTCGGAGGCCATCTTTTCCAAACAACCAAACAGACCCTTTCGTTATCCGGCCCCAAATCCTTCTTCTCCAAAATGGCGAATTCCGATCACACATCTCCGATTCCGTTCATTGATAGAGACCCGGAGCTTTTCTCGATCCTCCTCTCTCTCCTCCGAACCGGAAACCTCCCCTCGAAAGCCAAATCGTTCGACATTCAAGACCTAATTTACGAATCCCGGTTCTACGGAATCGAAAATCTCCTCATAAACACCCAATCCAACCCTTCGCAATTCGACGCTTTCAACCTCGATAAATCGATGGAGCTTCCCCTGAGCGGTAGGGATTCGCCCTCCGCCATCTCGACGACGCCGTTTGGCTCACTCCACGTCTCCCACGGCAGCAAAATCACCTCATTCGATTGGTCTCTGCAGCGGAAATCCACAATCCTGACGCAATTCATGGCGATTGATTCGTTACTAGCGTTATCCCCAACTGTAGCGGCTGCCGGAGCTACTGATTTCTCCGGGCTGCAGATTATTGACCTAGAAAAGGGGTTTGTGAAAGAAACCCTAAATTGGGAAAATGTGACTAGGTCTGGTTCAACTGTGCAGGCCATAGGGGCATCATCTGAGTATTTGTTCACTAGTTTCGAATCGAGTAGACGAAACTCGAATTGCATTATGGTGTATGATGTTGATAATCTTCGCCCTGTTTCCACAATTGGGCATTATGAGATATTCGGAGCTGAATTGGATTCGGCGATCCCTTCAACGAAATTGCAGTGGATTTCTAGTCATAACCTGTTGATGGCCTCAGGTTCCCACAGTGGGCCTTCAGGGGTGTTGGGGAATATCAAGTTTTGGGACATTAGGTCAGGCAATGTGGTGTGGGAAATGAAGGAGAAAGTCGATTGCTTCGCGGATGTCACAGCTTCGGCTTCCCTTTCGTCGATCTTCAAAGTTGGAGTGAGCTCCGGGGAGCTTTTCTTTGCTGATTTGAGGAATATGGAGAGTGATAGGAGTTGGGTTTGTCTTGGTGATGAAAGGAAGGGGGTTAATGGGAAGAGGGAAGGGAGTGGGTGTAAAGTTGATAGCCATGGAAACCAGGTGTTCTGTAGTAAAGGAGGGAATCTTGAGTTGTGGTCTGAAGTGATGATCAGTTCGGGGAAAAACGAGGACGACGAGAGAGTGTTTAGGAAGAATTTGATGGGGAGAGTTAAAGACATGGGAGGAAACAAGATTAATAACTTTAGTTTTGGAGGGAGCAAGATGTTTGTGACAAGGAAGGATCAACAATGTGTTGAAGTTTGGAGTTCACTTAGGGGCTTTTGAGTAAGTTAATTATTGTTCTTGAAAATGTAAAGATTATTTTTTAATACAAGTTTGTTTATTCTTTAAGGTTTGAGAATGGTAGATTGGGACATTGGGTGTTGTATATATGAATGCTCCTGTATATAAACGTGAAATCCTTGGCTTTTGTTGGTGGTTCTGCATATGAAATTTTGTACTTGAGACGAATGTTATGTTGCATAAAAGTGTTTAGGAAGAATTTGATGGGGAAAGTTAAAGATGTGGGGGGAAACAAGATACAAGATCAATAACTTTTTTGTATAGGGGGGAGCAAGATGTTTGTGGTAAGGAATGAAGCTATATTTTGTTGAGCCGTTGGGCTCGACTTGATTACATTGGAGAGCAGATAAACAAGCTCGACTTGACTCGTAAACAAGCCTATTGAGCCGAGCCTTATGAAATTAAAAGAAAATTTATGGATATCAAACCTAATGAGTCGAGCTTGAGCCGTCTCATTAGTAAATCGAGTATTTAACGAGCTCGATTCGTTATCTATGAGAACTCACGAGCAACTCTATTTGCTTAACTGCACGATTTGCTTAACCGCAGGATTGGTGTATCGACTTGATTGGGTGTTTCCCTAATTCTCTTCATTAAACGGTTTGTGTTGTATTTGTATTGATTGTACGGATTTCCTTATTAATTTTTTTTATCTTTTAAAATAAAAAAGTGTTGACCTTTGGAGTTAGGAGCTTGTTAGGACTTATGTTAAGTTAGTTATCATTGGTGGTTCTTGAAAAAATATATTCTTTCCGTTCCGGTGAAAGCTACCCTGAAAGCTACCCGAGAGTTTTGGGCATGTAGGTTAAGAAATATGATTGAACAAGTAATGTATTATTGATTTTGTGATTGAAAGAGAGAAAAATATAATTAAATGTGAGAGAAATTGTTTGTTAAAAAGGGAATGAATATATTTTATTGGAAGAGAAGAAAAAGAAAAGTTGGGTAACTTTCACTTAGACGAATGAAGTATTAGGTTTGGGAATAGCTTTACTGTCTGTCATAAACTAACACAAATCAACACTCATCCATTCTAAAGTGATAAATCGTCATGTTTAAATTATGTTCCGTCTTATACAAAACACTCTTTAATTTTTTATTTTGTGTACCGGTTGATTTATGCCTTGTATAATGGGCCGAGATTTATTTAGGTTGGGCCTGACTACTTTATTTAAGGTCCAGGTTGTTTAAATTTTCGGAATTAATTAGTATGGGAGGCACACACGGATCCTAGGAGGACACCCACCTGGAAAATACAAAAATACTCCCTCCGTTTTTTAATAAGTGTCACTTTGACTTTTTAACTAATTTTAAAATAAGTGTCATTCTGAGTTTTTTTCTTTAATTTTGACTATTTTGCCCTTATTCATTTACCATATGTATTGTTCATAAATAAATTCCATAAATATTGTTTATACCAAAATTAATTTGGTTTATGAATAATAGCTACATTCTTTATCAAACAAAACTTCTATATCAAAATTAGCTATAATTAATTAAGGGTAATATGGACCACACTTTATAATCTTAATTTGTTGAAAAATGCCAAAGTGACACTTATTAAAAGATGGAGGGAGTATCATTTTTCTTCTTTTTAATCCTAATTTTTATTTTATTTTGGTACACCCACCATAATACACAATTCTGCCGCCGCTCGCGCGCGCCTCACTCCGCCAACGCCGTCCACAACAACCATCTCCTCCCATCGCGCTATCCTCACGTCGCCGCCGTCTGCCTCCCTCCATAATCGCCATTGTTGCTCCTCCTCCCAAGCACCGTCACCGACGTGAATCGTCCCTCCTCCCAAGCTTCAAACGGCCGTCGTGTCCCTTTCTCCAAGAAAATCGCTGCCCCCGTCTCTCTTTCTCCAAGCTGTCGCCGCCGTGTCCCCTCCTCCAAGCGGCCGTCGTCGCCCCAGAAGAAGACAGTCGACGCGGCCGTTCACGTCGTCGCCCTTAAAGAAGACAGTAGGTCATTTTTTGATTTAGGGTTTTTTTTTAAATTTAGGAATTTTAGGAAAATTAGGGTATTTTAGAAGTTCGGGAAAAAATTTCGAACAATCTATGTTTGTTTTGGAATTTTTTTCGAACAGTCGGTGTTTGTTTTGGAAAAAAATTCGAACATCTTGTTCGATCTTTTTTTTCGGACAAATTTGAGTTGTTTTGCAATTTTTTTCGAACATATTGAGTTTGTTTTGGAAAAAAAATCGAACATGTTTGTTTTGGAAATTTTTTCGAACAGTTGGTATTTGTTGGGTAAAAATTTTCGAACAAGATGTCCGATTTATTTTTGTTGAAATTTTGGAGTTTTTTGTTGTTGAAGAATGGTGTTTGTTTTGGTGGTGGTGGTGGTGGTGGAGATAATTCTGTGAAATAGAATGGGTGGGTTTACTCATTTTCGTTTTTTTCATAAATTTTACTCTAGGGGTATATGGGACATTTCACTTGTTATGAAAGATTAAAAAAATGTTTGGGGGATGTACTCATAGGATACGTGTGTGCCTTTAGCCGCGCCCAATTAGTATACTCTTCAATCAGTTCGCCCACCCTAAAATTAATACACCCCTGAATTCTCCATACTACCCTTCTAATTCCTCACACTAAGATTCAAAGCCAAAACCCAATTTTTGCTTCGTGGGTTTTTTTTAGGGGTTGGGGTATATACCCCTCCAGCTTTGTTAGATGCACTCCCCCGATACAACTACTCCCCCAAATTATCTATTATACCCTTTATCTTAAAATTTAGTGTGATAAATTCACCTCCCCTATAAAACCCTATTTTCCTCATTTTTTTTCCCCAAAACCCACTCTTCTTCTTCTTCACGCCATCACTCCCTCAACGGCAAGCTTCGCCGCCCACTGCCATCGTCCGCCGGCCGCCGCCCTCTGCCATCATCCGCCAGCCGCCGCTCAAGCCTCCCACCTGCGAGCGTCCGCCGGCCGCCGTTCAAGCCGCCCCTTCCTTTCTCCTTTTTAATTTCTATCCTAGCAGCGGCGCGGCGCCGCCCCCTCGCCCAGCACCGCCGCCGCTTCCTTTCCCCTCCACCTTGCCCCAATCTTCTCCTCCGACGACCCCTCCCTCCCTTCTCCCCGGACGGCTCCCCCCTCCCGCTTCCTTTCCCCGCCGCCGCCGTCTGCTTTTTTTTTTTATTTGTAACAAGAAGCGTAACGTGGCGGCGGCCCCTTCGCCCAGCGCCGCCGCCATGCCCCAACCTTTTCCCTCGACAGATCCTCCCTCCTCCCCGACGGTCCTTCGCGATTTCGCGAAACAGAGGTAAGTTTTTTTTTTTTTTTCATTTTCAATGAGAATGAGAAATTGTCGACCATAAACCTTATGATCGACAACTTGTTGTCGATCACAACGTTTATGATTGACAAATTGTTGTCGATCATAATGTTTACGGTCGATAATTTCTTGTTGAAAATTCTAATTTTTTTTAAAAAAAATTCAGTCGATAGAATGTTGTCGACGAGAATGTTTTTCGTCTATAAATTATAGTCGATTAGATGCTTTATGATCGACAAACCAGGGTCGATCGACCCTGGTTTGTCGAAAAGAATGTATTTTTCTTTTTTTTTTAGATTTTTAAGTTTTTTTGAATTTTTGGAATGTTCTTGTTGGATTTGGTGGCGCTGGCAGCGTCTGATGGAGGTGGTGGAGGTCTGACGGAGGTGGTGGAGGTGTTGATGGGGTCTGGCTGTCGGAGTGGAGGTGTTGACGGCGGCCGACGGCTGGAGTGGCAGCGGTGTATACCCCAACCCTTTTTTTAGGTTCTTGGTGTTAGGGTTATTACTTGGGCTAGTTTTTTCCCTTCATGGGCCTGTCAAAAGTTTGTTCCATTTTTTTCTTGGCCACGATTATTTGCACTTACCAATTTTATGAGTATACTATACCCACTCGCTTAGTACACCTCTCGAATGATTAGTATACATTCAACGAAAGATCTAAAATACTCCTCTCCTTTTTCAACCCCTAACCCCTGTTGCACCACGTTGTTCTCCTTAGCTGCCGTCGCCGCCCCCACCTGTTATTCATTTTTCACGCCGACAACTTTTTTTTACTCTCTACCAACTGACGCCCCCAACCCCCACCCCTTCATGCAATCCACTCCACTATAACTCACTGCCCCCACCCTCCTCCCTCCCGGCTCCCGCCTTGCTCGCCCCTCGATTTTTAGTTGTTTTTTCAATGAATTTATTAACTTAACACGTCCCTCTCAAATCCTAATTGATACTTCCTTCCAAGGACGGAACTAGGAAGTGGGTGGGGTGGCCCTGACCCTAGCCCCCTCCAAATTTTTTTAAAATATTATATATATATATATATATACACGAATTGTGTATTATATATGTATTACAATATTATTAATAGAGGATTCAAGTGTCGTCAGCACTACACTCAGGTTCATTGGAAAATATGCTCAGTTTTAGGAGCCTGCTGAAAGGAAAAAAAAGGAAAGACTATGCATTGTGCCTATGGCTAGGTGTGGTGTGGATTATTTGGAAATGGAGGAATGCTATTGTTGTACGTGCTTTGGATGGTTGAATCAGATGTGGACTATTGTTAGCACGAGACAAACATGTATTAATGATCGGGGGTTTATTACGTGTTTAAGGAGTGTTTATGATGATCTTGATGATCTAAATGATGAACAAAGCAAGAACAAAGATGAACAGTGATGTAGCTTCTTAGAGAAACTAAAAGCTTGAGAGCTTTTGGGAGAGTATATTGCTTTAGGTTGAGAAGATTGGGTGGAATGAATGAATTGTGTACAAATGAGCCTCTTTTAGGCATTATATAGTGGTTTCCAGGGGCTGCCCGCCCTTTACACGTGGCACGCCCTCACTGGACCTTACTTCTGCCCGAAAAGGTGATTTGATGGCGCATTTAATGCTAAACCGCCTTTGGTGCTCGTCCTCGCCGATATGCCGAGGAGCTGAGCTACGGTGGTCGCCGGAGGACCATGTCGAGGAGTGTGGTCGCCACGCTCCATGCTGTCTCCCAAGGCTTCAACACTTAGACTTTCTGACTATGAATAGACATGTGCTCGCCACACATTTGGGCGAGCAGCTAACTAAAACACGTGCTCGCCAACATCTTTGGGCGAGCACTTAAATATATTAAATACATCTATATTATTACATTTTCTTGGTCTTGTTGACTAGTCGTCGCAAGACTTTGTTGACTGGTCCTCGCCACGTAAACTGGTGACTAGGATTGACTTGTCAAAGATTGACTTCTTTGACTAGGTATAACATTTACCCCCTGGTCGCCTTTCTTCGTATTCGTAGAATGGTAAGGCGAGCAGTCTGATCGTCTTCTTGGAAGGAAAATTTGTTCTCGACAAACAAATCCACTTTGAAAACTTGGTGACGTAAACTGGAGGCGGTCGCCTCGTCTCCAGCGCCGAGCACGATTATCGAAGCAACTTTTAATCATGACGGATCTGACTTGTGTCAGGCGCGTGAACGGCGCTCGAATTTTGAAATGCGCGCGTGGGGCGCGTGCCGACCTCAAAGGTCGCGCGTGGGGTCCACTCGCCGAACTCGATTTCGGAAATGAACCCAAATTTTTGGGAAAATTGCGTTTTTGACCCCGTTTTTTGCACCTAGGTCCCTGATCGATTTTGCCTATAAATATGCCTTCCATCTTCTTCAAAACACTTTTTACCTCTTGCCATTTTCGAATTCCTTCAAGCTTCTCTCTTCAACCTTTCTACTCAAGTTTTCCGGCGAGTTTGTGGCGGTTCCCGATCGATAAAAAGGTAAATAAATCACATTTTCTTCTTTAAAACTTCTTTCTCCCCCATTTCTTTAAGAAAAAATGGATTTTGGTGGATTTGGTGGTGGTTCCGACGGTGGTCCGCCGCCGTTGGTTGGTGGCTCTGAGAATTCCGGCGGCGGAGACCGTCTGGCCTTAGCTTTATTGGAGAGGGCCTCCCCCTCGGATTCTAGGATCCTCTCCCCTGACCCCATTAATGTTGGAGTCCGAGATCTGGGAAAAGCAGTGGTCGTCGACGTCGACGATATCAACGAATCTGATAGGGAAGATGCCGGCAATGATGCCGAGGAGGATGATGTCGAGGAGGTTGGCAGCGAGACTGTCTCGGATCTGCGTGACCAAGGTTTGGACCGAGGAGTGGGTGAACAGATAGAACCTGCCCAGGTCGAGGAGACCTTGACGAGAAGTCTCCGCGAGGACTTTGAGGAGGTCGTCCAATATGCAGAAAGCATAAAGGACATTTTGAGTGGTAGGGAGAATTTGGATGGCGACGAGGTCTCGAGGGAGTCTTATTACAAATATTCCTGCGAATACCCTCCTCGTGAGGCTCCTCGCCCGCATCAAGTAGCTTCCCAAACCGAATATGAAGCAAGTACGTATGTGAGCAAGGTCTCCTCGGCACAGCTGGAAAATTCTAGGAAGAGATATCAGGTGCCAGCCGATGTGTGTTTTTTTGTACCTCGCCCAGATGAGAGGGCCGACCAGCCGCCAGAAGGGATGGTCGCCGTCAACATCGGCATGATGGAGGCAGGGCTTAGGTTCCCCCTGCACCCCAGTATTTCCCACTTTTTACATTTCTTAAGGGTGGCCCCTTCTCAAATTTTGCCGAACGGTTGGTCCAACCTGATCGGCATTCTCACACTGTTCGGCCAGGTGGCGGCCGAGAATGGATGTCGAAACACCTGGCTTAGCCCGAAAGAGATTAACTATCTCCTTCAGGCGGCCGAGGCCGGAGACAAGGTGGGCCATGGATACTACTATGTTAGGGGCCGAGATAACTTCAAGTTGATTGAAGGGGTTCCTAACAAGATTAGGGATTGGAAAACCAACTGGTGGTGGGTAGCCGGGGACTGGAAAAGTCCGGTGAGGCCAGATGGCTCCTCGGATCGCATTCCCATTCCCATTGAATATCGTAAAATTTGTGGTAAGTTATTTTTATTTCTGCTCGCTCTTTCTATACTGACTAACTCCTCGTTTTTGTAGGTGAAACTGCTCGCAAGAAAACTGCCGAGCACCGTCTTACACTCCTCTTCAAATACCACGTTTGCTGCGTTCTCAATCGTCGCTACTTGGAGAGGTCCTGTCGTTTCTTGAACAGGGAGTGTGAGCGTGAGCGAGCAGGTCTCAGAGTACCTCCTCATCACTTCACTCGAGAGTTTCCTCCAGGTAATAAAATGTTTCCAAGTTTTTTGAATTTGCTAAGTTGTGTCAAATTGCTCTTCGTAAATACTGACTTCTCGCCTTTCTCTTATAGTAGTGGTTCCGGAGAGAGTTGTCACTTACCTTCCTCCAACTGTTGAATTAGATCGCATTCTATCCAGCAGGATGATGCAACAGGCGAGGATGCTCCGGGAGCGCAAGGTAGTTGATGCTACGGGCAAGAAGAGGAAGGGGGCGGAGGCCTCGGGGGCTCCACCAAAAAGGGTTGCCCGAACAGGTCGAGGGGGTACTTCTCGCCCACCTGCTGCCGAGCAGAGGGTCGAAAGAGCTGGCGAACAGAGGATCTCGCCGAGGAGATCTCCTCCGCCGAGGGGTAACTCGCCTCCCCCTGCACAGGTCATATCCCCTCCTCCCCGAACTGCTCGGTCGCGAGAGACTGCGACGAGCACGTCCGCCGGGGAGAGGGCTCAAGGAGACAACTCACTGCTCGGCTGGGACGCCGCAAAGGTTGCCAGGTAAGCTTTTTATCAATAGACTTATAGAATATTTCAAGTATATTTTCCTAAATTTCTTTCTTCTTTATTAGGGTTGCCGAGAGCTCGGTCATTGAGCCCTACAACGACAACCTCCTCGGCTTTTTCCGGTCGCGGGATGTGGCCAACCTAGAGGCTCTGGATCCGCTCGCTCAAAGGGTCATGAAGAATGTGCCCAAATCGCTGACGACCACTCTGGTCGACGAGGTGCACAACCAGAGCTCGCTAGAGAATGCTCGTCTGGCCGCCATCGACCTTACTCGTGCCTCATACACGCTCGAGAGGCTTTCCGTCCAGATCGCCGAGAGCCGCAAGGTCAGCGAGGAGAGGAGTGCGAGGCTCGCCCAGATGGCCAAGGCAAAAGCCGTGGTTGAGAGGGAATTGGGGGCTGCTTCCGAGAAGGTGGTCGACCTTGAGACCAAGATGGCTGATGTCGAGGCAAAATTGGCCGATTCTGAGGCCCAACTTGAGACGGTTCGAAAGAAAGATCAGGAAGATCTCCAAGAGATCGAACGTCTCCGTACTCGCCTCAAGATTGCCGAGGACAAGGTGAATGCTCTTGCGAATAAGTCTGCAAATGATGAGGAAGAGTTGGCCACTCTTCGTCAAGAGCTGGTCGCTGTGACGGAAGAGCGAGATGAGACAAATGAGCTCGCTGGGGGCGTTGCCATGTTATCGGTGGCGCTTACTGCCCACGGGCTCATTTACCGACTGTTGGATGTTCATCCGAAGGTGGATGTGATTCCGCTCGGCGAGCTTCTGGACGACCTCCTTATGAAGGAGAATCCTCAACCGGGCACCGAGCTCCCCTTGCTTCCATTGGTGCGAATGGGACTACAGTTCCCTCGACTCATGGGAGTTCCGGTGGTGTTCGTGGATCCTCCCGAAGACTCCCCACCCCAACAGGGCGAGCAGAGTGCTCCTGCCGAAGTGGAGACTGCGAACGAGGAGGGGGTAGCTGGCGAGCAAGACGCTCCTGCCGAGGAGAATGCCCCGGAAGATTAGTTTACTTGTATTTTATTTTGTTTTGTTTTTCTTAGGACTGTTCGGCCACTTTAGGGCCTCTTTTGTAATCTCAGCCTTTAAGGCTTTTCAATGAATGGAATTTTTTGCTTATGATGTGTTCGCTTATTTTATAATGAGTGATCGTCCTTGTCACTGCTTTTCAATTTATGGTACTTGTCTTTTTACTTTGCCTCTTATTTGTTCATATGCTTGTTTTCCCTTGCGAGTACTTTTTAAGAAAAAGTGCTCGTCTACTCTTGCGAGCACCTTTAAGAAAGGGTGCTCGTCTTTCCTTGCGAGCACCTTTAAGAAAGAGTGCTCGTCTTTCCTTTGCGAGCATCTAAAAAAGAGTGCTCGTCTTTCCTTTGCGAGCATCTAAGAAAGAGTGCTCGTCTTTCCTTTGCGAGCATCTAAGAAAGAGTGCTCATCTTTCCTTTGCGAGCATCTAAGAAAGAGTGCTCGTCTTTTAGAGTTAACCATTCGTCGGTTGAACTCTTTTTGTTTGAAAAGGTAGTGATCGTCGTCGCTACTACCTTGCGAGCATCGTTAAGAAAGAGTGCTCGTCTTTGTTTCCTAGATGGCTACGCAGAGCCTTGTCTAAAATTTCTAAAGATATCTAACACTTGACGGAAATTTAAAACGTATATTGAAAAGATGACTACACAAATTATACAAATATAAAGAAATTAAAACTTACTGGTAATACTTCTTCAGTTTGACCGCATTCCACGGGTACTTGCTTGGCTTGCCCTCGAGATCTTCTAGCTCGTATGATCCGTTCAGGAGTGTGCGCGTGATTCGATACGGACCCTCCCAAGTCGGGCCAAGTATGTCAATGGACTGCTCCGTCGCCCTCCGAAGTACGAGCTGGCCGATAGTGAATTGGCGAGCACGTACTTTGGTGTTGTAGTAGCGCTCTGACCTTTGCTTGTAAACCACACTCTTCTCGTCCGCTGTTAGCCTTCGCTCTTCTAGGAAGTCCAAGTCGGAGAGCTGTGCATTGTTATTCAATTGCTCATCATAATTTGCTACTCGAAAAGTAGGGACCTGCCCCTCTGCTGGTATGACAGCTTCGGTTCCGAACGCGAGCGCGAACGGAGTTTCACCAGTAGAATTCCTCGTGGTCGTCCGATATGCCCACAGAACCATGTGCAGCTCGTCCGCCCATTTGCCCTTCAATCCATCTAGCTTGGCTTTCAAGGTGTGCTTGATGATTTTGTTGATCGCCTCTACTTGACCATTTGATTGTGGATGATAGGGTGTTGAAAAAAGTTTCTTGATATTCCACTCTGAGCAGAAATCCAGCATGTCTTGACTTGTGAACTGACGCCCGTTGTCGGTCACTATCGCTCGTGGTAGGCCGAACCTGCAAATTATGTTTTTCCAAATGAAGCTTGTCATCTGGGCCGTTGTGATGGTCTTCAGTGCCTTTGCTTCTGTCCACTTGGTGAAGTAATCGACTGCTACGACTACGAAAGTTACCCCCCCGACGCCAGGCGGGAAAGGTCCGATGATGTCGATGCCCCACTTCGCGAAGGGCCAAGAGCTGTAGACGGAGATGAGCTCGTCTGGAGGTGAGTGAATAGCGGGTGCAAAAGCTTGACATCTCTTGCACGCCTGGGCGTAATGAATTGCATCCTTCTTCAGTGTTGGCCAAAAGTAGCCTTGCCTCATGATCTTTAAAGCGAGCGCTTGCCCCCCTGTGTGATTTCCACATGATCCATCGTGGATTTCATGCATGACGATCTTCGCTTCGTCCTCCCCGAGGCATTTCAATAAAGGCATTGAAAAACCCCGTTTGTACAGCTGGTCGCCAATAATAGTGTACCTTGCGGACCTGAGCTGCAGTCTTGTTGCTTTGACTTTATCTGCCGGGAGCTCGCCGGTCTTGATGTACCTGCTGATCGGCGACCTCCAGTCCTCGTCGCTGGTTGCGTCAACCTGCAAAATCTGACCTCTGTTCACCGATGGGGAAGAAATTTTAGTGATGGTCGCTTCTGAAAATATTGCCTCCCCCTCTGAAGTGGCCAGCCGAGCTAACGCATCTGCTTGCGTATTCTCCTCCCTAGGGATTTGCTCGATGTGGAATTGATCAAATTGCTCGAGTAATCCTTTCACTAGCTCTTGATACTTTATCATTTGATCGCCGCGAGCCTCGTACTCGCCCGTTATTTGATATACAACCAGCTGAGAGTCAGAAAAAAATTTCAGCTTTCTGGCTCCCACGGCCATAGCCATCTTGATTCCTGCGACCAGAGCCTCGTACTCTGCTTCGTTGTTGGTTGCCCGATACTCGAACTCGATCGCCGAAGCAAACGTCTGTCCGGTTGGGCTGGTGAGGACGATTCCTGCCCCTGCTTTGGTGCTCGTCGACGAGCCATCGACGAACAGTGACCAAGGAAGCTCGATTCCCTCGGCCAATTTCTCTGGGAAAGTGAGCTCTACAATGAATTCCGCTAGCACTTGTCCATTGATTGCCGTTCTAGGTGCATAGGTGAGCCCAAACTGCCCGATTTCCACCGACCATTTCAACAGTCTTCCAGTGGTATCCGGACGATGCAGTGCTCGCCGAAGAGGAAAGGTTGTGAGGACGACCACCTCGTGGTCGAACAGATATTGCCTTAACTTCCTGACGCTCATGACTAGCGCGTATGCCAATTTTTCCATAGGAGTGTATCTCAACTCCGCATCTCTCAGTGTTTGACTTACGTAGTAGATAGGCAGATGTGTGCTCCCCTCATCTCGGACGAGCACTGAACTGATCGCACAGTCAGTGGCCGCCAAGTATAGATACAGAATTTCGCCGGGGACTGGCTTAGCTAGGACCTTTGGATCCGATAGATATTCCTTCAATTTCTCGAAAGCTTTCTCACACTCGTCGGTCCATTCGAACTTTCCTTTTTTCAAAGCATCGAAAAAAGGTTTGCAACGATCGCCCGTTCGTGCAATGAATTTGTTCAGCGATCCTGTCAATCTCTGTACTTCTTTCACGTTCCTTGGGCTTTGCATGTTAATGACTGCTTGGATCTTACTCGGATTTGCCTCGATGCCCCGCTGGCTAACCAGGTGCCCCAGAAATTTTCCTGAGCTAACACCAAAACTGCATTTCTTTGGATTTAACTTCATGCTGTATTCCTTCAGAATATCGAACGTCATGGCAAGGTGGTGTAGGTGATCCTCTTTTCGTAAGCTTTTGACAACGATGTCGTCGATATAGACCTCTACCATCTCGCCAATGTGTTTCTCAAACATCTTATTTACCAGTCTTTGGTACGTTGCCCCCGCATTTTTCAAACCGAAAGGCATTCTCTTCCAGCTGTACATGTCGACTGCCGTCATGAAAGCCGTATGTCGCTGGTCGTCGGGATGCATCGCGATCTGATGGTACCCCGCGAAAGCGTCCATGAAAGTTAACATCTCGTGCCCCGCTGTATTGTCTACTAGGTGATCAATATGGGGCATCGGAAAGTGATCTTTGGGACAGGCGTCGTTTAGATCTGTGAAGTCTATACACAATCTCCACGACCCGGTCGTCTTCTTGACGAGCACTGGATTGGCCAACCACTCGGGATCAGTTCCAGTTTTCTCGATTAATTTGTTGTCGATCAATTTCTTGATTTCAACTGCCAAAGCCGCACTTTTATCAGGCCCAAACTTTCTTCGTTTTTGGGTGATAGGTCTCCTTGCTGGATCAATATTCAATCTGTGGCAGGCATGATTCGTGGGAATGCCCACCATATCCTCGTGCGACCAGGCGAATGCCCCGATGTTCTCTTTCAAAAATGCGACCATGTCCGACCGCAAATTTTCTGGTAAATTCGAACCAATGAATACCTCGAGTTCCGGACGAGCTTCGTTTAAATGGATGATTTCAAGGTCCTCCGCTGAAGTTGCCCGCTCTTTAGGCTCCTTCCAACGAGGATCCTCGATTCCGAATTCTGGCTCAAAACCTAACCTGGGCTCCAGATCTGGAATGATTTCTGGAAACTGGTCGTCGGGGAGCTGGTCGCCCGACCCTGCCTGCTCGTCGATATCCATTGGGGTGTGGTCGTCCACTTCCATGGAGGCGTGCTCGTTCGCCTCCACTTGGTGGTCGCCGGAGCTATGACTGCACTCCCCAACTTCAATCTTTCGGTACTTGCTAGGAAGACCCTCCAAGTAGTTCATTTGTTGGTTTTGTGTTTGACACTCAATATACTGGCCAATCATAGTGCTTTCCTTAGAATGACGCTTTGCAAAACGGACGAGACACTCCCTTGCCCGCGTCTGATCGCCCTTAACGGTTATAACTCCCGCCGGGGCTGGAAACTTTACACAGTAATAATAAGTAGAAACGGCCGCCTTGAACTCGTTAAAGAAAGGACGGCCGAGGAAAGCATTGTAGGATGACGGCATGTCAATGATCAGGAAGTCGAGTTGCCTAGCATGGTGCATTTCAGGCTCTTTTGACGATGCCAACTCCAGGGATAGTCTGATTTTCCCCATGGGATGACTTTGCGTATCCCCGAAACCTACGATTATATCATCGCAGGGCTCGATATAATCTGCATATCCACCAAGAGCATCCAGGGTATGCTTGAAAAGGATGTTGGTGTATGCCCCAGTGTCGACCATCAAGCGATGGACGTTGGTTCCCATTATTTTGCCCGAAATGACCAGAGCATCATTGTTCGGGTGCACCACGCCGTTCAGGTCGTCGTCCGAGAAAAGGATCTGGTGAGAAGGAGGCTTCTCGGCAGTCGGAGCGACGCACACTTGGTGCACATTGTTCAGTGCTCGCTGCTCGCTCTGAGCACGGCGAACAGATAGTTCCTTCCCGGATTGGGTTCCTCCCAACGGGCCTTCTATCACATTACAGGCTCCGCCCACATTATCGATGTCGCCGCCAGGAGCGTTTGGCATGGGAGGAGTTAGTTTGGGACGGTTTAAATGTTGGCGCAGGTCGTCGCCCTCGTCGCGACGTTTCTTCCCCCTGTTGTCGCCATTGCCAAGAGGCTTGATGAACTGGGCGAGCTTGCCCTCATTGTACAGTTTGAAAAGATTTCTCACCAAGTCCCTGCAGCCGTTGGTGTGGTGGCCAATAGAGTTGTGGTAGTCGCAGAATTTACTACCATCGAGATTCCCATCATTTGTATGCATAGGCTTGGCATGGGGGAGCAGATTCTTTCCCCTGACTGCATTGAAAATGCCCCTGGGATCAAGAGAGAGAGATTCTCTGAACTGGATGATCTCAGGAGACTCCTCGAAAGGCCTGAAGTTCGCTGGGCGAGCACTGCCAGCTTGAGTGGTCGCCTTCTTGGGCTGGGACGACTCCCCAGTGTTTGTATTTTTCTTTGGCCAGTTTGTCTTTTTGGACGCCTCCGGCTGCTCGTTAGCCTTGGCAGCGTCCATTATCTCTTCCATTTGAATAAAATTTCCAGCCCTCGTGCGGAAATCCGCATAAGAACTGGGGAAAGTAAGATGGATAGATTCCCACAGCTTGGTACCTATCCTGAGACCAGAAACAGCTGAGATCAGCTTTGTCTCATCGTTCACGGCCTCCCCATCGATCACCAGCCTATCGAAGCGCTCGATGAAGTCTTTGCCTGATTCAGTCAGGGATTGGCGAACGTTCGCCAAACGTTGCTTTGAGGCTGGGCGAGCAGCAATAGACCCGTAGTAGGTCAGAAATTGTTGTCCCAGCTCAAGGAATGAGGTGATAGATCCGGGACTCAAAGTTGTGTACCATCGATGAGCCCGGTCTCCCAAAGTTAAGGAGAAGTTTCTGCATTGAGTGGCGTCCGTTGCCCCGATTGAGGCCATATAGTTGGAGTACTTGGACAAGTGTACTCTGGGGTCGGATGCACCATCGTATGCCGGCATGGAAGGCATTTGTATCTTTCTTTGAATGGGGGCGGTAAGTATTGCCACACTTAGTGGAGGTGCGGGCAGAGTGATTGGCGGAGTGGTCCCTTGCTTCGAGGCGACCACCTCTGCTCGCAGAGCCTCCATCTCCTGCTTCATCAGATTTTGAGTTGCGAGGAACTGGGCGATTTGCCCCTCCTCGGCGGTCTGTGGCTTGGGGACGACGTTCTCGTCGCGTCGACTCCATTGGGATGCTGCTGGGCGATCATCATGACGTGATCGCCTGGGAGAGTGCCTGTCAGAATGGTGGCTGCGATAACTCTTCGTCGGAGCTCGCGAACCTTTCCCTGGTCCCACTCGATCAAGAGCTGAGACTCGGTCGCCCTGATCTCTCTTATCAGCGTGATCTCTGTGGTGGTCGGCTCTGCCTTTGCCATCCACATTGAAGGGCACTCGGTGAGGAGCCCTCCTGTCTTTATCATCCATCCGGTTGAAAACCGAATTTCTGTGATGCGAGTCTCCCGTGTGGCTATTGTGGGAGTGCTCGTCAGCTTTGCCTTTGCCTTTGTCCTGGGGGCGAACATGGTGTGAATGATAGGAGCGGTCGTCGTCCTCATTCCCCTTGGCTTTGCGAGCTCTGTCGAAGGCCTGATCCTTGGCCTTCTCAAGCTCTTCATTCTGCCTTTTCTTCTCCGTGAGATAGTCACAGAGATCTTTCAAGTGTTGGGGATCATTTAGAATGTCACCCATGTTCAAGTTGGCGAAAGGATTTACCGGCCGCAACGGAGGGGGTTCGTTCCCTCCGGGTGGTAAGATTCCGTCTTGTGGAGTATGATGAGACATCGTTTAAAGAGTGTCTCATGGAGATTATAACAAGAATATGACTGTTCTTAAGCGCTCGATGCTTAAAAACGAAAGATTAAAGTTCTTACGCAGAAGAACGTGCTATTACAACTACTTACAAGCTAAGTAACAACAACTTAAAGCTTAAAAACAAGTTAC
Source organism: Galeopsis tetrahit (assembly GCA_963675135.1). Taxonomy (NCBI): domain Eukaryota; kingdom Viridiplantae; phylum Streptophyta; class Magnoliopsida; order Lamiales; family Lamiaceae; genus Galeopsis; species Galeopsis tetrahit. The sequence goes on from OY776134.1 coordinate 1,149,110, forward strand.
ACGGAGATCAAACTCCAAAATATGTCTCGAATATTACAAATATTCAAGAACACGAAGAACACGGAAATACGTAAACAAAGCTTTAAAAGGTGGAACAACCGATTACAAACCTGAAAACGGAGTTTGCAAACCGATCGCTCGATGATCGGTCGAAACTGAAAGTGATGAACACGTAAAAGGTCCCCTCCTTCTAGCGCCAGATGTTGTACGTGCTTTGGATGGTTGAATCAGATGTGGACTATTGTTAGCACGAGACAAACATGTATTAATGATCGGGGGTTTATTACGTGTTTAAGGAGTGTTTATGATGATCTTGATGATCTAAATGATGAACAAAGCAAGAACAAAGATGAACAGTGATGTAGCTTCTTAGAGAAGCTAAAAGCTTGAGAGCTTTTGGGAGAGTATATTGCTTTAGGTTGAGAAGATTGGGTGGAATGAATGAATTGTGTACAAATGAGCCTCTTTTAGGCATTATATAGTGGTTTTCAGGGGCTGCCCGCCCTTTAAACGTGGCACGCCCTCACTGGACCTTACTTCTGCCCGAAAAGGTGATTTGATGGCGCATTTAATGCTAAACCGCCTTTGGTGCTCGTCCTCGCCGATATGCCGAGGAGCTGAGCTACGGTGGTCGCCGGAGGACCATGTCGAGGAGTGTGGTCGCCACGCTCCATGCTGTCTCCCAAGGCTTCAACACTTAGACTTTCTGACTATGAATAGACATGTGCTCGCCACACATTTGGGCGAGCAGCTAACTAAAACACGTGCTCGCCAACATCTTTGGGCGAGCACTTAAATATATTAAATACATCTATATTATTACATTTTCTTGGTCTTGTTGACTAGTCGTCGCAAGACTTTGTTGACTGGTCCTCGCCACGTAAACTGGTGACTAGGATTGACTTGTCAAAGATTGACTTCTTTGACTAGGTATAACAGCTATTATCTTTAGAAATGAAGAATTCTCGTCGTCAAAGATCATGGGAGAACTCAAAGCACGCATGTGGAGCTGGATTAACGCAAAGCACCCAATCCGAAGCAGTTGCACATTCACGGACTGGACCTTAAACCCGAACGTATGCCTAGGCGCCTGGTAAAACAGCTTTAGCAAACCCAAAAACTCTAATGCTCTGTTTCATCAATTTATGCTTTTCTGCTCTTCTGTAACTGTACTTTTAGGGTATATCTTATACCCTCTTTATGATTAATGGAATTCACCTTTGACTGATAAAAAAAAAAACAATATTATTAATAGAATTTTGAATATGTTATTAAATGGGTTTGCGCAAGGTTATGTCTTATTTTGACCAATTTATACAATTAACAAAATATTTATTACCGGTGATTTGTCCAAATGCTTAATTAGTAATGAATATTTTGATCCGCTCAAATGTTCAATAACTTCTTTTGGATTTGTTCTAATTTTGCAATTTATGTGAAATGTATTAAATATTTTGAAAATGTTTTGTCAAGTTCGGCAACTTTAGCCTCAAAGACATTTTAAGTTCAATGTATCTTGTTTTTTCAACTAAATATCTTCTTCAAAATTTATGTGATGATGGATGAGATGAGTTAACTAGTTGCCGATGTATTTAGAATATATTTATATATTTTGAGATATTTAACTATATATGTTGCCCCCTCAACCCCCAAAATTCTGGTTCCACCCCTGTTCCATTTGTTCTAATGTCACGTTCTCACTTTTTTTTTTTAACGTTCCACAATAAGTTTCTCATTTTATTTTTTGATATATTATTTTCTCTCTTTCTCTTTCAATCACATCACTTGTACTATATCTATCATTTTACATACTTCATCTCATACACATTTATTATTTACATACTTGTACTATATCTATTATTTTATCATATTTATTAATCAAAACACCCCAAAGAAATGGAAAAGATATAGTTGGATGGGGGAGAATTAGTGTTTTTTTAAACTTTTTTTTTTTTTTTGCTGAATTCTGTTTTTTTTTAATCTAATCTTCTTTCAATATTTTTTTCCGAATTTGTTTTAGGAAATGTTTTTATGAAGATTTTTTTGTTTTTGTGCAAAATCTTGCATATTTTTTGAATGTTTTTTTTTCCTTTCCAAAATTTGGTCTACTTTAAGATTTTTTTTCTTCTGATATTTTGTATTTTTTACATTGTTTTTCACAAATTTTTTCAAATTTTTTTAAGATTGAATTTGTGTTACTTGTGTTTTTTAAGAATTCGATTATGAGATGTTTCGCAATTGCAGTTGGTGCACTGAGATTTATTAAAGAAAATGATAAAGTTTAAAATTTATAATGAATATGGCAGTGCCGAAAGTGGCAGCATAGACGAATTTGACTATGTTTTGTGGTATACTGAGATTTATTAAAGAAAGTGATAAAGTTTGAAATTTATAATGAATGTGGCAGTGCTGAAAGTGGAGGTGGCGGTCACAACATAGACGAGTTTGACTCTGTTTTATGAATGTGGTACTGAGATTTATTAAAGAAAGTGATAAACTTTGACTATGTAATGAATGTGGCGGTGCCGAAAGTGGAAGTGGCGGTCACAACATTTTTTTCAAATGTTTTTAAGATTGAATTTGTGTTACTTGCGTTTTTTAAGAATTCGATTATGAGATGTTTCGCAATTGCAGTGGTGCACTGAGATTTATTAAAGAAAGTGATAAAGTTTAAAATTTATAATGAATGTGGCGGTGTCGAAAGTGGAGGTGGACGTGGCAGTGACAACATAAACGAATTTGACTATGTTTTGTGGATGTGGTATACTGAGATTTATTAAAGAAAGTGATAAAGTTTAAAATTTATAATGAATGTGGTGGTGCCGAAAGTGGAGGTGGCGGTCGCAGCATAGACGAGTTTGACTATATTTTGTGGATGTGGTATACTGAGATTTATTAAAGAAAGTGAAAAAGTTTGAAATTTATAATGAATATGGCGGTGCTGAAAGTGGAGGTGACAGCCGTAGCATAGACGAGTTTGACTATGTTTTGTGGATGTGGTATACTGAGATTTATTAAAGAAAATGATAAAGTTTGAAATTTATAATGAATGTGACGGTGTCGAAAGTGGAGGTGAAGGTTGCAACATAGATGAGTTTGACTATGTTTTGTGGATGTGGTATACTGAGATTTATTAAAGAGAGTGATAAAGTTTGAAATTTATAATGAATATGGCGGTGCTGAAAGTGGAGGTGACAGCCGTAGCATAGACGAGTTTGACTATGTTTTGTGGATGTGGTATACTGAGATTTATTAAAGAAAATGATAAAGTTTGAAATTTATAATGAATGTGACGGTGTCGAAAGTGGAGGTGAAGGTTGCAACATAGATGAGTTTGACTATGTTTTGTGGATGTGGTATACTGAGATTTATTAAAGAGAGTGATAAAGTTTGAAATTTATAATGAATGTGGCGGTGCTAAAAGTGGAGGTGGCGATCACAACATAGACGAGTTTAACTATGTTTTATGTATATGGTTTTGAGATTTATTGAAGTAAGTGATAAAGTATAAAATGTAGTATAATGAATGTGACGGTGCCGAAAGTGGAGGTGTCGTTCGCAGCACAAATGAGATTGACTGGTGTTTTATGGGTGGATATACATAGTACTCCGTACAATATTTCTTAGAAGAGTCATTGTAAAAATTACAAATTGATAAGCATAACATAACCATTGCAACCAATATTGAGTTAATATCGATTTGCTAACATGCACTATGATCCTTTTATCTCTCTGCTACATTTTTAAAAAAAAAAATTCAATTGCAACCTATCAACTTTTTTATACTACATATTGCAATCGAAAATTTGTAAAATTTCTAAATTGATGAAATAACCATAGTAAATGGATATTAACTTTATACAAAATAAAAAATCTGACAATGCCCATGAAACTTCTTGCAGGCCGGATAAGACCTGGGTAGTCGTTTTACATTAGTTTTTATTTAATCTTTTTTGCTAGTTCAATTTAAATTGGCCTAGTGGTGCAGACTTGAAATTTAGAAGTGTCCTTTAAATTTTGGATTCGAATAGTTTCTAAGGGTTCATCTCATTGCGATCTGTTAGTAGACGGTGAGATTGGTCCTACAAATTATCCAGTTCTTGAACTGAATATTGAGACTTAAAAGAAAACCTAAAATCTAGCTTGTAGGTATGGACCAATAATTGGGAGGCAACAGCAAAAAAACAGTTGTAAGGAGTAACTGAAGGTATGTATTAATTTCAGTACCACAGTTTCCAAAAGTTGAATGTATTTCATTTATGCTAAAAGAGAAGGCATTAATTTGATTTCACAAACCCCACCAATAAATTTACAAAATTACACATTTGAAATTTACAAAAAATAGTGGTACTAATTAATTAATTAGTAGGAGTACTATGTTTATTTATAGTATTGAACTGTAGTTTATAGAATTATATTGTTAATAATGTTGGCCTAATGATGTCTGTTCCAGCCAACAGAGGTGTAATTAGCATTATTACACAATGTAATAGTATTGTGGTTGAGACTAGTTAATGATAAATAGTTATATGCTTTAAGTCTAAGATATACTCTTTTTTTAATGTTACAGCATCATCAGGTTTACAGATCGACTAATTTAGGGGACTAATCCCACCATTCACTAGCGGAATCCTGCTTAAAGCTAGAATAAATTACAGTTTTATATGAAACCTCTTGTGAAGTGTTTCTTAAGTTCTGAGCAACTCGTGAGCGGCTTAATTATTTGGCGGTCCATTGCTTCTATTCGGTTTAGAAAGTTTACTGAGTAACGGTCGGACCGGCTAGTCCGATCCGCTCCTTCCCTATATACTAATAGGGGGTTAATGTTGATGATGTGTCAATTTTTTTGTGAGTTTTGATGATAGTGTATATGATGATGTATGAAGTAAATAGAGAGTTTGGTGTATTAATGAGAATGATGTATCATTTTGTAATATATTGGGTAAAATCATAAAAAAAATAAAAAAATTGACTCAATCAATTTAATTTATTTCATCATAATTTAATAGTGAGAAATATGTATAAATGATATTTTCGTAGATGTATAGTAAGTTATACTTCTATATATAAATTGAGATCTTTTATTGCGAAAATAAACTTAAAAGCCATATGAACACAAGTCATTCAAGTGGTCGAAGTCACGTTAAAAACCTTACTACAGAAAATTCTCCTTAGAGATAAAACTATAGTAAAAAAAAAAAAAAAAGGAAACTCCTCTATTGGAAGAATGTGTAATATTCTGTGTTTAAATCCTTACAAAGATATTCCTGCAATTGGTTTGATTTTTTTTTTGAACATAAATCATAATATATATTTATGTACGTAATACGTGAGATCTGATCATCTAGTAGACTAGGTATAAAAATAGAACTTTTAACAAATTTTCATGACATTTATTTTATGGTGAGGTATTGAATTTTACCTCAAATAAAGAGAGTGTATTGATGTCAGCTAATCAATTTTGTTTTTTTTTACTTATTTCAAATCTATTTTTAGTGATCTATACATCATATTATAGCACATATAAAGTTAAAATTCAAACTTTAAATATGAATTTCAAAGTTCTTAAAATGTATTTTTAATTGATTATATGAACTGAATTAAAAACATTATTTTAAAAGTTTTATTACTGTTTTATACTTACTCCGTTGCATATAATTTTTTTATTACTTTTTGATACATGAATTAATAAAAGTGATTAAATAATAAATATAGTACAAGTGATGAAATTGAAAGAGAGTGAAATAGATATATAGGGAAAAAATGAAAATATAAAGTGAAGTTAAAGAATAAAAAATTAAAAAATATTTATAAAAAAAGATGTAGAAAACTTATAGATGGGCGTATCAAAATGACAAAATAAAAAATTTATAAGCGGATGGAAAAAATAAATTTTAGCACATGTGATGAGTTTAGTCTATTTTAGAAGAATTATGGTTCACATACAAATTTAAACAGTGCAAAGCATATCAATATAGACAAATTAAAAACTTGTGGGACAACTTATTTCTAATTGGGTCCGTGTAGATTGAGTTAGGTTGGAGTGCGGTTTAATTTATGTACAAATTTGTAAAAAAGTGTTTGTTATAAATATTCTCTTCGAACACAATTTTAATAAATATTGATTAATTTGTGTATTTTTCCCGTCCTGATGAAAGCTCTATATGAACTTTGGGTGTGGAGTTTAAGAAATATAATACTCCGTATAATAAATAGATGTATTAGAGGTGATTTGATTGAAAGAGAAAAAATATAATAAAATGTGAGAGAGAATGATTTGTCAAAAAAAAAAAAAAATGATTAGCTTTCATTGGCACACACCAAAAAGAAAAGTTGGATAACTTTCAATGGAACAAATGGAGTATAAAGTAAATAGATTGGGGTATGATGAAGTATTATGAACTTCATTTATAAATAAAGTGATTATTTATAAATAAAGTGATTATTATAAAATAGTAATAAAATATCGTGAATAATAATTATTTTTAAAAAGATAATGATAATAATGAGATTAACAACTAAAAAAAAGAAAAAACAATGAAATTAGATATAGAAAATATTATATAATTAATTTAGCAATTGTGAGGTGCTCACATACTCACATGTAAATTAAAGGACACAATAAATTAATTTTAGTTTTTTATTACATGAATAAGCCTCACCTTGATATTCAAATTGTGCATTATACGATAGAATTAAAGGTAAAAACACAAGAGATTTATATGTACTCCCTAAATATAAGAAATAAAAAATTTGTTGGACAAAAAAAAGGTAGGTTTATTACCCCAACATTGTTATTTGTTTGCTCATAGGTAGCTATGTACCCCCTCCCGATTTATCGTGAAAATTGTTCAAATTTGTGATGAATTGTCCTTCAAATATCAAGTTATTCTTGCAAGAATCGTGTAATTGTGGGTTAATTCTCGAAATTTTGATACACGAACATTCTTATTTGATTTCTAGGTAAAACGAGAAGTTCCGAAGCAAACCACGAAAAATCCAGCTGTTGGATCAATCCAAAGATTCAACCACATGAAAGGCATCGAGGAGAGGGTCAAAATGAGACAAGAATCGAGCCGTTCGGATACCCGGATCAAAAGATATGAGCAAAACAAAAAGAGGTTGGAAGAGGGCACGGCCGAGCACCGGGATCGAGATGGACATGCTCGATACCGTAACTTTCGTAAAATGGAAGAGCACGGCCGAGACATAGGCACAGCCGAGCTCGATGATGAGTGAAAATGGGAAGGGCACGGACGAGCTCCTGGGAGATGAAATCGCGCGCACGTTTTTATGCACGGGCAGCTCGGCCGAGCCCCGTGCACGGCCGTGCTATGTGTATTTTTTATGTCTTCTTCCCCTTTGACCTAGGGACACGTGCCAAGCTTGATGGGAAGAGTATATAAGCCCCAATTTTCGTTTTGAAGAAGGAGGCAGCCATTGGAACACCACTCAAGCTCCCCAAATCCAAATTCCATCATCTTGCACTCAAATTAACTAGTTTAATCCATAGATATTAATAGTTTTCATAGTTTAGTTGTTATTTAGGGTTGTAATTTCATTTCAAGCAAAGGATTGAAGATTCCATTGAAGCACTTTAAGGTTTTTGTCTACATTTTTCATACCTTACTTTTATTTAAGCAATTTAGTTTTATTGATTATGGTTTTGTTGATTATCTCCATTTCTTTCCTTAATTTCATTAAATTGGCTATGGGCTAAGCATCTTGGTGTTTGAGTGTTGTAGAATTGTGAAGGAATTAATTTTTTAGCTTGATTTTGATTGTGGAATTCATTGGAAGGTATATTGGTTAGGTTTATGGGTTTTGATAGATATTTGCTAGAATTCAATTAGTAGATTATATGTGAAGCTCAATTAATGCAACGAGAGTTGGTTAATTGGGGTAGATAGTATAATCGAGGGTTGGGAATCGAGTGAATGAGTAAATATTGGGTTATCGCAACGAGAATTGGGTAATTTTCATTAGAACCCCATTTATCTACATTAATTTCTTGAATGAAAATTTGAGTGATTAGTGAGAATACCATATGAGCTTGGTTGTGGAGTAGTATTTAAGTGGAAAAACATGATTATAGATTAGTTTAGTTTAATTTAGATAGAGTAGAACCCCCTAATTGTGTGATTATCCGGGTAAGAAAGCCTCTATTCATCCTCTCGATCCTAGGTGCTTTATGAGACATATGCATTAGTGATTGCTTCTACCAAATTTCATCCAATGAAATACACATAGAAGTCGACTATTAACATTGATTCCACACAAGGACGAACACCCGAACACTACTTCTCATCACTTGATTTTTATCATTATCCCTTTAGTTATTGCTTATCATTAGTTGTTAACTGTGAGTTTCATTTACATTTCCTTGCACAAAACATGAATTTTCACTATATTCAAAGAACAATACATAGCACTAAGGCTACTTAGCATTCTAGTCTCGTGGATCGATAATTTAACCGAGCATTGCTTTTATTACTACGATCCTCTTATACTTGAGAGGAGCGTGTTGGTAAAATCACGTGTCACCTCCGTTCCATAGGAATTTGCGCACTTGGTATGACACACAATTTAAAAAATGTGTAATAAGTGATGTTTTGAGAGGTAGTTTTGTAAAGTTTTATAAATAAAGTAAAGTAAAAAGTAGATTGAGTGTGGAAAAGTAATGACATATGGGTAAATAAGAGTATATTTTGAGGGTGGAGTTATGAAAATATTTCCTTTTATGAAGTGTGCAAATTGATATGGAACATCCATTTAAAAAAAAGTGTAAAATCTTGTAGGACGGAGAGAGTAATAATTATATATGAGCAAATATTAATTTAATAATATTGTTTGGATTAATTTAACTTGTGAAATTTTTGTGATTTGTGATCATTTTATAGTCCCCGACGAGTCTTTCTTCAAAAAAGGATCGAAGACTTCTAATAGAATTGAAACGATGCAAATTACGTACGATGATGAAAAATCGTAAAATATTGTGTATATATCGTAAAATTTGAATATTGCGATATGAATATTAATGTCGAATGTATTTTTTTTAAGTATAGTAAAATATCAATATCATTCAACCATAGTGTAAAATATGACGGGAATCGAAAAGTATCAGAAATGTATTACACAATTTTGCAAAATTTGGAAAAATTGCAATTTTTTCTAAAAAAAAATTTTTATGTATAATTTTTTTTAGTAGGACAATAAAATATAATCCCAACTCACCTCTTATATATATCTGGTTATTTTATAAACATGTGAATGCCATACACATATTTATATCCGTTGGTACCTATATTATTTGGACAAAAATGAAATTTCATCCATTATATTTGAATCTCGTATATAGTCATTTTGGTATTATTTGTATTTTATCATATATATATATATATTTAATTATTTTGTATTTTATTATGTTGTTATTTGTTTTTTCAACTATTTATATAATCTATTATCTATATGTTGTTTAAAATTATATGGTCCTTTTGAATGAAATATATGCATAATAAATTTCATGTTAAATTTTTAAGATTTTAATAAAATCTCCGTTAATTTTTACGTTTTTTTTTTTAACAATATCCATATATCCAACGATATATCCGTAAAATTAAAGTTACGATACTTGTCGTGTTAGCGAGATGAGATGCAAATAAGATTAACATAGACCCTGTACAAGCATGACACATATAAATCGAAAAATAGCAAATTTGTGTCTGTTATTTTAAAACTATATATGCAAGTCATTGTTGACCTTTTTTTCTTTCATTGTCTCTTACATGTCCACTATATTCCCTAAATAAAACTGAATTTGCAGGATATATATACAAATAATGTACAAGAGTACAAATCTAGATAGGATCAAACCAAATGTGTTTGACTTATTTAATTTTCTACTATTATAAAAGGATAAATTTATTATTTTATAAATATGAGGTGAATAAAACAATATTTGAATAATAAAATGTCAAAATGTAATAAATGAAAATGACGCACTGTTCAAAGTAAACGTCCGTAAAATATGCGGCCACTTCTTTTTTAAAATATTTTCTTCTTTTTTAAAATATTTTCTAGTTTAATATCCATTTTTTTTATTCATAAATATATTTATTTGTATATATTACGTACTACATTATTTCTCAACTAATCACATTAACTTTTTCCCAACATTGAATGCATGAATTTAAGAGGGACTTCATTCCTGTCAAATTAGGTGAGCAGCTATATGTAATATATTTTCTTCAAATAAAAGATTATACTTTCTCCATCCACCTAAAGCGTGTTTATTTTTACTTTCTCCGTCCACATATGGACGTGTTTATTTTTACTTTCTCCGTCTATATAAAACACGTTTCTTTTTGTGTTGCCGTTTCATTATTATTTGTAAAAAAAATTGGAACGTTCCAAAATTATTTGCACACTCTCAATATAAAAATATCTTACAAAATTAATATTTTTCCAACATTATTTTATTTTTAAAATTGTCACTCACTTTTTTACAAACATTTTACTTTACACCTTACTAAATCACTTAAAATACACATCTTTTATCTTACATGACAGCATCACCAACCACTAAATTTCTTCTTTTTAAAAAAAAATGTATCGATCAAACCCTATAAAATATCCCAAAACGGATAAAGTGTTTTTTTAAAATATATTTCACTACACTTAATTTATCTACTATTATATAAATAAGCACAAGAATACTTTATGTGAAAGGATGAAATAGTACTTATTATTACAAACAATTAAAACCCCAAAATTTAATTTCCCACTGGTAAGGGCAACAACACCAGGCAAGAAAACCGACGAAAATGACAACTCCTACAGATAACTTTTTCAAGATTAAATCTTGCAACATACATATCTATACACACATATTTAAATATTATTTTAAATTTGGAAATTCCTCATATCTTTTACTCTACATCCTTTTTTTATACATGATCAGATGGTGAGTTTTGTTATCAAACTTGTTTTGTATCATACTACATTTAAGGTTGCAGAAGTAAAAAAAACAAACAATAGTTGCACGGGTGAAATTACAAAGAGATCTCTGAAAATACTAAAAATTGTACGTAAAAATAACGACGAAAAATATAAAAATGTAGTTTGCACCTCTTAAACGATAAAATTAAGCAAAGTTCAAAAATTGTGTTCAATCGTTCGAATCGAACTTCGAAAAATCCAAAAAAAAAAATATACTCCCTCCGTCCACCAAAAGTGTGCTCACTTATTTTTTTAGGTCCACAAAAAACACGTTTATTTTATTTAAATAGTTTACTTTTGAATATTTTTTTTACTTTAATAATAAGATTGAGTATCTACCAAATATATTTTTTACTCGTTATCCCAAATATATTTTTTATAAATAAAATATAATTTTTTGAAAAACATATATAAAAAAAAGTGAGCACACTTTTGAAGTATTAAAAAACGAGTGCCTAGGCAGCGCCTAATGGGCCGGTTGATTTTTTGAACCGATTTGAGTAAAATCGAGTAGGTACCCTAGACATCGATTTTTACATCTTTAACTATATTGTACAAATCATTTATGCAAGTGTTGAATTCTAAATAAAACTCTAACAATATTTCATACCCCAGAACTTAAATTTGTGAAACAAAAACACATTAAAAGGGTCCCATAATATTACCCTACATACATATATATAGTTGAAGTGCGTGTGGTGTAAATGAATCATTTTTCCTCAAAATTAATACTCCTCTGTACGTCTATAAAGTTCTCATTCTAATCAGTTTATTGACAATAAGTTTTCTATATCTTTTATAGTAATTTTTTTCTCTTTTAATCATATCACTTATACTGAAGTATTAGTACTTTTTTTAATCTATACGTTCAAAAGTTATGAAAAACTTATAGACGGACGAGAAAGTACGTAATTAGACGGTAGCTTTATAATAATTGTGTAGGGAGATTACAGATTTGGATTTGGAGGTGGAGGTGGATATACCCCAACGACTCCTGCGGACATTTAATGTTCATCTCTCTCTCTCTTGTTGTATATATGATGAAATATGTAGTGAAAATTCAACAACAGTCGGCCCCCTTATTTATTGCCACACTTTTATTTCTCTATAAATCACTTTTTTTCTTCACAGACTTGTTCTCCCATACCCCCATTTCTTTTTTCTGATAGCTTTTTTTTCTTTAATTTTCAGTATATATTTACAGAAATTAGTTACATTATATCAAATGGGAGTTTGAGTTTTTTTTATTTTTTTTTAAAAAAAAATTGGGTGTTGAATCTCCTTCCAGATCATAAATTACAGGTGTTTTCAGGTATGTTCAGAAACTCTTGCATTTCTTGTTTTGGGTTTGCCTGCATTAATCATTTGTACATTTTTAGTATGTACAAGTATTTTATGTTCTTCTGATTTTCATAAGAAATTCATATCTTTTGGGGGTGTCAAATAATATCTCATATCGAATTGTAGGATCATGGAGTATTTTCATTGTTATGAGTACGAGGGGCTTTTTGGGGAAGTAAAAAAATAAATCCGTGAGGGTTTTGCCCAAAACCGACAATATTATACTGAGATCCTTTCGGAAACCAACAATATCAAAAGTGATACTCTCATAGTCTCACGGTAATTTTCACGTATTTAAAATGAAAAACTCTTTATAAATTATGTCCTAACAATATCTTCAATTTTACATAAAATAAAATGCATTACTTTTTGACTTACACATACACGCAAATTAACTATTTTCTTTACTTTATACATAAAATTTTATATAATTATCCGTTAAAACTCTACTCATTATTACATTTTTTTTAATTTACGTGTACACGCAGATGTAGTATATGTATTCAATTTTTTTTAATGTAGTAATAATTATTATTGGTGAAACTTGATTTCAAATATACATATTCAATTTTTTTTATTTAAATGTAGTAATAATTATTATTGGTGGAACTTGTTTTGGTGAAATCAGGGAAAAACAAAAGAATGGACATATCAACGGCCCTGATTATTTTAAGCATCGTAGCAGCTTATTTCGTGTGGTTCAGATCATTGACCAGATCCTTAACCGGGCCAAACGTCTGGCCTGTTTTAGGCAGTCTCCCGGGCCTAATTCAGAACAACAGCCGTTTGCATGACTGGATCGCGGATAATCTCACGGCCCGAAACGGCACGTACCAAACTTGCATTTTCGCAATCCCGTACCTGGCCCGAAAGCAGGGCCTCGTGACAGTCACGTGCGACCCCAAAAACTTAGAGCACATTCTCAAGGTTAGGTTCGACAATTACCCGAAGGGCCCCACGTGGCAAGCTGTGTTCCATGATCTGCTAGGAAAGGGCATCTTCAATTCAGATGGCGACACGTGGCTGTTCCAGCGTAAGACCGCCGCACTGGAATTCACCACCCGGACGCTGAGGCAAGCCATGGCGCGGTGGGTGAGCCGAGCCATTAAGAACAGATTTTGCCCTATGTTGGCGACGGCTCAGCTGGAGGGGAAGCCGGTTGATTTGCAGGACTTATTGTTGCGGCTCACGCTGGATAACATTTGCGGCTTGGCTTTTGGGAAAGATCCGCAGACGCTTTCGCCGGGGCTTCCGGAAAACGGCTTCGCTTCGGCTTTCGATCGAGCCACTGAAGCCACGCTGCAACGGTTTATACTGCCTGAGTTTATTTGGAAATTTAAGAAGTGGCTTCGGCTTGGAATGGAGCTCAGCTTAAGCCAAAGCTTGAAACACGTGGATGATTACATGACTAATGTCATCAATACACGTAAGCTTGAGCTGCTGAATCAGCAAAGCGGTGGGCCACCGCATGACGATCTTTTATCCAGGTTTGTTACTACCTTCGTTCAAACTTTGTACAAAAAAGTTCAAACTTAATATGTACTCTTTCTTTCCTGTAAAATTTTGTTCAAATCTAATTTTAGGATCACAAAATATATGTTACTTTTGAGTATTTTTTTTTACTTTATTAACAAGATTGAGTATTTACCAATAATATTTTTTACTCATTATTCCACGTACATTTTTTATAATTAAAATATGATTTTTTTAAAAACATATATATATAAAAAGAAGTGAGCAAAATTTTACTGGACGGAGGGAGTATCATTTATTTCATCGAAAATCACACTTATATGCAGTTAATTGTATAGTGTAATTGGTGTAATTGAGCTAAATTTTTGTTTTGATTCTAATTTGATAGGTTAAAATTTCAATTGAATAATTAAAAATATACTTATAATTCAATTTCATGTATGCATCCGACTACGTACAAAAAATTGCATTTTCGTTAATTTGTCAATTACTTTATTTACATATGAACCTTACAATATCTGCAATACTCTTCAATTAGTGTTGCTAAACGAACCGAGTTGTTTGTGAGTTTGGCTCGGCTAGTTCGTTAAACGAGTCGAACTCGTTTGATATTCAATTTACTAACAAACTGTCTTGAGTTCGACTCGTTAGGCCTGATATCTAATTCTCTTTTTTAATAAAAAATTAACGAGTCGAGCTCAATTCGATAAAAACTCGAGTTAGAGCTCGAACTTCAAGTACTCAACGCGACTTGAATAACAACTCTATCTTCGATACATTTATTTTATATATAAACAATCAAATATTTTCTTTTTTATAAAAATGAATTTAATATAAAACTCCAATTTTAATTTGATTTTGCAGGTTTATGAAGAAAAAGGAATCGTACACCGATAAATTTCTCCAAGAGGTTGCCCTAAATTTCATACTCGCCGGACGCGACACCTCATCGGTGGCGCTCAGCTGGTTTTTCTGGTTAGTAATTCAAAATCCCGCCGCAGAAGAAAAGATCCTCATCGAGCTATGCTCTGTTTTAACGGAGACTCGCGGCAGCGACACCGCGAAATGGCTGGAAGATCCGTTAGAATTCGAAGAGGTCGATCAATTGAATTACCTCAAAGCGGCATTATCAGAGACTCTGAGGCTGTACCCTTCCGTACCGGAGGATTCAAAGCACGTCATCGCCGACGATGTTTTACCCGACGGTACCTTCGTTCCGGCCGGATCTAATATAACTTACTCGATCTACTCCTCCGGGAGGATGAAATTCATTTGGGGAGACGATTGCCTTGAATTTAAGCCGGAGAGATGGTTATCGGAAGACGAGAAGAAATTCGAGACGAAGGATCAATTTCAGTTCGTTGCGTTCAACGCAGGGCCGAGGATCTGTTTGGGGAAGGATCTGGCGTACTTACAGATGAAGTCGATTGCGGCGGCGGTGTTGCTGCGCCACCGTCTAGTGGTGGCGGAGGGGCACAAGGTGGAGCAGAAGATGTCGTTGACGCTGTTCATGAAGGATGGGCTTAAGGTAAACGTGTACGGTAGGGATTTGGGTTTAATTTTGGGGAAAATTGGGGGAAATTGATTGATTTTGGTTGGATAAATTCACATTTAGTTTGTGAATATGTTGCATAATGGAGTATTATACTACAATTAAATTAAGTACTTTTGTTTATGAATTACAATCACATTTATTTAAAATTTTATGATGTGGTTTTTTTTTTTCTATTTAAAGCATGTACTCCCTCCGTCCCGGTATAAGTTTCCCACTTCTTTTGGGTGTTTTGATTAAGGAATATGATAAAATAATGAAAGAGAAAATAATAGATTAGTATGAGATGAAGTATAATAAAATAATAGATAAAGTGTAAGTGATGTGATTGAGGGAGGGAAAATAAATTACCAAAAATGGAATGGGAAACTTATAGTGGGACATCCAAAAAAGAAAAGTGGGAAACTTATAGTGGGACGAAGGAGTACTATATATTGATATTAATTTTATACTTGAATAAGAAATAAAATGCCGGTCTAATTTGATTATTTCTACAAATTATTGATTATTGTATAAATTAGAGCTTCTATTTTTATATGATCATCCACTATTCTTTGCATACATTTGTAAAGTTGTTGGGGGTACAATTGAACAATACTATTAAAGATAAGTTA
Source organism: Galeopsis tetrahit (assembly GCA_963675135.1). NCBI lineage: Eukaryota > Viridiplantae > Streptophyta > Magnoliopsida > Lamiales > Lamiaceae > Galeopsis > Galeopsis tetrahit. The sequence goes on from OY776134.1 coordinate 1,165,088, forward strand.
ATTCATATGCCTTTGGTTTTTTCAAAATTTGAAGCTCAATCATAAAATTGGGTGAGTCAATTCAATAGTAAGGACTAGTGAATAGACGCGACTCCTTAGTCAAGAACAAAAGAAATAGAAACATTCGTGAATTGAGCAACTAAAACTCTACAAGCATAAACATAATTCTCGAATACAGAATCTATCAAAGATAATGTTTGTATAAGAATATTTAATGGCATGAAGATAAATAAGTTGTTAAAAATCTTGTCCATTAGACCATGCATTTATTTATTATTCGACTAATTGATCCATCCTGATTAGTGTTGTTAAGTGAAATAAACTGTCTTTGAGCTCGACTTGACTTGACTCGTTAAAGTTCGAACTTCGTTTGTTTGTATTGACAAACGAGTCGAACTCAAGTTTATTAGATATTTGATTTATTAACCAGACGATACGATGACTAAAATATTCTTTTAATTCCCGTAAGACTCATTAGACTTGGCTCGACTCGTTTACAAGTTGAGTCGTACTCGTTTTTTCGCTCGTTAATGTAATTGAGTCAAGTTGAACTTCAACTTTTTTTCAATAAAAAGGAGAAGAAACAAACTTTCCTTTGCCCATGCCACACTCTATTGATGCAAGTTCATGATCAATGACATAAGTATTTTTCTCTTTCTAACCTAATGTATTAAAGTTTGAGATTAAATTTCAATGGATTTGACAGCCCATCTTAAAAGAATATAATAATGTAAATGGACTCAATATTAATATACAACCATAATGTTTTAGATTTGCCATAAATGGATACTAAAATTAAATTGATCAAAAGTGATATATGAACACTTTAAAATGAGATCCTCGCATGAGATGGTCAAAATTTACCAATTAGTAAAAAAAAAAATAGTAATGATTAATTAATTAATAAATGAGTTAGTAAATAAAAATACATTTAATTTAAAACCTTCTCACCACCATTGTTTTCATAGGCGTACCAGACCTGCCGATTAAGGGTGTGTTGAAACTTTACAAACTGATTCCAAAATCACTTATTTTTAAAGCTGTCTCTCACAACTTTTCAAAAAAAAAAGTGATTCTGAAGCAATTTGTAGAGTTTCAAAACACACCCTAAATTGAAAACGGGTCTGGAATCGATCTGGTACTACTTAAAAAATCATTTTTAAAGGTCAAATCAGTAAAAACCGAACAACTAGCCACTGATTTCCCTTTTTAAAAAATTAATCTAATTATTTCCTTTTCTTCTGCCATTTTTTACTTTAATTTGAGTTGTTTCAAATTTCTACTTTTGAGTTATCACTTTACGACTCTATTGTCTTTATTTTAATATAAATTTTATACGTGCATATGTTAAAAAAAATAGATATAGATCATTTTAACGGTTGGACTGTGAACAAGTATCCAGTTCGATTCGATTATAAAAATAATGTTCACCACCCATCACACCAACAAATTATGGTAAAATACACAAACCAAGTTGTATGAGTCATGATGCAAGATATGCCAAAATTGGAGATATGTGATTTTAATCAGAATCTTGGATGTTTACACTCTTATCAATAATTAATACTCCATGAAGTTTAATTAATCTTGGATAGGTCTTGTCACTAGTTTTAAACTTGCAAGTTACATAGACATAAGCCCAATTGAGATTTCTCTTCACAATAATTTTTTCCTACATATTTACAAACAACATGAAAAAATATATAAATAAAGTGGTCCTACGCAGTGGCGGATCCAAATATCAAATTCGGGGGTGCAAAAAATATTACCTTAATACAGTTCGAGAAAACTTAAAAAAAAAAAATTACGTAACCTTCAAATAAAAAAAAAAAATACACTTATACTCCTTTTTTTTCTTGAATTTGAGGTGAATTAAATGATGGGGTTGAAGAAGACTCCCTATCCATTGAGACTCATCTATTTGGAAAAGTGCAAGGAGCTTCTTGAGATTTCATTCCCTTGAACATAAATTCTCGAAGATCGAATTATTTTTTCGTTGTCTTAAGCTTCTTTAATATAAGTTTATCTTTCGTCATTTTTTAGTTGAATTAGATAGTGAGTTGAAAACAATTAATTTAGCATAATGTAGCAAATTAGTAATTATAATACAAAACTCTAATTGTTAATTAATAACTTATTATTATTATATAAACTCTAATTCATAACTTATAAATAATTGACCAAAATAAATTTATTCATAAATTAAACACAATAATCAAATTAAATAATAATTACTCTATAAATATAAAATATGCATACTTGTATAGACTAAGTGTCAAGTGCATTTTATAATTAAGAGCAGAATGGAGAAAGTTATGAATTAACAATTAGAGAAATGGTTATGAATTAACAATTATAGTTACAAAACTTTTTTTTGGATCTTTTAATTGTGGGGATGCAGATTGGGTTGGCCTCATACAATTTTTTTTTTTTTTTAACCTTAAATATAAAATTTAAAAAAAAAAAAAAATCTCAATTTGGGGGTACAGCTGTACCCCAAATTATATTCTCCCTCCGCCACTGGTCCTACGGTCCAAGGACAAAAATATCGATAAAATTTAAAAAATATAAAAATTTAATAACAAACACATCAAATAAAAAAACAATTTGAATACCTTTTATATCAGTGATAAATTTATATAAAATATAATATACAATATTATTTCGTACGATTTTTATCGATATTTTTCGAAATTTATCAACATTTTCTCAATATTTTTTGATTTTCTATCGATATTTTATGGATATTAAACTCAATATTGTTAGTGTCTACTGATATTTATCGACATTTTTAATTTTTTTTACAAATATCATGAAAATATCGATTCTTCTCAATATCGATATCGATGACCCCGAAAAATGGATATATCGGAGATATTTCCGGATATTTTCGTCATAGTCCTACCTACACAAAGCAGAGGAGGCTTTTTCTTTTTTTTGAAAATCCAAAAAAAGCATTACAAGGATTTACATTACAACACATTCAGAGTATGTTTGCAAACAATAGTAGTTGATTCAAAGTGATTAAAGTTGATTTTTGTAGTAAAATTGAAAGTAGATAGTGTTTTAAAAATAAGCACTTCTAATCAATTTTTTAAATGTTGTGGTGTATGTCATACAAATCACTTTTTTATAATTTTACAAAAAACACCCTTGTTACATTTGAATAAATAATGGGTAAAAATAAAATATTATTTAAATTGTGAGGGCAAAATTGTAAAATTAGTGAGTGTAATGATTAGAAGCACTTAGAAGTTGTTAGAAGCATGGGAGGGGTGCTTGACTAAAAATGCTTTTAAGTAATTAATTTAATCACTTACTTGTGTTTACAAACACTTTAAAAGTGATTCTATTTAAAAAAGAAGTGCTTTTAAGCACATAGTTTTGTTTGCAAACACCCACTCAAGTAAATATCCTTGATATGCTGTGGAATATCATCTCCAATTCAATAATCACGAGGAACTGAAGAGGTGAGAATCATACTAGCTAATTTGTGTGTAATTTTGTTTTAATTTCTCGAGACGAACTTACCATTACACCCTAAAAGTTTTCTCAAAAGACGTCTAATATTGACAACACAATCATTTTCCGCTCTGTTTTTACTTGTAAATCATTATTAGCAGAGAAGGCATTCAATTCAATATCAACATTAACTTGAAGTCAGAAGATAATGCTACTCACTTCCTCAAAATATATTAATTTACAACTTTGACCCTCAAAATATACACATTTTTACCCATATGACATTATTTTTTCACACTTAATCTACATTTTTCTTTATTTTTTCATAAAAATTTACAAAATTACCACTCAAAACATCACTCATTACACTTTGTTCGATATTTTACAACACTAAAATACACAACCGCAAGTATACGATGTATATCGTAATGTGGTAAGTACGAGTCGATCCCATAGAGAGGGGGGTTTAAAAGTGACATTTGTTGATCAAATTCTAAATAGACAATGATTGAAATTTTAAGTGTTGAATTACCTTTAAATTACCTACCAAATTTGTCACAAATAAACAATTAAATATCAATAATAAAATTCGATCAACAACAATTCATGCAAAATCACAAAAATACAAGAAAATATAAATGAAACTCAATGAAGAGAAAGTAGGTTTCAAGGCATTTGCAATATTAAGATATTCATCTATTATTAATGACTTATTCAAATGACAGCTAAGTTTGTCCTCTTATAGAGACCACTAAAGAAAAATTAATTAATCTCTCGATATAATTAATCCAAAGGAAAACACAATATACGTTTGTATCTCTACATGACAAATATCATGTCAACTAAATTAGCTCAAAAGATCGTTCAATTCCCTTCCAATAATTAATCCTCTCTCAAATTAAATTGGGTTGCATGTTTATGTTTGATTAATGAGATAAATCTCTCAATCTCACTCCAGTTAACAATATACAAAACATATTATCATAGTCAATAATAACATGCTTTCAATGTAAGAATTAGACATACAGATGAGAGACAAACACCATTTCAAATAAGAAATTAATTCATAAACTTCCATCTAAATATATACAAAGCTTAGAATAAAAAATGTTTTAGCTAAATACCAACATTATATAAGCTATTACAAAATAAAATGATAAAATAAATAAAAGGATAAAGAAAAGTTGCTGCATTGTTTTCCTTTAGTTGCTATTTTAAAACAGCAACTCTTCTAATAATGCAAACCAGCAACTTTGTTCAATATCAAGAATTGCGGCTGTTTTGTTTTCAATTCCTGGGCTTGAACCTCCAATTGGGCCTTATAAATTGATTTTTCACGGACTGCTTCTTGGGCCAGCTATGGGTTTAATTTTTTTTTGGGATGGGGTATATACCCCTCCAGCTTTGATAGATGCACTCCCCCGATACAACTACTCCCCTCAAAACACATCTACGATAAATGCACTCCCCCCAAATTATCTATTATACCCTTTATCTTAAAATTCAGTGTGATAAATGCACCTCCCCTATAAAACCCTAATTTTCCTCATTTTTACCCCCAAATTGGCCCAAACCCATCTCCTTCGCCTCCTTCTTCACGCCGGCACTCCTCCAACGACAAGCTCCGCCATGCCCAGCCGCCGCCGTCTCACTCCCCCTTCCTCGCCATCGCCGTCTCACTCTCCCTCTCCATCGCCGACGCCGTCGTACTCCCCCTTCCCTTTTTTTTCATTTTCTGCACTCCCCCTCCTTCCCTCTCTCGCCATCGCGCCGTCTGCTCTTCCTCCCCCTCGCGACGTCTGCTCTGGCCTCCCCCTCGCACTCCGGCCGCCGCCGTCCTCTCTATGTCGCCCGCCGCCCCTCCTTTTCTTTTTTCGTTGCTTTTTTTTTTTTCATATAATTCAGATCGGAGAAGGCCACACAGCGAGGCGTCGCGGCCAACCCCCACCACCCTGCGCGCTCCCCTCGCCGCCGGCGCCCAAGCCCTCCTCCCTCCCTCCTTTTCTGTTTTTTTTTTTTCAATTTCTGCTATAGGAAGCTGCGCCGCCGCCTTCCTCTACCAGTGCCGCCGCCTCGTCCTTCCCCCGCCGCCCTGCCCCAACCTTCTCCCCCAACGGATAGTATAATTTCCGTCGATAATTCATAATCGATAGTATAATTTGTGGTCGACAAACCAGTGTCGATCGACACTGGTTTGTCGAAAAAAATGTTGTTTTTTTTCCTTCAAATTTTTAGAATTATTTGGACGGCGACGACCGCCGGAGATGATGGAGATGGTGCGGCGGCGCCGGAGATAATGGAGATGGTGCGGCAGTCGCCGGAGGTGTAGGATTGGCCGTCGACGTAGGTGGGGCGGCGGCCATGGCGGCTGCTTTATTTAGAATTAGGGTTAGGTTAAAAATTAGGATTAAGGTTAAGATTTAGGGGGAGTGTATCTATCTAACATATTTTACTAAAAGGGCAAATATGGTATTTTACATACATATTTAATTAATAAATGAAAGGGGGGAGTGTATCTAACAAAGATGGAGGGGTATATACCCCAACCCTTTTTTTTTTTTTTTTGGCGTGGGTTATATGCTTCTCCAATAATGTTAGATGCACTCCCCTTCATTTATTAATTAAACATGTATGTCAAATACTATATTTGTCCTTTTACTAAATATTACAGATACATATACTCCCCTCAAAACCTTAACACTAATTTTGTTGCAGTCGCCGACACAATCATCTCTGGCAGCCTGCCGCCCACCTCCTCTGACAGTCGCCATCGACTGCCACCTCCGGCGCCACCCGATCCAAAATATATTCAGAAAACAAGTAAAAAATATTAGATTTTTTGGACCAACCAGTGTCGATCGACATTAGTTGGTCGATCATAAAATATATCGTCGACTATAATTTGTTGACAAAAAACACTGTTGTCGACAACATTTAATCGAAAGTTTTTTTTTTAATCTGAATTTCGGACAAGAAATTGTCGATCATAAACATTATAATCGACAAATTGGTATCGACAATAATATTTATGGTCGACAATTTCTTGTCGAAACTGAAAAAAAACAAAAAATACTTACATGTTTCGCAAAAAAGATGAGGGAAGAAAGTGGGAACGACGGTTTCGGTGGGGGAGGAGGAGGCGGTGTCGCTGGAGGAGGGGTCGGCGCCGCCGCTTGCAGAAATGAAAAGAAAAAACCCTATTTGTTTCGTAAAAAAGAGGGGAAATGAGGGAGGAGTCGTCGGGTGAGAAGGTGGGATCGGCGGTTTGGGTGGCGGCGGCGGCAGCAGTGCCACCGCTGGTTGCAGAAATGGGAAAGAAAGAAAAAAAGAACGGGAGGTATGCGGCGCGTCGACGCTAGAAGACGGGGGGTTGGGGAAAGAAAAGAGGAAAAGTACGGTTTTATGGGGTGTGCATTTATCATATCAAATTTTAAGATAAAATAGTATAATATGTATTTTAGGAAAAGTGTATCTATCTTACGTGTATTTGAGGGGTACGTGTATCGGGGGAGTGCATCTAACATTCATGGAGGGCATATAACCACGCCATTTTTTTTTGCCGAAAATTTAGTTCTCCAAGTGGGCTTTGTTGAATACGGGCCGCTGCAATTAATTAAAGGGTTGGGGTATATACCCCTCCAGCTTTGTTTACTACACTCCCCCGATACACGCACCCCCTCAAAACACATCTTAGATAGATGCACTCCCCCTGAATTATCTATTATACCCTTATCTCTTAAAATTTTGTAGGATAAATACACACCCCTATAAAACCCTAACTTCATCTTCTTCCCCAACCTTCCTCTACCGCCTCTCTCTCTCTTCCCCTCCTTTTTTTTTTCTCTCCCCCTCCCTCCCCCTCGCCGTCGCTCTCCCCCTCCCTCCCCTCGCCGTCGCTCTCCCCCTCCCTCACCCCTCGTCGTCGCACTCCCTCCCCTTCGCCTCGCTCGCCTCGTCCGCCGCAGCAACTGTTCTTTTTTTTTTAAAATTTCTGTATCAGGCGGCGGCGCCGCCCCTCTCGCCCAGCGACGCCGCCGCTCTCCCCCTCCCTTCCCCTCGCCGTCGCACTCCACCCTCCCTCCCCCTCGCCTCATCCTCCACCACGACTCTGTTCTTTTTTTTTTTTTTTTTCTGTAACAAGCGGCGGCGCCGCCCCTCTCGCCCAACGACGCCGCCGCCCTCCTTCGATCCTCGACGCCGTCGCGGCCCGCCCGCCCTCGCCCTCAGCCGTCGCCGACGAAGAACAGGTTTGTTTGTTTTTTTTTCCGACCATTATTGGTCGCTCAAAAATACTCTAGTCGACGATCTATCGTCGACGAGAGTGTTTTTGAGCAATCAATAATAGTCGAAAATTTCAATTTCATTTTTTTTTCCTTTCGAAATTTGGTCGACCAACCAGTGTCGACCGGAGTAATTTCGGGCGACAAACCAGTGTCGATCGGAGTAATTTCGGGCGATAAACCAGTGTCGACCGGAGTGTTTTTGGTCGACTCTGGTTTGTTAAAAATACTTAGATTTTTTTTTAATTTTTAAATTTTATTTGAGGTGGTGTCGATTGGAGTGGTATTGCTAGTTTATTTGATAAACATGTTCATTTTGGTGGTAGTGGTGGTAGTGTTGTTGTGGTGGTGGCGGCGGCGCGGTGACGGTGGCGGCGGCAGTGAAATTCTAGGGTTAGGGTTAGGGTTATGTTTTAATTGTAGGGGTGTATGTATCTAACATAATTTAGTAAAGGGTAAAATTGGTATTTTATATGAATATTAAATTAATAAAAATGAAGGGGGAGTGTATTAAACAAAGCTGGAGGGGTATATACCCCAACCCTTAATTAAATTGGCCAAACAATTTAATTGTTGGCCTAAATAATTTCCAGCCTCCAATTTTACTCGTTTTGCTTCCGATTTCAATTTCTTTCTTCTTTGACTTCACTAAAAATTAGGTGAGTGTATTTGTCTTCAAAACAATCATTTTTCCTATAAAACACCACATTTATCTCTATTACTATTAAGTGCAATTAGCCAAAATTGAGTAATAAAAACATAAAATCATACAAAAATCATGTTCAAAGTATGCACTAAAATCATGAAAATTTCACTCAAAATACACTTTTTCTTACACAAGTTTTAAAATATGTGCAATCTCAATGGTGCAAATTCTCTTTGGATGGAGGGAGTATTTAAGAATTAGGAGTGATATTTAGCATATGAAATACCAAAATCTAATGATTTTGAGAAGCACAACACATAAAATCACTTTTTTTTTTCCAAACATAATACTTCATGTGCTAAATATAATGTCTGTTATAAACTTTTCACTTATCTATTTTGAACATTTCGTCATAAATTTTTCATTTTTCTAAGTGATAAAATTCACCATCTTTCTCATTCCTATCTCTTTCCAATTTTTTTCTTTTTTACTTTCTTAATTGTCTATATTTTATTTTTCTACTTCTTTCAACTACCCACTACACATTTTAAACTATATTCCTTTATTTTCGAACAAAAAACAGGAAAAATATATGGCTTAAAGAAAGGAGTATTACTTTGAAAAAGAAAGTTCACACGTAAATTAAATAATTTGTATCATTGGTGTAGCACATAATATATTGATTTTTAATACATAATCACCCCATCACATATTTGCATAAAATAAACGATAAATGTACCGTTGGTACTTGGTAGTAATATTTAAGGAAAAAACTGATAATTCAAGTTCTTTGGAAAAAGTAATGATGTAGATAAATATGTCGCTCTCTGAGAAGCCGACACGTGGAAACAGTATAAATTATGATAATTGTGATTAGGTCAGTGCACCAAGAAACAGGATTAATACACCTCTGGGCTTAAGCAGGGGAATTAGAGAAATCAGGGTGATTGGGCCTTTGGTCCATATTTGGAGAGATTTATAGCTCTTGGGCCTAAAAGGATCTAGCCCAAATATGTAACACTGGATCAATCTTTCTTAGTCAAGATGAAAGATTAAGTCAAACCCACGAAAATAGGGGCCGATAAGCTGAAGAACCAAGTCTTCAGAGAGAAAGGCCGAATCCTTAGGGATTTGGGGCCGGATTTACGGGGATAGGCCGAGGATACAGGGAGAAGAAGTCATCCCCTCTCCGCAGAGAGGGGCCAGGTATATAAACAAGGTTATTTTCCATATTCTGAATTAAGTTCTTTAATATACAGATACGTTTCTACAGAATACATACTTTCATACGAAATATACACTGATTGGAGAAGAAACTCCACTATATTCGCCGGAATTTCCCTAGATATACAGGGGAATTCCTCTTTGATTTCGCCTACGATCGAATCTGACTTGAGCGTCGGAGCTTCTACGCCGGAGGCCCCCTCCGGTGTACTTTTGCAGGTCAATTTTGGACTTACGAGAAGATTTACACGAAGATTGCTAAAGGCGAACGAGTGATTGAGATCGTGATTAATAGTGCTCGTAAGAGAACGGCCTATATCTGTAAGCGTTCTTTTTCGACGCATCAACTGGCGCCGTCTGTGGGAACATTTCAAGCTAAGGCGTGAGAAAAGTTCCGTACTTAAATGGGTGGAGGACAGGATCCAACGAAGCAGACGAAGGAGAAAGGAGATTCCACTCCTCCGCCTCCTCTTCCTCCGCCCCCTCCGGGATTTCCCTCAAATCGAAATTTAGGGAAACGACCCATGGATCATACACCAGAAGATATTCCTCCTCCAAGTTTTCCCTTAAATCGAAATGTAGGGAAGCAATCAGTAGATCATACGCCAGAGGATATCCCTCCCACTCAAGAAGGAGATGCACTAGATATCTCAGGAGCGTCAGGGAGTGGGATCAATAAGGATAACCCTAACACTCAGCCAGAACTCCTGACTGTCTCTCGAGATCAATTAGATGAGATGATAGCGCAATCAGTGGAAAGAATAATTGCTGCTCGAGGACTTCGCCCTCCAGAACTTATCCGTAAGGGCGCACGACCAAATCCACCGGAACATGTCATCGATTCGGTCCCAGTCCCTTCCTGGAATGAAGATCCCCCTCGAAACCCAGAAGAGAAAGTACCTTCCCAGGCTGAGAGAAGCATCCTGGAAAGACCCCTTCGGAGGGATGCAGAGAGAGTCCTTGGGGATACCACCCTGGATACGGGGATGGGAGAAAGCACGGACGACACATACCAAGGGGCCGTCAGTGATCAGATACAAGCTCTGCGTAAAGAGATGAGGGATATGCAGAGACATATTACTGACAACGTAAGTAAACCCTCTTACACCACTGGATATCAATTTTCATCTACTATTTTACAAGACGAACTGCCCTCTAACTTCAAATCTTTAAATTTCGAATACGATGGCACTTCGGATCCCTATGAGCACTTGATGAGATTTGAGAACGCCGCCTTACTGCACCGGTATGGGGAAGGCGTCAAGTGTCGAGTATTTCTGACTACCTTGTCCAAGGCTGCACAGCAATGGTTCACACAGTTAGGACCAGACACTATCCACTCATGGTCCGAATTCAGCGAATTGTTCCTGCACCAATTCGCCAGCGCTAGGAGACAGCCTAGAGCTACCCTTACTTTGTTCAACATGCGCCAGGGAGAGAACGAGAGCTTACGGGCTTTCTTAAAAAGATTCAACCAAGCGGCTCTAGAGGTACCTACAGCCTCCTAAGAGGTCAAAATCAATGCCCTCACCAACGGGTTGCGCGACGGAGATCTGTTCACCTCTTTAGCTAAGAAGCCAGTTCGGACTTTTGATGAATTGTTGAGGAGAGCAGAAAAATACCTTACCTTAGAAGAGGTAAGGAAAGCCAAACGCTCGGAGACCAGGGCGATAGTGGGTAATGGAGAAAGGAGGAAAGAAATTCCACTTAGAAGGCCAAGTCCAGAGAGACATCGGAGCTCCAGGAGACTGGAAAATGTAAGAAGAGAAGAAGTTGCACCCTGGAATCCCCGGAGAGGGGCGAAGAGATATACCCCTTTGAGGGTAGAGCCAGCCGAAGTCCTAGAGGTGGCAGGGGACCATCCAGATATGAAATTCCCCTACTCGAGAAGCAGAGGTCCCCAAAACCCTAAGTCAAACAAATTCTGTAGGTTCCACAACGATTATGGCCACGATACCAACCAATGTTGACATCTGAAGGATGAGATAGAGAGGATGATTCAGGCAGGCCACCTGAAAGAGTTTACTTTCAGAGATCGACAAGGCCCCAGGGGTCAAAAGAGAAAGGACCCCGAGGGGAAGCAGGAAGACGACAGGAGAGATCAGAGGAAGGGCAATGAGGAACCACCACCCCCTCCCCAGAAGAGGGGAACTATTCATATGATTATGGGAGGCCCTGCTGACGGGGATTCTTTCAGGCAGAGGAAGCAGAGCGTTCGGTCGCTGAAGAATGAGAGGAATATAGAGCACCATGAGGTGGGAAAGATGGCAGAGGGCCCAGACATTCATTTCGGGCCAGAAGACGCCGGAGAGCCTAGAGAAATTCATAATGACGCACTGGTCATTACCACGGACATAGCAGGATACGATGTAGCAAGAATTTTTGTGGACACTGGAAGTTCTGCCGATATCATGTTCTTGGAGTGCTTCAAGAAGATGGACTTGAATATAAAGCTTAGACCGGTGGAGACAGCTCTGTATGGATTCTCAGGGGGAGCCATTCAACCCCTTGGTTCAGCGTTACTGCAAGTAGGGTTAGGAGTCCCCCCTAACCGTCGAGTACAAGTCATAGAATTCCTGATTGTAGATGTCCCATCTTCCTACAACGTAGTAATGGGAAGGCCAAGCTTGAATATTTTTCAGGCAGTGATCTCCACCTTCCACATGAAGATGAAGTTCCCTGCCTCGGGGGGTGTGGGAGAGATATGTGGCGATCAATATCAGGCAAGGAAGTGTTACGTGGAATCAGTCAAGATAGCAGACAAGGCCGTGTTCCGAGGAATAGAGAGATTTAAGGGCGGAGACCCTGAGCTGAAGAGACAGAAAGTGGGGGAGCTAATACAAGAGCAACCCAAAGCTAAAGCAGACGAGGAGTTAATGAGCATCGAGCTCTACCCAGGGAAGGAGGGATTTACAACCAGGATAGGAACGAATATGAACCCTGAGCTCCAGAGAAAGATGATACTCACCCTCCAGGAGAATGCAGACATCTTTGCATTCACGGCGACGGATATGACGGGTATCCCTCCAGAAATAGCAGTGCACCACCTGAATGTGGATCCCAAAGCTAGGCCCGTGAAACAGAAGCTGAGGAACTTCGGTAAAGAGAAGAACCTCATAGTAAAAGAGGAAATCGATAAATTGTTGAGTGCAGGGCACGTGAAGAGAGTGCAGTTCCCTGAGTGGCTCTCGAACGCAGTGTTGGTGTCTAAGGGAGCCGGCAAATGGAGGATGTGCATTGACTTTAGGGACTTGAACAAAGCTTGCCCTAAAGACCACTACCCCTTACCTAGGATTGATCAACTAGTGGATGCCACGTCTGGGTTTGAATTACTCAGCATGATGGATGCATATCAGGGGTACCATCAAATCCCACTGAACCCCCTCGATATACCAAAGGTATGCTTTATTGCAACGTGTGGTACTTTTGGTTATGTACGTATGTCGTTTGGACTGATAAATGCAGGAGCCACCTATCAAAGGATGGTAGACTCGGTTTTCCGAGGGCAGATAGGGCGAAATATGGAGGTTTATGTAGACGACATGTTAGCTAAAAGCATCAAAGCAGAGGAACACATCGATGACCTGAAAGAGATATTTCAGGTAATCAGAGAGAACGGTATCAAACTTAACCCAGCCAAATGTTCTTTCGGAGTAGGGTCAGGGAAATTTCTCGGATATATGGTGACACAAAGAGGAATAGAGGTTAACCCTGCCAAGGTGAAAGCGATCCTTGACATGCAACCCCCTCGAAACTTGAAGGAATTGCAGACTTTGAACGGCAGAATCGCAGCCCTTAGCAGATTTATAGCAAAATCAGCGGAGAAGAGTCATCACTTCTTCAGAACGCTAAGGAAGGGGTCAAGATTCGAATGGGATGAGCAATGCCAGAAGGCTTTCGAAGAATTGAAGCTACATCTGGAACAGCTCCCGAAGTTAACCAAGCCTACTCAGGGAGACGTCTTACTCCTATATCTCTCAGTAGGGGAACATTCCCTGAGTACGGCCCTGATGAAAGAGGAGGGCTCTGCACAACAACCCATATATTATGTGAGCAAGGTTATCCAAGGAGCGGAAACAAGGTATTCAGAAGTAGAGAAGGCAGCCCTGGCAGTGGTGATAACGGCCAGGCGACTACGCCCTTACTTCCTATCTTATAAAGTGATGGTGAGGACTAACTTCCCGTTGAAGCAGAAGCTAGGGGGAGTAGGGGGTACAGTAGCGGAAGACATAATGAACTTGTCCAGAAACCCTATCCCTGGCGACTCTCAAAACTCTTACGAGTATAAACAACTCTTACGAGTATAAACAACTCTTACGAGTATAAACAAACTCTCACGAGTATAAACGAACTCTCACGAGTATAAACAAACTCTTACGAGTATAAACAAACTCTTACGAGTATAAACAAACTCTTACGAGTATAAACGAACTCTCACGAGTATAAACGAACTCTCGCGAGTATAAACAAACTCTTACGAGTATAAACAAACTCTTACGAGTATAAACAAACTCTTACTAGTATAAACAAACTCTCACGAGTATAAACGAACTCTCACGAGTATAAACAAACTCTTACGAGTATAAACAAACTCTTACGAGTATAAACAAACTCTTACGAGTATAAACAACTCTTACGAGTATAAACAACTTTTGGGAGAGTATAATCCCTAAACACTCTAACTTTTGGGAGAGTATAATCCCTAAACATCCCAACTTCAGGGAGAGTATAACCCCTAAGAACTCTTACGAGTATAAACGAACTCTTACGAGTATAAACTAACTCTCACGAGTATAAACAACTCTCACGAGTATAAACAACTCTTACGAGTATAAACTAACTCTCACGAGTATAAACAACTCTTACGAGTATAAACCAACTCTTACGAGTATAAACTAACTCTTACGAGTATAAACGAACTCTTACGAGTATAAACTAACTCTTACGAGTATAAACGAACTCTTACGAGTATAAACTAACTCTTACGAGTATAAACAACCTAAGGGAGAAGATGATCCCTAAGATTCTAACCTCTGGAGAATATGACCCCTAGAAACCCTAGTACTAAGGGAGAGACTAGAAGCATTATCAAATTACCAAGTAAGTGCAGGGATATGAATCCTATCTTCTCATTAAGTTTCTTCTAGGAGCTTTAGAGCCTTTACGTGTCAAGAAAATGCTGAAAACATGCTAAATTCATGAGCAAGACGAATATTACGTTACACATCTAATAACAGAGTCAGAGATATATATATATGTACGCATGCCAAATGATAAATGTGCAGGTACGATGTCAACGGAAGAAAAGTAGGAATATCCAAGACTTAAGGCACCATGCCTAAGCCCTCCACAGAAAAACCCCGGAGTGTGGAGTCTCCGGAAAATACCAAAAGGGGGCCTTAAAGGCCTTAACAAAATAAAAAAGTGTTTTAACAATACCAAAGTGTTATCAGAGAATCAAAGTTATGAAGCAAGGGGAACATCGCTTTTCTCCTCGGAACCTCCTTCTGCCTCCTCAGCTCGCCCACTGGAATCGCCTCCCTCTCCCATCTCCATCAGAGCACCTGCTGCCACGGTAGCCACTGGAGTCGGATTTTCCACATGAATAGGGAAAGCCATATCCTTCGCTGGGGAAAGATCATCCAATTTCAGGGCAGCATCCTTCAACTCCAAGATTGCTTTCCTCATTCCAGGTAACCACCAAGGAGTATTGATGTCTTCTTTAGCATCTCCAGGGAATTTAGGGGGAGTGTCCAATTCCTCTAATCGGAGAGCACGAGTATATTGACCATTAAATCCCGGAGCGGAATGTTCAGCCACAGCGTTGGAAAATCCATGATCAATGAAATGTGGGATATATGCGCCCATCGCTCCCAAAAAGCTGCTACTCTGAAGAAAGGCCTCCAACCACTCCTGATGCAAGGTACCTAGAAATTTTTGACCTGCGGCAGAGGTAAACAGGGAGTCTATGCACAATTTCATACCAGCTTGAGGAAGAGTAACTTCCAGCTGTTCCACCCGTTTACCGAACTCTCTCTTCAGCGAAGAAATCTCCCCTGAAAGAGTAGTCTGGAGTACTTTGCACCTTTGGTTAGCATCATGTAACTCTGCTTCGAGAATATCCCTCTTCACCCTCTCCAACTCTACCTGGCTGTGGAGGTCATCCACCAGTTGAAGGGACTGAAGGGCTCGTTCAGATACATTGGCGAACAGGAGGCCAAACTACACAATGAATTATCTAAAGAAGTAAGACAAGTACACTCTTTCTTATTAAAATTACTGAGGCATGTATGTGCACGAAGAGAATACCTGGGTAAAGCTGTGAGCAGCATGCACAACCTGCTCTCCGAAAGACAGAGCATTGAGGGCCTCATTGGCAGGAGTCGGAGTGTAACGCTCTATAAAAGCCAGGAGATGGTCAACATTAATCTCACCTGGAGCATCAGAAGCATCAGCAGGCCGGGAAGATTTGGTCTTAGACTTTTTCTTTTTGGAAGCATCGGAGACAGGAGGCAAAGTAGAAACCATGGCTTTTTCAGTAGAAGAACGGGTACGTTTAGCAACGGACCCGGTAGCAGGTTCCACTGGGGAAGGAGGAACTTGAGCTTTCGAAGAACTTTCAGGGGCTGGAGACTTATTCACCATTGAGAGAGGAGCAGCATCACGCGAAATCTGAGTTAACCAACTCATAGCTACACAAAGAAGTATGAAACGACATTAATTAAACAAGACACCTCCAATTTGGAAGACACTACTCCGAAAAGGAAATGATATTACCATCATCAGGACCTAAGGGGTAATCTGAGCGGCCAAAACCAAAATGAGAGAGAGCTCTAGGATTTTTACAAATACCCATTACATCAAAAAAGCCATGGACAGAGACATGATCGTTTAAATGGTTCATCACATCCAGGTTTAGAGAAGAACAAACAGAAAGAGGAGGACGGGGTACCCCAGGATTCTCATAAATCCACCCCTCATGAGGAAATTCCCAAGGAAGAGGATTTGTAACAAAGAAATAGTAATCTTTCCAGTCCTGAACCCCCTCATGGAGCTTTTCCATGAACTTGCCGGTCCTGGAGGTACGACCACTAGCATAAAAGAATTCGTCTGCGAACTTGCATACGTACTGGGTAAGAAAGAGTTGAGCCGAAGGATCCCCACCATTTCCTTTCATTAAGATATAAAAACCTAACATTGCACGTATGGCATTGGGAGTAAATTGGTTCAAAGGTATACGGAGATAAGCGGAAATTTCACAGAGGTAAGGATGGATTGGGAAACGGAGACCCGTTTTTAGTTGAGCCTCCCAAAAGGCTAAGGTATTATGACCTGGAAAGTTAGGGCGCTCTTTCTTATGAGCAGCCCTAACGGAATAATCGCCGGGGAAAATCCCTGAACGCAGAAAAGCGGCTACGCGCTCGGAAGTGAGAATCGAGGGACCCGAAATTTTGTCCTCCAAAGCTTGATCGGTTACAGGAAATAGGGGAAGCGAGTCGGAAGTGGAACTCTCCATGGAAATGGAGCCTGAAGAGGATGACATGCGGATATTGTAAATGAGAGAAGAAGGGAAGGAATAGATACCTGGAGAAAGTCGGTTTTAAGAGTGGTGACGGAACGGCCGCTGGACGTGCTTAGAGGAGTTAAGTTCGCAGAAGTAGAAACGAAGATGAAGAATGGATGAGTTTGAAAGAAGGAAAAGGGGATTTTTGGTGGAAAAAAGGGATTTTGAATAATTACGCTGGAAAGAGAAGGGAGAAAACCAAGGAGAATTAAGTGCTCCCCCCAATCAAAAGGCGCGTGAAGGGAAAACGGCGGCCTGATGTTGGGTTAGGAAGGAACGCGTGAATACGGAATTCGAGGGCAAAGTTGCGTGTAGAAGTGTAAAAGCCCTGAAGATTTCTGAGAGTAATTATTGCAAAAGGAATCAAATCAATAAAATATTGTGAAGGGTATTTTAAGTTTTAGGAATAAAATACTTCCTTGGTATTTATCTCAATGTTATTGTTTTCCTACTCTCCTAAAATTATTCCTTTTATGAGAGTAGGGGGGAGTGGTTGATGTAGATAAATATGTCGCTCTCTGAGAAGCCGACACGTGGAAACAGTATAAATTATGATAATTGTGATTAGGTCAGTGCACCAAGAAACAGGATTAATACACCCCTGGGCTTAAGCAGGGGAATTAGAGAAATCAGGGTGATTGGGCCTTTGGCCCATATTTGGAGAGATTTATAGCTCTTGGGCCTAAAAGGATCTAGCCCAAATATGTAACACTGGATCAATCTTTCTTAGTCAAGATGAAAGATTAAGTCAAACCCACGAAAATAGGGGCCGATAAGCTGAAGAACCAAGTCTTCAGAGAGAAAGGCCGAATCCTTAGGGATTTGGGGCCGGATTTACGGGGATAGGCCGAGGATACAGGGAGAAGAAGTCATCCCCTCTCCGCAGAGAGGGGCCAGGTATATAAACAAGGTTATTTTCCATATTCTGAATTAAGTTCTTTAATATACAGATACGTTTCTACAGAATACATACTTTCATACGAAATATACACTGATTGGAGAAGAAACTCCACTATATTCGCCGGAATTTCCCTAGATATACAGGGGAATTCCTCTTTGATTTCACCTACGATCGAATCTGACTTGAGCGTCGGAGCTTCTACGCCGGAGGCCCCTCCGGTGTACTTTTACAGGTCAATTTTGGACTTACGAGAAGATTTACACGAAGATTGCTAAAGGCGAACGAGTGATTGAGATCGTGATTAATAGTGCTCGTAAGAGAACGGCCTATATCTGTAAGCGTTCTTTTTCGACGCATCAAGTAATATGATCCATTTTTTGTGATGTTAAGTGCCAAATCAAGAATTTAAACCAGAAAATGTAAATTAGAATTGAAGGTTGTTATGTTTTGTATCACCAAAAAACAATCCAATACCTCAAAGAATCCACAACAACGTTCGAATAAAATGAACAAATGAAAGAACAAACATAAGAATACGTAGAATTTACGTAGTTCGATCGTATGATCTATGTCCACGAAGAATAGAGACACATTTCTTTACTATGAATGAATCAAAGTTACAGATTACACCAATAGCAAACATACATACGCAAATAGTAGCAAAAATCCTCCTTGAACATCGGCAACAAGCCATTAAGAGCAAAAAAACTTGTACATGGTCCAATCTCAAGTTCTTATATATTGAAATATATGCCTACAATGGCAATAGAAGTTGCTCTGCTTTAGGAATCATGGATTAACTTAGCAAACAAGATTTTCCAGTGACACAAAGGAAACTATTTATGACGGCAATATTTTTTGTCGCATATTTTGGTGATTTTTTATGAAAATTGTCGTTAAAAATTAAAAACTAAATTTGTGACTGCTATTTCCGTCGCAAATCACATCGGTTTAATTTAATAGCGCGATGGGTAGGCATCTTGTAACCATTTTGGAATCGGGACAATTTTTTATGGTTTTTAGTCGTCGTAAAATTATTTTTTTTAATTTGCGACAGATAGTGTTGTCGCAAATTTGTACAAAATGGCATTGTTTTGTTTTTGTATAGAATTGCTATGGTTTTTGTTCCGTCGCAAATTTGGTTGGCTTCGTCATTTTGATCATTTACGTCGCAAATCCATCACAAATTGCGACGATTTAATTTGACCAATTTTTTTTTTCCTGGTAATTAGGTTATCAACTATATCCCAAGATTGATGGGAGATTACCTTACATTAAGATAACTAACACTATTTATGAATTTGTAAATGTTGTGTTTGATGATTATAAAGGTCTACTGTTCATAATAGAGCAATGTTTACACCATCACAACATTTAAGAAAACAACAAAAAAACTGATAATTCAGCTTCTTTGGAAGAAGTGATGTGATCTATTTTTTTGTGAAAGTCAAGAATTTAAACCAGAAAATGCAAATCAGAATTCAAGACCTGGACACAGCTGGTCTTCAAGTTCACATAAACTAGTGCTTCTTTACAAATCAAACGTAAGAAGACGATACAAACTATTACACGCAGAAGGGATGAGACAACAGTCGACAAATCAAATACAGGATGAACTAGTTTGGCTGTGTCAAATTCAAGCTGAAATCCCACAGTTTCTTTGCCAGTTCTGTGTTTCTGCCTAGTTCACTCGTTTTGGAGACATTGCTGTCCATAAAGTATTCACCGCTTACTCCCTTAACCTGTGGATGCAAAGCTACATAACAATTTGTTGCTGCTCCCTGTAAAGAAAGTGAAAACAGTGTTGGACTTCATTTTAAAACGATGCCACATCATCCAACACTATTGTGTTGCTTAGCTTTATAACTTGTAGTATTTGAATGATCGAAACAAGAAAATGACATATTTTAACAAACCTGAGGAATAGTTTTTAGGAAATATTTACCAACCCACTTAACTACACCTGCAAAGACAAAAGGCTGTCATCAGATATCCATCCAATTCCTTTGAATTTACATAAAGTCATATTATATAAACAAGTTTTATTGTAAAGTGATAGTTGTGAACTAGTTGCACGATAAAATTAATTTACATAAAGTCATATTATATAGGTCGTGTATATTGTCATAAGTCATAACAAGATATCGAACTACGACACTAGAAGAAACAATAGTGATACCAAACTAGGACACTATCATGGCTTTTGCAGGCAGACTGTTGAATTGAAAGACCACAATTTTTTTTTTTTTAATCTTCTAGTGATAATATCATTTTGGTCACCTTTTTCCAGTTTTGGTCCCCTTCTTTCACTCACCATCAAACAAGTCCTTGAAAGTACACTTTTACTATCACATTTGGTCCCACAGTCTGTTGACTGGTGGAATAAACTATTTGGAGTGCTAAATGTGATTATTTAATAATTATTAATTACATTTAGCACCCTCAAATAGTTGATTCTGTCAATCAACAAACGAAAAGCTAACGGTGTGGGACTAAATTTGGGAGTAAAAGTGCATAAAAAATAAAAGGTAGGAGCTTCACCTTCAACAATAGTCATATGTCGCGTAAGGTTGGTGGCAATTGCTCCGGGATGTAGTGAGTTAGCAGTTATTTGAACCCCTTCGTCCTATTGCACCAAAACCAAATGTGACAAGGAAATAGTGACCAAACTGAGTAATACAAGTAGATCAGATGATATAAAAGAATAGGAAGATCTCTGCATTTTGACCAACTATGATAAACAAGCATGTAACATAACACCCATAATTCACTCAATCCAATTTTTAGCTCTAATTCATCCCATATTTGGAATAAGAAGTCAGTCACTTTTTATCGCTTGAGTATACATATATACAAACATAGATTTGCATATAAAGTGTCACAAACTGCATTTGCAATGATAATGATTACCTTCAAACGCCTTGCAAGTTCATTGGCATGTAGTATGTTAGCTAGCTTTGACTGGCCATAAGCATATATGCTATTGTAACTGTGGAACAACAATAAAATTAAATTATTAAATGAATTCAAGCAAGAAAATAAGACATCAAATACTAGTGTGAAGAAGAATTACAAAACGATGTCTTTACATAGACCCTTACAGGTAGTTAATCTTAATCAAGATTTTTCCTTTTATAAGCATGTAAACCTAGAAAAAATTACTACAAGTTCAAATAATTTAGGCAGGATTCTTATTTCCCCCCATCAAAAAGACAAAAGTAAAACAATAATGAAATTATGACATGCCATGAAACACTTATAAACTGATTTTACTTAATTTTGGCAATGAAAAAGTAAAAATGGGTGAAACGGGCCTCATTAAAACCTTACAATGCAAAACCCCAAGTGGGATCAAAAGCATTCTAAGGAAAAATAGTACTCGTAAAGGAGAAAATAAGTTCTGTGTTCAGTCTAACCATGTACATTTCTTGTTCTTATCTTATACAAGGCTAATTGTCAAAAGAAATACTAGACTTTTTCGACCATATTATCGAATTTTATTTGTCTGAGGTCATATTCACAGATTATCAGAATATCCAAATGTTAATTACTATCAATTGTGCCCTGAAAAAACTAGTTATTCAATGCTCACTACAACGGAAGCATTCTGTTTAAAACTCCACTCCCAATTAAAATAATGATGTATCAACAATAATCTCCATCTGTAAAAGAAAAATTGCAATACGCCAAACTTCTTTAGTGATAAAGCTCGAAGCTATTCAAAACGAGACATTCAACATGTGGGGGTGGGGGTGGGGGTATGGAATAGTTCACTGGCACATGTGATTAAACTTACCTTGAACTGTCATTGATTTTATCAAATCGAACGCCTTCACTATATGCAAACCGATGACCCTCAGAAGAAACATTGACAATTCTTCCTTCTTTCTGACTCTCACGTGCAGTCCTTTTCATGTTATCAATTAGAAGATTTGTCAAAAGAAAATGACCTGCACAGAAAATAAAGAGCACAATCATAAAAAAATGCTTTCGTATATAAAGAAAATAAGCCTATATAGGAAAATAATATCAGTTTGATAATTCAGACTATTCAGTCAGTGATTGAATCTCTAATCCCATGGTTAGAACAAGAGTTTGCTAGCCACATGCTGAAACTGAAATACTTGTTGGAATTTTGGACCCAAAATTTTACAAGTTTTAGTTCCTAACGAGGATTTATTAAATTAGGTACAAATAAAGCTGATGGAACAACAAAAATAGGGGATATAATAATCAAACTATATTCAGTAACATCTTAGAAACACAAGTTATCTTGAACAACTGAAAGACCATACCCAACCCGGAATAATTAATTGTATGGACAGACAGACGCCAAAGGTCTTCCATTATACAAACATAATTTAGTATTTTGAGGTTATCAAGAGAAGTAATCCTGGGGCTGGGAGGTTTACATTGAATAGAAGCCCTTGGATCATGAAAACTATGATCCTATAATTCAGAAGCACAAACAAAATAAAAAGAAAAAGTAGAAAGGGGAATACGGACTCACAGTTTTTGAGTCACAGTCATGCATGTGTGAGCAGAGTATATTTGCAATAATCAATCTCAAAGATTTTAAAGCATCATAGAACCCACATCAGAATCAAAAGATACATAGATAGCAACTGGAATTGCAATTTCAGACTATTTATATCAAGACAATGACATACCTAAATGGTTAGTTGCAAATTGCAACTCTATGTTGTCTTTCGAAAGCATGAAAGGAGGTGCCATAACCCCTGCATTGTTACTATCAAGTAAGAAAATATGTGAGTTTACGATGCTTAATCACAAGAATCATAAAGGAAATAATAGGTGTTCAAAAACATAACTGAATTTGCTTCTATTGAAAATCTTAAATCATAGGCAACTCACATGAGGAGGTTTAAAGGAAGTCCCAAGGAGTCGTACTCTGATGCGAATTTTCTAACAGAAGCCAAAGAAGAGAGATCAAGTTCCATAATATCAAGTTTAGCTTCAGGGATCTCTTCCATTATTTCTTCCTTAACCTTTTTACAGAGTTCCACATTACGCACTGCCATAATTACATGAACACCGCATAGTGCCAGGACTCGACTGGTCTCTGTTCCAATGCCACTCGATGCTCCTAAAAGACAACACGTCAGATAAAGCACCAGTAGTGGATCATTATGTAAGAAAAAAAACTTTCACCTCCGTTCACCCCCAAAAGAAAAATCATGGATGTAATTTTCCTCACTCACGCAGAGTATATTTTCAAGGTGAAAAGTTAACTGACTCAAAACACTTATTTAATCACCTAATCAATTGTTATTGTGGTTCAATTTATGATCCATGATAGATATAGAGAATCAAACCATAGCATATGTTACACAAAAAAAGTTTCAGGAAAAAAGTAAAAACGCATGATTACAAAGAATATGCATGCAAATAACCCTAGATACAGAACCAGTAGCCTACTGAGAGCAAACCAATAGCATTTGTACAATAAAACATATCAATACTCCTCAATTTTTTAGTAAAATAGCTCAAGTATCTCAGTGAATATTTATTTAAGAATCCAATCAGATAAGCAAATACTACCCACTGTTATCTTCTGAATGTAATCGCATGATTTAGTAGCAGCAAACGAGCAAAAATCAAAGCATAAACTTATATTAATGAACAAACACGAATCAAATAAAAACTAGAGTCACAGTGATCCAATAACAGGGAAAACAATAAAAAATAGTATGAGTTGCAAAGAGAAGCATAGAAAAAGTGCGTTATGGAATAGTATCCAAAAATCACAACATAAGATTCAAAGGAACTCTGCAGTAACTGAAACAAACGGCATCAAAGATTATCATAATCAAACATATTAGATAAAGTTTCTACGAACCAGTGACAATTGCTGTGAGGCCAGAGCCATCGATTCCTTGCGCAACCTCTTGAGCAGTTGATCGAGCTGAAAACCCTGACGCCCCTTTCCATCCGAAAATCCACATATTTCTCTCTCTAAATTTGCCGCTTGAAGCTTTATTCAACAAGCTCTGACAACTTTCTGGAATCAATGGCTTATTTATTTGTTTTATTGAAACTAGTAATTTGCACTAGTATTTATCCATCATTTTTTAAGTCGGCAGGTTTGAAAAAGAAATGCTTATTAAGAAAAAAAAAAATTTGAGAGATAAAAAATATAGTAATAAAATGTGAGAGAGTGGTTTACTAAGATCGACAGTAAAAATATAATTGAATATCTTTCATTAATAAGAAAAGAGTATTTTATTCCTCGAGTTCGTATAAATTTACACTCACTTTTAAGTACACACAATACACGTAAAAAAAATATAATGACTAATATGTTTTTTCTTTACTTTATACTTATAAAAAAATGGCATATCTCTTTACCTCAACAACTTAATATATATATATATATTATTATATTTTTTAATTAATATGTAAAAACTAAAAAGTAAATTAACAATTTTTAAAGGAACGAGGAAATATTAAGTTGGATGACACTTGAAGCACCAATTGTATTGTGTTATTTTTTTATAATTTATAAGTGATATTACTACACTTATAAACTAATACCACAATATTTTTACGTATACACATCAATTATTTTATAAGTATTAACATTTTGACTTGATAAGTGATCTAATATTACCAATTATAAGAAAATTCCAGTCATTAGATATTTTGATTACCACTAAACTTATTATTATAGTGATTTACAAGAATCTATCTTCTAGAAATGTGTGTTGTTTGACCATTTGACTTGGAATTAAAAAAAATTGTACTCCTATGAGATTGAATTTTCATAACAAATTATATGAGGTTATTATTAATTTGCTATCTACTATAGTTATTATTAAAATTGATAGATTACAGTTTAAACTTTTGTTGTTACAATTTTTTCAATTTTTTTATCATAAAATGAGTTAAATTGATTAATTTTGCGTACAGATTGCAATCGAATAAAAAATTGTAAATGTTACAATTTAAAAAAAAAAAGTAATATAGTACAGGTTAAAGTTTAATATTAATGGGGATCGGCGAATTTATAACCTTATAGGAATCACTTTTTTAAATAAAATGACATTTAAATATTAAAGTTAAGTTTATATCAATTCATATCGAAAATAATGAACCATCATTTTATACTGAAATAAAATATTATTTTATATAGATCGCATTATTATTTTTTTTGTTTCGTTAAACTAATGACACAGTTAATTGTTAAAAAAATAAACCTCAAAAACTATAATAAAAAAAAATGTAGTGAGAGGAGAAAAAAAAAATCAAAGTAGTGGGAGTAAATAATACTTGCATCTTAGCACAATATTTTTTGAAAACATAGTAAGTTTAATATGACCATGATTTATGATATCATCCATTATTTATATTCAAACCCTTTACACAAAAATATGTACTCATTTTGTCCAATTTTATAATTACCATTTTCATTTTTTGTCATTTCAATTTTATAATTCTCCTTTTTCAAAAAAAAAAATATTACTTCTATCAATTATTTTATTTCGATTTTATCTCTTCACTCAAACTTTCACTTTTTATATAAACAATCAATTTCTCTTAAAACTCGTGTCAAACTAGAATGGGCATTAGATATTTTATGAATCTCTTTTTGTGAGACGAATTCATGTTGGTCTATTTTCTAAAATTTTAGATTGGACAATCTTTTTTTTTTCAAATTTATAAAAAAAGTGATCATGTTTAAATTAAAAATGATAATATTTTTAATAATGATAATCATATTTTATTTAAATATTATCGTGTTTTTTACATAAAAAAATTGATTCGTAAGACGATATCACACCAGACCGATTGTCGTCCTTTATGTTGACCTTTTTTGGGGGAATCTGGTATGTATTTAATACAGTAAATAAGATTGATAATAAAGGATAAATGGCCCAAAAGTCGTAAAAATAAGATTAAATGCAACATTAAATGCATCACATTTTCTGCGCTTGTTCAGTTGTACTTTCAGTTCAACCAAAATAGAAGTTGTACTTTAAATTGTAATGAAAATGACATTCGAAAAAAAAAAAATGGTCATGTAAGAATAAATGTCCAATTACTTTTGGGTTTTTTTCAAACACTTTTAGTTTCATCACAAGGAAGAAAATTTGCGTGAAAGTCACGTTTCCATTAAATATTACTCGTTTGATTCAGTAAAATGAGGTCAAATCATTTTTATTAATTTTTTCACACATTTTTTGTCTCATAGTAAATTTTCGTATGTTTTAACGGATTAAAATTGTGTGAAAATCACGCACTAGTTAAAAGTTAAAATACATTAAAAAGCCTAATACGGAGTATCAAATTAAACAAAACAAAAAAAACTAAATTCAACCCAAAAATTTGCACCCAAATTGAATTGAAAGTCGAACCCAGCTCACAAAAATTATACAAGCAACATGCTACTCAGGAAAAAAAAATACAAGAAAACTATTACTTTCTGTATTCTTTTAATATTAGATTTTAACGATTTCTTGAGATAATACTTACTGAATTGTACCATACATTGGATAGATGGTTTTGTACATAAATTAGTTTAAATAAAATTAACTTATCCATCTTTAAAAAAAAAAAATCTTGTTCAAAGAAAAAATGATGAGGATCATTATAATTGAGAAGATTGTCGCACAACCGTGAGGTGTTGGGACTTGATTGTTCCACACATTAAATTTAGATTTGTTGGAATTTATGTAAAATAAATTAGGTTTTGATACCTGTCTAATTAAATTAATTAGTAAGACTAAACGTTAATTATTAAATAATTAAATGTGACATAGTTGATCTACTCTCGGAGTAGATGAACATGGTATATTTAATATCTCAAAATCGAGTTTAGGTGAATGAAAAATTAATTAATTAAATTAAATTACATTGAAAAGTGTAAAACGTCATATAATTTGCAAAGAAAACAAAAATTCAAAATGACTTATATTAAAAATAGAAGGGAGTATATATTAAGATTCAAAAGAAAAATGTTGAAGAATAGAGAAATGCACATCACAGGTACCTTGCATGCAAACCCTCATGCATGCACATGCATGCAACTCACACATGCTACACACACGCTCATATACATATAGAAAGGTAGTTAATTAGATATTTGATAAACTATTGTTAGATAGAAAACTCTAGGCTTGTAGATACCGGATTTGGATCTGGTTTGCATGGGATGAGCATTTTGAAAAGTGGGTGAGGCAGTAAGACCTGGTGAGGGAGGAGATGGGGTGATTGATGAGACAGTAGGGTTTTCTGAGGGAGAATAATGTAATGCAGGTGGAAGCATATATCTTGAAGAACTGGAAGAGGATTGAGGGGAATGGTGATGATGTGAGACAAAAGCTGATGATAATGGAGTGAGAGGAGTGTTTGGAGAGGGGATACAAGGTGTTGGAATCTGAGCAAAAATGAGTGGATGAGATATGGGAGCAGGTTTGGCCTGAGAGAAGGATGGGAACTCATCTTCATTGAATTGAACAGAAGCTGATATAAAAATCTTGCCAGAATCATGTAGCTACTTATAGCCTTTGTGAGAAGAGTTGTAGCCCAAAAAAATGCATTTGGAACTTTTGAATTGGAGTTTAGATGTATTGTAAGGCCTGAGAAATGGGAAACAAGCACACCCAAAAACTCTTAGAGACAAGTAGTCAGGTAGCCTGCAGTGAAGAAGCTCAAAGGGAGGTGTATTTTTTGTGACAGGAGAGGGAAACATATTGATGATATGAGTTGCAGTGGAGAAGGCATGCCACCAGAAAGCCATGTTAAGCTTTGAACGAGCAAGTAAGGTCAAACCAATTTCTGTGACATGTTGATGCTTTCTTTCAATCAAGTCATTCTGAGGGTGAGTATATGCACATGATAATCTCACATTAACACCAAGTGGTTTAACTAACTTTGCAACAGGGAGAAACTCAGAGCCCATATCATGTTGAATGGCTTTGATGAGTTTGCCAAATTGTCTTTCAACAAGTTTCATAAACTGAGTGAAAACTGAGAGCACCTCAGACTTTGCCATAAGGGGAAAAATCCATACAAATCTTGTGTAGTCATCAACAATGGACATATAATATCTATAACCTTCTATAGATACTGTTGAAGCAGGCCCCCAAACATCCATATGCAACAAATCAAATGGAGATAAAGATTGATGCATAACAGAAGAGAAGTGTTTCAAATGCATCTTCCCAATTTTACATTTATCACAGAAACTAGCTTGAGAAGGATTACAAGGAATGTTCACACTTCTCAGAACACTAGACAATGTAGAATCACTAGGGTGCCCCAATCTACAATGCCACAATCTCCATTTATTTTCATGAACTACAACATGATTAACACTAACAGTAGACTGACTTTTATTCGCAACACTAGTACAATAACTAGACATATGTTGATCATGAGCAGAATCTTTATTGACCTTCAAGCATCCAAAATCCAGCATGTATAAACCATCCTTAAGCACCCCTCTCAATAGTATCTTGTGAGACTTCAGATCCTTAACAAGACAACAGTCAGTATAAAATTCAATTACAACATCATTATCTTTAAGAAACTGAGAGATGCTCATAAGATTCTTAGTTATAGTTGGCACATGTAGGACATTATTCATAGCAACAGAGATAGATCCGCCATTAAATGGAATATTGAAAGATTCAGTATGTAGAATGGGAGAAGAAGCACTATTTTCAACAATAAGAGAGGTCATACCTTGATATGGTGAGTTGATATTCAGATTGGCAAGTTGAGAAGTAACATGGTGTGTAGCTCCACTATCAACAAACTATGGAGAGGGAGATATACGAGTAGAGTTACCAGAGATGGATGCACCTTGATTGACATGGCTAGTGAGGGCAGATGATTGTGCATTGGAGTAAGGAGAGTATGTAGGCTGATAGCCTGATATTGGGTAAGATGAGCTTGAAATGGAGTGGATAGAGGGGGCCGGGGAGATGACATGGAGTTAGAGTTTGGAGTAAAAGATCTGGAAGTGGAGTTTTCAAGACCAGTATAGGTTTGATCAAACCTCTTGTAGCACTTAGCTGTAACATGATATTTACGACCACATAATTGACACACAACCCTAGGTTTAGGGTAACCCCTGCCTTTTCCATTGTTTTTATGCATTTCTCTACTGTCTCTAGAGACAGCATTAGCAGAAGGTTGAAAAGAAGAGGAGATGATACCTCTTTGAATTTGGACAGAGTGTGAGCTGTGATTAAGCAAACGAACTTCATAATCTTGCAATATAGACTGAACTTCAGGGAGAGATGGAATGGATCCTCGAGTTGTAAGTGAAACAACCACTGCATCAAAGTCAGCACCTAGACCTCCAAGGATATACAACACCAATTCATCATCCTTGATTGGTTGTCCAGCATGAAACAAGTCATCAACAATGGAACGCATCTTTAGAATGAACATATCAATACTCAGATCACCCTTCCTCTGAGTTTGAAGTTGTAGTCGCAGGATCATGGCCTTGGCACTGGACTGTGATTGAAACAAGAGCTCGAACACCATCCATAGTTGAAACGCATGTTCACACTGACTAACATGACCAAGCATGGACTCAGACACCGAGCTTAAGAGCCAGCTGAGGAGAAACTGATCCTTCCTCTGCCATGAAAGCAAATCCGAGGTAGATTCAGCTGGATTCGAAGGAACTGCTGTGCAGAGGAGAACATCCTCAAAATTGTGAGCACGAGCTGAAGCAAGCACTTGATTTCGCCAGAAAGGGTAATTATCATTGTCAAGGCGAATCGACAAAGTAATGAAACGGGGAAGAGCAGGAGATGAACTTTGATTAACCATAGGTGATAGATCAGAGCAGGATGAGAGCGATTATGAGCGGAGGGATAGGGAGTTGAATGATGGATGAAGATGTGAAGAAAAATCGGTTATGAGCTGAAGAAGATATGAAGGAGACGAAGAACACAACGGTTTCTGGAAACAGAGGGACGAAGATATAAGAAGAAAGGTAGGTCTTGCAAAATACACATCAAAATCAAAAGAAAAAACTTGACCTCATGATTCCATGTTTAAATTGTGTATATTCAACTCAAAGTGTAAAGTGTGAGGAGTACATTATATATAGAGAGCTCCACATTCTAGAGCTTTCTATCTAACAATAGTTTGTTAAATATCTAACTATCTTTCTATATGTATATGATGTGTATGTATATGAGCGTGTGTGTGTAGCATGTATGAGTTGCATGCATGAGGGTTTGCATGCAAGGCGCCTATGCTGTGCATTTCTCTATTCTTCAACACACACGCTCATATATATACACATCATATACATATAGAAAGGTAGTTAGATATTTAACAAACTATTGTTAGATAGAAAGCTCTAGAATGTGGAGCCCTCTATATATAGTGTACTCCTCACACTTTACACTTTGAGTTGAATATACACAATTTAAATAAAAAAAGATAAAAAGTTATAAGTTCAGGAGCCGAATAAGAAGACTATTGTTTATTAGAATGGATAAAAGTGAAACCTTAAGGTGAGTGTACTAATTAAAGGTGAGGTGCAATGCAAATAACCCCATGTGTATTCAAGTTGAATTATTTATCCATTAACCCGAGCCCAACAAATATTCTGGCCCAAAATTCATCGTGCTATATTATATTATATTATATTATACTTATATGTTATATACCCAAATCAAAATTTTAATAATGTAAAACGGATTCAACGGATTCGGTCAGAATATGAGGTCAAGGGTTGGGGCGACAAAACTACACGGGTTCGGGCGGTCTATTAATTAGACTCAAAACATATGTCTAATTAGATTTTAAAATATTCTTTTTACTCCCTCTCAAAAAAATATTCTTTTTACTCAATACATAAAAATACATTCAATTGGTATATCCAAACTATTGAAAATTCCTGAAGAATCTTACCCGTCCTGTATAATTTTTTAATTAATTTTAACCGTATACAATATTTTTTTTTAATATTATATAATTCAAATTAAATATATAATTATTTAAAATAATATTATATATTTATTATATAATAAACAAATATATACAAAATATTTTTACAAACATATATTAATATGCTACTCCATAAGTTTATATAAAATCTAAATTGAAAAATATACTCCTTTCGGTCCACCAAAAGTGGACTCATTTCTTTTTTTTTGTCCACAAAAAACATGCTTATTCTATTTAAATAGTTAACTTTTGAATATTTTATCTAATTTACTAAGTATCTACCCGAGGGAGTATATATATATAAAGATGTTTATCCGGACCGGGCTAACCGGACTGGCCCGTTTAACCCTGAAAAATATAGGGTTAGGGTTCATGAATTATAGGCCCGTTTAAAACCGGGCTTTTTTGACCCGGACCGATTAGCCCGTGTGCTAAACCGGGCCAGCCCGCAGGGCTACAGGGCCAGCCCGCTAGCCCGAGTTGTTACCTTTTTTTCTTTTTTTTTTTAATAAATAATCTAAGAACAAATTTTGGGTCATTTGACCAATAACTATAATTATAAGCATTAAGAAGTTCATTACCATCCATTAGTCATTATTACTATTTTTTATTAGATTATAATATTTGTTTAGCTTTATTTGATCATATTAAGAACCAACATAGTTCTAGAATTGTGTTTAAATTATACTTTTTTTTTCCATTTACTGATCATTAATTAATTATGTATTTTTCTATTAACTAATTTATTGTAGTCCGTTAGTGGCCCGTGGCCCGCTAGGGTTAGGTCTCAACAATTGTAGGCCCGTTAAATATGAACCAGTTAAGGCCCTAACCCGTTTAACCCGTAATCTTGTAGGGCTGGCCCTATAAGGCTAGGGTCAACCCGATAGATATCTCTAATATATATATATTACTAAATTTATATATAGGATCCATCTCATACTCGCTTAATCGGATTCATATCTAATCCATAAGTTTGAGTTTAGACCCGATACCTAGACTTTAATTAGGATTATTGGGTTCATTCTTCAATTCTTAATCAATCCCTCTATTCCTCTTTTTTATTTTGAAAACCTAGTGCCTTTCTACTT
The DNA here is from genome assembly GCA_963675135.1 of Galeopsis tetrahit. Lineage (NCBI taxonomy): Eukaryota > Viridiplantae > Streptophyta > Magnoliopsida > Lamiales > Lamiaceae > Galeopsis > Galeopsis tetrahit. Next base: position 1,197,198 of record OY776134.1, read on the forward strand.
TCCTTAAATTGATTTGATTTCGAAAATTTAGTACTCCATTACAAATTTCCCAAATTATAAACACAGCTGTTTCACTCTAACAACGCATATAAGTGAGGTTTCATCGACTCACCTGAGTTTTGGTTTTTCTGCATTTCATGACTAGACACATGTGATTCAAACTCACGCCTACGAATACGAATCAGAGGTTATTTTCTAGCCTCATCATTTCATATTTCATATGTAAACTTGTGTGTATTGGTTTACTTTTTCATTAGCATATTCAATGGTTTTTGTTAAATAATTTACATTTTTTTTTTGTGGTGTGATTCTCATGTGTAATTTATGATTCCAATAGAAAAGTTGTTTTGGAGGCCAGAGAAATGAGAAACGAAAATGAAGCAGATAATGGAAATACTGATGTGGGTTTTCAAATAGAGAATTATCATTTTGATTCAGGTAAGGAAAGACTAAGGAGTTTGTTTGATCAAGTTCTTGTTGATTTTCTGAGAGATGAGTGTGCTAATAATTGCATCAGGCCAATTCCACCATTGTGTAGTAATGGGAGCCCGGTTGATCTGTTTAAGCTTTTTTGGTTAGTAAGAAAAATTGGTGGTTATGAATCCGTTTCGACCAATAACCTGTGGGGTATAGTTTGTGAGGAATGTGGATTAGGATTGGGGGTGATTGCCTCAGTTAAGCTGATATATATCAAATACTTGAATGATCTCGACCTCTGGTTACGAAGAGTATTTAGAGAGAATAACTATGATGCATTCATCCAAAAATTGGATGCATTATATTGGGAGTCAGAAATTATGTCCAAAGGTCAGGTTTATTGTATTGATGATATTATTGCTGCGCCAACCAAAACGGTAATTGAAAAAACAGAAAACAAAGTGAATGGTTTTTCTGAAGGACAAATTGATGCTGACATTGAAAACTCTTATGATGGTGACGTCGTGGCATCAGCTGCAAAAGTCCTTGAGAAAATTATTGACAAAATTCTCAATCCTGAGGACAGTATAACTGCTTCTGTTGATGATGATAATGGAAGAATTGCCGTTGAAGACGAAAATGTTGCTTGTATATCCGCCAAAAAAGCTGTTCCGGAAGTCATCAAGGAGACACTTGATCATTCTGAAAAAATTACTAATAACGAAGAGAGATGCAGTGGACCCCAGATTCTCCATAATGTGTTGACTCCTGAAACTGATGTCGGAGACATGCTGGAATCTCGAAAGAGAAAACGGGAATTTCATAACTTTTCTGGAACGCTAAGCTGGTTGACCCACGTTGCAAAAAATTCAGATGATCCTTCAATTGGGTTAATTCCGGAATGTTCCAAGTGGAGTGATGGTGGGGATGACGAGTTTTGGGTTCATGCTCTGCAGATTCGGGAGGCGTTGTTGGTAAGGAGGCATTCTAGTAAATCTTCAGCTGAAGGTCTCTTGAAGGTAACTGCTTTATCTGGTATTAATGTATTTCAATAATCGGGTTTGCTCCGTATATATTTACTATGTTGCACTTAAATCTACTACTTTGTTAATTGCAATTCTCAAAATAACCGCATGTCATCTTTGAGAATGTAGATTATGCTATACGTGCCAATCTGGTATTTTCATTTTCTTTATCTTCTTGTTATTTCACAACTTCAGAAAAAAAGTTTGATGAGTTCGGTAGTCTATTCTACCTCAAGTTGTACCACAGGAGACAGAGGATTGTTCATATTTGTAATATGGAGAACATAGAAATTTATGAGTATCGATATTAAAATTCACACAGTCCAGTTCGTCTTCTATATTTAAACCTATGGGCCATCATTTTGGTACTAATTGTATTTTTGTACTGTATTGTCAATTATTTTACATCAAACAATATTTATATAGTCTATTATCAATATATTTGCTTTAAAATGAAATTTATGCATAGTAGGTAGTTACGTTGATCTATAAAATTTTGCGCTAAATTTCCAAAAAAATTAATGGCCGATACATTGTATTGAGGGGGTGGGCTCATTTAGTACACAATTTGGAAGATGCATCTGGTTCGATATTGTAGAATACATGGAATGACGAAAGTGTAATGTTGTAGAGGATAATAGGGATTTTTGTAACATTTGCCTTTTCCCTTTTGCTTTAAAGGGGAATAAGTGTGTTTTTAAAACCACAAGCGAGAATGATTTCTTGCCTTCTTTAGACAATCTTTTATGAGGTGTTTGATCTTGGGGCCTTCAAACGATCACGTTTTGTAAGCTATTTTGGAACTCACATGTTTTTTTTTTTTTTTTTTGGAACTCACATGTATTAGCAGACCATTCATAATCCACCACCCATTGGTTCACCTACAGATTTTTTACTGAGCAACCTGTGTAAAAATGACATTTGATTTGGCTCGTGTGAGCTCGGTGATCAGCTGTATATTTTTGGCAGGGTGTGTGGATATAACTGTCGTCCAATTCATCTTCGTAATTCCCAAAACATGTACTATATCTCTTATGGGCAAAATTTCAGCACAAATGTTGATGCAGAAACTCAACCATTGTGTTCATTAGAGTAAGAAGGGAAATTCTATGGTAATAACGAGCTTGCAGGTTTAACTGCTATGGCTGCATAATATTTAGGAGAAAAATATTGTAAGTTAGTTCGTTTTGTTGCTATTTATTTTATTACCTTCAAATTTTGGTCTATATGTTTCTTGATGCACTCTTCAAACAAAGCAGAGAAGCATAGTGTCATGGCTGTTTCTCTGTTCGTATTTGTTTTACTTAAACAGCTGACTATGAATACATGATAGTTGCAGTGTGATGTATGGAAATTTTCAATAGTCCTTTTTTTAGGAAAATCGAATATCTATTCTATTCACTTGATTAATTGGAATTTCTTATTTGATATTGGAAGGACGTACAAAAAAAAGGGCTGTAGAATTATGTATAGCCTGATCTGGTGAGGCTAGGCTGGCCTTGTTTACTCTAGCAAAGTAGTTCATATCATCATGGCAGACATTTCTTTGTCTATCTGAAAGCTAGTATAAAAATCCTTTCTTGATTTCGAATTCACAAAGTAAACGTCCGTATAAGGTTGAGAATTTATCATTCAACTTTCTAGAAAGGAAAGAGCTAAGGGAGTTATTGTAACTGAAATTCTCATGCTAACACATGTTATTTCAAATGGGTGCGGATATTCACACCCCTTTTTCGTTAATATGCTCGCCGATACATTCCCCCACCCTCTTTTTTGAAAAGCGTTGATACACGCGCCCGTAACTATCAATTTTACCCCTCTAAAAAAACCCTACTTCTTCCCATGCCCTCCTCCATTTCCCCACTGCCTCCCAATCCCACCTACCCCCTTCTCTCCTTGCGGCTGCCCCCCCTCCCCCACTGCATCCCCAAACCCAATTCTCCTCTTCCGTCTCTTCTCTCTTTCGATTTGTTCAGCCAAGACGATTTGGCCAAGGTGGTTGAACATGTACACTCTGGTTGGTCGAAAACTTGACAGAAAAGCAAAGGTGGCGGCGGCGAACAGAATGGTGTTGTTACTTCTTCTTCTTCTTATTATTTATTTATTTGAATGTTGAAGCTTGATGTTAGAAGTTTGGAGGGTGGTTATGGCAGAATTAGTGAAGGAGAATGAAGAATGACATACTATGTAAATTTGAATTTTAACAAGGGTATTCTAGTCTGTCATTTGAGGCTATTTCTTGCCAAAACTTTTGATACTGTTTTTCCTGTTAATGGTTTTTTCCACTGGGCTTTTCATTAGCAGATTTTAGTGAGGCCCGTTTTATACCTTGGCCGGGTCGTGGCCCAACTCTTTTTACATTACTTTGGCTAGAGAGAAATAAAAGAATTTTTTAGGATAATTGTGAATCGATTGAGGATATTAGGGATAGGATTAGTTATACAGTTGCCCTTTGATCTGTGAGTCATAATAGCTTTAAGGGCGTTTTGTTGATGGATTGTGTTGGGAGTTGGTTTATGGTTTTATAGTGTAGTACTGTCTTCTGCTGTTATTATGAACTTTCTGCTATAACTTTTAGGAATCCCTCATCAGTCATCCCTTTTGTTGCAATGAAATTCTTTGTTTCTTCTCAAAACTTTTGGTGGCGAATTGATAAAAGGGTGTGAATATCTGCTCCCATTAAAATTTCACTTTTATTCAGCTTATAGTCTTTGATATCTTGCTTCTAACTTTTCATGGAAAAATTCATAATTTGGACCTGGATCAGCAGAAGAAGCAACGGATGCATCCTTCAATGTATGAGGACGATATTCTTGATCACCGGTCTACAGAAAAGCTAAGATTCAGCAAGAGGATACCTACTTTGACAAAACCTCAGTTGTGTGCATGCTGCAATTCTCGTGCTGCCCATCATAATAAAGAAACGATTCATCCAGATGTCGAGAGGCCACCTTCAAATAATCTTGATCAGAAGTCATCAGATGAGAAGAAAGTTTCAGTGGGGCGTCGTTTTCAAGCTGAAGTCCCTGAGTGGACGGGTGTGCCCTCCGAGAGTGATCCCAAATGGCTGGGTACAAGAATGTGGCCTCCGAACGATGGCAAGGGAAACTCAATGGATCCAATCACGACAAGAACACGTCATGTCTGCAACTGCCCGCTTCCAGGTTCTGTTGAATGCATTAGATTTCATGTTGCTGGGAAGAGGTTAATGCTGATACAAGAAATCGGCTCTCTGTTCTATCGTTGGAAATTCCATCAAATGGGGGAGGAGGTTTCACTTTCTTGGACAGAAGAAGAGGAATACATATTCAAGGATAAAATGAGGTCATATCCTGCATACTCAGACGAGTTCTGGAACAATTCTTGGAGATTCTTACCTAACAAAACAAGGGAAGAACTCATTAGCTACTACTTTAATGTTTATCTTGTCCAGCGTAGAAGTTATCAAAACCGGGTCACTCCAAAACATATTGATAGTGATGATGATCAACCAAATTGTGGATCCATTGGTGGCAGATATGGACATTACGCACTTATTGTACCTGGATCGAGGTCAATCTCGTGTGTTCTGAATCAGCAGTCCAATGAATTCGTCTAGTCATATCACAAGGTTTGTGTGTGTGTGTTTTGTGGTAGATACAACATCACTGCCTTTTTTTGTTTGTTTTTTAATCTATTTAGTATTCAGTAATTTGCAGACGTTGGATTTTATTACAAACTAGAAAGAGCGATTTGGTCGTTGAGGAAGTTGTTGTTGTAAAATTAGGTCGGAAGTGGTGGATGATCCTGAAGTTTTCATGGTAAGAGCAGCAATTTTGAAGTCAACCATGGATGCGCTTCTAGTGATGCTCAAACCTGGTACCGAGTTTTTGATATCTGTTGTATCTGTGATGCAGAGGCATCTCGTTTAGATGTTACCTCTCGTGTTAGAACGTATTATTTTTACATCGACTGTTGTTTTTTCTCCGAGCACTTGTGTTTTCGTTTAACTTTAGTGGTTGCTGGTGGTGGTTTTCTTGATGTTTTCTTAGACTAGCAAGTTTTGATGTTTCAAAGATGATTGATATATATATGTTGTACTCAAGATTTACTTATTCTGTTGATCTTATGTTGCATTTGGATTTATGGGAAGTATGGAACAATGCACACCCATTTTCTGTTGATGAGTATAGTTTGGGCCACCCTGCGGTGCATCGGAACGAGTTTGGGTATCACTTCTACCCTGTTCTTAATACGGAGTATATAATATAAATTGATAAAACATTATATATAATATGAATCATTGCTTCTAATATTATCTTATTTATTTTTAATAGAAATATTGATTTTATATTTTTAGATATATATTGTATGTACTCCCTCCGTTCACGAAAAGTAGTCCCATTTGCTCTATATTCTTTGTCCACAAAATGTAGTCCCATACCCTTTTTTTAAACTATTACCCTTTAACCATCACTTAATTACTCAAATTGCCATCAACTTTATTCACAAACAATCACTTTATTCACAATGGACCCCACAATACCCTACAATACCCTTACTTTATCTACCTTTTTCTTAAAACATGTGCCCCCTCCCCATGTCCCTACTTTTCATGGATGGAGGGAGTATTATTTTTGCAAATTTTTTTTTTTTTTTTTAAGAAAATGAATCGACCCGTCCAGCGTCGTAACCCGAGCGGGTCGGGTCACCCCGCCCCTTTCACAAAATTAAATTTTATTTATTTTCACAGATAATTCTTTTATTCTATTGTAAACATTATATGATCTTTCATTGAGTCCATTGTTTGTAAATAAAATTGATAACTATTTGAGTAGTTAAGTTATGGTTGAACGGTGATAGTTTTCATAAAGGATATAAGACTATATTTTATGGACAAAAAATATATAAGACAAATGGAACTATTTTCGTGAAAGGAAGAAGTATTCTAATAGATACCACGCTACGAAAATATTAATCTCAAAATATGTTCCCCATCATTATTTAACTCCTTTACTACTACTACTAAATAAATTTCAAAAAAATAAATTTTAAAATTTTCTAATATTAAATAATTCAAAGTAAAAGCTTATAAGTACTTAAAATAATAATACATCCATTTCAAAATAAATGTTTTTAACAGTCTAAATTTTATTCCTAATTATTTATCTTTTACTATTAGTATTTTTAATTAAGAATGTTTCTTCATTTTATATTTTTTACACCTTTCGTCACATACTAAATTATTCATATTTTTTATTTAGTTCGTCTCATAGTAGATTGTCCCTGATAAAACTATAAAAGTAACTTATTATTTTTTTTTTTGTCTTATTTTCTTCTTCTATTGATTAATACATATTGAACAAAAAAATCATTTTATCCTTTATAATACTCGTACTTTCATATTCTTATAATGAAAAATCTTTTATACACTTCACCCTCACAATATTCATAATTTTACACAAAATGTTAGTATTACTTTTGAATACAACTTAAATATATTTTTTTAATTTATACATAAAATTTTCAAAATTACCTTTTAACTCTACCCATTACTATATTTATTTTTCAACCTACATATAAAAATTATTAAAAAAAAAAAAAAAGTAACAACACTCACAATAAATTATGTTAAAAAACTACGTAATCTAATGTTGGATATATAACCGACTGAGCTGAAACTTGCTGAGACAGGTGTACCCCCAAATTATACTCTTTATTCTCTCTCTCTCTCTCTCTCGAAAATCATCAAAATATCCAATTTTCAGTTTAGGGTTTTATCTCTCTAGATTCTCTTTCAACAATATTGATTTTCTTCTTTCCGATCGAAGGTAAGCTACATCTCTCTGAACATTTTTGCTGCATCAAATTCTGAAATTTAGTGACAATTACTCGTTTACTAGTGCTTTATCATGCTCTATTGTTTTCGGGTGACGAAATGTATGTCGTTTTTAGTTTGGTTGTAAACCTAGCCTCTTTAGATGTGCTAAATTTTGAGATGCATGATCTTTTCGAAATATTAAACTTGTTTGAGACTCTTTTGTTTAAACCTCCGGTTTTTTTTTTTCTTTTTCTTGTTTGTGATGAACTGTTTTATTGGGTTTCTTATGAATTTTACTAAAATGCACAGATATTAATATAATGTTTCTTTCACATTTTTGGAATGCTTCAAGTTTATCCTGGCATGTTAATTTTCTCGTCATTTATTTATTTTCCTTTAATTTTTGCAGATGGCAAAAGATGAAAGGTATATTCCAATTGTTTCCTCGTTTGTTCAAGGCGTAATCTCTTGGTGTAAAATTAATCTTTGCTGATTGTTATGTTGTAATGCCTTCTTTACCGCCAGCCCCTCACCGCGTGCAGATCGTAGGTCACCTTCGCCACCTAGGTCCAGAAGAAGTCGTTCCAGGTATAGGCTATGGCTTCTTTGAGCATTATAGTTTAGTGAGATAAATCTGTGATGTTGAAAATTTATTATAATCTGGATAAGCTCATACATCATGTATTCTTTTTCTCTCAAGTCATGTAAAAAGTTTAGTAGTATTACTAGTATAAAAGGAGAGGTTGGCTGAAAATTTTGAGACAGGGTATTGATTTATTAAGAGGAAGCATCATGTACATGTTTTGTTACCTAGGTTCCCCAGTGTGTTCATCTAAAGATTTTATTTCCTCCTCCGTATATTTATTTATGATTAATGATCTCCCTAAATTACATGTGAGATGTAAGACATTTGTCATGTGCTACTTTCCACATAAAGAAGGTAAAGCTAGTTAGGACCCGTTATATCTATTTTCTAGCATACCTGTTGATTTTTAAAAAAGTGTGTTTATGGATTTGATTGGATCTGAAATCCAGTAGGTGGACTTGATGAATAGAAGGTGTATTTGGAATTTGTATATGTTTAGGAGTGTAGATTTTGTAGAATTTAATAGGGTAGTATTTTGAAAATATAGGTATTGGAAATTGTGTGTAAAATAGGGGAGAGTGTGTGTAAAGTAAAAGGGGGGAGAGAGACTTTGAATTGGGTGGATAATAATTGAAAAGTGAGAGATCGATGATTGATAGTGTATTGATATGCACTGTAGGGTAAAATTTTATAGGATTTGAAATTCTATACCAAAATCCGGTTTGACAAACAAAGATTTGGATTTGAAAAAAAAATGTAGATTTGGATTGATCACTGTGTTATTTCATAGATTCTTTTCCTGAATTTAAATGCAACATCTCAGGAGTTGCGATTCTGAGGATGCTTCTAATCCTGGGAATAACCTTTATGTGACTGGTCTATCTTTGAGGGTTAATGAAAGTGACATTGAGAAGCATTTCAACCGTGAAGGAAAGGTATGATCCTTAATGTACATTATAGCATTGAACACCAGTGATTCGGTTAGTTTGAATTAAATTAAGGCCCTTGATCCTGCTCTGCATTACCCACTGCATCTTGTATAATATAAATCCACCTTATCACAATTAATTGATCGAGAATGGCAATAAAGGATAAATAAATAAATAAATAATAATAATCCACAGTGATATTTTTTGATCTGCAGTTACGTCTAACAAGCATGAGCACATAACGGATATCTAAACAATATAGCATGCTCAAAAAACGGGTTAAAAAGTGTTAATCAAAACAACTGTGGGGAACATAAGTTATATCAGTCCTCGGGCTCTTGTTTAATATCAATATTTTTGTTGATATATAATACAAGGAGTAATCTATTCAAAGTTGATTTTGAGAAACTAGAACTCCAAATCTGATGACAGAATGTAGATGAGTTTGCTTGTTCCACATATAGGATTACCATTTTCTTACTTTTTGAGTAACTTTCTCCTTATTTTCATTTATCTCAGGTCCTTCAGTGCCATTTGGTCAAAGATCCACATAGTAAGGAGTCTCGTGGGTTTGCTTTTGTTACTATGGAGTCCAGGAAAGATGCAGAGCATTGTGTTAAGTACCTGAACCGATCTGTACTGGAAGGCAGATTAATTACTGTTGAAAAGGTTTTTTCATTTGGCCCTTCCAGAATTTTCTTTTATGTTTACATAACTTTTAGAGTAAATTGAAACAAATGCCCACTAACTTTGGACTTATTATGAAAATGCCACTAACTTTGTAATTATACGAAAGTGCCTTTTAATTTTTAAAAACTTGGTAAAAATACCCTGGGACTATTTGTATCAAGTTACTGGGTGTTTCATTCAAGTTTTTTGCCTGACGTGGTTTATTCTTAAAAAGCCACCTCATTGTTTACTGGTTTGTAACTGGATATAGCTGGTCACAGGGCATAATTACAACTTTTTAAAGTTCAAAAGCATTTTTGTATAATTGCAAAGTTAGTGTGCTTTTTCATAATAAGTTCAAAGTTAGTGGGTACTTTTTTTTTCAATATACCGAACTTGTATTGGTCCTATGCCACATATATACTGTACTAATCCTACTTATTATCTTCAGAATGTTGCCTGCTAAATTTTTGGCAGCAGGTCTGATCTGATCTGTCTATCTCCATCGAATTCGAACTCTAACTAACACTTTGTCAACATGCGCTCTGCACCGATACCTCAAACTTCTAGAAAGAACCAATTCGCCTATTTTCCAGAGGGACACATCACATGCATTTAATTGCTTATTGTTCAATTGTTTCTGCTTCAGAGTTTTTCATTATATTTTGCACATTGTGAAGGTGTGTGTCTTACTCCTTATGGAAGATTTAATTTCAAGAGGCACCGATGCCAAGATTCTTATTTGTAACATTTTCTAGTTATTATTTTCACTTATTTTGTGGTGGGATGCACTAATTCTGTCAATATATTGCTGGCCTTGAACTATTAAATATTACTCTGACCTTATATTTGGCCAAGTTTCCTTTCTAGATCTTATTATTCGACATTGCTTAAACTTTTAACTTCCGTAGTATTTATGCATGTAGGCTAAAAGGAGTCGAGGGAGAACTCCAACCCCTGGAAGATACCAAGGCCTGAGGGATAAACGAGGTACGTTGTATTATTTTTATTTGTCCATCACTGAAAACAAAATTACAAACATATGGAAGAAGAGTTACTGTGAAAAGTTCAAATTCCCCTGAATTGTTTCACCACTTAAACATGATATACCAGTGACTACTTGCTTCGATGCCAGGTGAATTTGATGTGGTGAGGTAAAAAAAGAACGATGATAATTATATAGGATTATGTCTTTTGGTCTGTTTTGCATTTTGCTCTTATATTATACTCACAATTTCAGTAGTATTGCAAAGATAAATAGCATTCGTGCAGGACATTATGTTGCAATAGTACTTTATCTCTTGCATGCCTTTCAAGGATAGTTCACTGACACATCATTCTGAATCATTATCTTTGAGGGTATGTTTATTTTGGGATTTTAAAATCCTAGTACTTATAATGGTATGTGTTTTTTTTGGGATTTATTTAGGCTATGATTTAACTTTATGCTATAGGGCTTATAGGTATTTATATAGGGTTTGCAGTTATTTATAGGATTGACTTTTGTAGGATTTATAGGTATTTATAGAGTTGAACGTATTGGGTTTTTAAAATCCGGATTCTAAATCCCAAAGTAGAACCGGTGTTAGATTTCAAAATCTCTAATCAAGTTTTAAAAACCCAAAACAAACATACCCTTGAAAGTTTTGACACCCCTTTAATTTTTTTTCACTATATATGTATAATTTTTTTAAATTTTATTTAGACCTTGATTTGAACTGTGATTCTGTATTTCTGTGAATGTAATCAAGTTGAGTCGATGTGTACCAAGCTCGAGCTCCACTGAAAATCTCAAAGCTCAACTCGAGCTTTACTGAAAATCTTAAAGCTCAACTTGCTTATATGAACATTTTAGAACTAAGTAATTTGGTCAAAAAAGGCTCAACTTAGTAGTTTATACCAATCAGTGTAAAATGGTGAAATACCTTAAGCTTGATGGGGCTCGTGAATCTGTCAAGTCGGGGAGTCTATTAACTAGAGTTTTTTCACTACGAGTTTTTTCACTAAGACTTTTTTACACTCCTGTTTTACTGAAGTGTTTACAAACGTTTGTACGCACGCAGAAACTGGTCGGAGCAGGAGAAGATCTCGCAGTCACTCACCTCGAAGGAGGTCTGACAGAAATTCTGATCACAGGGATGATCGGCGCGGGAGACTACCTTCGCCTCAAGGTAGGCGTGCAGACGATCATGATTCACGTAGGAGACATAGGGACCGTTCATAGTTTGCTACGTGTTTTGTTAAGTGTGATCATTGTTATCAACTATTGAATTTGGCATTATGTTATGTTGTGTTTGTATGCTTTTGTGCATTTCAGTCTTTTGTGATAATGCCATTTTAAGGTCACCATACATTGCTCTGACTCGCAATATTTCTAATTTTTACATTTTCTGAATTGAGTGCCTATAATTTAGTTAGATTTCTGAATTTTCATTTGTAAAATAGTCCTAAATTTATGTCAACGGGCCACAGTGACTAAATTCGAACACAATTGGAAATATAAGAACTTTTTTTTTTCTTTCACAAATAGAAGTACACTCCTATAATACACCTATACGGGTGTGTATTCGTTTTTTTTTTAAGATGGTATGAATCTTTTTTTTAGTTCATAATGGTACGAATCATAATTAGGTTTAGTCGTAAATGGAAACTCCTTATAACACGATTTCATATATAAAATGGAGTATCATTTACTCATGTTATATGACATGTGAATGATAATTATACAGTCTGTTGGAGAGTTTGTAAGAATTAATACCTCTATAATTGTAAAAAATCCATTTCAGAAATTAAATAGAAATATTGGGTCAATACAACTAAAGTGCAATTGGGCTTAATATTGATTACCAAGACCTGGGCTTCTTCTTCTTCTTTTTTTTTTTTTTTGAATATTAATGGCAAAAAAACAATTTAAAAAAAAAATGAATGACAAAAAAAGATGTATTTTCAATATACTCCCGTTCTAAAATAAGTGTTGTTTTAGACCTTTTCTTTTGTACATAAATAAATGTTGTTTTAGAATTTTTACACTTTTTATTTCCATTATGTCCTCTAATTTAAAAATTATTTGAGACAAACTTGGAAATAATTGAAAAGAATTGGTTTAAATTTTTGAAAAGATTTGAAGGGAATTAATATAATTAAAATCTTCCATTATTATTTAAGGGTTACATACCCTTTCTTAAATCCAACAAATTTCATAAAAACAACACTTATTGTAGAACGGAGGGAGTATATTTTAAATAATTTATATGCTTTTTAAAAAAATATAATTACGGAGTATAATTTTAGAATTAAAAAATTGACTATCCTTTTGTAAAATGGAGGAAAAATAGTTAGTGATGAGGGCTTGATGAGAAAGGTGAAGAATTTGACTATAGTACGTTATTTAAATAAATTTTATTTTCTCTGTCCCAATTATATAAAATAGTTTTTTTTTTTTTTTTAATGAATAGAAATAGATTTTTTTTTATAAATAATTTACTAGTACAACTCAATGCATTAATTACATTGAATCATTAAATGGGGTTATAAATTTTACTTATCTGTTTATCTTTTCAATTTTTTATTTTTTTTAAACACACTTGTACTATAAATTAAGAAATGTGAAACCGTTGGCGTGAATTCATTTTTCAAGTACATCACCTAAATCCTTTTCTTTGTAGTTTTGAATTCTAAAAATTGAAGAGTTTCTACCAATTTTAATCACTTATGAAAATAAAAAACTTTTGGCTAAAAATATGAAAAATAAAAAACTTTTGGCTAAAATTAGAAAAAAAAAACTTCTCTCTTACTATTTACTATTTTTAATTTGAAATAATTTGACTCTAAAAGGTCATCTACTTTTTACTAGAGATGCTTTTGTTTTGAAAACGAGTTGAACTTGAGATAAAATAATAATAATAGTGCTATGATAATGAGTACTTATGAACTATGTACTCTTTCTCTGTTTTATTGAAATTCATTTTAATCTTTAAAAACAAAATAATAATAATAATAATAGTAGTAATAACAATAGTAAATGCAATTCCTGTGGTGTCGCTTTGACATTAATTCTGGATTTAAAATGGCTGTCGGGGATAAGGACATTTATTCTCTGCCTTATCTAATATTTCTTCAAATAAAAGAGATCTTAACATTTGTGATAATTTTTCTTAAGGAAAAAATGTTTTGTACATATTAAATCCAGGAATTATGTACACAGGTTTGTCTGACTGAAAGTGTACATTAAATCGTTGAATTTGTCGTTTATTTGTAGATACACGATTTGAGACTAAAGGTGCATGTAAACGATAAAATCAACGATTTGCAAATAATTACATGATACTCCCTCCGTCCCATACTTGAAAACACATTTTACCATTTTGGGTGTCCCATACTTGAAGACACATTACCTAAAATAACAAAAACACTTTTAAACACTCTCCTTAAAACATCACAATATTACAACAAATGTCACTACTTTATTACACTAAAAAGTAACTTTATAGTACTATTTATAAAGTTGAAAAGTCTATACTACCCCCACTTTATCTTACACAATATTAATAAACAATTCATTCATTAAAATCCGTGTCCAATTGGTTTGAGCCTTCAAGTATGAGACGGAGGGAGTATTTGATGTAGATAAATATGTCGCTCTCTAAGAAGTTGACACGTGGAGACGGGATAAATTGTGGTAGCTGTGATTAGGCCAATACGTCAGAGGAACAGAATTAATACACCCCTGAGCTTAAGCAGGGGAATCAGAGAAATCAGAGTAATTGGGCCTCTGGCCCACATTTGGAGAAATTAATAGGCTTTGGGCTGGAAAGGATTTAGCCCAAGGATGGAATTTCAGTCCATCTTTCTTAGCCAAGTCGAAGGAATTGTTCAAACCCACGAAAATAGGACTCGATAAGCTGAAGAGCCGAGTCTTAGGGAGATAAGCCGAGTCCTTAGAGATTTGAGGCCAGATTCCTAGATATACGCCGAGAATTCAGGGAGAATAGGTCTTCCCCTCTCCGCAGAGAGGGGCCAGGTATATAAAGAAGGTTATTTCCATATTCATAATTAAGTTTTATTACGATACATACATTTTACAGATTATACACACTGCCATACAACATATACACTAATAGTGAAGAGAGACTTCACCATATTCGCCGGAATTCCCCTAGATATACAAGGGAATTTCTCTTTGATTTCGCCTACGATAAGTTCTGACTTGAGCGTCGGAGTTTCTACGCCGGAGGCCCCCTCCGGTGTACTTTTGCAGGTCAAATTTGGACTTACGAGAAGATTCACAAGAAGATTGTCAAAGGCGAACGAGTGATTGAGATCGTGATTAACAGTGTTCGAAAGGGAACGACTTATATCCGTAAGCACTCTTTTTCGACGCATCAACTGGCGCCGTCTGTGGGAACATTTCAAGCTAAGGCGTGAGAAAAGTTCCGTACTGATATGGGTGGAGGACAAGATCCAACAAAACAGACAAAGGAGAAAGGAGATTCCACTCCTCCACTTCCTCTTCCTCCGCCCCCTCCCGGATTTCTCTTAAATCGGAATTTAGGGAAACGTCCTATGGACCACACACCAGAAGATATTCCTCCTCCCGGTGTTACCTCAAATCGAAATCTAGGGAAGCAACCAGTAGACCACGCACCGGAGGATATCCCTCCCACTCAGGAAGGAGACACACCAGGTATCTCAGGAGCGTCAGGGAGTGGGATCAATAAGGATAACCCTAACACTCAACCAGAACTCTTGACCGTCTCTCGAGATCAGTTGGATGAGATGATAGCGCAATCAGTGGAGAGGATAATTGCTGCTCGAGGACTTCGCCCTCCTGAACCTGTTCATAAGGGCACACGACCGAATCCACCCGAACATGTCATCGATTCGGTCCCAGTCCCTTCCAGGAACGAAGATCCCCCTCGAAATCTAGAAGAGAAAGTACCTTCCCAGGCTGAGAGGAGCGTCCTGGAAAGACCCCTTCGGAGGGACGCAGAGAGAGTCCTTGGGGATATCACCCTGGATACGGGGATGGGAGAAAGCACGGACGACACATATCAAGGGGCCGTCAGTGACCAGATACAAGCTCTGCGTAAAGAGATGAGGGATATGCAGAGACATATTACTGATAACGTAAGTAAACCCTCTTACACCACTGGATATCAATTTTCATCTACTATTTTACAAGACGAACTGCCCTCTAACTTCAAATCTTTAAATTTCGAATACGATGGCACTTCAGATCCCTATGAGCACCTGATGAGATTTGAGAACGCGGCTTTATTGCACCGGTATGGGG
The DNA here is from genome assembly GCA_963675135.1 of Galeopsis tetrahit. Lineage (NCBI taxonomy): Eukaryota > Viridiplantae > Streptophyta > Magnoliopsida > Lamiales > Lamiaceae > Galeopsis > Galeopsis tetrahit. The sequence goes on from OY776134.1 coordinate 1,212,916, forward strand.
AAGGTGTCAAGTGTCGAGTATTTCTGACTACCTTGTCCAAGGCTGCACAGCAATGGTTCACACAGTTAGGACCAGATACCATCCACTCCTGGTCCGAGTTCAGCGAGTTGTTCCTGCACCAATTCGCCAGCGCTAGGAGACAGCCTAGAGCTACTCTTACTTTGTTCAACATGCGCCAGGGAGAGAACGAGAGCTTACGAGCTTTCTTAAAGAGGTTCAACCAAGCAGCTCTAGAAGTACCTACAGCCTCCTCGGAGGTCAAGATCAATGCCCTCACCAACGGGTTGCGTGACGGAGATCTGTTCACCTCCTTAGCTAAGAAGCCAGTTCGGACTTTTGATGAATTGTTGAGGAGAGCGGAGAAATACCTCACCCTGGAAGAGGTAAGGAAAGCTAAGCGGTCAGAGACCCGGGCTATAGTGGGTAATGGAGAAAGGAGGAAAGAAATTCCACTTAGAAGGCCAAGTCCAGAGAGACATCGGAGCTCTAGAAGACTGGAAAACCTAAGAAGAGAGGAAGTTGCACCCTGGAATCCCAGGAGAGGGGCTAAGAGATATACCCCTTTGAAGATAGAGCCGGCAGAAGTCCTAGAGGTGGCTGGGGACCATCCAGATATGAAATTCCCTTACTCAAGAAGCAGAGGCCCCCAAAACCCAAAGTCAAACAAATTCTGTAGGTTCCACAACGATTATGGCCACGACACCAACCAATGTTGGCATCTTAAGGATGAGATAGAGAGGATGATTCAGGCAGGCCACCTGAAGGAGTTCATTTTCAGAGACCGACAAGGCCCCAGGGGTCAAAAGAGAAAGGACCCCGAGGGGAAGCAGGAAGATGATAGAAGAGATCAGAGGAAGGGCCATGAAGAGCCACCACCCCCTCCTCAGAAAAGGGGAACTATTCATATGATTATGGGAGGCCCTGCTGATGGGGATTCCTTCAGGCAGAGGAAGCAGAGCGTTCGGTCGCTAAAGAATGAGAGGAATATAGAGCACCATGAGGTGGGAAGGATGGCAGAGGGCCCAAACATTCATTTCGGGCCAGAAGACGCCGGAGAGCCTAGAGAAATTCATAATGACGCACTGGTTATTACCACGGATATAGCAGGATACGATGTAGCAAGAATTTTTGTAGACACTGGGAGCTCTGCCGACATCATGTTCTTGGAGTGCTTCAAGAAGATGGACTTGAATATAAAGCTTAGACCGGTGGAGACAGCTCTGTATGGATTCTCAGGGGGAGCCATTCAACCCCTTGGTTCAGCGTTACTGCAAGTAGGGTTAGGAGTTGCCCCTAACCGTCGAGTGCAAGTCATAGAATTTTTGATCGTAGATGTCCCATCTTCCTATAACGTAGTAATGGGAAGGCCAAGCCTGAATATTTTTCAGGCAGTGATCTCCACCTTCCACATGAAGATGAAGTTCCCTGCCTCGGGGGGTGTGGGAGAGATATGTGGCGATCAATACCAGGCAAGGAAGTGTTATGTGGAATCGGTCAAGATAGCAGACAGGGCCGTGTTCCGAGGAATAGAGAGATCTAAGGGCGGGGACCCTGAGCTGAAGAAACAGAAAGTGGGGGAGCTAATGCAAGAGCAACCCAAAGTTAAAGCGGACGAGGAGTTAATGAGCATCGAGCTCTACCCAGGAAAGGAGGGATTTACAACCAGGATAGGTACGAATATGAACCCTGAACTCCAGAGAAAGATGATACTCACCCTCCAAGAGAATGCAGATATCTTTGCATTCACGGCGACGGATATGACGGGTATCCCTCCAGAAATAGCAGTGCACCACTTGAATGTGGATCCTAAGGCTAGGCCCGTGAAACAGAAGTTGAGGAACTTCGGAAAAGAGAAGAACCTCATAGTAAAAGAGGAAATCGATAAATTGTTAAATGCAGGGCACGTGAAGAGAGTGCAGTTCCCTGAGTGGCTCTCGAACGCGGTGCTGGTGTCCAAGGGAGCCGGCAAATGGAGGATGTGCATTGACTTTAGGGACCTGAACAAAGTCTGCCCTAAAGATCATTACCCCTTACCCAGGATTGATCAACTGGTGGATGCCACGTCCGGGTTTGAATTACTCAGCATGATGGATGCATACCAGGGGTACCATCAGATCCAGCTGAACCCCCTCGATATACCAAAGGTATGCTTTATTGCAACGTGTGGTACCTTTGGTTATGTACGTATGCCGTTTGGACTGATAAACGCAGGAGCCACCTATCAAAGGATGGTAGACTCGGTGTTCCGAGGACAGATAGGGCGAAATATGGAGGTTTATGTAGATGACATGCTAGCCAAAAGCATTAAGGCAGAGGAACACATTGACGACCTGAGAGAGATATTTCAGGTAATTAGAGAGAATGGCATCAAACTTAACCCTGCCAAATGTTCTTTTGGAGTGGGGTCAGGGAAATTTCTCGGATATATGGTGACGCAAAGAGGGATAGAGGTCAACCCTGTCAAGGTGAAAGCGGTCCTTGACATGCAACTCCCTCGAAACTTGAAAGAATTGCAGACTTTGAACGGAAGAATCGCAGCCCTTAGCAGATTTATAGCTAAATCAGCAGAGAAGAGTCATCACTTCTTCAGAACGCTAAGGAAGGGGACGAGATTCGAATGGGATGAACAGTGCCAGAAGGCTTTTGAAGAATTGAAGCTCCATTTGGAACAACTCCCGAAGCTAACCAAGCCTACTCAGGGAGATATCTTACTCCTATATCTCTCAGTAGGGGAACACTCCCTGAGTACAACCCTGATGAAAGAGGAAGGCTCTACACAACAGCCTATATATTATGTGAGCAAGGTTATCCAAGGAGCAGAAATGAGATATTCAGAGATAGAGAAGGCAGCCTTGGCGGTGGTGGTGACGGCCAGGCGACTACGCCCTTACTTCCTATCTTATAAAGTAATGGTGAGGACTAACTTCCCGTTGAAGCAGACGCTAGGGAGAGCAGATTTATCAGGAAGAATGGTCAAGTGGGCAGTAGAACTGCAGGAGTATGATATAGACTATGAACCAAGGAGAGCTATTAAGGCTCAAGCCCTAGCAGATTTTATTCAGGAGTCCACCAGAGCGGAAGAAGAACAGGGATGGAAGGTATATGTAGATGGCTCAGCATCCGCCTTTAGGATGTGGAGCAGGGATATTACTGATTGACCCTGAGGGTCAGGAAGTGCAGGTAGCTGTCAAATTCCGATTTTCCACCTTAAACAATGGTGCAGAATATGAGGCCTTGATCAGAGGAGCTAGCATGGCTGCAGAGTTAGGGGCGCAAAAGGTCACCTTGTACTCCGATTCACAGTTGATAGTGCAGCAGGTCATGGGGGAGTACCTCGCCAAGGATGAGAGAATGATCACTTATCTAGAAGAGGTAAAGAAATTAAAAAATAAATTCCATACTTTTGAAGTGGTACAGGTACCAAGAGAAGAGAATACGAAAGTGGATGGACTGTCAAAATTGGCTAGTTCCACTGAATTCGAGGGAGACGGACAGGTAACCCTGTTAGTGGCGGATCAAGTAGCTACGGAAACCCTGATCGGAGAGATAACAGCAGGGGATGATTGGAGGAAAGAAATATGGGAAGAATTGAACAGGGGTCCAGTAACCCCAATGTCCAGAGAGGCAAAGGCTTGGAGAAGGAAGTATTGCATCCTGGGAGGCCAATTATACAAGAGGTCTTTCACTCAACCTTATTTGAAATGTCTCTCAAAAAGAGAAGCAGAGCTAGTGATCAAAGACATCCATGAAGGTTGCGCATCCAGCCATGAAGGGTACCAGACCATGGTGAAGAAAGTATTCAGGGCAGGTTTCTACTGGCCTAATATAATCAGAGACGCTAGAGAATATGTGAAGAGATGTGAGAAGTGTCAGAAGAATGGACCCTTGATACGGGTACCTGCAGAAGAAATGGGAGCTATGTATTCGCCCTGTCCCTTCGCCAAATGGGGAATCGATCTGGTGGGACCCTTTCCCTTGGCACTAGGAGGGAGAAAATTTCTAATTGTAGCCGTGGATTATTTCAGTAAATGGGTAGAGGCAGTGCCTCTGGCCAAAATCGAAGAGGATAATGTAATTACTTTTCTTGCTAGACATATTTGTTGCAGGTTTGGAGTACCTAGAATTTTGGTTTCCGATAACGGAACGCAATTCAATGGAGAGAAAGTAAGGAGATGGTGCGAGAGATGGAACATCACGCAGAGATTTACTTCAGTAGCCCATCCACAAGCTAATGGGCAGGTAGAAGTTACAAACAGAATCCTGGTCGATGGTATTCGAACACGATTGGAAGAGGTAGGAGGAAAATGGGTGCAGGAATTAGACAATGTTCTCTGGTCCTACAGAACCAGCCCTAAGACAGCTACAGGTGAATCTCCCTTCTACTTGGTATATGGAACAGCAGCAGTGATACCTCCTGAAGCTAGACTCAAATCACATCGGATTACTTATTTCGAAGAAAAGAGAAATGAAGAACTGATGAGGGAAGCGCTGGACCTAGTAGATGAAGAGAGGGAGATGGCGAGATTAAAAGCAGAAAGGTACAAGAGTCGGATCAAGGCAGCATATGACCGCAGGGTAATCCCTCGCTCCTTTAAAGTTGGGGATTTAGTCCTTCGGAGGGCAGACGCTTTGAAGAACACTGGGAAGATGGAACCCAATTGGGAAGGTCCGTACAGGGTAACACAGGTACTCAAAGGCGGAGCATACAAGCTCCAAGACATGACAGGGAAAGAGATACTAAGGCCATGGAACGTGTGCCATTTGAAGAGATTTTATGTTTGAGGAAGGTGTAATTCCCCTACTTCCTTTTTCTTTATGAACAATTTTGAATATTTACTTCTTGTTCGAATAATTGCTTCACCGGCACTCTTTTTCCCTCTACGTGGGTTTCCCCTTGGGGTTTTACCACGGAGAGGTTTTTAATGAGGCCGGCATAGGTTCCCCTTATTTGCCTATGTTGATAAACACTTCTGATCAATGGAGCACTAGTTTTGATAAAAATTTCAGTATATCCCTGGATGCATGTTAATATTGTGATGAGATGACTTTTATGTGCCAACTTTATGATGAAATGTTTCTCATATGTTAATACCGTGTTAAGATAACTATTAAGGACTTGCATGATGAGCGCTGAAATAATGAGTATATTCTGGAAATTGAAGTATAACATGATAAGAAACGTTACAAGATAGAGAAATTTACACCAACTTATGAATGCTCGAATATAGAATACCTAGGAAAGTTTCCTAAAGTTCCTATTCACGACAACCTCTAAAGCTAGGGGGAGTAGGGGGTACAGCGGAAGACATAATGAACTTGTCGATAAACCCTATCCCTGAAGATTCTCAAAACCCTCACGAGGGGGTACAGTGAAAGACATAACTCTCACGAGTATAAACACCCTCACGAAGGGGTACAGTGGAAGACATAACTCTCACGAGTATAAACGAACTCTTACGAGTATAAACGAACTCTTACGAGTATAAACTAACTCTTACGAGTATAAACAACTCTTACGAGTATAAACAACTCTTACGAGTATAAACAAACTCTTACGAGTATAAACAACTCTTACGAGTATAAACTAACTCTTACGAGTATAAACTAACTCTTACGAGTATAAACTAACTCTTACGAGTATAAACGAACTCTTACGAGTATAAACAACTCTTACGAGTATAAACTAACTCTTACGAGTATAAACGAACTCTTACGAGTATAAACAGCCTAAGGGAAAAGACGATCCCTAAGATCCTAACCTCTGGAGAATATAACCTCTAAAAGCCCTAGTATTAAGGGAGAGACTAGAAGCCCTATCAAAATCGCCAAGTAAGTGCAGGGATATCAACCCTATCTCTTCATTAAGGTTCCTCTAGGAGCTTTAGAGTCTCTACGTGCCTAATAAAATGCTGAAAACATGCTAGACGCATAAGCAGGACGAATATTGTGTTACACATCTAATCAACAAAATTAGAGATATATGTATGCATGCCAAACGATAAATGTGCAGGTACGATATCAGGCAAAAGAAAAGCGGAAATATTCAAGACTTAAGGCACCATGCCTAAAGCCCCCCACAGAAAAACCCCGGAGTGTGGAGTCTCCGGAAAAATACCGAAAGGGGGCCTTAAAGGCCTTAACAAAATGAAGAGTGTTTTAAAAGTACCAAAGTATTGTCAGGGAAATGAAAGTTATCAAGAAAGGGGAATGTCATTGTTCCCCTCAGAGCCTGCTCCGATCTCCTCCGCTCGTCCACTGGAATCACCTCCCTCTCCCTTATCCATCAAAGCACCTGCTGCCACGGTAGCCACTGGAGTCGGATTTTCCACATGAATAGGGAAAGCCATATCCTTCGCTGGGGAAAGATCGTCCAACTTCGGGGCAGCATCCTTCAACTCCAAGATTGCTTTCCTCATTCCAGGTAACCACCAAGGAGTATTGATGTCTTCTTTAGCATCTCCAGGGAACTTAGGGGGAGTGCCCAATTCCTCTAATCGGAGGGCACGGGTATACTGACCGTTGAACCCTGGAGCGGAATGTTCAGCCACAGCGTTGGAAAATCCATGATCAATGAAATGTGGGATATATGCGCCCATTGCTCCTAAAAAACTGCTGCTCTGAAGAAAGGCCTCCAGCCACTCCTGATGTAAGGTACCTAGGAACTTTTGACCTGCGGCAGAGGTAAACAAGGAGTCTAGGCACAAATTCATACCAGCTTGGGGAAGGGTAACTTCCAGTTGTTCCACCCGTTTACCAAACTCTTTCTTCAGTGAAGAAATCTCCCCTGAAAGTGTAGTCTGGAGTACTTTGCACCTTTGGTTAGCATCATGTAACTCTGCCTCAAGGATATCTCTCTTCACCCTCTCCAACTCTACCTGGCTGTGGAGGTCATCCACCAGCTGAAGGGACTGAAGGGCTCGCTCAGACACATTGGAGAACAGGAGGCCAAACTACATAATGAATTATCCAAAGAAGTAAGACAAGTATACTCTTTCTTATCAAAATCATTTAGAAATGTATTTGCACGAAAAGAATACCTGGGTAAAGCTGTGAGCGGCATGCACAACCCGTTCTCCAAAGGACAGAGCATTGAGAGCCTCAGTGGCAGGAGTCGGAGTATAACGTTCTATAAAAGCTAATAGATGGCCGACATTGATTTCATCTGGAGCATCGGGGGCAACATCAGGCAGAGAGGATTTGGTTTTGGATTTCTTCTTCTTAGAAGCATCGGAGACAGGAGGCAATGTAGTGACCATGGCTTTCTCGGTAGAGGAACGGGTCCGCTTAGCAACGGACCCAGTGGCAGGCTCCACAGGGGAAGGAGGAACTGGAGCTTTTGAGGAACTCGCAGGAGCCGGAGACTTATTAACCATCGAAAGAGGGGCAGCATCGCGCGAAATCTGAGTTAACCAACTCATAGCTGCATAAAGAAACAAGAGACGACATTAAACAAACAAGGTATTTCCAATTTGGAAGACACTACTCAGAAAAGGAAACGGTATTACCATCATCAGGACCTAAAGGATAATCTGAGCGGCCAAAACCAAAATGAGAGAGAGCTCTAGGATTTTTACAGATACCCATTACATCAAAAAAGCCATGAGTGGAGACATTGTCATTTAGATGGTTCATCACATCCAGATTCAAAGAAGAACAAACAGAAAGAGGAGGACGGGGTACTCCAGGATTCTCATAAATCCATCCTTCATGAGGAAAATCCCAAGGAGCGGGGTTCGTAACAAAGAAGTAATAGTCCTTCCAGTCTTGGACTCCTTCATGGAGCTTTTCCATAAATTTCCCAGCTCTGGAAGGACGGCCAGAGGTATAAAAGAACCCATCCGCATACTTACACATGTATTGAGTCAGGAAAAGCTGGGCTGAGGGTTCACCACCGTTCCCCTTCATCAAAATGTAAAACCCTAGCATTGCTCTAATAGCATTGGGGGTGAATTGGTTGAGGGGTATGCGAAGGTAAGTGGAGATTTCGGAGAAGTAAGGATGAATGGGAAAACGGAGGCCCGCTTTCAGTTGAGCCTCCCAGAAGGCTAGAGTGTTTGGGCCCGGAAATTTAGGGCGTTCCTTCCTATGGGCGGCCCTAACTATATAATCGGGAGGAAAGATTCCCGAGCGAAGGAAGGCAGCGACGCGATCGGGAAGGAGTAAAGAAGAACCGGAAATCTTATTCTTTAAAGTACGATCAGTCACAGGAAATATGGAAAGTGAGTTGGACGTCGAACTCTCCATAGGTGCGGAGTCCGACGAAATCCGACTGGAAGATGACATGAGAGTTTACAGTAAAAAGAAAAAATGGAGAAGAAGAGATACCTGGAGCAAGGTCGGTTTCGAAGGTGATGAACTGGTTGATAGACGTGCTTGAAGAAGTTAATTGTAGAAGTAACAATAAGAGTGGAAAGGAGTGGATAGGTTTGAAAGGAAGAGAAAAAAGGGGTTTTCGCGGAGTAAATGTGAATTTTGAAATGATCACACTGGAGAGAGAAAAGGGAAAAAACCAAGGTGAATTAAATATGTCCCAATAGAAAGGCGCGTGACTGAGGGGAGGTGGCTTGCTGTTCCCCCTTTGACAGAATATCGAATCACCAATTTCAAGGGAAAAGATTGCGTGTGGAAGCGGAAAGGGTATGATGGTGTTAGAAAACCATTGAAATTCGGATATTCTTTGTTTCTAGAGAAATATGGGGAACGAAGGGTTTAAAGGAATATATTGCTTCTTTATAATATATATTATTATTTTCCTACTCTCCTAAAATTATTCCTTTTATGAGAGTAGGGGGGAGTGGTTGATGTAGATAAATATGTCGCTCTCTAAGAAGTTGACACGTGGAGACGGGATAAATTGTGGTAGCTGTGATTAGGTCAATACGTCAGAGGAACAGGATTAATACACCCCTGAGCTTAAGCAGGGGAATCAGAGAAATCAGAGTAATTGGGCCTCTGGCCCACATTTGGAGAAATTAATAGGCTTTGGGCTGGGAAGGATTTAGCCCAAGGATGGAATTTCAGTCCATCTTTCTTAGCCAAGTCGAAGGAATTGTTCAAACCCACGAAAATAGGACTCGATAAGCTGAAGAGCCGAGTCTTAGGGAGATAAGCCGAGTCCTTAGAGATTTGAGGCCGGATTCCTAGATATACGCCGAGAATTCAGGGAGAATAGGTCTTCCCCTCCGCAGAGAGGGGCCAGGTATATAAAGAAGGTTATTTCCATATTCATAATTAAGTTTTATTACGATACATACATTTTACAGATTATACACACTGCCATACAACATATACACTAATAGTGAAGAGAGACTTCACCATATTCGCCGGAATTCCCCTAGATATACAGGGGAATTTCTCTTTGATTTCGCCTACGATAAGTTCTGACTTGAGCGTCGGAGTTTCTACGCCGGAGGCCCCCTCCGGTGTACTTTTGCAGGTCAAATTTGGACTTACGAGAAGATTCACAAGAAGATTGTCAAAGGCGAACGAGTGATTGAGATCGTGATTAACAGTGTTCGAAAGGGAACGGCTTATATCCGTAAGCACTCTTTTTCGACGCATCAGTATTTATCTTCAATTGCATGTAATAAAGACTAAAATTTGTAAACATAAGGGACTAGTTTTAAAGTCGAAGAATTTAGAGGACAAAAATCTTAAAATTTGTATATATAAAAGACTAATTTTAAAGTCCAAAAATTTAGAGGACAAAAATTAAAATTGACATAATTTAAAGAACAAAAAATGTATTTCCCCTAATTTTTATTCTCAAAGTTTCCATATAATTACACTCTTTTATCATTATTATTTTTTACACAATATCGTTGCTCTATAGTTGAAGGGACTTATATTACTTTATCCAACTTTATTAGTTTTTGGATTCAAATAGGTTTTTACATTGATTCGAAAAAAATAAAAAATGAATTCACTTGAAAAAATGGGTTGAATTATTAATATGAGTACAAGTGTAATTGAATCAGAATCCCTTATAAGTGGATCAAATACAAGTTACTCGCCCCTACCAAAATAACTTTCACAACATTATACAATAATTTTCACACTTTTTAAAATGTAAAACTTTTTTATAAACTCCAACTTAATAATAGATTATTTTTTTGTTTTCACACTTTTAAAATGAAAAACTTTTTTATAAACTCCAACTTCATAATAGATTATTTTTTTGTTCACATATACTTATTGTTTTATTTTATATATATAAAAAATATAATTTATCTTTTAAAATTATATTTATTATTACATTTTTTTAATACTTCATCCGTCTCATACTTGATGATCAAAATTAATTGGGCACAAATTTTAATAAATGAATTATTTATTAATATTGTGTAAGATTAAGTGAGGGTAGTAAAGACTTTGAAATTTTATAAATAGTACTCCCTCCATCCCGGAATTACTTGCATAGTTTGACTGACACGTTGTTTAAGAAGAGTGTAGTTAGTGGTTGATGATGTAAGATAAATGAGGGGTATTTTAGGTAATTTGATGATGTGTAAAGTGAAATGTATGGAAAAAATGAGTGACAAATTTGAAAATAAAATGATGTTGTGAGGTTATTAATTTTGTGGGGTATTTCCATATTAAGAGTGTGCAAGTAATTTTGGGACGTCCTAATAAGAAAAATGTGCAAGTAATCACGGGACGGAGGGAGTAATAAAATTACTTTTTAGTGTAATAAAGTAATGACATTTGTTGTAATATTGTGATATTTTTAAAAAATTATTTAAAAGTATTTTTGTTATTTTAAGTAACGTGTCATCAAGTAAGGGACATCCAAGTATAGAACGACGGGAGTAGATATTTTTATTTGTCTATAAAACTTATTACGTGACGGATAGAATGTTTAATATACACCCAAAATAAGCTCAATAATAAGGTAAAATCTAGTATGCACTCGAGTGCATGTTGTGCACACTAGTCTAAAGAAAAATGTATGTTATTAAACTGAAAAGTACAACACAATATTACTAAAAAGTGTAAGTAAATATGACTAAAAATATTATTATATAGTTTAATAATTAAAAAGTGCAACACCATTTACCAAAAAATGTAAATCAATAAAATTGAAAAGTGCAATATGGACTAAGGTGCACAACATTCACTCGAGTCCATAGCCGACTAACCCCAATAATAAATTCTGTCTACCAACTAGAAATGCATGTGGCTTATTTTCCAAGTGTTGCAATTTTATTTCAACAAACATTATTTATTTATTATTATTCCATGTGAAGATGGTTTGGAGGTAGAATCCCAGATTTGCCCCTGCGACCATCTTTCATGTAAGTGGCTGCTTATGATTTGGCAGGATTTTGAAAATCTTGCTGGCCCCCACGCCCCGCTCCCTCCGCGGAAGCCAAAATTAAAGGACTTAAATAATTGTACTCTACTCCTTTTTCATGGAAAATAAATTATATTTGAATATTTTGAATTTAGATAATACAACCTCCGTCCCGTAATTACTTGCACACTTTACTTAATGGGACGTCCCAAAATTACTTGCACACTCTTAATATGAAAATACCCCATAAAATTAATAAACTCACAACATCATTTTATTTTCAAATTTGCCACTCATTTTTTCCATACATATCATTTTACACATCATCAAATCACCTAAAATACCCCCCATTTATCTTAAATCATCAATCACTAAATCCACTTTTCTTAAACAACGTACCGATCAAACTATGCAAGTAATTTCGGGACGGAGGGAGTACTCCATATAGGAGTATATATATATATATATATATACTAAATTTTTATGAATTGTTTGCACTTTAGGCATTTCAAATCTAAGACATAAAGACGAGCATACCCCTAAATTTCAGAATAACTTTCACAATTAAATTAACACACATATTAAAAAATTGTAATATTGAGTAGGGTTTTAAAAAATACGGAGTAATTGTGTAAACTTTATGTATAAAATAAATAAAACAATTGACTTGTGTGTATATGCGGACCAGTTTAGTTGTGTGTATATGTGGATCTAAAAGAAATAAAATTTTGTGTAAAATTATGGATATTGTGAAGGCGAAGTTATAAATAATTCTCATTTTAATTATATGAAAAGTATTGTGTAACGTCTAAAAAAAGAAAGTTTGAAAATTATTGTAGAACACCGAGAGTACAAAATAGTTTTATTATAGTACAATTGAGCATTTTATAAAATAATATAATTAATACTCACTCGTTCTCTACTTAATTACTCATTTTATCAATTTTAATTGTCCCTTACTTATTTACTAATACTTCAAATATCAAACAAGCATTTAAAATATTTTTTCAAAACATCACAATATTAAATTAAATATCATTATTTTATTAACCGTAAAAATTAATTTTATTACTCGTTGAAAAATGTTTACCACTCTCAATACTAATAAATACTTATATATTAAAATTTGTGTCTAAAAATTATGAGAGTACGAGATTTTTTTTTTTTTTTAATGAAATGGTAACTATCAAACTAACAATATTTTAATTCAATAATTAATATTATAATTGTCGAAAAAAAAATTAATATTATAAAAATAAAATTTGCAAAGTTTCTCATGAGACGGGAAAATATCTATTTTATTTTTTGTATAGAAAAAAATACTCCTAATTTCAAAATATGAAACTTTTAATTTACTATACGGACAATTGATAGTATATGTTATATTAAAAAATAATAGTTAATGGTAAATAAAATTACTATCTTTCATTAATTCATTTGCAATCTAATCTAAAATTTTTAATAATTACAAACAAATCATTAACTTTACAAATTGTTGTAAATTATATTTTTTGATAAATTCATTTGTGCCCGAATCTAACGTAATTTAAACTTCTAGTTGACATGACACATTTATAATGAAATAACATTATTCTTTAAATCTAACTAGTATTTCTCCCGTGCGATGCACGGTTTATAAATTAATAAACTTATATAAACAATGTGATGTACTGATGTTAATAAATAATTTTTTGTATACATACAATATTATTAAAAAAAAAAAATAGAAACATTAATTTTAAATATTTTATTTGAAAAATAAATGTCAAAATAATATTGGATAAAATTAAGATTTGTCAAAAATAATTAATTGAGCATAATTAATAAATATTCATTTTATATACTCTTTAATAAGTAATAATGTTTTACAATAGTTAAAATTATATACTTGATATTTTGTAACCTTTTTTTGTCTTAATTGTTTTATTAAATTTTTTTGTCTCATTTTGTTTATGGGTCTTATATATTGTTAATAAATTCTACAAAGAAGCATATCTATAAAATAAAATAGACCCGAAGATTTGATCAAATATACTAAAAAGATAGATATGAATTATAATATTATATGAATGATACAATATTAGGAGTATATTCCTAATAGAGAATAATGAAGAAATTCAAATAAGAAAAATTGATTGCATAGAGAGAGGAGAGGTAAAATAAAAATAAAGGAAGAGACAGAAAAATAGTTTTAAAAGATAATATTTTATTGGTGGACTCACAAAAAATAATATTTTACTATTACAATATTTTGGCGGGAACTTGCTAGAGAAGTCACTATTCTGTTTATATATATATATATATATATAGATTTAATTTCAAAGCGTCTTATTCGGGCCAAATGAATTTGTCAAAAAGTATAATTTATAACAAGGCAAATACTTGTATACACTTGGATGCACCATGCCCCCTACCAGCTATTGGGCCTTCCTTGGGACTGGGCCTCAGATTCCAGTCACACACCCATCTGTTTACTCAGTTCACCCTCAATAAACTCGCACCCACAAATTTTTTTAGTTCACCCAATAATGATTTGCACCCCCCTAATTTCAATTTCGATTTTTTATTTATATTTTATCTGCACCCACTAATTTAATGAGTTCACCTCCTAATCATATTTTTACAACAGTTATCTACACCCGCTCATTTTATGAGTTCACCCCCAAATTATTTTTTACTACAGTTATCTATACCCGCTCATTTTATGAGTTCACCCACATATTATTGTTTTACCACGATTATCTGCACTCGCACATTTTATGAGTTCACCCCAAAATATTTTTAGAAAAATAATCACATTTAAAAGAATATATTATCCTTTTATTAATGTACACAAAATATAATAAAATAAACTCTAAAAAATCGATTCACCACCAAGTCACCCATATTTTTAAAAAAAATCGTAAAAATATAATTAATAAAAAAAAAATCGAAATTAGCCATAAATCTCGATTTTTTACTTTTTAATTTTCCTTTCCCCTGCTCTTTTTCCATTTTTAATTTTTTTTTTCCAAATTTTTTATTTCTTCATTTTTTTTTCCTTTTCCTTTTTTATTTTAAATTTTCCTACATTTCTTTTACATTTTTTGCATGTGTATTTTTTAAATTTTAATACAATATAATATTATAGGCATGATTTTATTATAGTCGATCGGCAGTGCACTTGAATTTCAATTTTAATTTGATGAGTAAAGGACCTGCCGAAAATTCATGTCGATCGGCGGGTGACCCAACCACCACCATGCCCGACCACCCCCTTGACGGCGACGGCGAATCTTCCGTCCCGGGCGCTGAAGCCCAAGACCCATATTCGAATCGCAATCACGATTCTTCACTTCCATGACAATCGACATCATCTTTCATCTCGGCAACGATCCATGGCGGCCGAAATTCTCTTCTCATTTCTACCACCGACGCGACTGCTTCGATCAATCTCCCTTGTGTTCGCGATCTAGGAGCTTCTTCGGCATCAATGACTCTCGCCTGCAACACTCGGATCGACGCCGCCTCTCTCTCGTCGTTCATCTTTGCCTAAATCGAAGCTATATTGCTTTGTCCGTCTTCTTCATCATGCTACTGTGCATCCTCTTCCTCCGGTTGACGGCAGCCCGACGGAGGAATGTGAGTATGTTGCCGATGGATCTCTAACCGGCCGACACTCAAAGCCGGTGACCTTGCTGATGAAATCTCAAACGACGACTGCTGACCTAGGGTGCCCTCCCATTGGGCTAGGGTTCCCTTCAATTGGGTTTGGTAATGTGCACTCCCTATTTTCTTCAGTACACCCCGATTTGCACTCCCTCCACTTTCTTTTTTATGGTACTATTAGTTATTGGTACTAGTATTACTATTTATTGATTGTAGTATTACTATTAATATACAAATGAATTAAAATTAATGATTACTGATTACGGTATTATTAATTATTAATTGTGGTATTACTGGTTATTGTTTGTGGTATTACTGATTGTGTGAAATTATTTATTATTGTTTAAGACATTACTGATTATTATTATTATTTTTTATGGTATTACATATTATTGATTATGGTATTACTTAATATAATTAGATTTGTGGAATTATTTATTATTGTATAAGATATTACTGATCAATGTTCATGATATTACTAATTACTGTTCATTGTATTACTGATAATTGTTTTTGGTATTATTGAATATAATTGGATGTGTGAAATTATTTGTTATTGTATAAAATTTTATTGATTAATATTAATGGTATTACCGATTACTGTTCGTGGTATTACTAATAATTGATTTTAGTATTATTTAATATAATTAGATATGTGTAATTATTTGTTATTGTATAAAATATTGGAGTACTAATTATTTTTAATGGTATTAGTGTATTACTGATTATTACTTATTGTATTATTGAGTATAATAAAATCATACATATAATATTATTTTTAATTAAAATTTTAAAAAATACTAATGAAAAAAATGAAGAAATAAAATTTTTTGAATAAAAACTGAAAATGGGAAGAAAAATTAAAAAGAAAAAAAATTTGAGATTTGTGCCTTATTTTGATAGATTTTTTAAATTATGTTTTTACGATTTTCTTTTTCTAAAATATGGGTGATTTAGTGGTGAATCGACGGTAACTCGACAATGACTCGACTACATATTGTAAATGTATAAATTATGGTTGATTTTATTATTATATTTTGTGTAAATTAATAAAAAGATAATATAGTATTTTAAATGTAATTATTAAAAAAAAAATGGGGGTGAACTCATAAAATGAGTGGGTGCAGAGAATTGTGGTAAAAAAAATTAGGGGTGAACTTATAACATTTGCGGGTGTAGAGAACCGTTGTAAAAAAGAAATGATTTGGGGTGAACTCATAAAATGAGTGGGTGCAGATAACTGTAGTATAAATATGATTTGGGGGTGAACTCATAAAATGAGCAGGTGCATATAACTGTAGTAAAAAAATATTTGGGGGGTGAACTCATAAAATGAGCGGGGTGCAGATAACTGTGGTAAAAAAATAATTTGGGGGCGCACTCATAAAATGAGCGGGTGTAGATAATTGTTGTAAAAAAGAAATGATTTGGGGGTGAACTCATAAAATGAGTGGGTGCAGATAACTATAGTAAAAATATAATTTATGGGTGAACTCATTAAATTAATGGGTGCACATAAAATATAAATAAAAAATTAAAATTAAAACTAGGGGGTACGGTGCAGTAGGGGGTACGCAAGTGTGACCCTTATAACAATATGTAAAGAAGTTGTTGATTTATTTAAAATTATTAAAAGGTTTATATTAGATTGCAAATAGAGCTGTTATTCGAGCTGAGTATTTGAGGTTCGAGCTCTTATCGAGTCGAGCCAAGCTTGGCTCGATAACATTGTCGAGTTAAAAATTGAGCTCGACTCGTTAACGAGTCTAATGGATTTTTTTACAAAAAATTAGTTATCGAGCCTAACTAGTCGAACTTGAGCCAACTCGTTAGTAAATCGAGTATCTAACGAGCTCGAGCTCGGCTCATTAAGCTAAATGAGTCGAGTTTCGGTAAGGTTCGATTCGAATAACAACACTAATTGCAAATGAATGAAATGTGGTGATTTTATTTGTAATTAATTTAAAAACAATCAATGTTTTATAATATTAGAAGCGACCCAAATTAATACGGAGTAATTTTAAAAGATAAAACATGTGAAACACAAAAAAATCAGAATAATCCAATCGAAGATGGATGTAATCGTACGTTTACGTAGAAGACGCCAAAACGAACTAATATGCCTTAATAAAAAGATTATTTTGAAACAAATTATTTAAATATTAGTAGTAATAAATTAAAAAGAGGGAAAAAAAGAATTGCGGTCCAGCTGTCTAGAAAAAAGAGCGGACTCCAAACAGAAATTCAAATGCGTCTAATAAAATTTATCCAAGCCATGCATGACCCGGTCAACCGGTAAACAAATTGCATGAATCACAAACAGTAACCGTACGGGTGGGCCTCCCTCCCACTGCAATTTGGCAGTAGCCGGTCGCTGTCCATTTATCCAGTGTAGTGGCAGTTATTAGTGTGCATTTAACACTCTCTCTCTCTTTCCCAGTTTCCCTCTCTAGAATCCAATCCAACTCTCTGAAATTCCATAGCAAATACCTCTCAGATCCCCTGCCATTTTTGAATTCGCGTTCATTCTCACATGTTCTTCAGAACTCTGCTCGAGGTATCGCATTTTCGGAAGAGGTATGCTGAATTGGTAATGGTGTGTGTGCACTGTGTGGAGCTGCACTCCATTTTGATTGTGAATTTTGGTGTTTATGTTTGTAATCAGTGTTTTTTTAACGGTGTTCTGAAATTCTGTGTTCAGGAAATGATTATGGTGTAATCTGAGGGAAGTAGAAGTGTTAATTTGAGCGTAATAGTGACCTAGGTAACTACCAAACCCATGTGTATGCACTTTTGTGTGTGTGTGTGAGAGAGAGAAAGAGCGTTTTTTAATTTTATAATGGTGGAGCTACTATTTTGAATCAAACTGAGCCCGTGAATCACATAAACTCAATGCATTGCATTTATAACTAACAATTACAGTTCTCCATATTTTCTCTTTCTCTTGATTCCTTGTGTCGTCTTGTATATTTTGAATTATTCTGAGCTAGAAGTTTTTGGTTGCAGTTGAGTTTCTCCCAAGCTGCTAATACGGCTGTTCTTACTCTGGAAGCACAATGAAGATTAGTTGAATCTGGAAACCTAACTCGAATATATCCAATTAAAAGGTTTTTCCTACTATCACAATCTAGGTTTCAATTTCGGCTTAAGGCCTAATAGTTAACTCTGTTATTAAGTCATATCTTGATTTTAATATAAGGCATCACGTGTATGCAGAGGTGCGGCACTAGTGGTTTTCAAGGAATCATTAACTGTGTTGCTTCTTTGCTAGTTAAATCTGCTATTAGGAGATGCTGGAGGCAGAATCATTCCCTTCACGGGTCTTATCTCCATTCCGTGAGGAAAGTGGTGATGAAGAGCTGTCGGTCCTTCCAAGGCATACAAAAGTTATTGTGACTGGAAATAACAGAACAAAGAGTGTTTTGGTGGGGCTACAAGGCATTGTTAAGAAGGCAGTTGGGCTTGGTGGTTGGCATTGGCTGGTATAATTTCACCATCGCACAAACTATATGGTCCTGATTTAGTTTAAATTAGAACTTAGTACCAATAATCCTCGTTGTTTGATCATTCTTTTTTCTACAAATTAGAACTTAGTATCAATTAAAAACTATAGTTCATGTCGTGGAAATAACTATTCTAGATTATTTTTTTTGTGGTAAAAAGTGAATTCTAGCTTACTAGCATTTTCTGGATGAAAAAATTGTCATTTAGAGAACTTAAACATAAAGTAGAAATAATGAAATACTGTATGTAAATGAAAATAGTTGAAGTCAGGAAATTTGAAAATTTATCCAGCTTCTTTGTGTATGTAAAAGTTCAAGAAAGTTTATGCTGCTTTTGTTAACCTGTGTTGTTCACTGCATATGCTTCATTATTTCATTTTTTGTGAATTTTTTGAGTTCTCCTTCTCCGAAACACATTTTTTTTGCTAAACTCTTACGAGAAAAAAAAATTGAACCAGGTTTTGAAGAATGGGGTGGAGGTCAAGCTCCAAAGAAATGCTTTGAGTGTATTAGAACCACCTACTGGAAATGAAATAGATGATGATTATGACTTTGATGATTCCAGTAGTGGCTCTGATATTGGTGAAAAGGACCATCATCGCATCCGTAAGCTAACTGGAATATCCTTTAATTGCATATTTGTTTTCTATTCTATTTTGTCTAATAGCCTTCCTTAAAATCTCTGAAACTCTCTTTTTGATCAGCTTCTGGCTTTCAATTCAGCAAGATCAGCAAACCTAGAGCTTGGTATAATAATAAGCCATGGTTGCCGTCTGCTTCAATGAAGTCAATTAATCGCAATAGTTGCAGAGAAGTTCAGTCCAAATGTCATGCAACCCAATTGGTAAGCCCAAGGAATAACACAAATTGAATAAGTTTGATATACAAAAAATGAGTGGCCTCATGGTGTAGCTAGCTGCTAGCATTAGTTAACTTTATTTGCCAATTAAGTTTCGTATTTAATATAGAAATTCAACTAAAACTCTAATACTAATAGAATGTAAATTTGATTACCAAACATATATTGCACAGGATTGTCAAATGACAATGCATAATTGGCTATTGATTTAAGTGTGATATATATATATATATATATATTGTGGTCTTACATGATATATACTTGGTATTTCAGAGAGTGAATTTGGCAAAGCTTGGAACTGGATCACTGTGGAGATATCAGCGAAGATTCCATCTTGTGGGTGTCATATTCCCTACAAATTGCGATGCTTAATTATTATTGAGTTTGCTCATTGTTTTTTCTATTCGACTCCATTTTGCAGGCAAATATTAGTCGTAACCCTACAAAGGAACAGCTGGTTAATGCTATCCAGCAGCACTTCTCTTCACAGGTCCCCTCTCTTACTCTCTCTGCTTTCAATTAGGTGATGTTTCCTTTGGGTTTTTGGTGGTTTTGAAAACGGGTTTTTGAAATCCCAATAAATAAATAGTAATATGTGTGTTTCTTTTGAGTTTTTAAGTAGAAGTGGATTTAATTTTTAAATCAATGTATAAAATTGAATGAAATTGTATTATTATAGTATTATTATTGGGTGAGATTATAATGACTAGATGATTGTTTAATGATTGAATTTATTATATTATTATTGAGAGATTATAATAATTGAAGTGATATTATAAGGATTTAATTTTATGTCATTCCAAATCAAAATGCTCGATAGGAGTGATTTTGTGTGGTTTTAAAAAACCCATTTTTAAATCTCAAAGCTTTCCAAAGTAAACATCACACTATTGCTTAGTTTTCAAAGAGAAAAGAAGTATATATAATGCCTTGCTTTTTGTGGTACAACAGTATGTGGATGAGGTACAAGTGATTGTGGAATTCATCCGCGCAGCCAAGAGACTACAATCAGTTGGTACAAATTGAGAAAGCGGGATCCTTCTCATTTCCTGTAAGATATATATGCATGTATCTATAAGCTTATTATTCAGTTAAGGATAATATATAATGCTAACTCTAGTTAACTAATTATTCCTAGTCTCACAACCCTAACCTTGTATCACGCCTCATCTTCCCACTAATATTATCATGTTTTATGCCATCACCTAACTAAGTCCAGTTAGATCCCCTATTCCATCCCATGTGGTAGTAGTTGTAATGAAGGACAAAAATATCTGGAAATGTCATAGATATATCCAATTTTCGTAGTGATATCGATATTGAGAAGAAGGGTATTTTCATGATATTTGTAAAAAAATGAAAATATTGTTAAATATTGGTATGCAATATCAATTCGAGTCTATATGGTAAAAAAATTGAGAAAGTGTCAGAAAAATATTGAGATTTGTTCAATTTTTTTGTTTGTTAGTAAAATGACACGGAGTACTCTCTTTGTTCCACAATTGTTTGCACTCTTTCTTTATTCGTCCGTTCCACAATTGTTTGCATACCCAAAAAGATTCTTTTTTTCATGAACTTCACCCTCACAATATTCATATACTTACCCAAAATGTATTACTTGTACTTTTAATCCAATCATTTACTTACTTTATTCATAAAAGTTTACAAAATTATCCTTCAACACTCCAATCATTACACTTTTTTCTTAGTTTGTATGTCCATAAAGTGGTGCAAACATTTATGGGACGGGGGAGTATATTATAAGTTTGTGTTGCTAAATAAAATAAAAAAACTATTGATATTGGTGTTTTTAATCTTGGTTGTTATATGTGTAATGTGTTAGTTGGATATGTTTATGGATTGGAAGTTGTAGGTTGATGTGGGGACAAGGTTGTAAATGCCAACCAACTAGTGTACATTTATTTATTGCTGCTTGTTAGTATTGTGTATTAATGTGTATCCCAAAATAAGGGGAAGGACCCATGCGATGGGATATAATTGAAGGGCCCCCTTTCTTCTTACGTTTAAATGAATAGTGATTTTAATGTCCATGTTTCTTATTCTTTACGTTTGCTTGGATTTCAAAATCTTAATTGGACCCATTCACGACTAATAATTTCTTATTTTTTAAATAAATTAAAATATTGTATTGGTATTTATTAAAAACGGAAAATGTTGAACAACCAATGTCCCACATCAAAAGTATTAAAGGATCATTGGGTAGATTAACTAGTATATTCATTAATATGAGGACTTAGTTCAAAGCTCATTTTACCATTTTTTTTGGTAAGTTGTGATCCCACTGGGGGTGAAAATGAGTCGAGTAGTGTTGAGCTCGAAACTCAATTCGGTCGAGTCTAAAATTTTAAAGATTGAGCTTGACTCGATAAGAAACTCAATAAACTCGAGTTCGGTTTGATTTGATTAACTATATAATTTTTAAAATTAATTGTAAAAATATTTTTTCTGAAATAAATTCGAGCTCGACTCGATTACTTGAATATAAATATAATTATTATATATTAATGGCAAAATAGTAAATATTGTTCAAGCTCGATTAGGTTCGCGAGTCTTTCGAGTTGAGTGTTTATGAGCTCGAACCTGGTAGCTACTCGAGTAACTCGAAACTCGACTCAATTAACTTCGAGTTGTTTTTTATATTTTTTCGAGTCGAGTACAAGTAGCTCGACTCACTTATAGCCCTAGATCCCACATTTATTAACAACTATCCTTACTTCTACACAAATTTTCACCAATTGATACTCATTTTTCTTTTCTTGGTCTTTTTATATTTTTTATCAACAACTTTATGTCTATTTCTTAAAATTTTTGTCATACCTCAAACGTAAAGGGTAAAGAGGAACGGAGGAGTATATTTTCTACTCGGAAAGAAAATGTTCTCGTTGGATCATTTGTATGCAACAGGAGCCTGATTCATGAATTACTCTGTTATGACATTTTAATTTTTGGGAGATTTTATGTCACTTTTATTTATTCGTCAACATTGGGATTAAAATTAATCTCATTGTATACAGAATACAGAGATGAAAATAAAAATTATTTTATTCATTACGTATTTTAATGATTACTGTACAATATTGTGACAACCAAATGAGGCATGTTTGGTTTATTAGATTAGACAGGATATATATTATTTTATCCCTATAATTTCCATATTTGGTTTACTTGAATTTAGTTTGTGATTATAATTGGCCTGAGATTGTTTTTTTTAATAATCATGCATTTGGGTGTTAATTAGTCCCAAAGAGAAGTTAGGATAATTTAATTCATCAATTCAAACACAAATCTCAATTCAAAAAATAATGCAATCTAATTTAATCCTATCATACCTTATCTATCCCAATCTATAAAGCAAACGAGCCTGAAGGTACTAATAATAACTCAAACAAGTATTTTATCTCTTAAAATTGATTGTTTTTTTTATGAAATTTGCAACACTTTTAGGTTCCAACATTTAACCTAAAGATTTATGTTTCGATTCAAGTTGAAATCTTTGAATTTAAGTTCTAATGTCAATTTTAGCATTTAAAAATGAACTATGTTAGACAAAATTTTGGGCAATCGTCATAATGTGAGCCAGATTCAAATTAAAGGTATGTTAATAACTAATTCGATTTGCATTTTTTAAACAGTTCATTTTGATTTATTTCACAAACGAGGATTGTTATACGTTGACTAATAAGAACCTACTCGAATATGAGCTAAATGTAATACTATAATGTGAATTTTTTTTAATTGTCCATTTAAAGTGTGTGTTTTCGTTTTTGAAAAATATATTTCACTATATTTACTTTATCTCATCTCTACTTTATTGATAAGTAAGAAAAAAAAGTTTAATGTGCAAAAAGAAACATGCGCATTTTATATGAACGGAGGAAGGAATACTATATAATTGGTATACAACCATTTTTTGTTGAACCTCGTGCTTAATGTCCAACGACTTCAACCACTTAAATCAAACGGAATACTAAGCGTACATACACTTTGGCCGTTCAACCAGAGTGACTGAACGTGAAGAACAACAACCTAAAAAATGTCTATGCCAAAAACCTTAGTCCACGTTGGATAAATCTTCTTTTTTCTCCTTTCATTTTTTTTGTCATCTCACAACCTATTTGAAAGTGTTTAACATATCATTATTTATATTGGTAAAAAACAAAAGGAGGCTTTTGCAGCACCCTAGCTAATTTTATTAAAATCATTCTTACGTGCACTTAATTGTCTGATGAATTGCACAATTATATAAAATTCAATAAGTATATAAAATTGGCACGAATTAAAAAGTCTTACGCTCCGTTTGAATGGAGAGATTTGACCTATGAATTTTAAATTCACATTTCAAATTCATTCCACTTGTTTAGATTATGAATGAATTTCAAATACTTAAATTTGTGTCCACACACTTTTAGTTAAAATTGAGAGAGATTTCAAATCCTCACTAAAACCATATCACTTGAATATATCATTTGAAATTCATCTATTTTTAAATCCTTTCATTTGAAATACCTACTCAAATAAAATCCCCCATCCAACCATAACCTTAGTTCAAATGGATCGTAAAACTATACTCGATCATAAAAATTACATTTTATATTATTGATTTTTTTTAAACTTACTTTAAAAATTGTGGGGATAGTGAAGGTTCACGAATCAGTTACAAAATGAATGAGTGGAACATAGAATTTGACGAAATTATCCTCTTAAAAATCAAATGTGATACACATGCAAAAATTGAGAGAAATTCAACTTAAGTTAAGTGAATTATTATAAAAAAATAATAATAATTTGTATAATTCAATGAAAAATAAAGTTTGATGAATTAAGTGCAAGTGATACTTGATCGATTTAGTGTAATTTTGGCCAACACTAAATTACATATGTGTACGTTTAAAAAAACACGCGTGTAAAAATAAAAAGTCGTAGAAAAAAAAACTTAATTGCAAATTATATCCCCACTTTAGTTTATTTACAATTTAATAAAATTTCTAGAATATTATAAACAAATCACCAACTTTAAACATTATTGCAATTTAGATTTTTTGACAAAAAATTAACATCACTACGGTAGGGCTATCAAACACGGATCAAAAGTGAATTACGAGTCGAATCAATCTGTGAATTGAGCGAGCTCCCCTTGCATACAATGATGTGGTGGTGAACCTCTCATTCGAATTCAATGCTCTCCGAACTGTGTGGGATGCCGGGAAGGTTTCCCTTCACACGGCTCACCAACTTGATCTTCCGTGGAAACCGTATGTCCGAACAGGCCTGAAAAAGAAAGTCAACCTAACCGATTACCTTTGCCACTCAAGTGGACGACATCTGTCGTGCTTAGACCCCCTTCTTCCCTTCTAACATGAAAGAGTATGTCGTCTGCCTTAGTAGTCTGAAATAAGGCATTCTTTTGTGTTCGAATTTGACGTTTTGAAGTTAAATCGGAAATAATATAATACTCCATTTGTCCACCAAAAGTGTGCTCATTTTTTTTATATGTGCTTTTAAAAAAATCATATTTTAATTATAAAGAATATATTTAATATAATGAGTAAAAAATATATTTGGTAGATACTCAATCTTGTTAGTAAAGTAGAAAAAATATTCAAAAGTTAACTATTTAAATAAAATAAACACGTTTTTTGTGGACCCAAAAAAAGAAATGAGCACACTTTTGGTGGACGGAGATTGTGTAATTAAAAATGTGTTAGATCTAAATTCACGTTAAATTTGAACACATTTTTTTTTTTTACGTGAAATATTAATTTACTTTAGAGTTGATAATATATTTACAAGTATATAAAAAAAATTAGATTAAGTTGCAAATAAGTCCAAAACAATAATTTAATAAAAAATTATACCTTTGGGAGTTTGGAGAATTAAGGTTGGATTTGTGAGATCTATTTGTGAATGCGCGCGCCGCGTGCGTGTATATAGTAGGTATGTAAGTTTCATTCCGAAATTATGATCAAAATTCCTGCAATTCCAATTTTTTCACTCTTTTCCTACTATCTCTGCCAGTTTAATCCCCAGCAAAGAGGTACGTGTGTGTATATATATATATATATATATATATACAGATTTTTTTACGTATGTATATGTTTCGATTGTGTACGTTTATGTGGCGTGGATTAAGCTTGTATACTCTCTTATGCTGAATACAAATTGATTGTTTTTGCTGAATTAGTACAGTTGTTTAAAGCTCAAAATTCACGGATAATTCTGTTTGTGCCTTTTTTTTTTCTAGAAAAAATTCTAACTGTTTACGTCTGTGTTGGAAGTTGCTAGATCTTTCATGTGTTAATTCGGATTCTTTTCTGATAGATTCGTTAAGTATTTGTGGATTAATCTTTCCTTTTGTTCCTTTTCTGATAATTCGTTGATGTAATTTTATGGATAGTCATTTTCAGCTAACTAGGGCAGAATTGTAATCAGATCATCGTTGTGAATGATTGTGCTCATATCATGACATAATTTCGCCTTACAATCAGGATTTATAGAGCTTGTGTTTCTGGTAAATTGATATGATGGTTTTCTTACTAAGTGAGGTTTAAAAAAAAAGGTCAAATCAAGCACTCAAAATCTTTTTGTTGATTTTTAAGGGGTAGAAATATCTTTAAATTCGATGAAGTCGACGGAATATAAATTCTCAAACAACATGAATGGAGAAAAAAACACAGTAGATGACTTAGTTATTTGAAACTCTTCTCCTACACCAAATGTGGTTCAACCACTGTACAGTTGTTTCTTTTTAGTAGTGGAGTTGTTAAACTACTATAGGTTGATCAGAAATTAAGTCACTTGTATTCCACTTTCAGCCTCTTGAGTCACATAAGTATATTATAGCACTTATCATTAGGGCCTTGAAAAGTTGCTCATTATTACTAACTATGCTTTTGTGCAATGTGTCAATGGCTTCAGGTGGATGAAAGATAATATTACGGAGATGGGAGGTTGTTGTTGTTGCTGCGCGTCGAACATTTCTGAGCTTAACAGGTCACAGCCATTCTTTCATGTGAGTTCTATCTTCTCTCTTGTAAGTTGGAAGTTAGTTTTTGCATTAGTTTATATTCTCTATCTGCAGTTTTAACATCAAATGCAAAATTTCATTTTTCTATGTTCCAGTTTTGATTGTTCTAGTAGCATATTTTCTCATGAAACTGTTCTTTAACTGATGTTGACCTGCAAATTTGTACGATAAATTGAAATTCTTAAATGAATACAATGGTGTTTCCTGTTGACATGTGATGTGCCTTTCAATTTGTTTGATAACCGGTAGTTTCCTATTGTAGTGATTAAATCTTGGGATCATTTGGTGTCATGATTAAAACTGTTTGCCCGGAACTGGAAAGCAATCTTGGTTGTTTGTAAGTGATTGTGTTTTCGAAAAGTGATTTAAAATAATTTTATGTCAGAAAATCCAAAGAGGGTTGTGTTTGAAAATAAATTGCTTTTGGTCAAGATTTAAAAAAATTGGAAGTATTTGCTTAAAAAAAAAAGAGCAATTTTAAGTTGGTTTATGATTGCTTCGCAGAATTAGCTGAAATAGATTATTTAATCAGGTAAAAGTAACACAAAAATGACAAAATCACTTTTATTTGAGAAAGAAAAAAAATTCCTTTAAGCTACTTTAATAGTAGTTTGCAAACACCCCCTAAATCTCCACAAATCACTTTTCTAAAAAAATTCTCATAGGAGAGGAGAGTGAAGTGAAAGACTACTGCATTAAAGAGAACATACAAAAATAAGCATCCACTTGTATTAAGTATTTCTTTGGCATAATCTTTCTTTAGACTTTCTATTTTCG
The DNA here is from genome assembly GCA_963675135.1 of Galeopsis tetrahit. Taxonomy (NCBI): domain Eukaryota; kingdom Viridiplantae; phylum Streptophyta; class Magnoliopsida; order Lamiales; family Lamiaceae; genus Galeopsis; species Galeopsis tetrahit. The sequence continues at coordinate 1,240,041 of OY776134.1, forward strand.
CTGGCTTAACATTCATCACTACAGTTCTCTTGTTTTCCTCGATAGTGATGTTTGCAAGGTTTTTTTTGTTTGGCTTTCTTTTTCTCATGCTATGGGTAATGCAATAGCACATTTATCTCCATCTCAACTGAAATCAAGACATCTTCTGATAATTCTAACACATCAATTGAATTTCTGGTGTGTATGCCACTTGTATTTAGCATCTAGGAGAGCATGAACCCTTGTCATCTTCTACTGGACTATTAGTTGATAGGAATCTTGATACCTCAGTTCCAGACACTTATAGGCCACCTCCCCCACCTATACCTTATGAGACATATTTAGACTTCTCGTCTACATCTTCGCGGAATGAGGATAGATCTGGACATAAGGCAGAAGTGGATTTGGGAAGCACAAACACAGAGTCTGTTGAAGAAACGAATGAAGGTAGCATATTGGAAAAAAAGAATCTAAAATATGATGAAAACTGCAAAGTATTGGAAGATGAAAGACCAGATGAGGTTAAAAAGTGCAGCAAATTTCTTTTTCCACCACTGCAAGATGAGGATGATAGTTGTCCCATTTGTCTTGATGGTACTGATATATAACTAAATGCCTATATTTAAATCTCGTTTTGGTTTATCTTGTGTACATGACTTCTCTATACTATCTGCAGAATATGATGCAGATAACCCCAAAATCCTCTCAAAATGTGATCATCATTTTCACCTCGCTTGTATCCTTGAATGGATGGAAAGAAGTGATACGTGTGCTGTGTGTGATCAGGTTTGCTGAACTGCTGAGTGTATTATGATTATTGAAATATATGTGTTTCCTAGAGTGTAGATCTTGTTATCTTAAAGTAGTGTTTTTTGTGTTTTGGGGATGCAGGAAATGGTTATCAGTCCTGCTCTAGAAGAATAGCTTCTGTAAAGGGTAAATGATATAAGACTGAGAGGAACCTGAAGAATTTAGTTTTAACAGAAAATTTTAGGCTAAAGAGTGCATAGGACTCTTGACTAAATACCACAACGAGGTGACTACTACATGCATATTAGGAGACTCGACTATTTTGTTGAAAGAAAAGAAGCACTAGCTTTCCTATTGATATGGATAGAGGCTTGTTTGTTGTACAGAGACCCCTGGTTTGTCCACCTTTAGCAGTTTCTATCCTACACAGTCTCTCAATTGTGGAAAAGGTTATGTACAGGTTTTATGATGTGGTTTTAAGGTAGATAGAGGACATTGTTGAATGGATTCATTTGTATAGATTTCAGACTGCAATCCAATGGGTTGATACAGCTTTTGCGATATAGCTTTTTGCAATGGAATCAGACGAGTATCAGCCGAAATCTATTCTGGACTAACACTTGTGTGAACCTGTGTTCACATGAACTGTTTTTTTCATGTGTTGATGCTATGCATATGAAATGTCATTATTAAAAAAATGTTTAATTTTTAAATAGTGATATTTCATATGCATAACAATGATAAAAATCATGTGAACTTAAGTTTATTGAAGTTTTTGACAATTCTAATCCTTGCGTTGACTTGGAGTGGTGGAGGATTATTTGTTTTGCTTGTATAAAATTCCTTTGATCTTCTATTATACTGTAATTAATATTTATTTTTACTGTCACATTAAAAAATGATTCTTTTTATCAATTTTCTCAATCAACTAAGTAAACACCAGGAACAATAATTATATTACCCCTCTCAAAATTAAGATAGATTTGTGCAGTTTTTGACACAGATTTAAATGCATTAGATGTTGCTGGAACTGTAATTTGTACATACGTTCTCCGTATCTTACACTGTACGAGATGATAGAAAAAAATAAATGTTCATTAAAATTATAAATTTAATTGTGTTAAATAAGAACATTTAAATCCATTAAAAACTATTAATGCTTTCTCTATAGTTTTTGACAAATTAAAATATTTTTTAAAAAAAAAAAACTATCTTAATGGAAAATATTTAAAGTTCAAACTCGACTTGAGCATTTATCAAGTTCGATTGTACTCAATTACATTAACAAGTTAAAAAATGAGTTCAACTCAACTCACAAACAGTTTAACGCATGATCATTAAACGAGTATCTAATGATCACGAGCAGACTCATTTTATCAATACAGTATAGACAACCTAGTTTGAGCCTTAACAAGCCAAGCTCTCATTTCTAGAAAGGGGTAAGTAGTATGCACTGATTCTGCAGAGTAAAATTAATAAAGATACTAAGAAAAGTTGAATATTCAGGTCAGTTTTTTAAAGCTGTAAAGAAAAATCGTACTATCAATTTCTAGATTATTTACGATACATAATAAGTGAATATTTGGCAAAAAAATAAGTATAATCATTAATCATACAGGACAGCAAAAGCAAATTCATTCTCAAAGAGCCCACACTCTACAAACAGAATTCTAAAACACAAGAATTGAATACATCACTAATGATGAAGGTAGTCCTTGCTTGATATTTAGAAAAATTACAGTAAATACTTCAAGCTGTCAAAAATTACGAAAATACAAAATGTAAACTACGACGAATTGCCCTGGGATCAGGAGAAAAGGACCAAAGGCAACAAACCTGCTAACTTTGGAGGAGGGTCTCGATTGCTTCAAAGAAAAGAGGAGCCATTTCGGAGTTTGGAGTTTTAATTGCACATTTGAGGCCAGGGACACCAATGGCTGCTGTAAGTTCGATTAAGAAAGGGATGCCTCGAGGAATCTTGGCTGACAGATACAACACATCTTGATTAGAGTGCTTGCGTTTCGCTATAAAGAACAAGTTGGATGCAGCTAGCCGGTCTAAGGTTGGTTCAACACTGTTGAGCACAATCGCAGGGAATTCCTTAGAGATCTCGTTCGAATCAGGTAGAGATTTCCATGTCTGTAGGAAGAAAATTATCAGTTCCAACAATAAAAGATAGACCAATGGATCCATAAATAGAATTTCAACAAGTTGTAATACCCATGCTTCAGGATTGCTACACAAAATTTAGTAACCACCACCACATCCCTTATATTCTTTCATGATTTTTTTCAATATGGATCTCTTGAAAGCAACTAACCATTCAACTAGAACCAGCATGTGATAACCTATAAGGGTCTGTGTTCTTATAAAATTGTTTACGTGAACTTTCTTTAACTATCAATTTTCAGATTTTGAATTTACACAAAAGGCTTAATTTGTCTTCATAAATGATTAGTATTTCTGAAATATTGCCCAAAAAAACACATTTCATTTTCAGACCTTGAATCTCTTCATTCATGATTAGTAAACTACTGTATTTTGAGGCAAATCCTTTTTGTTTCTAATGAAGATATGGAATTGAGTGACACAATAAGGTATTATAAACATATTAAAATTATCACTAATATATAAAATATCCATTTGTTTAAGTTACACATAAAAGATTATTCTTATTATAGTTTTTTTGTTCTTTGAAACATAGATGAACACATATCACCAAAAATTGTCAACTTTTCAACTGTGATCTTAAAATTGGATTTTAATTCTTTCATCAAAAACACATTATTAGTAGCACCTTAACCTTTAGTGGTGAAAAGTGATAATCAGTTTTGCATGTTTAATAATAAGCATCAAAATTGGATTGCATCTATAATAACTCAGTAGGGACAAATTCTTAAAGTTCTTAAGAGTTAGAGGAAGCTTGTTAGCATTAAAACACTACTCCATAAGCTATTGAGTTTTGTAATCTTAACCACATTGGAATAAATCATAGACTGCATATGCCACGAACTCTAGAAGTTTTTTATAGCTAGAGGAGCGTTGCCCAAATCCAATTTTAGTCATTTTTTCTTTTTACTATATCAATTTTGGTCCCTTTTAGCCAGAATTCCCCAAATCAAATTGGGGATTTTTATGACCTCCAGCCAAATTGAACAGTGATTCTTCCACCAAAAACAAAATTCCTGGAGTTGTGGTAATAGGATTGAGAAATTGGGGGTAGCAATAGAACAGGTTGGACGTGACGAAGAGTTTGGTATAGGGCACGACCTTCGAATCACTGAAATATGACCAGAAATCGGCCAAGAAGTACAAATTTAATAAAGTATAGTGATTCATCCAACAAAAACGAAATTCCCGAAGATGTGGTAATCAGATTGAGAAATTAAGAGCAGTAGAATGGGCTGTCGAGATGAAGGGTTTTGGTATAGGACACAAGCTTCAACTCACCAGAAAATGATTTTTTTTCTGGCCAAAAAAATTATATTTTCCGGAAAAAAGGACCAAAATTGACACCAAAAGGACAAAAAAGATAAAGTAAAAAAGAAAAAGGCTCTACTAAAATTGGATTCAGCCAAAGATACTGGATGATTTGTGAAATTAACTCGCTAGAGGAAGCTTGTGAGTATTAAAATAATATAACTAACATGTCTTTCAATCTCAATCGAATTGAAACTACAAGCTCAAGTTGAAAATACCCGTACCTCAAGAAATGTGGCTCGCTCCATTCTTCCATCTTCAGTAAATAAAATAGACAATGAAAATTTGTCATTAAAATACCACACGGGCTGCTGATTATTTTTTACAGCAATCTGTAGAAGTGAATTTGGTGGACCAGGAGATATATTCTGGAACAAAACCATAGGCAGAAGAGTGCTTGCAGATGTCCCAGGTAGCAATTGAGGAACCTGATTGAAAATGAGTGATCAGCTAAAAATAATGTAGCAAAGAGCAGTCACATAGTAAACAATATATATATATATGTACAATAGTCTGCTAAAAGACATTGTTTATCCCCCAAAATTACATTCCAAAAATACAAAACTTTAACTTATTTCCACCTAAATTTTAAATGTAATAACCTTTTTCGTTTCAAGTCCACTTTTAACATATAATATACTCCAAATTAAAAAATTATATACGATTTTTAATTTGACATCCATATTGCAAATATGAATTTATTGTGATTTTGAAATGTTTTTTTTTACATTAAATTAAAATTTGTATCTTTTGGATAGGTTTCACATTAAACAATTCCCACAAAACAATTGTTAATATACTAATCATGCATCGCACGGGAGAATGTCTATAAGCCATTACAATTACCTGGAGAGGTGCGCCTGCTGCAAGACCAAATGTGTTCTTGTTAAACTGAATCATAAATCCATCAAGTGGACTCTGAGTATTGTTCTCAAATAGCATGCTGTAAAATATCTGGCCATCTCTTCTTAGCATCTGAGCACTTATTTGTAGGCCTTGACCAGCAGATGCTGATAATATAACTGGCAAGGAGGGTCTGCAATCAAAGGCAAAATCCCGTGAAGGACCCCATAAGCATATCGTAATAAGAATTCGCATAATGCATCAAAAGGTCCCTAAACTATCAGTTTTTGTTTCGATAGGTCCCTAAACTATTTTATTGTTTCAAAAAAGTCCTTTTAAGTATCAAATTTTTATTTCACGAGCTCCTTATGGACAAAAAATTGCCAGAATTTTTTGATTCACCTTAAATTTTCCATTAAATAATGTACAAATGATTTTTATTTAATCTTAATTATATATAAAAGTATTTTTCACAAGCCATTTTTAGGTACCCATCACCTGAAGTATTGGGGCTAAAACAACTTGCACAAAACACATCCAGATATTAATAAAATTAACAAACATATTATTTAACCGGAACTTTAATATAAATCAAAAGATTTCATCTGGAGTGAGTTTGGGAAATAAATTTTCAATACTTGAAGAGCTTTTTAAATCAAAAAATAGTTTAAGGACCTATCGAAACAATAGTTCATAGTTTAGGGATCTGTTGATGCATTATGCCTAAGAATTCTAATAGTACCAAAGTTCAACAGAAATATAGTAAACATACACAGCAGAAGTTGCAGGATCAGTCGGTACAATGGCACTGCTATTATCCATGCCCATCAGGTCAAGCAGATCAGGCACGGGTGCAGGAGCAGCAGCCTTGCTTGTGGTGGCAGGTGGTGATGCACCTGCAGCATGAGCAGGCGATTCAGAGTACCCTGCTTCACTTACATCAGCATATTCCTCTTCCTCCGTTTTCTGAACGGTTTTTACACGAGTTACGAATGCCTCAGGGGGCTTGTGGTACACAGACGACAATGTAGCAATGTTGGCAAGAAGCTCATCCAGGAGAGAAGGATCAATTTGATTAGAGTCATCACTGATCACAGGCTTTTCAGCTAAAACAACATCCTTTGCTGCCTGAAATGTCAGAAAACAAAAATTACTTACATGTTTTCACTGCATTATTACAACTAAACTCTTCCCTTGCTTAGATGCACATCTAGAAGAAAGATCAACTAATATACGGTACATATTCCCTATTAACATACACTGGCCCAAGCAATTCCTAGGTCAGCAAGCAAGAAATATATTTCCACATAGAATAACATGAGTTGACTCGAGTTAGATTTGAACCAACCCCATTCTTAAGCAACTAATTCCAAACTAAAAAAATAACACACCGAGGATTACACCACATCAATCCAAAAGCAGAAAGTGTGGGGGCAGGATGCAGTTACTTTATAATGCATGAAGCAGAAAATAAACAATTTTAGATAAGATCCATGCAGAATATCATGATCAGGATCCAATGCTCCATTCTCCCAAACCAACTACATTCCATTACTATCCCCAGGGCCCAGGGGCACAGGTTTCCCAATATTGTTAAAAAAAAATGCCCTCGTGGCATCTAGCGTGCATTTAACAACAAAAATTTCATCTCAACATCAAAAAATTACAAGAAAGGAAATCTCATGAAGAATAAAACAGCCAGCTGTCAAAGTTCGAACAATAGAAGAACTACTTGCATACCTCCGGATCAGTTGAGAGAAGTCGCCAATATATGTAAGCACGATCTCTAAGATCTGGATTATCAGTCTCAACAGTTGCATTATTCAGGACGACCTGTTGATAAGATTAGAGCGTTAATCTTGTTCCAAATTTGCATCTCTAAAAGTTCACTAGAGAAAATATATGTGTGATGGTTATACCCAATATTAATTCTCCTGTGCAGTCTTTATATCATTAATTTCATACATACTTCTTAGCATTTATACACTAATCCAGTAATCAAGTTTGAATTATCACAAGCAGGGTGGACCGAATGGAAGCTAGAATAGGCATTAGATAGTCATGCATAAGACGCTGGGTTGGTTACAATACATGCCTGGATCATCTGCTGAGGGCCTTCTGTTGGCTTCTTAAGGAAAAGTTTAACCGTTGCTGTTAGCAACTGCAACTGGACCTGGGGAGGTTCCTCTGGAAAAGTCTCCAAAAAGCTTTCCAAGAGCTCATCAGCATTATCGATTCTTTCAGCATATTCACCAATTATCCAGATCATTGATGCCTGTAAGGATGGACTTGTGAGAAAATTTAAGCTTTGTTTTATCGATGCTGAAAGGTCCATGTATTGCAAATTACCTTAGCTTCTGGTTCATCCAATGTATCTAAGCTCTCGCACAGAGTAGCAATTATGGACT